>CM048747.1:284897153-285497153 GCA_026315105.1 Locusta migratoria | reverse complement strand
GAGCTGCTGCCAGTTTCTCCCTATCCTGCAGTACAGGTGTCGAGGAGTTGTTCTCCTAGAAGACGAAGGCTTCACCCCTCCCATTATTCATCAGAGCATGCCTGAAACATACTGCAACTGCGCCAGCGTCCAGTGACTATAGTCAGGACCCATTTCAGTCGTACTTGCCCATGTCGTGGTGCTCACATTGGCACATGCATAGGCCGTTGGCTGCGGAGTCCCATAGTTGAGCGTGTTCGAGACACTGTGTTCGGTTACGCTTTCGTCGTCTGTGCTGTCTCAGCAGTCTGCCCAGCGTACGACATCTGTAATGAGGGGTTGCCGCCCAACCCCTTGACGTTTGGAGGTGGTTTTACCCGAGATCACGTAAGATGTTTCCTTTGTTTCGCCATTTGTTGAAGACACAACAGTACTCCTCGAACACCCGACAAGTCATCCAGTTTCTGAAACACTCGTACCGAGCCTCCGCGCCCACACAATCTCTCCCCGGACAATGTCAGGCCGGGCGTTTCCCGTTCTTTTCACTGACATACTACATGCACCTCGCGTGTTCCTGACCAGCAGCCATTCCTCGACATGTGACGCTGCTATCACCTCGACGGGTTAATATCGACGGTAGGCAGGAGCTAATAATGTTCTGCCTGATCAGTTTATTAAGAACTGAATGAAGAATATTACAATGTAGATAAATCAACGGCACACAATTTTAATCTGCCAGGAAGTTTCATATCAGCGCGCACTCCGCTGCAGAGTGAAAATATCATTCTGGAAATATCCCTTTGCCGCGGTGGAGCGGCCGAGCGCATTGAGGCGCTATGCTGCGATACGCGAGGCCATTACCCGTCGGGGATTCGAATCCCTCCACGGGCATGGATGTTTGTGCCGTCTTTAGTATAAGCTAGTTCATAAGTAGTTTGTAAGTTTAGGGACTGATGACCCCGCAGTTACGTTCCATAAGCTTTACAAACGTTTGAACATTATTATTATTATTTTTTAAATATCCCTTTGTCCCCACCATATCCTTTCTTCCGGGAGTACTAGTCCTGCAAGGTTCGCAGGAGAGCTTCTGTTAAGTTTGGAAAGTAGGAGGCGAGGTACTCGGAGAACTAGAGTTGTGAGGACGGACTGTGAAGCGCGCCGGGATAGCTAAGTCGATAGAGCGCTTTCACGTGAAAGGCGAAGGTCCCAGGTTCGAATCCTGGTTCCGGCATACAATTTTAATCTGCCAGGAAGTTCCGAATGGTCGATACATTATGATATCAACAAAAAATTTTCTTTTTCCTTTATTTATAAAAATTGTTCCATCAACCACAAAAATAGATAGAACGGTACAATTTCTTTACGGATATTGTGTCTCTTCTTTTTGGACATGTCCGAAAGAAGCGACACAATTTCTTGACATAACGGCCGTAATTTTACGAATTCGAAACATTTAAACATTTCGACCGTTTTAGGGCAATGAAATAAATTCAAAGGCAAAGTTGAAAATTAGTGCTGGGGAGCGATTCGAACCTGGGTTTCACGCTTCGGGCCAGCGGTCGCTTTAACCAATTAGGCAATCCAGGCACGCTTCCGCTCCAACTCATATTATCACCTTGTAGCACACTACCTACGATTGTAGTGCCCCCTGCCCATTTGATTCCACTTGATCGCAGCCTATACTGAATTCCCGCAAGGGATCGAGCGTGTTAATGCGTTCGCATTGAAATCGTCATTGCCTGTTGCGGACATACAAGTATTTATTGATATGGTGTATTTTCTTCTCGGACTTTCCAATGCGGACGCATTTTGGGAATCCAGTATAGGCTGCGAGCAAGTTGAGAATTCGGGTTGAAAGGGAAGCGTGCCTGGATAGCCTAAGGGGGTAACGGGGCCAGTGGCGGATTCGAATCTCGGTCCAACAAAAAATTTCAACTTTGCTTTTGGATTTATTTTAGTGCCCTGAAACGGTCGAAATGTTTATATATTTCGAATTTGTACAATTTCGTGTTTTATTTTTATCAATGAGCACTGCAGTGTTCGAGCGCCGTACAGTAAATTAGAGTAGTTTTCTACTGTTGCGAGAAATCGTACTGTTACCGCAATCATCTCTTCACAGATATAGCATTTCAGAGATGCAATTTAAGCTTTGTAATATCAGGAACGATTATTTGAGCACATGCGGGATGATTCTGCAAGAGCGTGTAACAATTTAACAGGTTATTGAGATTGCTCCACTGAAGAATAAAGAGGTAGTCAGCCTGAGTTCAGAGAAGCCGCTTTGTCTCGCATTACCGTTTTCCAGTCTAATTAATACTAACATGGGCAGTAGATTATACATACTGTGCTGTTTATTTACATGTACTTTCTAGCCTATATTTCCTGCAAAGAAAACGAAAACGACGAGCCAGATTACTAGAAAGTCATGATACAGGCCGTTTGAATACCCACCTCTACTTGAAGTTCCTAAAAAGAGTTCTGAGTTGTTGCAGAACATATCCTTGGCTGTTCGTGAGAAGATTTGAATACATGACGATACATCACCTAACTTCAGTGTGAATGTCCACAACCATCTCAGTGATATTCTTTCTGGTCGCTGGACTGGAAGGGATGCAATTCCATTTTTCTGCGATGTCACCTTACGTGAAAACCTTGATTATTTCCTATGAGCATATTTAAGGTCATTTGTGAATGAGACCCCAGTGGATACGGAGATGGAATTAGTTGCCAGAATTGTCGCTGCTTGTGATATGATTCGAAATACATCAGGGATGTTCGCCGGTATCATGCCTGCAGCGAGGTTGATGGTTGTCAGTTTCAGTACAATTTGTAATATACAAAGCGAATGCTATGGTCATATTGCCAGTGATGGTATTTGCTACTGACTGTACCTAATGTAAATAAAAAGTAGGCAGAACGTGACTGTATTCCCTGTTGTCTCCTTAAGCTCGCTCCCCCGATCCTAGGTTCCCTTCCTCAAATTGGTAAGTCCTGTCAAATTTTTGTAGGTTTTAGAAGAAGCCAGGTTCGAATCCTGGCAGGCTCGCTAGGTGAAACAGATATCTAGTAATTTGTCGTAAAAAAGTTAATATGGAACCTCTGTCTGATAACTTTAGATTGGAAAGTACACTATTGATCGTCGTGTTTACGCTTCTCATTAAAATGGAATTTCCGTCGCAGTACCATTTAATATACCTATATTGAGTCTCATATCCAATGTTAATGAAACACGACAGTTTCTGGTGTTCTTTCCAATGTCAAGTCTTCAAACAGACGTACCGGATTAGCTTATTACAAAATTGTCATCCGATTTTACAATGTAATTTAGTTTACATTTTCCAGTACCCTAGAATTATATATTACATTATTTTACATTAATATTATTAAATTATTATTTAGTAAATTTTATTTGATTTTCATTCTCCGTTTTTGTCTACCTGCCCATAAATTTTATTCTGTATTCCTTCTTCGGATAGATGCCTGACTTCCTTGGATCCATGTAGTTGGTGGTCTCCCTCTTTTCTTTCTTCCTGGTGGCTCCCATTCGATAATTCTTTGTGGTAGTCTTTCCTTTGACATCCTTTTTATACGTCCATACCATAAGAGTTGTCTTCGTTCTATAAAATCTGTAATTGAATTTTTAACGTCGATTTGCTTCCTGATGACTTCATTTCTAATTTTTTTCCCGCCTAGATATTCCTGTAGATCGTCTCCAAAAGTCCGTTGGCATCCAACCTCTTTTCTTTTTGCGATTTAAGTGACCATACTTCTGATCCATATATCATGATGCTTCTGATGATTGTATTGAAGATTTTTCTTTTTGTTTCCTTTCGGATCTGTTGGTCCCATAAGATACCATTTAATGCCCCAATAGTACATCTCCCAGCATTTATTCTTGTAATAATTTCCTTGTCTTGTTTGCCATCTTGTGTGATAGTTACTCCTAGGTATTTGTATTCTTCAATGTGTTTAATAGTGCCCATTCCTTCTTCCAGTGTGAAATCTTGGTTTATGACTCCTATTACCATATATTTTGTTTCATTCTTGTTGACCTGAAGTCCCCATTTTTTATACTCCTCTGTTAATTTCCTTGTCTAAATTTCCTAATTTCCTGTCTATCTTGTGCCAAAATTAAATTGTCAGCAGCAAATTGTAAGGAGAATATAGTAATATCATTTACTGGAATCCCCATGTTTTTGCCTTTTTTTCCAATTTTCTAGTGCGTTTTCGATATACATTTTATAAAATGGAGTTGCTAGTCTCCCATCGGGCGCCTCCCCAGATGGCGGATGGGGGAATGCTCAATATGTATAGTGGGTACCGGGGAAATAAAATACCCTAGATGGACCAAAACTAGCGGCTACTGCTTTGTAGTTAGATATTGGTTTATCAAAGCCTAAAGGAAGACAAACTTGTATTAAAAAAAATTACCTGGTCCTTCACGTTGGGAATTGATTCAATAGGCCAACTCCCCTTCATTGAAGAAAAAAAAAATTAAAAGACCTAAGATGATGGTAGATTAGCTTTTCTACAACAAATTAAGACAAACCCGTTTCAAACTCTTACGCCAACACAAGTACTGAAATGTACTCTCGTCCATTCACAAGTAATTTTCATATGACATTATGCTCTCTACTTGCAGTTGCCGTAAAAGATTTTGTTGTGAGCATTTATTATCTGGTGGTGAAACCCACGACATTACCCAAGTGCATTTCAAATTTTTTTTTCTTGCAAATACAAACTATAAGCAAACTGCAGAACTGCAGAACATAACAGGCTGTCGTCCGCCATTCTGAACAAACTTTAGTGGAATATTGGATTAGATTAGATTAATACTTGCTCCATAGATCATGAATACAACACTTCATAGTGATGTGGAACGCGTCAGGTTAATGAAAGGTGTCTGTAAAAGGTATTACATGACACAAATATATTTTTCATTATTATTACTTCCTTTTTTAGATTTACTCATTTATTTCTAAAAATTCATCCAATGAGTAGAAGGAGTTGTTTTTCAGAATTTTTTTATTTTTAAATGCTAGTTAGCTGTCAGTCAGGCTTTTGATGCTGTTTGGTAGGTGGCAGCATAATTAACCCCTTTCTGAGCCAATGTCAGATTTAACCCTGCATAGTGAAGATCATCCTTTCTCCTGGTTTTATAGCAATGCACACTGCTATTACTGTTTAAATGGGTTGGATTGTTATCAACAAATTTCGTAAGTGAATATATAGACTGTAAAGTTACTATGAGGATACCTAAATCCTTAAATAGATGTCTGCAAAATGATCTTATGTGGGCTCCGGCAATTATTCTGATTACACGCTTTTGTGCAATGATTACTTTTTTACTCAAAAATGAATTACCCCACAATATGTCATATGAAAGCAGTGAATGAAGATAGGGATAGTAAGCTAATTTACTGAGATTATTATCGCCAAAATTTGTAATAACCCTAATAGCATACGTAGCTGAACTCAAACGTTTCAGCATATCACCAATGGGTTGCTTCCAGTTTAATGTCTCACCAATGTACACACCTATTTTTTTTTTTTTTAATTCTACCTTAGCTAGAGACTTCTGTTCAAAGTCTATACGCATTACTTGAGTTGTCATTTACTGTGCAGGACTGTATATACTGTGTTTTATCAAAATTTAATGAGAGTCCGTTTGCTGAGAACTACTAGATAATTTTGTGAATAACATTATTAACGGTAATATCACTTAGTTCTTATTTTTTTATGTTATTACTATACTTGTATCGTCAGCAAAAAGAACTAAGTTTGCACCATGATCAGTATAGAATGGCAAGTCATTAATGTATATCAGGAACGATGATACCTCTGTTCTAAAGGAACAGAATTGCCGATGGTCCGCAGCTATAAATGTTAATTACACAAATATTGATTCGCAATTTGCGAGAATTTCCGACTTTAGCTGTTATTCTTTACTTGGTCTATGCTTTTGCAACACATGATAATTTGTGCCGGACCGGGACTCGAACCCGGCTCTCCCGCTTATTGCGAGCGGTCTCATTAACAATTTTGTTTCCTTGTTCATTTGGTAGCTCTGTTGTTCGCGGTCGTTCGTTCGTGGTTGTTCGTTGAATGGTTGGCTCAGCTTTTTTATTACAGAGGGCGTTCAGCCCCCCTGACCATTTGGCCACCCGAACACGCTCCCCAGCTAGACCCAAACATTCATATGTTGTACTTGCCTACTTCCCCTGGTGATCGCACGCATTTAGCGTGATTCGCGCGCCTAGACTGGCTAAAGATGGTGTATGTCTCTCTCTCTCCCTCGCGGGAATCACGCTAAATGCTTGCGAGCACCAGCGGAAGTAGGCAAGTGCAACATATGGAAGTTTGGGTCTGGCCGGGGAGCGTGTTCGCGTGGGCAAGTGGTTAAGGCGACCACTCACGATAAGCGGGAGACCCGGGTTCGAGTCCCGGTCCGGAATAAATTTTCATGTGTTGCAAAAGCATAGACCAACTAAAGAATAACAGCTTAAGTCGGAAATTCTTCCAAATTGCGAATTAATATTTGTATAATATATATCGGGAACAGTAAAGGACCTAATACCTAACAGTGTGGAACCCCATTCTTGATACCCCCCCCCCCCCCATGAAGAATCAGCTGATGTTTCGACATTATATGGACCTCTTATTGAGAGAGTAATACACCCGCTGTGCGTCAAAGAAACAATTGATTTGTTCAATAAATTTGCCAGTGTAATACCAGCCTAAGAGAAGCGACACTATGGCGGAGTATTTAGACATCAGTTTCTCGCTGTCGTTGTCTCGTTCCCTGGGCACGACCCCATGGTTCAATGGTTGAGGGCCGCGTTGGCTTTGTTTATTTCCACGGCGACCACATCGAACAGCGCTCCTTGCCTGATGGCTGCAGTGTTTACACTGCCGAACTGGTGGCCATTTGCCAGGCTCTCCAGCACATACGGTCTTGTTCAGGTGAGTCTTTCCTTATCTGCAGTGACTCGCTGAGCAGCCTTCGTGCTTTGGATCAGTGCTACCCTCGTTCTCCTCTGTTGGTATCCATACAGGAGGCGCTTTCTGCCCTTCGCAGGTCCGGTTCGTCAGTAGTGTTTGTGTGGTCTCCACGTCATGTCGGTATCCCAGGCAATGAACGTGCCGACAGGCTTGCAAAACAGGCTGTCGAGAAGTTCATGTTGAATATCGGGCTAACGCCTTATGATGTCCGGTCTATTTTGCGCGTACGGCTTTCTCAACTTTAGGATACTGAGTGGCGTACCCTGACGGAGCCCAATAAACTTCGGGCTGTAAAGAAGACCACGGGTGTGTGGCGTTCCAACATGCTGGCCTGCCGCCGGGACTCAGTAGTCCTGTGCCGGCTCCGCATTGGCCACACTTGGCTGACGCACGGCCATCTTCTTCGTGATGAGGACCCGCCCGAGTGTCGCTGTGGCTACCGACTGACGGTAGCCCACTTCTTGGTGGATTGCCCAGTTTTAGCCTGCACTTTTATCCGATGTTTAACGTGACGACGCCCAATTGGCTGATTTAGGTTTTATTCGGGTCAGTGGTTTCTACCACTCTGTTTGAAGCTTTGTTTTTTACACTGTCTGTATTCCTCATGTCCTCTGTAGGAGGTTTTCACAAGTTTCCGCGCGGTTGACTTTTCGACTTTTTAGCCTCATGGTCGGTCATTCACGCACATCGGCCTTTTCTTTCTATTCCTTGTCGTTGTTCAGCGTTTCTGTGTGATTGTCTCATTTTGTGATGTCTCTCGTTCCCTTTATTGTCCTTTTACTGACAAGGAAAATCTCCTCACCTTTGTTATTTTAATCCCTGGGCTCTTCCGACATTTACGCTTCTTCTTGCCGTGGTGAAGTAGCCGAGCAGTCTAGAGCATCACGCTGCGGAGCGCGCGGTTGCTCGCCGTGGAGGTTCGAGTCCTCCCTGGGGCATGGGTGTGTGTGTTTGTCCCTAGGTTTAAGTACTTTGTAAGCTACGGACTGATGACCACGCAGTTTGGTCCGATAGATTTACAAACATTTGAACATTTTGAGCTTCTTCTTGTGATGCCCAGCGATGAAATGGGGCACTGATGAACTTGCAGTTTTGTCTCCCTAAGACATCCCAACAACAGCATCAACAACAGCGGTGTGTTTTGCAACACGTGTGCTAGGGAGAGGGGAGGACGCGATGGCGTTCGCCTGCTAGGCGCCCCGGCGTCGGCGGCTGCTGGCAGCGGCTGGGTTGGGCGGCCGCTGTGTTGGGCGCCGCGCCGACTGCGTGGTGCGTGGCGCGCGCTCCTACGCACCCCGCCACCCACTGCGCCGCCCACGCCCGCCGGCGCCCAGCCTTCGCGTGTCCACGCTCCCACAAAGGTCACACCACGCACTCTCCGCCCAGCATGTTGGTTTCGCCTGTACAGGGCAACTTGCTGATAGCCCAAGTAAAGAGGATGTAAAATCCGGAATCGCTATCAAGAGAAAAGCGTTTCCGAAGAAGAGAAACTTGACATCCAATATTCATGTAATTTAGGAAGTACTATGTACATGTTGCGCCTCGGTTGGACAGTGGTAGAGTGCCAGACTACAGATCCAAAGGTCGCGGTTTCGATCTCCGCCAGGTCCTAGGACTTTTATGTCACTTTCCACTTCTTTCACCTCTGGCAGTATTGCTATTGTGAAAAATACCGAGTAGCACCATGGTTCGGAACCCACGTTAAACTGTAGGTCCCTCTATAACTAGTTGGATAAGTCAGTTCGAAGGTCGGAGGAAGGCAACGGCATCTTGCTGCTGCCTACTTACATTTCGCGTAAACATCACAAAGACAAGATAAGAGAAATTAGGGCTCGTACGGAGGCATATAGGCATTCTTTTTTTCCTCGTTCAATTTGGGAGTGGAATAGGAAAGGAAATGCCTAGTAGTGGTACAGTGTACCCTCCGCCACGCACCTTACGGTGAATTGCGGAGTATGTATGTAGATGTAGATGTACCACCTCCAAACAGGACCGTGCCTAGTAAAGCACTGTGGTGTTCAAACCAATCTTCAGATTGTTGACTGCTTTATTTTATCACCCTTAACGGCCGGGCAGAGGGTTCACCCAACCGCTTTTATAGTACACTGCTGAAAACAATCAGATACTGGTTACAATTGTAATGTTTGTGTGATACAGTACAATACTTTGCCGTCTCAACTCGTTACTTGACGTTTACATGGCGTTTGCGAGGCATCGTGGGGCTACCGGAATAGTGGAAAAGTCATTCTTTTTGCCCTCTAATATGGCGTGTGATCACCTCGGACGGCCAGTGCAGTTGGACACGTTGGTGGCATAGACAGTATAACGGTACCAATCAGCTCTTGAGGGATATTTGACCATTCCACCATGAGTACAATATCCAGCTTTGCAGCCGTTGTGGAAGAAGCTGGTTTGGCTGCAAAGCGGCTTGTCGATCGGGTCTGGTGAACAAGCTGGCCGTTGCATTCGTTCAATTCCTTCAGCTTCAAGCACATTGTCCACCAGTAAGGTCTATCGGGACGAACATTGTAGTCCACCAGAAGGAACCCTTCTCCTCTGGCACCAGCGCTGGACACACTAAAATGTCGAAGAATCTCGTATCTATATCTGGATTGGGGTTGGGTTGTTTGTTTGGGATAGGGGGACTAAACTACTGAGGTTATCAGTCCCCCGTTGCGGAGGGGAAGGAATGAGGATAGGAAAGGAGGGGAGGGGAAAAGGAAATGCAGTCCGGGAAGAGAAGGAAGGAAGGAAGACTGCATTAGCTCGGGGTCTCATGCTCGCCACGCACGTACTCACGAAATAACCGTGAGCGCCCTGGGGGCTCTCTATATCTCTGACCAGTGAAAGCGTCACGCTGAACGATACAGAGGTCCGTACGTCCGCCAATACTGACTCCATCCCACTCCATCTACACTGATACTCTGCAAATCACATTTAAGTGCCTGGTAGAGGATTCATTAACGACGTTCAAAACTTTTCTCTACCGTTCCATTCTCTAATAGGGCCGGAAGAAAGAACACCTAAATCGTTTCGTTTTCGATCTGGAGACTGCACTTTTATTTTTGTCCATTATTCAAGACAGCCTTATTTCTTATATACTCTCCAATAAATATGGTTTTAGAGAAAAAAAGGAGATGGACAGAGAGAAGAGGGATAGGAGAAGTACTAACTCAGAGCAGGAATAAATAAATACCCGGGTAACGCCGGGTTTTCAGTTAGTTTAGAATATAATTTACGAAATAAAAGTCATATCAATCAAATCATTTACACGTGCTTGTACAAGCATTTCTCTTCATGGTACACACGCTCAAGCACAGTCATGCTTGAACGCTTGCACAGGCGTGCATAATGGAAATACGATCATGCATCAAGCTGCTTGTACAAGGCTGATGGCTGAACGTTTTATCCTACAGACGCTCGAGCATGTGGTGGTTACGCGTACGGCCGCCTTACGGCTGTCTGATCCGTATGCTGACGTGCCCTAGCTGCCGAGCCTTTGTAAGTGTGGCGGCGCGCACAGCTGGTGACAAAAGCCCTGCTCTGCCCCTCCCCCTCCCTCTCCGTGACCCCCTAACCTCTCGCTCTCCCCCTCACCCTAGCTCTATAAGCTGTACGGTGGGGGAGCCCCACCCGCAAGACACGGCTGCTTTGCACACTAGAAACCGTTACACTGGTTCCGCTGTCTTACACCTATTTCCTCCCACGGTACACCAGTTTGTTCATCTCACAATTTCGGCAATGAAAATCACGAACAGACAGTCTTTAGAGAGGTTCGCTGTGGCGACAACAATGTGGGTTGCTTGTTATGTGATAAATTCTGTCAGAGGAGCTGACTCGTCTTCTGTGTGTCATTACTCCACAGTTTTTAAATTTTTAATATGTCAGTTTTAACATTCTATATTTTTACTGTTGACAAGGAGTAAAAGGTGCGCTTCACTAGAGATTTTAGTTCTATGTTCTATTTTATAACAACTTTCATGTGATTCACATGTCCGCCACCTTCTGAAGAAGGCAAAATTAATTTTGACGAAACCTGGTCAGTGTTTAATAAATACCAATTTTGCACAACTGGTTGTTATTTTTCTACAAATGATTTATTGGATAGATTGGGCAAGTAGTTTTCCACTCGTCAGGATAATATTATCGTAGATTACCGTGACAGGTTTGTTGCGTAGTTCATAACTGTGCTGTGTCTTTTAGGCGAGGTATTTATGTTGCCAGAGCACGTATGGTGCGTGTTTCTTATTATGTTCCTTAGAGTAGATTTGTTTTATGTTATTCTGTAATTGTCATATTGGTTCGGGAGTTGTCGTATTCGTGACGTAGTATTAGGAAAGGACGATCGCGTGGCGACAATATTTTTAGCATCAAGAACAGTTTAGGAAAACGACAAGAATTCAATTTAGTAATACACGTTGTTTTCGTTGACTCTGAAAAAGTATTCGACTCGGATTTTAGAAGTAGTCTCCAGGCAATAATGCAACAGCGTAGATTCCCTGTGCTTCTCATACAGGTAATCAAAAGTATCTATGAAGATACTAAAATTATCATAAATACATGCAGTTCTACAAGAGACAAAAATAAATCAGAGTATCAGACAGGGATGTACCATGTGTCGTCACTAACTCTTTAACATCTATAACAATGACGCCATAGGGAACTGGAAGAAGGAAGTCTGTCAAGGTATACAGCTAAATGTTACGCTGTATGCAGGTAATGTAACTGTATTACAAAAGAAATAGGCAAGCTTACAACGTTCTGTGTGTGTTATACAAGTTGGGAAGACAACATTACAATGTAAAAGTACCGGTTGATGAAATCGTAAGTATAAATATGAAAACTTAATAAATCACGGAATAATGTAGATAGAGAGGTAAAAATTTACACACATGCTTGGAATGACATGGGGTGCGCGTCATTTGGTGGTTATCGTGTGTCCAGCCGCCACTTTCGTCATGCTTGGCCTCCCAGGTCCCCACACCTCAGTCCGATCGATTATTGGCTTTGGGGTTACCTGAAGTCACAAGTGTATTGTGATCGACCGACATCTCTAGGGATGCTGAAAGAAAACATCCGACGCCAATGCCTCACCATAACTCCGGACATGTTTTACAGCGCTGTTCACAACATTATTCCTATTGTTGAGGAATGATGGTGAACATATTGAGCATTTCCTGTAAAGAACATCATCTTTGCTTTGTCTTAATTTGTTATGCTAATTATTGCTTTTCTGATCAGATGAAGCCCATCTGTCGGACATTTTTGAACATTTATTTTTTTTATTTTTTTTTCTAATAAAACCCCATGCCATTCCAAGCAAGTGTCAATTTTTACAAAAAGTGTTCAAATGTTTGTAAAGCTTATGGGACTTAACTGCGGGGTCATCAGTCCCTAAACTTACAAACTACTTATGAACTACTTACGAACTAGGACGGCACAAATATCCATGCCCGAGGGGGGATTCGAACCCCCAACCGTAGTGGCCGTGCTGACCGTGACTGGCGCGCCTCAGTCACCTCGGCCACCGCGGCCGGCGTCAATTTCTACCTCTCTATCTACATTATTCCATGATTTATTAAGTTTTCAAATTTATATTGACTTTTTGATCACCCAGTAAATGCCACTAAAAGTTATGACCCATTATGGAAAATTCCCTGTTGAATCTAAGATTTTTATCGAAAATGCGGCACTTCAGCAAGTCTCCTTCAGCAAGGGGATGGGGGGATTGGAATTGATAAGAATGTCATGTCTTCCTTACTACTGTGGTAACTTACAATGTCCCCCTAATTAGTACTTTTATTTTTACTTATTATTTTATTATTCTTTCCTAAATTTATTTTTTTTCTTTTTCTCGACCCCTTTTTTTCCCTTATCACTCTTTATCATTTCAAATCCCCCCATTCCCTCCCCACACTCCTCTACACCTCCCTTTTATCCTTTCCCGCCCCTTCCCTTCACTGTATTCATTGCCGCAATTTACATTACCGCCTTTAAAATCCATCTTGCAATTCAGAACTTTGCATCACCACCTCTACCCAGGATCCTTCTCCTTCCACTCCCCACCTCACTCACAGTCTAGCTTTTGTTGCTGGATACTTCTGTGTGTATAGATGTCTGAATGAGTGCATGAATGTATGTGTTTCTTTATCTGACGAAGGCCAAAGGAGAAAATTTAAATTGTATGGATGTTATTATCTATTTTAGTGACTGTCACTAGCTCTTCTAGCCTCTTTACGGTGAGTTGTTACCTACCCTCCATTATAGATAATGAAAAGACATAAATTCCATTCTAAAACATCCTTTTTTTTCATATGTGAAGATAAAGTGTTTATTCATTCCAGAGTAACGTTATTTACCCAGAGTCTGTATGCCAGTCGCTCACTCCCGCCGCCGCTATTTTCGCGGCGGCACTACAAAATGTGCTATTATAGTACGAGGCATGTGCAGAAAGTAAGTTCCGTTTGGTTATATAGAACGAACGGGTACAGATACAGATAAAATATAGATTGTACAAAAATCTACAACTGTTAAACTACTCTTCCACATAGCTTCCGAAATTTTGTAGGCAATTGTCATACCATGGCACAAGGTTTTGTGTGTCTTTTTATAGAATGTTGCCGCCTGGGTATTCAACCATGTGGTAACATGTTCTTTCAGCTTGTCATCATCGTTGACGTGTTGTCCACCAAGAACAGATTTTAGGTGTAAGAACAGGATTACTGCCGAAAGGTGTTTTTTTTTAATATTTTATTTATTTATTTATTTATTTAAGGTAATGCCTGACTTTACACACCGAATTTGACCAAAATATTCTTACGGAAATTTCAATGGGACCTGTTTGATCATCCTCCCCACAGCTCGGACCTCTCTAATGTTCAAATGTTTGTAAAGTCTATGGGACTTGACTAAGGGGTTATCGGTCCCTAAACTTACAAACTACTTATGAACTAAGACTAAGGACGGCACAAATATCCATGCCCGAGGGGGGATTCGAACCCTCGACCGCAGTGACCGTGCAGACCGTGAATGAAGCGACTCAGTCCCCTCGGCCACCGCGGCCGGCTCGGACCTCTCTCCTAGCGACTTTCATCTCTTCTTACACCTATAATCTGTCCTTGGTGGTCAAAACTTCAACGATGATAAAGAGCTGTTACCACATGGTTGAATACACAGGCGGCAACCTTCTGTGAAGGATGCATGCAAAAACTTGTGGCACGCTATAACAAGTGCCTAAAAAAATTTGGGCAGTTATGTGGAAAAGTAGTTTAAAAGTGGTAGAATTTTGTGCAATAAAAATTTCTTCTGTATCTGCGTACAATTTCATTTTATTACCAAACGGAACTTTCTTTCTGGACGCGCCTCGTATATCGCTTGAAGAGACGACTGTTCAAAAAATTTTCTACTTTTTTTTTGTACCCAAATTTTAGGTTTCACGATAAAAGCGAAAAACAAGGGATAAATAACAGAAAAACTGGGAGGCAGGGAAAAATGGAAAATCGGGAGACTCCCGCCTAAATCGGGAGAGTTGGCAAGTAAATGACGGTGTTTGACGTCACTGACATTGTCCACCGTGTGAATCCAGCGTGAGGGTTTGTATGCAGTTCCCTCACAGACTAGCATTTGCGAAGAATTGCCAAATTCGCTAGTAGGGCAAGATAAATCAATCAAAAGTGAAGGCAGTAAACTCCACAAAATACCTAGGAATTACTATTACTTCAGACTTAAATTGAAAAGAACACGTAGATAATATCGTGGGAAACGCGAACCAGAGACTGCGTTTTATTGGCAGAACCCTTAAAACACGCAACAGAACTACAAAAGAAACGGCATACACTACGCTTGTCCGTCCATTTTTGGAGTATTGCAGCCCAGTGTGGGATCCTTATAAGGTGGGTTTGACGGAGGACATCGAAAGAGTTCAAAGAAGGGCAGCTCGTTTCGTATTGTCACGATACAGGGGAGACAGCGTTACGAAAATGATACAGGATCTGGGATGGGAATCATTACAACAACGGCGCTTATCGCTGCGGCGTGCGCTACTTGCGGAATTCCAATCGCCAACATTCTCCTCCGAATGCGAGAATATATTGTTGACTAACACTTAGATAGGTATAAATGATCATCAGAATAAAATACGAGAAATCAGAGCTCGAACGGAGTGATTCAGGTGTTCTTTCTTCCTGCGCGCTATTCGAGAATGGAATGGGAGATAAATAGTATAATTGTGGTTCGATGAATCCTCTGCCAGGCACTTAAATGTGATTTGCAGAGTATCCCATGTAGAAGAGGAAGCATTGCCAAATTCGTTCAAATGTTCAAATGTTTGTATAGTCTATGGGACTTAACTATGGGGTCATCAGTCCCTAAACTTAGAAACTACCTATGAACTACTTACGAACTAGGACGGCACAAATATCCACTCCCGAGGGGGGATTCGAACCCCCGACCGTAGTGGCCGTGGAGACCGTGACTGGAGCGCCTTAGTCCCCTCGGCCACCGCGGCCGACGCCAAATTCGTAGTAGGGCAGTCATAGACTAGCAATTGCGAAGTATTGCCAAATTCGCTAGTAGGACAGTAGGGTGGATGGATGGATGGATGCTTGGAGTTTAACGTCCCGTCGACAGCTTGGCGCCGGCCGCGGTGGCCGAGGGGACTGAGGCGCTTTAGTCACGGTCTGCACGGCCACTACGGTCGGGGGTTCGAATCCCCCCTCGGGCATGGATAATTGTGCCGTCCTTAGTTGTAGCTAGTTCATAAGTAGTTTGTAAGTTTAGGGACTGATGACCCCGTAGTTAAGTCCCATAAGCTCTAGAAACATTTGAACATTTTTGACAGGTTGGCCATTAGAGACGGAGCTAACGCTCGTAGTTAATGGGTTAAGATGAGGAAGGAAATCGGGCGTGTCCTTTGAAAGGAACCATCCCGGCATAGGCCTGGAGTGATTTACGGAAATCACGGAAAACCTAAACCTGGATGGCCGGAGGTGGATTTAAACTACCATCCTCCCGAATGCGAGTGTAGGGCATTAATTGTGACCCTGTAGACAGGATGGATAGAGCGCGGAGGAGAGACCGTTTGCCGGCTCGTGCAGAGCCGTTACGGCAGCGGGTATTTGGCTGCGGTGGCGGTGGCGGTGGCGGCGGCGAGGGCGCTGGCACGCACGGGCCACGGAGGCGGCGCCGGTCGCACTGGCCTGTGCCCTCGGGCTGCGTCTGCCGTCTGGGACAGCGGCGGACGCCGGCCGGCGCTCGGCCGCCTCCGCTGGCGCTCGGCGGCGGTCGGGCGGGGGCGCCGCGCCGCGCCGCTCCGCCGGCTCCCGGCGGCTCAGTCGAGCGGCGGCCGCCGATCGCTAAGGGTGTGCGGGCAGCTGAGTGGGAGTCGCGCGAGCGAGCAGACGCGACGAGACGAGAAGACGCGCGGCGCAACCCGACACTAGCGGGCTCCATGTAGCAGAGCGACGCCGACGGCCGACCACTACCGCCTCCAGCAGGTGCGCTCTCGCCCCGAGCGTGCGTCGGCGTGCAGCAGGTGCGTCTGCACTCCGTGCCTCCGCTTACTGTTTGGGAACTGTGTGTGTTTATGTGCGTATGTGACACTGCGTCGGCCCACGTTACAGTCGTGCCGCTTTCGATCTTTCGCCGTCTCAGTAACGCTGTCGTCAGTGGCAGTATTATTACTTATGTACCACACCCTTCTAATTTTTTGCGTCTGTACATGTCATGTGCGAAGACCGCCTCAGCTCCCAAAAGTCAGATCACAAAATGTTCGAATCGAAATTAAAGTGCGTCGATACGAAATAATATCGTAGTTTGCAGCCAATATAATCCTCGCAAATTATTATTATTATACTTTTAATAATTTTTTCACGTAATATGTCGAAGAGTTGACATGTGGACATTTACCGCCGATGCATTGTTGCGACGTCGTCGGCGTGACGTTTCTCCCGCGAGGCGGCTGCGTAGGAAAGGCAGTTGCTTGGTGAGCGAGCAGGTGCGTGGGTCGCGTCGGCTACACCTGTCCGTCCAGGCCGTGGTCCGCCCGCGCGGTTGCTGGGCGTCGGCGCCACTGCACCGCCGCCGCCTCTCCCATTTGACGCCCTCGCGCGGCGTCCCCCTGAGGTGTGTGCGTGTGCGAGCGCACCCACCCGTGCCCAGGTGACACGTAATCGGCGGCTCTGCCTTTATGTAATTACCGACCGCGCTAGCGCCAGGCTTGTTCAGCTGGCCGGACGAGCGGACAAGCGTTGACCTCCAGGTGAGCGTGCCGCTGTATGACACTGTCTGCCCACCGACAGATGTCGCCTAACCACGTGGAAAAGATGCGTACCCGTTACTAGAAGAAACAGGACTCGTTACAAAGTATCGTTACTCTCGTTATCAGTGCCACCCAGAAATGCGGCCGTAACGCTGTCTTTTGAAACGTGAAAAAAAATGGCAATTTTGAAGATGTTACATAGCACGGCGGTAGCCTCCAAACGATATGTATCGGCACGATAGGTATCGAAAAAGCCAATGTTATGATTTTTACGAATACGTCATGATTTTAAAGGATGTGGTTATGCAGGAATATAGCTTAAATTGTTGCAAGTGAACAAATTACGTGCTCCTAACTGTTGCCTAACCACATTATTTAAAATCATGACATTCGTAAAAAATCATAATCGCTTAAAATACGTAAGTGTTAAGATATTATCCCGATGGCACTGTGCTAATTGTGTTTACTCTTAGGTTCCTGCCTAACCACATCCTTTAAAATCATGACATAATTGTAAAAAAAAAAAAAAAAAAATCGCTCGTTCGCAACAAATCGTTTCGATATGAACAGCTTCGATATACATCGTTTACACACCGCCATCGTGCTATGTATCACATCTTCAAAATTACCAGAAATTTTAATTGTACTGTTAATATTACTATAAAATATAAATTTGCCTGAGTTTTGACGCAATTATACTAGTGAATAAACGATCTGTACAGTCCACTGATTAAATTACAATTGTCATACAAATTGATCAAAATTAGCGAGACCCAACCGCGGTCGTGTTAAGTACTATTCCTGAATTTTACACAGAGGCTCGGAATGTCAGAATTAATCGGAATATTACGTGGCGAATGACAGTGTGATCGATCATAGTAGTAGCGCTACATTTGCGAGCAGCGGGACTGTTGTACTGTATTATGTGACAACAATAATACTATCATGAATGAAAATGCGTACATGATAACTTTTGAGTACTCTTTACAAAACTTCTTTTACAGTAGATAAGATAAAAAACGAATAACTATCCAATAAACTGAAATCTTTACAGGTAAAAAAAAAAAAAAAAAAAAAAAAAAAAAAAAAAAAAAAAAAAAAAAACCGCATGTTCGCGTTAAAAGCGGACTTAATATCATCGAGGATTAACCTGCAAACACGGATGAAGAAGTATAATCCAAAATGTTTAAAAACAAACAAACAAAAAAACATATAAAATCGTAGAGCTACGCAATATGCACTTAAAGCTCGTCATGAATATCTATATAAATTACTCATCACATAATAAATAGTATCACGGTGACGAAATTTATTCATGAGTGATGTTTCAGTATTTTGTATCAGCCAAAGTGTTGGTTGCTCAGTACTCAGTTTTGTTTACTTATTTGCGCTTGACAGTAAAGCTACGCTCTCATCGAAGGATTTCTCGCAGAGATTTCTGTCTAGTATTAGTCGCGAAGAATAGTAGCTTGACAGATACTGTGTCGTGATTGGGTACAGAGACGTGTGCCCGTCCAGCGTGTGGGCGTTCTCACTAGCGGTATGTAGCAGGACAGTTTCTCGGAACATGTCGTGACTTCTACTTTTATGTTGTAGCACCGTGAATATAATTGTAAAAAGGGACAAATAATATCAGATTGGAACGCAGGTGACTCGTTCGTAACTCGATTAGTAAACGTTGCAGAAGCCAAGGAGCGTGCAGTTTAGTGGTGACTGACCTCAAAGCTCAGGACACAGCAGCGGTCCAAAAACTTTTCCATATATCGACGACGGACTGTGAAGTATTACTCACTGTGACAGCTCTATCCTACACACTGGTGGATAAAAATTTTCGTGAACCTATAACCTTTGTTGAACAACTCGCCATTACGTTATTATATTTAGCAATAGGAGATTCGTACCACTCCTTAATGTACGTGCATAGCGTTTCCAAATCCAAGATCACTGAAATAATACCAACAGTGAGGCAGGCTATAATGAAGGCATTTCAAAGAAAATTGGGGTAAAACTTGCAGGGTTTATTATTTTTTTTTTTACCCAAACACTACTAACTGGAGTTAGTAACAAATTAATTGCATAGTAAAACATGTAGCTTCCCATGGTTAAAGTGTAGAATTTTTCTGTGTGCCCCTTAATTTTCGTCTGTTGTCGCAATATTTACTTATATTGTTCTGCTGGAATGACTTTGTAAATTCGCGCAGTAGAGAATTACCCGAGATTCGTTCCGTCTTTCCGTACGGGGATGTATACAGGCACATACGCCAGAAAGAGTTTTTCTCGGAATTTTAGTGTCAGTGTTGCAGGAAGTTGCAATTTTCGCTACACCTCATCGGCTGTATTTGCCGGTCACAAATCTCGGTGAGAAATCGCTGAGTGTGAGCATAGCATTAGCAGACACGTGTACTTCGCTGACCGTTTGCTCATTGTTGTAGTTTCATGTTACGGTAGGATGAACGGCAGTTTGGAAACAAAACTTCGCGCAAGGTTTCCGCAGCGGACATTTTTATTTATTTTTTCCTGTCTTTTTTTTCTGTAAGTTCTTGATTAAAAATCGATTTTTTTTCCTACTTACAATTTTAGGTAATTCAAAAGAGGTATCTTTGTTCCTTCACTGTATGAATTTAGTATAGTGTGCAGATAGACTACATACGACGCGGAAAGTACAGCACTGTGAAACGCAGTTTCATTTGTGAAGTATCACGATGGGTACATGTTAAGTAACAATATAATATACGTTGTCTTTTCAATAATTTGCAAGCAGTATCTTTTCGCTCCCTTATAACACGATGACCGTCATATACACGCCAACGTTTATGGTTAACCTTAAAATATTGTACAAGTACATCAACAATTATGAAGAACACGAAGGGTGAAGTTTTGCTTACGACAGCGGCGGCGTAGTGTGCTAATGTTGGCAACGATCTGTTCGCTTTACGAGGATAATTAATTTACTGAGCGGACAGCGGTACATACAAGAGCTTGTCAACCGTAGAGCGGCAGAGGCATTCATCATTTATTTTATGGTCAACACAAAAGACTGTTCCCGTAATTCTGTGTGATTGGCTTTTCAAAGGGCTTTCAACGGTCATTGCCAACATCAGCACAATATGCCGTCTCTCCCATAATTAAAAATTTACCCGAAGACGGGATTTATATAATGAGATAAATTATCGTTTGGTGATAAATTAACGACAAATTTTCAATAAACTAATATGGTTCATGTACAAGAAAATAATCGTTGCTCGATACCATAACACTCAAACATGTTCAAATGTTTGTTAAACTTAATGGACTTAACTGCGGGGTCATCAGTCCCTTAACTTACAAACTACTTATGAACTACCTTACACTAAAGACGACACAAACATCCATGCCCCGAGGGGGGATTCGAACCTCCAACCATAGCGGCTGTGCAGACTGTGAGACTAGCGCGCCGCAGACCGCTCGGTCAGTGCGACCGGCTATAACACAAAATTTTATATAAGTCCTTAAGAAATAAATGTAGTAGGCACAAACATAGATTTAAATGATATACTTCTCTCTAGTTCTCACCATGGACTCCTGCGGGTTCGGCGGCTAGAAATCGCGATTTTTCCTGTCATAAGAAAAGATTAAAACGCGACTCTCAGATATGGCAGTTTTGACATCTGACCACACTACTTTTTGAAATTGTAAGTTATATGGAGGCATTGAATATACTTCAGGTTGATTCGCTGGTTTGGGTGCAATGCCTTATGTTTAACTCCGATTTGTAGGAACTGATGATCTAGTAATTTGGCCTCTTTAGTCCACTAAACAGACCAACTAATTCCACCATGGAGATTCTTCTAGAGACAAAAAGAAGTAATACTAACGTGGGTGCGTCCATATTTATTACAATGAACCACGGCGAAACGCCGATCAATAAGAAGAGTTAATCGGTGACTTCATGGCTACTACATTTAGTAGGGACAGACGGTTTCAGCTGTGCAAACCGTCATGTAAATGCCCTGTGTCCAAAACTTTGCGCTAGGGGTATGGCAGGTAAGTCTCACGAAAAAGGTAAGCCGTCATGCACTAGCTTACGAGCATCCACTCAGCTTAATCATCAGCGCCAGTATGTTTCATACATGTCGGGCGAAAAATATTGGCCATTCTCTCGGACACAGGAGCACAAGATAACATTTTTATACCGCCGAAGGTTATATTACATATAAGAGGGCAATGAGTTGCAGCTAAAGGTCTTTTATTGCTGTATGTTTCCTATTCTGTCTTGGCACTCTTTCCGACTTTTTAATGTTTGTTGTTTATATTACATGTTTGTTGCCGTTTATGGTGGGAGAAAAATAATGCAAATGATTTCAGAAGCAGATGTTGATCAGGTCCCCGGATAATGACGAACCCCGAGGCGTTATGGGGGTGTAAGTCGCTACATATATGGTTTGTTTTTAAAAATTTAATGCTTATTGAAATTTTACCATACAACTGAAGCCTTTCGCTAGAATACTTTCGTAACGCTGATCGGTAACGGAGCGCCTTTTTTCGGAGCAAAAGTAATTTACGAATTACAACAATGTTTCTGATTCTCAGGTCATATGAAGACTATTATTACCGTTTAATTGCAAATACGTCTTATGCAGTATCATTCGTACTTATGGGTTCCTATCCGGTAACTAAATTGTGAAACGTTGACGGTAGACATGCTCTTATTATCATACGGAATTATATAAGTCGTTTAATTTTGTGTAATACGTTTTTACCATCTGAAATTCAAATGTTTGTAAATGTATGGAACCAAACTACAGTGGTCATTGGTCCCTAGACTTACAAGCTGTTTTAACTTATGCTAAGAACAACTCACATGGCCGAGGGAGGACTCGACCTTCCGACGGGGAGCAGCTGTTCACTCGGTAGCAAGAGGCCTTAGAGCGCACGGGCACTTCCGCGCGGCGTCTGAAATTCTCTCCACACCTAGGAGTGTTGTGGCATTCCCATAATGGAAGAGAAAACGGTAATTTGCAAGAATGCTTGCAATCTAAATAGCTCTGCATGAAACACACATCGATTACGCGATCATCGACGTGAGACTCATGTGTTCGTAGTCAAGGGAACGTATTTTATTAGTTTCTATTGTCGTGAGTGACTGATTTTAAAAGGCTTTAAAGTCACATGCTTATAAAGGCATGAAATAAATTAAAAAAAAAAAAAACTGTCACTCATATGTGACTGGTTCTGAATGTTCTCTTTTGAAGATATTTTGTCATTACAATGCATCTCATTACAAACATTCATCAATTTTCTACAAAAACTGTTAAGATTTCCGATCGTGTTGTTGCGTAGATACCTAATGCCACACCTTCAGTTTACGCCAGTCACAGTTGGAAGAATGGCATTTACACCGAAATTCGCTCAAAAACATTAAGCCATTTCCTACGAATGTGTCTCGATTATGCTACAAAAAAATATAAATAAATAAAATTAAAATAAATGAATACTGGTCGTACTTCTTCCAAATTGCCAAAATATGTCAGCGCAGATTTAGAGTACCACTCATGAGAATTATTTGTACGCAGTTATACGATCGTAAACTTCCATGTCTTGTCATCCCGCTTCCCGAGAAAGTTATCCTGTTACTAAAAGGAAACTGTTACTTCTTTAAATCAATCTGAAATGCAGTTCGTCAAAACACTGATATCCATTGTTTAGAATTACAGTTCGGTACTGTGACTAGGTAGCACATTGGTGGAATGCCAGGCTATGAATCGAAGCCGCGGCGGAGCGGCCGAGCGCATTGAGGCGCTATGCTACGATGCACGAGGCCGTTCCCCGTCGGGGGTTCGAATCCTCTTTCGGGCATGGATGTTTGTGCCGTCTATAGTATAAGCTAGTTCATAAGTAGTTTGCACGTTTAGGGACTGATGACCCCGCAGTTAAGTCCCATATGCTTTACAACAACTTGAATTATGAATCCAAAGATTCGGTTTCGATCCCCACTAGGATCTTCATCTGTCGCTATCCACTTCTTTCACCTCTTGCAATGTTGCTGAAGCGAAAAGTATCGAGTAGCACCGTGAACCCACGTTAAACTGTGGGTCTCCCTGTAACCGGCTGGGTAATTCAGTTCGAAGTGTGGAGGAAGGCAACGGCATACCACCTCCAAAAAGGACCATTCCTAGTAAAGCACTGTGTTGCTCAAACCAATCTTCGAATTGTTGACTGTTGTATTTTTACTGATTGGCAACGAAGCCAAAGTAAATAAATTTACCTCTCATTTCGTCTGGGAATTCCTTGGTAACTGCGTGCCTTTTTTAAAAAATATGAATTGGCAGCCGTACCTGCGACTCAGTTCCAAATATGGGGGTCTCACATGCGGAGGCGTTCTTCTGAGAAAGTAGGTGCCTTTGTGTGTGGGCTGGCATTGTGTTGCAGAAGAAGTGACGTGGGAGGCAAGACGTCTGGGGCAGTGAATAAACCCTGGTTGGTTTCTGACATAGAAGTCTTACAGGGCCTGGCACCCTAATGAGAGCGACAGTGCCTCGCAGAGAGGGCCGCTGTCTCGTCCCACCTACAAGTGCCGCGACTGAATTGTAGACGTTCGCCACCAGAAATAAAACATTCTTTTGGCAATTCACCAGTCATGTCGCAGTCGCTAGGCAGGCGTACCTCGGCGGCAGCAGCCGCGGTTTCATGTTTTGCGCGGTGCGGACGTTCCCAGTAAGCTTGGACGGCCTGCAGGGCGAATTCAGTCGCAGGAGGTTTTTTTCGGCAGAAATACCGCGTCGGTCGGAATTAGTGGGCTCGTGCGCGGATGACACCAGGTCCCTGGTGCACAGACAAAGGTGGCGCCCGGCCAATTAATGGAGGCACACCAACACCTGGCTTGATCGCAGATAAGTGGTTATTCATTTCAAAATCGCTCCCGCAGGCCTGGAATAGTACTCGCTGAACGCTCCTCTTTGCTCACTTCTTCGTACCACACCAAAACTATCCATCGTTCTGTACGTTGATTGCCACTGATATGTATTTGCTGCTGATGAAAAGTATTAGGTTGCTTACAGAGCAATTTAAAATGATATTCGCCTGCCATATGGCTTGAGCGCTCAGTATGTAAGGTTTCGGGATTGACCGGCGAGCAATATTTCTTTTCGAACTCGTTGCTTTAGACGTTTTAGATGTAAGCATTCCACGTTAAAAGAGAGGCGGAAACATTTTTAAAACGCCACAAAAATAGGCCCCAGAGTCTGAATGTAATTATTTTGTATTTATAGGCTTCGTTGTAGCACCGTAACAATTTTTTCCCCTTGTTTTGCGATGTGGTGGGTGGTTGGGGGAGGGCGAAGAGCGCGAGGTGTTCTGTTGCTCCTTGCGGTAGGAACGTGGAGTAAAACGGGTCCACTTGTATAGCCATTAGAACATCTCTCCTTCAGCTACGTTACAGTAAATAAGCAAACTTTGAATATATAATCGGATCGTTGAGTCTAATTGTTCGTATAGATTAATTCCTTTCGGAAGAAAAGGACAACTTATTTGAAATTTTTCTGGGAAGTTTTTAAAGCGTGTCACTTCTACAAGGCTACATAAATCCAGTAGTCATTATCCGCCGCATTATGATGCTTTACAGCCGATAATTGTATTGAGGCTTGTAGAACGTGTCAACTATTTTATTTATTTATTTTTTAGCTGCCTCTTTTATTTTGGGTGGGTCATATTAGCCTTTTGTTTTCCTGTGATACGATCATTCTTCATGGTATTATTATTATTATTATTGTTATTAGTGTTGTTATTATTCACAGCACTCGCGTAATTATAGACAGGAGAGGATTAGTAACAATAAGTAACCAAAGAAAGAAACATGTCGTGCTAATGGTGCTCTCAAGATATTAAGAGATATAATTCAAATGTTTGTTAATCTATGGGATTTTAATGCCTGGTTATTAGTTCCAGCTTACAGACTACTTACACTAGATTAAACTAACCTAAAGACAACGCATACATCCATGCCCTAGGGAGGACTGGAACCTACGACGGGTACCGGCCGCGCGGTAAGCAGCATGGTGCCCCAGTGCGCACGGTTATTCCGCCGCGGCTGAAACAATTTGTAATCTCCTCAACTGCATCCTCTCGTCATCCCCAGGGCTCATGAAATTATCTACTGAAACCTATGTGGCAACATTCTGACTAGCGTGAAAGAAGTGGTTGCTGTATTTGGTAATAAAATATATTACTAGACAGTAGAATGACTAAAAATCTCTTCTGGTGTCGTAATGCTCGTGTGGAAGTGCACTCTTGACAGCTCTTGGGATTTTTGAAGTGTTAGTTTCTTCAAAAGAAAGATAATAGTCGCATGTGGATGATTCATAAATCATTACACCTTCCCCTTCAAGAAAAGAAGGGGAAAAAACCAACAGTTGACAGTTTCTTAGTTTCCATCTTATCCTGTTTCAATGTACCATCTACAAGAAATTAGTTCTGTCTTTTTATATTCCACTCTGCTGATCAACTGCATTAAACTAATATTTGACATGTGTACTATTCTCTTTCTTCCGTCAGCGCACGTCGTCTTTGACTACGAAAAAGCTGTTCTTTTTCTCTAGTATAGCAACCGTTTCATTATTTCTGCATCATATTCTTCGAAATTGCTGTGCGGTGTGTCGTTTGTTCTGCCTCCAGACGGTTCTCCGTAATGAATGAACAGTGTTGAAGGAAGGTAGGAAGCTTAGTGTTTAAAGTCCAGTCGACAGCTTGGTCATTTGAGACAGAGCTAACGCTCGGAGTTTTTGGGTAAGGAGCCATCCCGGAATTTACCTGGAGCGAATTATGAAAATCACGGAAAACCTAAATCTGGATGGCCGAAGGTGGATTTGAACCACGGTTCTCCAGAATTGAGTCCAGTGCATTACCACTGCACCACCTAGCTCGGTATGTGTTCAATGAAACTAAATAAATTCCATGCACGATACAGGTTCCTCTCGATTTTTATTCCCTTCAAAACTTTGTGTTCCGTCTCGTCAATTTTTCTTCATTAATAATTCAGTTTTAACGTATTGTACTCTTATTAAATTGTTCTAATTTCGTGTTCGTGAGAGTAGTCAGTTACTGAAGAGACGAGGGCAGATAGACGCTGATCTTAAAAGTAATGTAACAGTCGAGTTCTTACCCTCGAAAACGTAGCGCGGAGGAAGACGAGGGAATCAGTATAATGTATTGGTTCACTTAGTATAAAATATGAAAAAGGTATCGGATAATTGTTGTGGAACCCTGAGTTAGGTAATTACGAAATGACGATTGAGGTTAAAGTGTGCATTCCGATGTAAAATTTATAGGCTATCTCACATTGAACCTTTTACTCGTGCGTAAAGACACACAATAACTGAAAAGGAAGCGTGAAAAAACGAGCTAATATCTTTATTGCGTCTGTAATAATACCGAAGATGTTCAAATGTTTGTATAGTTTATGGGACTTAACTACGGGGTCATTAGCCCCTAAACTTACAAACTACTTATGAACTACTTACGAACTAGGACGGCACAGATATCCATGCCCGAGGGTGGATTCTAATCCCCGACCGTAGTGGCCGTGCAGACCGTGACTGGAGCGCCTCAGTCCCCTCGGCCACCACGGCCGGCTACCGAAGATGTACAGTAAATAAATTACGGACAGTGACTAAGTTTCTCTCCGGAATAAGCGAGAACAGTGTTCGCATAGCACTACACTAGATGAGGTTGGCCCTAAGTTTCTCTTTTTAACTTTTGTTTTTGCCCTTACAGACAAATTCGCAGATATCTGCCTGTTTTCTCAGACGTGTGGAATGAAATTTATGGCGTACAGTATTGAATATTATGTTTTTTTATGTATGGACAATTATGTGAAAGGCAGTAAACGGTGTAGAAATGTGATGAGAAACAAAATGTTCAAATGTTTGTATAACGTATGGGACTTAACTACGGGGTCATCAGTCCCTAAGCTTACAAACTACTTATGAACTAGCTAAGACTAAGGTCGGCACAAATATCCATGCCCGAGGGGGGATTCGAACCCACGACCGTAGTGGCCGTGCAGACCGTGACTGGAGCGCCTCAGTCCCCTCGGCCACCGCGGCTGGCGATGAGAAACCTAACGTGACTCAGGTAAGTCTAGAATTTGAGATAGTTGTTTCCATAATCCTACAATAGCAGCAATTTGTCATAGTCTGGGAACAAGAATCGTTTCGGTAAGGTCTCCCGTATTGGTAGTGCCATGGACCACCGCGAGCCTGGTGCCGGCGAGCTCTTTAAAACCGGCCCCATTGCGGCTGGCGGCTACCCCGTTACTGCAACAAGACCGTGGCTCAGTAATGTATGTTTTTATTACTTACAGTCAAGCCGCTCCGTGTTACTGACACATCAGTGCAGTCTGTACTGGACTGTAAACCTGTCATTAAATTGAAAATAAGGTTGAATGCTGCGTATGTGCGGAATCTTGTAACCAAGTACGGGAAATGCACGGTGTGCAAGGCTCGTAATAAATGTCACATCTCAGATTTAGAAGTTCGTACTTTCGTTTTTCATGTTTTATTTTCCTCCCACAACGACCTCGAATATTATTTCCGACAGTGTGAAGGACAAATAGTACGTAGTACTGTGAACAGCCGGCCGCGGTGGCCGAGGGGACTGAGGCGCTCCAGTCACGATCTGCACGGCCACTACGGTCGGGGGTTCGAATCCCCCCTCGAGCATGGATACTTGTGCCGTCCTTAGTCTTAGCTAGTTCATAAGTAGTTTGTAAGCTTAGGTACTGATGACCCCGTAGTTAAGTCCCATAAGTTCTACAAACATTTGAACATTTTTTACTGTGAACATCTTGAGATCGCTGTTTATGGGTAAAATTGATAAGCTATATGAAGGGTGACGATCACGTAAAATCAGTATTAGGAAGATTAAGGGAATAATAAAAGTTTGATGGAATGCTTCTAGGAAAGATCAATTCCTGTAGGAGAGGTAGGATTGTTATCAGATAGACTCAACAATAAACATCCCAAAAATTCATGGACGCGGTGTTAGGAACTTAGCAGGTCGGTATGGCCTATACCAGAGGTGGCAAAGTTTTATTGGTTCTCGGGCAACTTTATAGAAGCAGATGTTAATGATAGCAGTCATTAATCATCTTTGCATTTTAAAATAGTGTAAATTGTACTACAAAAAATCAAAAACATAAATAAGACACTTTTATTCAATCTAATTATTTTGCTAATTTCAGGTATCTAACTCTGCAACAAGCATATTTATTTTTGAACTAATTTATGATCAGATAAATGTACCCTGTCACCGTTTTGTACATCTTTTTTAAAATCACCCTTATTTCAGTGTGATCTGTGCAAGAGCTACGTCAGTTTCAATTACTGATGTGATAAGACAGCGAAATTGAAATAGCAATTAATTACAATATTGAAATATTCTTATGAACCTTCCAGATAAGTAATAGTAAAAGAAACGCCTTCAGAATTTTCTGTTTATCTGTTAAAGGCGAAGAACAAAATAAATACCTTCACATGCTTGCATTTCAAGTAAGACGTTCCATTTTGCGTTTCTCATTGGAAACTTCGCATATAAATTCGTTGAATTTTTCTTCAACGTGTTTCATATTGTACTACTTCCACACTGCTATTGTTTCAAGATACAATTAAAACGTTGCTTTATTTCCGATATAAACAAACGAATTATATGTGTCTGTTATTCATTAAAAAGACCTCATTCACCATTGATTTTACACTTTTTAGGAGGGTTGGTGGTTCCATTGAGTTTGGAAATTTCTGTACTTATTGATTCACGGACAAACCGGATCAACTAGAAGTGCTGTACGTCGAAAAATTCGTCCAAACCAAGTTGACAATCGACTGGGTGGTAGATGGAAAAAGTCCCTTCCATCACATGAGACTTAATTTGCTTTGTGCCAATAGTGTCTGCACTGCACATTTGTCCTAGTGGAAATATTCAGTTGCACAGGGGAAGGAAAACCCGGACTCTCGTCGGATTTTTCTGTCTTGCCGGGTCGCACAAAAAGCATTAGAGGGACATTTGAGTCCCGCGGGCTGCTATTTGTCCACCCCTAGCCTAAACAGAAATTTTGACAGAGATACTTATTGTTCTGAAATTCGAGATTGTTCTCGCAATTAAAAGGACCTGTACTGCAACGTAAAGGCGAAAAAGAAAACCGTGTCTAATGTTTTAAGTCTGTGTTTGCTTTTCTTTTTTGCGACGACTAAAAACATTAAAGGTTGAAACCCATCACCAACGCCCTTGTTCATGGCGTGCTCATCTTGCATTAGGACTTTCTCGCGCCGGTTATAACGCAGATTTCATAGAAGGAAAGACTACAGCCAAAAATTTTTTATCTGCACCTTTTCAGCTAATTGTCAGATGCTTCTTTTATCTTTTTAAACGACAAAATATGAGACGTGATTATGATTTAGTGAATTGAAGAGGACTAGTGAGAGCGTCACAACTGAATATAAGTTTTCCAATTGCCTTTTTCACCAATGGTACAAACGTAGCAGACCCTTTCACGATGAGGGATAGGTCAGTGTGTTTACCAGGTATAAATTACATTAATGTTACGAATAGGCTACATGTAGCTTCACTGGTGATGCTGTACTTTAATCTTATGATAAATTAAAATTTTTCTCGTCAAGCATTTTGTTCATAAGGCGCTATGAGCTACGTAAGGATACGTTACAGAGTGGAATAAGTAGAGCATCGTTTCTCTGTTAAGTTAGAATCCATGCCGTTCAGCTTGAAAATTAAATAGGAACGCGGAGACTGTAAAACCTACAAATAAAACTATGTATTAGTGGAAAGCGTATCGAAAACCTGCAGTATTTCTGAGATTAACGTTTGCAAACACACAGAAAAACGCGCGCGTGTGTTTGGAGGGTCTTTGATTTAATAATAACTGCTGATACGTAAACAGCTAAATACATTTTATCTAATAATGGGTCACATTGTGGGGTATTTTACGGGATTTTTAATGTTAGAACTATGTTGTTTTATGTATCGGATCTTTCCATTATGAAACTGATAGACAACCATAAGTCGCATGAAAGATTCAGATGCATATTTTTTATTTATTTACTTATTTTCGCTACTACATATTTTACGTTTTACCTGCACATATTCTGCATTGTATTTACGAATGGGGCAGTTATTTGTAACTTTGTGAATTCCAGTATGTGCTCTTTTTTTCCTACTTTCAACGCTGATACGTCAAACTTCCTGTAACTTTCCAAAAAGGGATCTGTCTAGATCTGCGTTGTTGTGAAACGAAGCACTGTTTATATCTACTGGAAAGGAAGTAGTAGTTGTAGATATATTGTACTCGGGCAGCCGCAGTTGTTAGCAACTCCGTTTCTGCCATTTGGGCGGGCGGCTGGCTCAGTTGTAATCCACCTGGTGGGTAATCGATGAAGACTGCTGTGCTGACCAACTAGCATATCGTTTTTGGAGGATTTTCTCGTCCAACATCGTGACGAGAAGCCAAGTCGCCCTTTAGTTAAAAGATTCGAAGACTTACACGTTTATAACATTACAGTCCGACATATTCAAAACAAGGTGGCGGCGTCCGATCTCTAAGCATAATGCGAAATTAAGGACAACGGTCTCATGTAGATGCGGAGCAGAAAAATAAATAAAATAAAATAAATTGATAAATTATAATGCACCTTGCAATGTTTTATTTGACTTCGTTATAATATTAGCAAATATGTTTTTGTGTTGCCATTTCTTTGCTAATTTTATGACTTATTGAGTTGTGACGCACGTTCCGTAGTCGCTAGACAGTCTCGTCAGAAACAAGAGTTTAGTAGAACAGAAAAGTAACTAGTTGAAGCAGATGCAATAATATTGGGGCCGCGGTGGAGTAGCCGAGCGGTCTAAGGCGCCTCGCTGCGGAGCGCGCGGTTGCTCGCCGTCGGAGTTTCGAGTCCTCCCTGGGGCATGGGTGTGTGTGTGTTGTCCTTAGGTTAGTTTACCTTAGTTTAAGTAGTTTGTAAGCTACGGACTGATAGCCACGCAGTTTGGTCCGATAGATTTACAAACATTTGAATTAATACGGGCCCAGATGACAAGCCGTCAACATCGAACACAAGTGGTGATTAAATATGGAAAGCTACTCTCAAGAACCGTGAAGAGCCATCTCGTGTGCGAACCGCTGCCTCATGGTGCTGAAGGCCCACGTTGAATTCTCGGCGACAAGCGGGTGTACCCATCGTGACGCCTAATGAGAAACTGATAAGTGATAACAGCGAAATATAAATTACGAAAAGTAGTACGCCAAGTCGGGTATTTTGTGTAAAGATGCGTGAACATCCGTGGGAGGAACTCGCGCACACATCTTTGCCGTATAAGCTTTTGGTGGGTTGGCTGATTTTCATTTCCGCGAGGCTGTGTTTTTAACCTGTCACGCTTCCTTCCTCAGTTCAAGTTTTCATCTCCGTATCACTCCACATGATTTTTCCGCGGTAAAATTTTACTTACGGCCTTCTGAGTTTGGAAACGACTTTTGAATGCGTTTTCAAAACTCGATCACAAAAAAGAAGAGGGAATAACGTTTTGTGTTGACAGTGAAATAAATAACTAATGGTGTTCCTGCTCTATTTCTGACAGGTCCTCTTTTAATTACCCTTGTCCGATGAATAAATTAACCCCTCAAGCCGGGATCCCGAATACGTACTCACGCGCTCTGAGTGTCCGCACTGGCGGCATCAAAAAAAAAAAAAAAAAAAAAAAAAAAAGTTTGTAAAGCTTATGGGACTTAACTACGGGGTCATCAGTTCCTAAACTTACAAACCCGACCGTAGTGGCAGCATCCCGACCCCGTACTCGCCACATGCAGTGTCGCAGGTAAAACTGTATTTCTCTGCCATCTGTTGCTGGTGAGCAATATTACTTTGTCATCCAACTGTAGACATATGTGTTGACATGTAGATACTTCTCAGGAAGTGAGCTAGTCGGATGAAATCACGAGTTATATTTTGAAGGTTGCTCTCGATGCGAAACGATGAAGCCAAGCAATTTGCTCGGTCTTACGCGGAACAAATTGTTGCGTTTCTGAGTGAATCGGTGGATAAATTAGATGGTATAAATGACAGCGAGAGTGATCTGGATACTGATGACAACGGCGCGAAGTTTTGGGACGAAACATCGGGAAAAAACGAAGGAACAGTAGATAGGACGAGCGAGTTGATAGTGTGTTTTTAACGTAATAAAATATATTGTTAATAACCCCTGAAAATATTATTACTTTTTAACAAATAATTTTCGCACTAGAGAAATTTCAACGAAACGCTATATTACAGCGCCAGGAGCCTAAACTACCATCAGTAGGGTCGGCAAGCGTACGGTAACTACCGGCTTGAAGGGGTAATTATCTTCTTTTCCAACACGCGAGTAAAATTTAGCCTCTTACCGCTTAAACTCGAAAACCGGTGTAGACGCTCTCCAAATGTTTTGCAATACCATCTCCTCATAGAATGAAATGGGGATCCCCTCCTGAAAGCCAACCATAACGTTGCAGTGACTGATCTCCGATTCTGAACTGCTCCGTCATACAAACTATAGGTGATTGGAACATTTACAAAATGCTTCGTCTGCCATTTCGTTTGCACTTGTTTCTTATACTGGTGCTGATGCTGAGAGATGATATTTAGTGTTTATTTTATATGTCAGAAATTCGTTGTTTTGGTGCGCTTCTTCTAAACGCGGTAGCTAATGGCAGGTAAGGACAATTGAGCCGGTCTTTCTCACGGGACTGTAGAAAACACCATCTGTCGCCGGTAGGTCAAACCACATCGGCTCATTAGCCCACCACTGCATGCTCAGCTGCTCTCCCAAGAGAACAGGGCCGCACCCAGCCGAACCTGCGCCCGTGGCAGATCTTTGTAACACTCCCGCCACCCACGAAAAACTTTCTCCATTTGTAACAGCTATTGTAACTTTAATACAGGAGATGTCTTTGAACAACATTACTTAAATCAACTACACAAATTAAAAATATTCGGAACAGTAAATTTGGTGTATTATTATATTAAAACAAAATCAATTACTTGTTAGTTATAGCAGATACTGTGCATTGACTTTAGTATGGTGTTTTATAATAAAGAACAGATTGTTTGCAAATGTAAATTATTTAGTTTCCTTAAAATTAATTGGAAATAAAAAGGATTGAATTGCTGAGAACTCAATTCAATTTATAGACTTTTTTGTAATTATTTTACTTTCCAGTTTAATACCATGAACAACGGAAACTTTTTAATTGTGTCACTGAGTTAAATTAGCACCTATGTCGTATTCTGTCCTGAAGATAGCTGAACTTCGCAATCTCTTGCACCAATAGTAGACTGAAAGTACATTGTTGGAATCACTGTTGAGCTGTTTCGACTTTGGGTAAGCATATCACAAAATCATAATTTGTAAACAATGTTCAGAAATGCAGAGTAAAAGCTGTATCGAGTTTTCGGATCCATTTGACATCAACATTTGCTGCCCCTTTTTCAAAATAACTGTAGAGCTCTCTTGCTAAGGTGGTGTGTGTTACATGTGAAGTCCGTTTCCTACTGCACGTATTACCCTCTGAACTACTATGAAGCTCTGTAACCATTTACTGGCCAGTCCTAATCGCTAGAAACTGACAAAAATATCAGGTGCCTTCGGTACTTACATATTTGATTCATTGCCCGCTAACCAACGTTTGAGATCTCGTACGATGCCTTGATAGGTGCACATGAACGCGCTGTGTGGATGGCTCCGTCTCAGCCACGGCCAGTGTTGACACACAATTCACGGCACCCTGTAGCGTAGCAGACACTCGGCGGTCAAATTTACGCTGAAGAGATGATGCGACAATAGTGCCCGTTTGCAGGGAAGGGAAAGGCTTCCCCCGGACAGAGAATAGCCGCAACGACAACTGACGCACCTATCCTAGGCAATTCTTAAATCGTCTTTATTCAATGATTTATTCATTTCTTTTTCACTGTCAGTTCCTGCAACCCTACTACGCTTGCGCCATTGGCGGACGCTCGTATCTCCGTCGCCTCGGTACGGTCCTGAAAAAGAGCTGCGTCACACTGCATGGAAGAAACAGCCGTAAATTTTTATAAATAACTTATTTTGATACCAGTTTCGGCTTGGCAATAAAGATATCTATCAGATTTAGGTTTTCCGTTATTTTACTACAGAATTCCACGCAAGTGCCAGGGGAGTTCATGTCAAAGGACGCAGACGATTTCTCTCCGCTTCCTTATCGAAAAATTCTGAGCGCAAGCTGCGTCTCTAATAACCATGCTGTTGATGGGACGTCGAACAATAACTTTTCTTTCTTTCTTACTTTGTTTCCTAAACCTCACCAGGGAAATGTCTGCATGGTTCCTTTGAGAGTGCACGGCCGATTTCAATCCCAATCCTGACCAAAAGAGACATGTTTCACATCAACAAACAGAGCCGGAGGTAAAGGAAGTGATGACAAACAAAAATCCTAGGATAGATCGGGGGCCGGACCGGTAATTTTTTATGGGTAACACTTGACCTTTCTCTTAATTACTATTATTTTTCGGGTAGTTTGGCTCCTTCGGACTGCCTATCGTGATTGTTCGTTGGTGATCCTGAAGTTCTGGGCTCAGTACTATTTTATTAGGGACAGCATCCCTCAGCATCCATAGTGGACAGCGTGGTGGGTTGCCACGTAGAGGGTCCGGGTTCGATTCCTGGGCGAGTCGGAGATTTTATCTGTTCGGGGACTGGGTGTTATGTTGTCCTTCATCATAAGTGACACGCAAGTCGCCGATGTGACGTCGGCTAAAACGACTTGCACCAAGCAGGCCGAACACGACCCAGTTGGGGACTAACGGCCAATAAATACCACACGGAATCATCAGGAAGAGCATCCAGCCTTCCCACCAAAAGCGCTGCGCCACCGACGTCCACCAAACGAAATTATGTCGGCAAAAATTAAAATCCCTCGTCACTGAACACAGCTGTCTCACTGGATCGGTCACCGCTGACAAGGCCGCAAGCAGGTACGCACCGGCGGAGAAAAAGTGTCTAAAAACACTGGTAGGCAAGCGGTCGGCTCGGCGCGGCAGACGGCGGCCCGGTCCCAACAGGTTTTGGGATCGGCTCGGCTTCCCGTTGTGGGAGCCGCATACTTAACGGGCACGGGAACAGTGGAGTGTCGCCGAAGTGCCGGCGCAGGCGGAAGGAGCAACAGGTTGCGGGGCGTGTCGTGACCCCGGGTCACCGCGGCGGCGGCGGCGGCGGCTCCAGCAGGTGCAGGTATCCAGTAGCAGGTGCGGCGGCGGCCGCGGCAACAGGTTTCAGCGCCAGCGCCGCAGGCCACCGGCCACCTGCCCCGCCAAGCTACCGCCGCCCACTACCCACACACTTTCTTTTTTTCCTCTCTCCCATCTTACCTCATTTTCTCTCGTCTTATTTTCATTTTCCTCCCACGCATCTCTCTCTCTCTCTCTCTCTCTCTCTCTCTCTCTCTCTCTCTCTCTCTCTCCTCGTCTGTGTCCTCACTCCGCTCAACCGCCTCGAACACGCAAGCATCGGCAGCCGTCGAAGCTTTGTTCACTTCTGGAATAACTTTCGCGTCTACTGCAGTGGTACGAGGAACTGAGCTGCTTTTCTTTCACGGCGCACCGTTGGAGTGACTATGATGACAAGATCTACATCTACATAGATACTCTGGCAAATCACATTCAGGTGCCTGGCAGAGGGTTCATTAACCACTTTCATAACTTTTCTCTACCGTTCCATTCACTAATAAAATGTTCAAATGTTTGTAAATCTTATGGGACTTAACTACGTGGTCATCAGTACCTAAACTTACAAACTAATTATGAACTACTTACGAACCAGGACGGCACAAATATCCATGCCCGAGGGGGGATTCGAACCCCCGACCGTAGTGGCCGTGCAGACCGTGACTGAAGCGCCTCAGTCCCCTCGGCCACCGCGGCCGGCCATTCTCTAATAGCGCGCGGGAGAAAGAACATCTACATCGTTCCGTTTTCGATATGATTTCTCTTATTTTATTCGGATGGTCATGTCTCCCTAAGCAGGTGGGTGCTAGCAAAATATTTTCACATTCAGAACTAAAAGTCGGTGATTGAAACTTCGCAAACAGATCACGCCGCAATAAATAACGTCTTTCTTTTAATGATTTCCACCCCAATTCGTGCAACATTTCCGTGACGCTTTCCCCCCCCCCCCCCCCGTTACGTGATAGAACAAAACGAGCTGCCCTTCTCTGAACCTTCTCAATGTCTTCCGTCAGACCCACCTGGTGGGGGTCCCACAAGGGGCAACAGTACTCCAGGAGAGGACGCACAAGTATGATGTAGGTAGTCTCTTTGGTGGAGCTGGTGCATCTTCGAAGCGTTCTGCCGATGAAACGTAAACTTTGGTTCGCCTTCCCCACAATATTTTCTATGTATTATGTGTTATGTTAGATTAAATATCTACAACTACATACATCGCAATCCACAGTAAGGTGCATGGCGGAGGGTACAATGTACCACTACTAGGCATTTCCTTTCCTATTCCACTCCCAAATAGAACGAGGAAAAACAGAATGCCTATATGCCTCCGTATGAGCCCTAATTTCTCTTATCTTGTCTTTGTGATCACTACGCGAAATACGAGGCGCGTCCAGAAAGTAAGTTCCGTTTGGTTATATAAAACAAACGGGTACAGATACAGAAAAGATATTGATTCTACAAAAATCTACAACTGTTAAACTTCTTTTCTACATAGCTTCCGAAATTTTGTACGCAATTGCCATAGAATGGCACAAGGTTTTGTGTGCCTTTTTCATAGAATATTGCCGCCTGTGAATTCAACCATGTGGTAACATGTTCTTTCAGCTCGTCATCATCGTTGAAGAGTTGTCCACCAAGGACAGATTTTAGGAGTAAGAAGAGGACTACTGTCAAAAGATATATATATATTCCCCACGATAATGCCTCACCTCACACACCGAACGTGACCAAACAATTCTTACGGAAATTTCAATGGGACCTGTTTGATCATCCTCCTACAGCTCGGACCTCTCTCCTAGCGATTTTCATCTCTTCTTACACCTAAAATCTGTCCTTGGTGGTCAACACTTCAACGATGGTAAAGAGCTGTTACCATATGGTTGAATACACAGGCGGCAACCTTCTGTTAAGGATGCATGCAAAAACTTGTGGCACGCTATGACAAGTGCCTACAAAATTTCGGCAGCTATGTGGATTTTTTACTTTTTTTTGCGCTTTCGAATACTTACACATATCTAAAGGTAATTTGTTTAAAAATAGCATTATCTTTTATAATTTAATGTCGACAATAAAAAAATTTGATCTCCGTAAAGTAAAAGGGACGTCCGCGCAAATTATCCTCTGAAAATGAGCAGCCTAATCTTGGCCCCTCCCGAAAATACATGCTATATTCACCACTGTATATATATACTGGTATAGGCTAAGACATATTGTATGTGTATTGGAATCGACGAGTGGGACTTGGGTAGTGTTGTCAGATGAGGAATAACACACCAAAGGCGATGCAAAAAACTCACGTTAAATGGACAAAATCGATCATGTAAAAGGGGCTTATGTGTTTTGTTTTCACGCTGAAGCTCACGAGCCGGCCGCGGTAGCCGAGGAGACTGAGGCGCTCCAGTCACGGTCTGCACGGCCACTACGGTTGGGGGTCGAATCCCCCCTCGGGCATGGATATTTGTGGCGTCCTAGTTCGTAAGTAGTTCATAAGTAGTTTGTAAGTTTAGGGACTGATGTCCCCGTAGTTAAGTCCCATAAACTATACAAACATTTGAACATTTGAAGCTCACGAGTGATTCTGATTACAGGTTCAATAAATGACAAAAGACAGGCACAATTTCTTACAAAATTAACTGTTTTATAAAGAAGTACGTCAGTCGGCAAAACAAAACCTTTGGTATTCGAGCCAAGTGAGTCTACTGCAGTGCGTCTGGCGTGTTATACCTAATCTGACAAGTAATATTACCCAAGACCCACTCGTTTATTCCGACACACTTCGTAAGTCTTTTAATCTAGGTCAAAATACAACACACGTATATTTTATACCTGCCTAAATTGCCCCTGAAGTGGTAAAAACCACGTAGAAAACGCGGTTTCTAACGAAGCACACTTTGTCGACACCGGTATAAACGAGATATAACAACAATGTTGACATATAATTTGCATGACTGCAATCACATCTTCGAAATCCTCCCCTTACAATTATTGAAGCGGTAAAAACCCAACCGCGGCAAAAAGGCCGAGCGCTGTAAGGCCCTTTGCCGTAGATCGCGCGGTTGCCCTCGTCAGACGTTCGAGCACTCCTTCGGGCATGGGCGTATGTGTTGTCCTTAGGTTAGTTCGTTTGTAAGCGTAGGGGTTGACAACCTCAATAGTTACGTTTCATAGATTTAAAAACATTTTATTTGTGTGTGTGTGTGTGTGTGTGTGTGTAATAACCAAATTGTATATTTAACGACAATTTCAACTAGATATGGACATCTCTCTTCCCGACCTGTCAATAAGCTCTATCTACAAGCAATGCATTCCAATGATCGTATAAACATCGTTCTCTCTTTTTTTAATGAATGTACACAGTATTACCAGAGTGGGAACAGTTAACTGCTTGTTTATTAAAAATTCCAAGCACCTTCCGAGATGGATGCTATCTCGTATCATTCTGTGGTTTGGCAGTTACTCTGAGTGCCAAAATCCGACTTTGCTGTTAAATGGAGTTCTCACGCAAGATGTTTTGGACACATCAGCCCACTATGCATGGAAATCGTCTTTCGCGTCAAGGAGTTCTTTCGACTGACATCGTAAGTTAAAGTAGTGGGAGAGTGACAGAGACAGGGAGTGATCGTTAGATAGCAACAATGTTTGAAAAGCACGCAGCAACTTGAATTATCTCATTAACAAATTCTTGGCAAATATGAGAGAAGCAGCATGGGAGAAAAAAAAAGACACTATGAATGGAATGAAATCCAGGCGTTTTGATTTGTAGCCTGGCACATATAGTACTTAGTTACCGCGAACGTAAACAAACTAAGACAACTAACAGACTCTCTTCTCTTTATCGAAGAATACTTTCTAACCAAAATCAAACGACTATAGAGGATGGGGTTTTACCATTTGTAAAGTGGTACTTGAATTAGGGCCGTAGTAATAATTATGACATTTATTCTAACTTCTAAAGCATTACAACATGATTTTTGGGTGCGGGTGGGGGGGAGGTGGGGGAATTGATCTCCTTCATCCCCCCTCCTCCTCATTGGTCATAGCCGTGCAATAGTCCGCATTTGTTTACTTTCGCGGCTGACTGTCACGTTATAGTGTCAGAGTAATACGTGTAGTTGAGGCACTGCAGAAGCGAGTGAGTTTACGAGCTCTGTCCCGTTGGTGTCAACTAATTACATCACCGTCTTCGGCGAAGCAAAGTTGAAGGACGAAAGTTGTTTTTCAATTTACGATATTTGTGAATAAAACTCCGTTTCTTAGTGGTAATCATTTGATTCGCTGGAGGAAGTGTAGTCGTTAAACGTCAATACCACTGTGCTTGAACTGCTAAAAGATCTGTGATTCATTAGAAAGGCAAAGTTTTCAACGCGGTGTTCTTCAGTCAAACCTTTATCTGGTTCCTAATCGTCCATCCTCCCCGACTCTCTTTCTCTCTCTCTCCCCCTTTAGAAACGCACACATCTTACGCTTGCCGCCAGCATCATCGTCGTTAGCGCAAACCGCTAATTTCGGCGGTCGAAAGAGATGTTTCCCCGGCCCCTTAAATTTGAATTGCAGAGTGCGCCTTTATATGGAGTAAAGCGGGCACCATAAATTCTCTGGCCGCGACTCGTTTGATGGAGCCGGTAGCGCAAAATGGAAGTTTCCCGTGCGTTGTTAGTTCGCTAATGTCTGTGATATGTGACGTCGCGATTGCGTGAACGAGAGAGGAATAACTATTCGATTATAAGCGAATAGATCATACTGCTGGGAAACCTGCTTGTGTCTTTCTTGGCAGTAAGTCTTCTGCCCGTAGTAACTGTCAGTTTTCGAACACACTCGTTTTCGCACCAGTATTTCCTTGTCATTCAGTATTTTATTGTAAGTTGACTCCATATTTTATTGTTTCATACTGTATACACAAGCTTTCGTCGTGAATCATTGTAGCTATTACTAAAAACCATATCTAAACCCCAGTCGTCGTTTCTGGTATTAGCCGGAACACAGAAAAATGCGTTGCGACATTTAAATTAATAATATCGATACATTTATTTAAGGCGCCTTTCTGTGGAGCGGACGGTTGCTCCCCGACGGAGTTTAGAGCCCTCCCTCGGCCATGGGTGTGTCGTCCTTAGCTTAGTTTAAAATGGACTCAGAACAAGTGCAGTTCAGTCACGTAGTGTTACAAACATTTGACAGTTTGATTGAATAAGCCATCTTATGACGTACCACGATTTTAATTATTCCAATTTTTCTGTCCCTTCTGTTCTACGAATTTTGTGATTTGTTGTATATACGTTTTGTGTGTGTGTGTGTGTGTGTGTGTGTGTGTGTGTGTGTGTGTGTGTGTGTATTACCCCAACCCTTATGAATGAAGGCACATAAAGTGATTTTACGGCAATGCAATTGGTTACTGCGTTAAGTCAATGTCTCCTGCTTACTAGGCAGTTGCACTATCCACCCCATTAGTATTCAACAGACTTTGTTAATACACGACCCCCTTTTAAGTCATAATTAATCTGACAACCTCCCCCCCCTCTCCAAGCACTTAGATGCCTTTAGGCAATAAAAATAATTTCATTTCTGTAGATATAAGTTTTTGCAACAAATAGCGCACAGTATTATACTTTACAAAGTGAATTTCTGATGTATTTTTCTGAATAGGACTTATTCTATCTTCACATAGTTTCCGACAGAGAAATATGTGTTCCATAATGTTTTTAATATATTTATTTATTTTATTTCCAATGAAGACACGAAAGGGAATTATACTCATCAAGTGTATCTTTATTCGAAGTCACTTGTTTATTTTGCTACAGATTGATTCATGAAGAGTTTTCAGGCTTTGCGTTTATTCATCCTTAACGCTGTGTTTATAATAAAAAGAAAAAGAAAAAACAGTTAACCTATCGTTCGCCACTGTGTTCTGCAAAGGCAGTTCCCATCACGAAGGATCAATGCTTGATGTTTTTAATTAAAACATGTAGCTCGGACCACTGTACCTAACTGCTACCGCACTTTGTAAAGTACTCCCAGACTCGGGATAGTGCCATTAAAAAACAGCGAGAAACTGCCGTATGACCGAACGGAGGCAAATAGTCTTGCACACTGCACGTGCATACGCATCGATGCATCGACAACAGCTGTAGCAATTCTTATGCCAGATGTTTGTAGCTCGTTTATGACTCAGGATTTTTCTTCGAATTATCAGTGATCGATTTTCCTAGTTTTCGCGATAATCTAGTATTTCACAGCTAGGAAAATTTTAGGAATAAATATTTTTGATTTTTTTTACATTATTTTAAAACAAGAAACATTTAGAACTACTGCAGAAAGTAGTGTTAGCGGTGTTTTTACTCGGTTATTGGCAACAGCTAAAATATCAGCTACTATCACACGAAATAAATAACGAAAAACGATTATTCAGAAATAAATACCGGTATCACTTTTAAGCCGTCAGTGTTTCCCCATCCCTATAACAGACATCAAGTACATAATCGTGTGTAATGTAAGGCAAATGCGTCAAAGGTCGTCTCTTTGATGACGGATGTACACTATACTGCGCAATCCCGCGAATGATGAGTTAAATAAGCAGGGCATTAAGTCAGTAACGTGTCAATAAGCTGAAAACTAGAGTCTGACCGGAGCCGTGCAGCTGTGGTGACATAGTGTCCGGGTGGCGTAGTGGACAGCGCATCAGCCTACTAAGCAACAGACCAGGGTTCGAATCACGACACGGCTGAAATTCTCAACTTCCCCCGTCCATTTAATTCATCGATCACTAGCAGCTGATATCGGAAATTCCTTTACATCTTCACAATCGTTTTTTTGTCTGCGTTCGACGAGTAATTGACCGGGGAAGTAGATATGCACATGCGTTTGTGTGTGGTAATGAGGAAACAAACACACACACACACACACACACACACACACACACACACACACACACAGAGAGAGAGAGAGAGAGAGAGAGAGAGAGAGAGAGAGAGAGAGAGAGAGAGAGAGAGAGAGACCACTAGCGCGGGTGACGATGTCGGCTTATCGCTACTTTTTCCTTAATTTAATGGTCGCTATCTGCCGGGTCAGCTGAGATTCATCCGACGTCATTCGGCGACCCGTCTGAGTCTCTACCGACGTGCCGTCAGCTTCCTCGCCGACGTAACCTTATCGTACGAAAACGTAAGTACTCTTTGGTCCCGTTGCTTTGGCGGGACGGGAGCCCAGAGGCGAGCGCTGGTGTGTGTGTGTGACACGGAGATAATGACGTGGCGCTGGTCGATAATCGCTGTTGGGCAATCGCGGCGCCCGAGTTTGCAGACGCGCTGTTTACCGAACACGGGTTTCTTCGCGTCTCTCGCATGCCGCCGCCCTTCTAGAAGCGTTTACCGCCTGCCGTATCCGTGGCCGAATTTCTAAATGAGTGACGGCTAGTTAACGTGACACTACTGGCCAGGCCAGTATTTAAGTGTGGGCTAATGTAGGCTGCTGCCTGAAATTTAAAAATACAATAAAATAAAAAAGACTGGTGGCACTGCGTTGTTCGGGTTCTCTCGTAATGGTACGATACTTCGGTGTAATTTGTCTCCACTTATTCGGTTGTATTTTTCAAATCAAATCAAATGTTCAAATGTTTGTTAAGCTTAAGGGACTTAACTACGGGGTCATCAGTCCCTAAACTTACAAACTACTTATGAACTACCTACAACTAAGGATGGCATAATTACCCGAGGGGGGATTCGAACCCCCGACCGTAGCGGCCGTGCAGACCGTAACTGGCGCGGCGCAGTCCCCTCGGCCACCGCGTCCAGCGGTTGTATTTTTCATCAGACCTTCAAATTCGCCTGTCAACCAAGTCGGAAGTGGTAGTGGAAAGATTTTCGTGCTTCTGTCCACGTATAAACTCAGCTTAGTCACAGTGGCTACATTCAAAAGACTGTCATGCTATACTCAGTGCATATTCCGATTAGATTCTTTTTTCAGCGATCCTGATGTTGGCAAACCATGCTGTGTATTTGTAATTTTTATTGCAATAAAGTCATGAAATTCGTTGAGCGCAAGTGAAAGTATGTCTTCCCACGATTACAAACTGCAGCTACACTATCCATAAACCTGAACTTTTCGTTCTATTTTCTTACCCCACCACTTCATTAAATCATGCACTTGTATATAAAAATTTAACAGAATTCAGTAAAGGCTTTAAATTATAAAACTGCTGTTAAATGTTATTTTTGCAAGTTATTTGTAAGTTTCGGCTGGCAGGGCAGCAGCGTAAGTTCAGCCTTGGGCTCTGCTACCATGTCCCGCAACTCGCAGACCAATGTGTCTAGTGAAAATTCTTTCCATATATATATAGTCGGAGTACTGTTCTTTTAAACTATGTCATTAACTCTTTCAGTCCCACATTATGAAATCAGCTTTGGAAAAATTAAAAATTCAGTGTTTTCTGTGTTAATGCAGTGCAGTAAACATCATAATAGGTGTTTTAATTTTTTTTAACTACTGATTTTTACGTCATGCATTTCATGCACAACACAGCCGTCTGTATCAAGATATTTTATTACTTGGACGTTATTTTGTTGATAGTTAACACTGCCAGATCAATAATGCTTTCGTAATCTTCGGCACAACACCAACGACAATACAATTCACTGCTTGAATAAAATAAAAGGAACCACACTCACGCTCATATTCTCAGCCACGTACAGACGGCAACACAACTTCTAAGATGGACAGATTAATACCTCAGAAGTGGCTACACGCCGTTCCAAGCGGCAAAATGTACTAGAAGTATTTTGTTCATCAACGAAAATGCAACTTCAAGGATCGATGCACAAAATACGGTATAATCAACTTTTAATACATTGTTGTCCAGGAACAGCACTGGGAATGAAGGGGTTAAAGAGGATGATAGTTTATACAGATTTTATGGAATAAATATTCTTTTTATAATCATTTTATAATAAGATAATGCGTTTGTGTAGTGCCTCACATTTGATTTACATCATCATGTCTGCCAATCAATATCATCGTCTGGTGGGCCTAATGAGGACTCTCCCTTCTTATGAATAGCTATCCCAATTTCTGCTATTTCATTTACTTCCATTTATCCACGTTGTTTGGGAGTTATTGAGGGAAGCAATGTTATGTATCATATATATTTACGAATAAAGTTGACTACTTTTTACCAATATATATAAGGACAACGCGTTTCGGTACCTTGCTTCCATTTACAGGTGCGTTACCGTCAACGTTTACATTAGTCTTAAATGTGATAAGGATCACGTTCCACATGGTATATCCATCAAATACTCAACGTTACACATGATGTACGGTATACATTACATGTATCGCATCTGATGACGGCAGCATACTACCGAAACGATTTGTGCTAATAGGTATTAGTAAGGAAATCATTAACTCAGTGAAATTATTTTCCTTTTTTCCCCTTTATCCTAAGAATCACATTTTATAAAATTGCGAAGTCACAATAGTGGCCGTGGCGGAGTGGCCAAGCGCATTGGGTCGCTATGCTCCGTAGCACGAGGCCGTTCTCCGTCGGGTGTTCGAGTGCCCTCTCGGCCATGGATGTTTGTGCCGTCTTCAGTATAAGGTAGTTCATAAGTGGTTTGTAAGTTTAGGGACTGATGACCCCGCTTAAACTTAACAAACAATTCAACATTTTGAACATCACAATTGTCACCAGCCTATTTTCAGCTGCGTACGTCTAGTGTTAAAAGACTTTAAAGTACTTCAAATAAAAGGTTGGAAACGTCCTTGTGCTTTGCAGTCGGCTATAGGTAACTGAGCACTTTATCGTACATTTGTACAACTCAAATCATCAGAATATCTTTCCAGTGACGTTCCATTTTCCCCACTTTACTCGAATCTAAATAGGGCTAAACCACCCCCTCCCCTTACGTTTACTTCCGTAAATCAACTCTCCTTATCGTAACTGTATAACTGAAATGTTTCAACACGTAAAAGTAAAATATAGGATGCATCAAAGCAAGATGATGTTCCATAGAGCCGTTAATGTTTGCAGCCGTTGTAGAAGCTGCGGTTCACGCTGGGGATATATGATTTTGTTGCTGTGTTCCTTTCCTTCTCTGATCATATCGCGCCTTGAATTAATTGATTTCCGTTAATTGCCTTTTAAATTAATTGGCATGGGCGTACGATATTATCATGGATGGAAAACGTGTTACGCAAAGTATGCCCTAGTAAGGACCGAGGTAGAAGGTAGAAGACGAAAGGTCAGTTTCTTTATGATTGAGCACTCTCCTAAATACTTTAGTGTAAGCTGTTCATCACAGAGCTTGAATACTGGTAGTGTTAATTACAGCTGAAGCATTATCATGGCTGAACTGTGTTTCACCACCCGTGTAGCAGGCGCACACAGCTTGTTGCCTAGTAAAAGGAAGAATTTGTCGCCCTTCCGGGTATCAGAGGTAATAGCAGTGCACTATCTCACGCTGCATTACGCGCAAGTTAATTCTTCAGAATTTTCCTGTGAACTGCTGGCATTCACTTTTACCATCGTAAAAGGGTGCAGGGTAACTGAACGAGAAAATTATTCGCACCTCTGCTGCTGTACGTTCAATTACTCATTGTCTTGGTAAAGATATACTGGTAGTATAGTAATACAGTTTTTCTCTCTTTTTTCCCCCTTTATTGTTCTTGAATTCCTGCCAATAAACTTCCGAAGCTGGGCACCACAACAAAATGCAGTTAAGCCTGAAAACAGTTTTTTGTTATTCTAAATATTTTCACTCTTAGAATTCTAGCAGAACAATGGTGTCTGTCTTCGTTAATTCAGATTCAGTAGTTTGATTTTATTCCTCGTTTTGGACGTACGAGGTCTTCGACTAACGCAACAAAAATATTTTCTCGTGGTGGTATTTCGCTATTATTGCGTCCCAGCCTCTTTGATCAGTATATCTAGTATAGCAGATATATTCAACGTTTCTATCACTTGTATCGTTCTGGATTTTTTTTCACAGTATTATTATTATTGACGTTGCCGGTTCTGTCTGCGACACTGGGAAGAATGTAATCTGCGGAAGGGTCATAGAGTTTACGATGACTTTTTCACATACTGCGTTACAATACGCTTTGTGTTTGGCGAGAGCTGTTTTCTGTAGGTCCGTAAACTGGAATTATCTCCGTTGTTTCTTCCTTCCTCTCTCACGTATTCCTATATGCACCAACGAGCTCTGATTCAAGTGTTTTTAAATCTACGGGACTTAACTGCTTGGTTATTAGTCCCTAGCTTAGAAACTACTTAAACTAACCCAAGGACAACACATGCACTCTTGCCCGAGGGATGACTCGAACCTCCGACGGCGAACGGTCGCGCACACCGCAGCACGGCGCCTCAGTGCTCACGGCTATTCCACCCCGGCGACGAGATCCAGCGTCCTCGTTTCGTCTTTTAATGTTGCTACGTCCACTTGCGTTACAGGCTTTTGGCATATTTCACAAATAAAAACTAAAAGTTTTCAAGCAGACACTCGCTTTTGTGCTCAAAGTGTTCTTAAGTGTGAATTTCAAATCACATTTTTCTGATATACCTGTTGCACTTGGGGTGCTCGTTATAGGCCGTGATTGACGTGGATAAGAAAAATGCTATCATCAACAAGACTGCATTTCGCATCAACAGATATCAAAGTTCATAACATCGGATCGATTTGAGCATCGCCAGAATTTTCGTGTGTCTACGTCGAGCATGATACTTCATTGGGTAACATCAAACATAATAGTTCGACATACCAATTCTTCGGTTTACAGAAAAAGACTTCCAAATGGTGTGTTCCATACTTATAGCGTAGCCTGTGTATTAGTACCTACTCGAGTGCACCTAGGTTCATGTGTAAATTCCATATTTATGGTTATTATTATTATTATTTTTATAGAATAGGGAGTTAGTAAATAAAATATTTATTCATATCCTCTCGATAAACGAATCGCTCCATATTACTGGACGGTGTTATTTTATAATTTTATATGTTATTAGTTTACCTACTAAGGTTTACAGTTGACCGAAAAATCTGTGGTTTTCTTATTAACACGATATTGTTAGATAAGACATCTGACATCATCTTGAGCATTACGGTGTTTCCTAATGCCAATATATGGATATATAATAATAAAAAAATTATACACTTCTCCCAGATTATGTATTACAAAAAGCGACATATGCATGTAACTGTTGCCGCGTTGATCAGGTAATACACTGGCTTCCTACATAAACAGTTTCAAGCCAGTAGTGTTCTTAAGTAAAGGAAAAGAAATCAAATGCGATGGTAGTCATCTTTACGTAAGTAAATATCTAAAAATAACTCTTAAATCCTTCCCTAAAATCAGACATGAGTGTCCCACAATACTTGAACGTCACTACTTGCGCAAGTATCAGGGTTATCACTTGCCTCGTGTTACGAATATATGGAAGTGGCGGAGAAGACACTTTAAAAAATTGATATCGTGTTGCGGAAGTTAATACGCATTCAAAAGATGACGCGATATGAGAAGGGCGCGTTTGAGTCGTCGTCAGAGTCGCAGATGATTTGTGTCCTGTGTCAGTCTCTTAACGTCAAACGTAGTGCTTATTAATGCGTCACTAGACGCCGCGCGTGGCGGTTTCATCAATGAATGTTGTCACACGATACCCAATTTGTTTCGTGCAGTCACTCGATCTTGTAATGATGTGGTCTCGTGAACCCCGTAGTTAAGACAGCGGGTGACGGATCTTGTTTGAAAGGTTTGCCGGTAGATGGCACTGGCGCCTTTCTTGTGGAGCAACCACCGTTGACTAGATACTGCCACGTGTAGTTCGAGAACATGTACGTCGCTGTAAGCTACGAAGATTTCCATTCGAGATACTTCACAATCTGTTTATTTTCTGCAGTCTGCTAACAGTTCGCGAACTATTGGTCGATTATTGCCAACTTTCTAAATTCTGTCTAGTTTGTACAGTCTACGAAGTTATGCTACACACCTCTGGTTCTCCCTAAGTATATTATTGTTGAACTACAGGTGTGCAATCCAGGGACCTGTTAATTCAGAATTTTCCGTAAAAATGAAGTCTTCATCTTCGTACGATGGTGCGCGTTTCCTTAATGGGAGCGCAGTGGGCGAAAGTCAGGAGTTTGGCGCAAAGCCGTTCAAACCATGAGATTCATTCTAGAGGACGGCTGTTGAAATCCGCCTTCGGCCATCCAGACCTAAGTTTTCCGTGATTTCTGTAGAGAATAATGCGGGGATAGTTCTTTTTTAAAGGGCATGGCCGATTTCCTTTCCCATCCTCATCTGAGTAATCGGAGTTTGTGCTCCGTGTCTATTGAGGATGCTCTCGACATGAGGTTAAATAATAATTAGCAGCAACGTCTAACTGTTGGTTGTGGTCCTAAGTCCCGAGACGGGTCTGATGCAGCTCACCACCCTACTCTATCCTGAGCAAATAGTATGCCAGAAATTCCTCTTCTCGCCAATTGTGTTCAGTACCTTCCAACTCATCTTCAGTATCCTTCTGTAGCATTACATTTCAAAAGCCTCTATCCTCTTCCTGTCTAATTATCGTCCAAGTTTCACTCACGTACAAGACAACACTCCACACAAATGCCTCCAAAGATGGACTTCCTTACGCATAAGTTAATATTCGATGTTAAAGAGTTCCTCTTTATCAAAAACGCTTATCTTCCCATTGCCATTCTGCATTTTATATCCTCTGCACTGCGACCATCGTATGTTATTTTAGTGGACAAGTAACAACTCATCTACCACCTTTATTGCTTCATTACCTAATTACTTCAGCGTCGCCTGATTGTTAAGTACACTTCTAAAACTTTACGTGATGATGTTTAGGAAACGTATGAAAAATAGCATTTTTGGCCCGTTAATTGAAATTACGTGATATTACACACAATTAGGTGCCGGTACTAGCTCAGAACAATCCGGACGGATTTAAAATATTTCCCTTCTACACATAAAGTTGTGACTAAATTGCAATGTTTATTATGTATTTTTTCATCATTTAAAATCGAACAACAAAACAAAACTCAGTATATATGCGACAGAGTATTACATACAGTATATAAGCCAGTGAATAACACTTGTCGTTGTTTTCCTTTGCTAAGGTAGCATCAGAATCGCAAGAATACTAAATTATTAGTCCTTCCAGAACTCTTACACTGTTTCTCAATTTATGTAGGGTTAAATCGAAATCCATAGACAAAATTAGTGATGTTTTTTCAAGAAAATTCTCTGAGAGATTTTGTGTGACCTTTTCCTCTCGGGTTTTAGTGTCATTTGTTTCTTTGAAAATAGTTTTCCAACAGTGAAGAAGCCTGCAACATGCTATCAAAAGTTTCAGATTCAAATGCTTTGTGATGTGTATAATTTAACTATAAATTTTAAAAAGTGCGTAGGGAACCACCGAAGAACACAACATACCATCATATTCGTTACATCTGAACAGTCTTCTAAATTTGTCGAAGGTGTTTGACACACCTGAAAGCCACATTTTTGAAAAGTAACGTAGATATTGCCTCAGATGTTCCTCAGGGAACACCAACAGGTGTTTCTTCTCGCTAGAAGCGGTGACCTCCGGTTCTCCGGAACGTGGCCGGCGCGGCGGAAGGGCGCAGGGTGGGGCAGTGGGTTCAGCGGCCCTTGTTGCTCATCCTCAACAAGTGTGTGCTATCGAGCGCGCCGTCAGCTGTGTGTGACGTCAGAGGGTGGCTATTGACGTCAGCACAGTGACCGAGGTCCCGGCTGTCTGGCCGGCACGGCCGTGCCGCGCGCAACCCGCTGCTCCACCACATCGACCGCGGTCCACACGCGACCACGCCTCTAGCGCAAGCTCCGCGCCCATAACAAAAACCTAAGTCTCTCATTCTCTTCGACTAGTCCTGTACTGCATCCAACATTTCGTAGACTGTAACCCGTTCACTTCGCCGGCCGCGGTGGCCGAGGAGACTGCGGCGCCCCAGTCACCGTCTGCACGGCCACTACGTCGGGGATTCGAATCCCCTTTCGGGCATGGATATTTGTACCGTCCTTAGTGTTAGATAGTTCATAAGTAGTTTGTAAGTCTAGTGACTGCTGACATCGTAGTTAAGTCCCATAAGCAATACAAACATTTGAACATTTTTTCAACTTCTACGGACTTGGCAAGTACGCTAGACTTGCAGTAAATTTTCGTCTGATAAAGTCTAATCTCGGAATTTTCCTGCCATAGACGAAGAACGCAGAGGCCGACCATAGCCTCCTCGACACACACACACACACACACACACACACACACACACACACACACACCATTGATTTAATACAATGCCCACTGGTAGCTATAGCGAAGGCTGCAAATTTTAATGTTTTTGTCGATCCTAGGCGTGAAGAAAAGAAAGAAAAAATATGAACTAACTTTATAAATCTTCCTGTTGGTTTATATTTCCTATTTCACTGCGATTTGTTGAGTGTAGGCTATAAACAATTTATCTCAACTAGTGACTTAATATAACATGGCGAAAAATCCCCTGACGTAAAATGTTTTTTCTTCATCGTACAACATATTTATTACGAAAAATGTATTTACAAACACATACATGCAGGGTTCTCCTTAAAAACCAGGGGGCCGCGGCGAATTAGACCCGCGTACTGGAGCGCCGTGTTGTGGTGCGCGCGGCCGTCCGCCGTCGGTGGTTCGGTGGTTCGAATCCCCCTCGGGCATGGATGTTTGTCTCGTCTTTAGTGTAGGGGAGTTCATAAGTAGTTTGTAAATTTAGGGACTGATGACCCCGCAGTTAAGTGCCTTAAGCTTAACATATTTTGTTTTTAACAGGGGTAGTTTTGCGTGTTTTTTGCATGCAGTTTACCACCCTTAGCACAAGGGACATTCCCCGCAATGTAGAGATAGTTTCATGGTCAAATATTACGTTTAAATGTTACATTGACAAAAGAAGTCATAGAAAACTCGTGTGTTTGGTAGTATAAAACTGTTCCGTGCCGGCCGCGGTCTCCGAGGGGACTGCGGCGCTCCAGTCACGCTCTGCACGACCACTACGGTCGGGGGTTCGAATGCCCCCTCGGGCATGGATATTTGTGCCGTCCTTAGTGTTAGCTAGTTCATAAGTAGTTTGTAAGCTTAAGGACTGATGACCCCGTAGTTAAGTCCCATAAGCTACACAAACATTTGAACATTTGAACTGTTCTGTAGTGCACCAAAGGACTTTACATAGGGGATTTCGACAATGTGCGCCACGTGTCACAGATTGCCTACATTTACTGTCAGTATAATCTTCAGGTTTTGTGATACCACTGTAAATTTATACAGTGTTCAAAATTTTGGTCCACTTCTATTGACGGCGACAACGTCGTTTAATTTTATTCAATCATCGGGAACCCCGAAGAACTTCACGGACAGTGTGAATGGCGAAGAAAGTCTACGCTTACAAATTTAAATTATTACGGATAAATAGGTGGGAAGATAAACTATTTTATGTAAGACGATGCTGCTGCGTAAGTGGATTTTTTCTTGATTGCTATCTGTAAATCATTACCCTATGACGTAATTAGATGTGGATTCATTGAAGAATTTTCCGTCATGGATTATCGCAATTTGTAGCCCAGAAGTAGAGATGCCAACCACTACGAATCAATTGTAATAATAACGAATTGCCTCCAATAGTCACGACATTACGAATTACATGGCTAAAAGTACGATTTTACGAATGATTTTGTTCATTTATACGAGTTTCTCAAAAGGATGCGCGAGGGAAAATAATTATTTACAATCTGCATTCTCTACGTTATTTCTTCTCACATTTTTCGTGAACAGATTTCGTACTTGTATTTTTCTGCCCCTTGTAGAATTTTGAATAAGCTAATGATCGTAACGGTATGCTAAATGACTTCACTCATCAGTGAATCTTGCCCAGCTTTCCTCTGTGCTTGTCACATGCTGACTCTTCCTGGCGATTTGCCGCGACACCGCGACACCGACGCCTGTCTCTTTTTGTATTGGTGAATAAGACCGAGTTGAGAGCTAATATAAACACAGAACTGTTAACAGCTCTGTTAGTGCACAATATGCATATGACGTCACAACGAAAAGCAAGTTACCAATGTACTTTCAACAAACAGGAACTGCTAACAGCTAAGGGGGGCACTGAAGTATTCAAATAATAATAATAATAATAATAATAATAATAATAAATGTATATAAATGTGAATGTCTGTTCGGTGTGTGTTTATCAAGTCTGAGCCACAAGAAATAAAGAGCTAAAAATTTGTACAGTTACTAATATCTACCCGGGCAAGGCTTTAGGCACGGTTTTATGGCGATCAGATAGCTATATATATTAATGTGAATATCTGTTCGGTGTACGCTTATCACGTCCGAACGACAAGACACAGAGACTTAAATATTTGTACAGTTACTAATTTATACCTGAGGAAGGCTTTAGGCACGGTTTCATAGCGATCTGATAGATATTTAGTAATTAGAAGAGTGTAAAGCGAAATGCGGAACAATAATTACTCTTTGAAAATTATATTTACTCTTTGAAAATGGTTTTATTGGTTGCATTGTTGCTTGAGGGTTGATACTGATAAAAGGGAGGAGTATATTGGGATGAAAAGTTACCGGTGTGTATAAAATTCTACGTGTGAGTGTGTTAATATTTCGCTCTGCAGCGAAAACTACAGAACGCAAACGAATGGTCTGTATGTAATTGTTGTCCGAAGTTTCCCGTTTTTTACCATAGCAGTTCCATGGCGATAGCTATAAGGGAGTGGAAGATATGGTGGTTGAAAGTCGTCAAATTATAAAGAAAATTCGGACTGAAGGCCAGCGATGACGTGGTGGTGGTCTTCAGTCCGGAGCCCAGCACAACTCGCCCATTAAAATGTTGAAATGTTTGTAAATCTATCGGACCAAACTGCGTGGTCATCAGTCCGTAGCTTACAAACTACTTAAACCTAGGTAAACTAACCCACGGACAAACACACAGAGGGGACTGATAACCCAGCAGTTGAGTCCCCTTTATGACTGAGGCGCTCCAGTCACGGTCAGCACGGCCACTACGGTCGGGGGTTCGAATCCCCCCTCGGGCATGGATATTTGTGCCGTCCTAGTTCGTAAGTAGTTCATAAGTAGTTTGTAAGTTTAGGGACTGATGACCCCGTAGTTAAGTCCCATAAACTATACAAACAATTGAATTGAATTGAGTCCCCTTTAAACACACAACAACAACAACAACAACAAACACACAGACCCATGCCCCAGGGAGAACTCCACGGCGCGTTCCGCAGCGAGGCAGTTTAGACCGCTCGGCTACTCCACCGCGGCAACTCGCCCATTACTAACTGCCTTTCTCAAAAGTTGGCATCTGTGCAGAAATACTATTATTTGCATCAACCCGAGGTATGACGGTGGTTACTTTTTATTTATTTATTTATTTTTATATATTTTTGAAGCGCATGAGTTATACTGAAAGCCATTTTCAAAAGTTGGCAGGTACGAGGTTACACAGGAACCACACCCACCCACAATTCTCTCAATAAACGAAAGTCGCCATTCCGCCTTTCCCGCGTCTGATCTGAAGTGATCCATTTGGCGGCGGCCTTATTCGTACATGTCTGTCGCGGTGCACGTGCGCGAGGCGGTGTCGCAACCGAGCCGCGGTGGTGCGCGCCTTCACCCTTCACCCTTGCACCAGGCGGCCGGTATCTGGCGTGGTGACGGCCAGAGCCTCGCGGTAAACAAGAGCGATAGGGGCGGCGCGTGCGGCCGGCGGTCCGGGGACACACGTGGCGCTCGCGGCTGCGTGGGCGCTGCGCGGGTGGCGGCGGCGGCCGAGGTGACCCCTGGGCGCGTCGCAAGGCCGCCGACCGGCCGAGGCAGCAGCAGCAGCCGCCGCGGGCGCCGCTTGCGAAAGCCCCAGGCGCCGAGCCGGGGGCAGCGCCGCACGCTGCACGCCCGCTCACGGCTACTCCACCGCTGCCGTGGCACACGCAGGTGGCAGGCCGCAGGCAACACCCAAGGTGTCAAACCCTCATCACACTTATCGTGTGTACCGACTTCGAGTTTCAGGCACCTGCTGTCCTGCGTGGTCGTTGCACACACTCAATGCGTTTTGTCGTTTCTATTTTGTGTCTCGTTTCCGCCGGTTGTAGGTGTCGGTGGCCGAGTAGAAAGAGACCGACACAGGAATAAAGGATGCACGCGTGTGCAGGTACGGAGGTGACCAGCCAGTGGGACAGCAGAAACTAGAAACACTAGAGTCAATTAGGACGAGATACATATTTCATACAGACTTAGTAATACTTAACTTTTACATAGTCCTTGACTGCAGAATGCTGATACATAGATTAGATAGAGGCCTGCCTACTGATGATTCCTAGTGCCTATCCGATAGCCAACTCTTAACTGGTGCCTATCTGATTCCGAAGTGTAAACTGGTTCCTATCTCAGTCCCAAGTGGCCGATGCAGCAGTCGTGGCCACGAGCGGAGTTGCAGCAGAGGGCGCTCGTGGCTGACGTCGTAAGAACGCCGCGCCGTGCGTGCATGGCGGCGCGCGGCGTAAGTACGTGGCGCGCACTTTATACTTGTGCGACACCACATTCTATGTTGATGTTTTGGCCCACTTTAGGTTACGGTAGTAACACTAAAAGTGGGCCTTTGCGATCGTCTTTTGACAGCTCGAAATTTAAATGAAAATAACGCCTTAAACTTTCATCTGACACGGAAACGGAATACATTAATCTGTAGCTCAGAAATTACTCTGAAACTTCGCTGTCTTAAGCTTTTTCCATATCTCGAATCGTTTCAGAGATATTAGCAAAAATAAAGAAGATTTTGGGATATCAGTCTGCTGTCCATCTGTCTGTCCGTAACGTGTTCACACTTTTTAAGCCGAACTGTTCAATGGATCGGCACCAATTTTTACATACATACTTGTAGGCCGTCAGAGACCACAACCTCCCTTTATCAAATTTTTCGGACAAAAAATACGTCAGTAACACTAAAAAAAAGCTCGGGCATGAATGTTTGTGCTGTCTTTAGTATAAGCTAGTTCATAAGAAATTTGTAAGTTTAGGGACTGATGACCCCGCACTTAAGTCCCATAAACTTAACGAGCATTTGAACATTTCGATTTAGTATTCATGTATATTCGAGAAATATAATGTCGAAAGTTCGAACTCTTGGGGGGAAAAGCGTATGAAGTATGTGGATCATCAATATCGTTTCATTTGCCGATGATATGATTCGTTCTTATGTTTATTATTATTATCACTGGTAGGAAAATGTGACTATGATTGGCAATGATCCTTTCTTCAGTGTGGAGCCTCTCCTAAGCCTCTGGCAATCATTTACAGTAAGCCGTGAGTTTCAGTAATAGTGGACAGGGTAAAGTTGAGGATTTGTATCTGACGGTATGGGTTGTTGAGTAGTGCGTGCAGGCGTGGGGATCGCTGTGTCCCGAGTGGTGTAGGGAGCGCAACTGCCTACCAAGCAGGAGACCTGGGCTCGAGTCCCAGTGGGTACACATTTTCAATTTTACCCATCCGCAGTTACATTTCCTAAATATCAAAAGAAATAATTCATCACACACACGACCGAGGATTTGATTAAGGAACTTGGAGATGGATGATTCTTTCATTGAAAAGCACGTTAAATTTAGCTACCACCATATAAATGAGGTAGAGAGATTAATCTGGATGTTGTCATCCGTAATTTACACTGATGAATAGGTACCATGTAAAATAATTGAATATTATAATAATTGTAGTGCACTGGTGCGCCTCAAGAGATGGGACAACCCGTCAGCAAGGAAATGATCGGACGGTGATCTTTATTGATCGAAACCGGCAATCACAATAAAATATATTACGATATATTTGCTACAATTATTTTATTATTCCTTTTTCTTTTGTATGATCGCTGTTACTATCCAGGGAACAATGTTCCCTTAAATAAATAACTTAATTTTAAAATCTCGTCAGAAACTATCCCCAGATGAAGTTAGTATGAGATACTTGTTCTACATCGAAAAAATATTACTTTTTGCCAGTACACTTTCTTCGGTACTGAGTTACGTCTCCCCCCTCCCACCATCATGACTCACTGCGGAATTTAAGATACTTTTTCTCACCGTAACAAAAAAAGCATAAATCTCATATTTGATTTGTATAAAGCTAATTTTATATTGGACAAAATAGTGCTCTTTCCGACGTGTAATGTTTTCTGTAATATATATAGGTCGCAATTCAATTGTTCTTTTTTATAGTAAGACTGCGCGTCTTACTATAAGAAAGTTAGAAACTACTGATGTATTAAGTTTTCATTCTACTACGAAGTCTTATCGCCTCAATCTCTCTGACATGGTAAAAGTGTTCTTTTGATGACGAAGTGAGAATATTGTTAATTATGTCAGTATTCGAGAATGATGTGTGGAATACGCGCATAATATGAAACCTCTTGGCAGTCCTGCACCGGGATACGAACCTGGAACCTTTTGCATTTTGCGGGCAAGCGCTCCACCAACTGAGCCGTAGTGGCGCGCTTCACTTCCCGGCCTTACAGCTTTAGATCCGCCAGTATCTCGTGTCCTTCCTTCCGCACTTCACAGAAGTTCTCCAGCGAGCCTTGTAGGACAAAAAAGGAATACAGCGCAGACATAACTTAGCCACATCCTAGGGGATATTTCCAGAACGATATTTTCACTCTGCTGTGGAGTGTGCGGTGATATAAAACTTCCGACGTATTGAAACTGCGGCAGGAGATCTTCTGTGAAGTTTGGAAGGTAGGAGGTGACGTAGTGGCAGATTTAAGGCCGTGAGGCGTGCCAGTCCGCGGAACGTTTACCCTCGATAGGCGAAGGTCCAGTCTGGATTCCCCACAGGTTTAATCTGCCAGTGTCAGTACTGGTTGAGGCAGTTAATGCCACGGGCAGTACTTTGCAGCGTGAGGACAGGAAGGCAGGCCGCGGCCACAGAAATACCGAGCGCCCTGCTGTCCTCTGTGAGCTGAGCCTGAGCGACGGCGCGTCGTTGGGCGCCACATGTTCTATTGGCGTGCGCCCAACCTCCCGATACCGATCCCACCTTGCCGCCTCCTTTTAGATCTCTTATTATTAGACGGGCCCTTATCATCACTGACCTCGCGACGGGTCGTCGAGTGACCCCGCAAAGTTGCGCGTGTGGCGAGAGACTGGAGGCTAGGAATGGTCGGATATCGCCGGACCAAACACGGCCGCGCGGTCTAAGGCATCATGCTACGGTCTGGGCGGCCGCTCCCGCCGGAGATTCGAGTCCTCCCTTGGCGCGTGTGTATGTGTGTGTGTGTGTGTGTGTGTGTGTGTGTGTGTGTGTGTGGTGTTCATAGGATAAGTTAAAAGTAGTTTAGGGACCAATGACCACTGCCGTTAGGTCCCATAACTTTAGAAACATTTGAAAATTTTTGAGCATATTTCGACTAAAATATGTGGTCCGTTGGTGGGACACCTTCTAAGCCATCAAGGACTCGTCAATTTTTGTGTTACAGGGAAGTGGTGGTGGGGGGAGGGGGAGGGATGGATCGCAGAGGGAGACCTAGATCATTACAGTGAGCAGGTACAGATGCATGTGGGTTACCGTTTTTATTAAGACAAGAAAATGCTTGCACACGATAGCTTGAAGGGGTACATCGAACTAGTTACCTAGCTGAAGACAAAAGCAACAGCATTATACATTCACATTTACTCTCCAGTTGTTCAAATGTTTGTTAAGCTTATGGGACTTAACTACGGGGTCATCAGTCCCTAAACTTACAAACTACTTATGAACTACTTACAAACTAGGACGGCACAAATATCCATGCCCGAGGGGGGATTCGAACCCCCGACCGTAGTGGCCGTGCTGACCGTGACTGGAGCGCCTCAGTCACCTCGGCCACCGCGGCCGGCTACTCTCCAGTAAGTCCTGCAATATGGCAACAGGTAAATAATTGTCGAGATTCTTAAGTTAGTAATAGATCCAACTAACCGCCCTGTTATTAAAATGAGACTGATTACTTCCTCTTTTCTATAACTTCCCAATATTCTAAATAATGAAAATTTTACGAATAAAACTTACTCGTTTTGTCTAAAGACTAGTAGTTTTATACGTTTGAAATGGCAATTTGATATGCCGGTATTTTTATCTGGTTATTACAAAATGAAATTAAAAAAAAAAAAAAAAAAAAAAAATCATAAACGAGACCAAACGAACACCGAAAAATAGCGGCATTCCGAACTATATTACAGATAACAATTTTCCCGACTAAACACTCGATATTCGAGCAGTCTGTTGACGCCGAGCAGAAAGAGTGTACATAGGAAGGGTTTGGCACGTTATTTAGCGCTCCTGGCGGTGCCACGCTGTACTAATGTCCCATATTTTCGGAGGTTGTTTCGTGGTTGTTTGAAAGTGATCTTACGTGTACAAACATATAAGGCATTTTTTCGAATTCATACGTAACATTTGCGCAGCGTACAACTGTAGGCACTAAACAGTAAAACTGGGAATATCTCTCATTTAAAGTGATCACTGTCGAAAAATAAAATCCTATTTGTGGTATTGTATATATTCGGTGTCGTGAACAAGCACAAAAAAAATATTCAACTTTACGTCAGTATGGGAGCTTGTTATTTTGTCCTAGGTTTCTTCATTTTCTTACGCACTATAATGTACCATGTCACTTTGTTTTGACGCCCGAAGTAATGGCAGAATGTAGTTCAGTTTCCTTTTTGTTATCATACTACTTTGGTTGACGCGCTACTCACACGCTCAACATTATTGCGTGGACGGTCAAGAACGGGAAAATATTATTGCATAACATTTACGTCCGGGACGCAAAAGTTGGAATTTGCCTTAGTAGCCAACGGATCGGCGCTTGGCGGTGTGCTGCGCATTCCGACGAAGTCTGTAGCGTAACAAAACATCAACAGAAATTGAGCGGAGCGGGTGAACTAACGGCAAGGAGCGTCCTGTGAACACGTCATTGTACCAGAGACACTCTCTGGGGAGCACAACAGCAGCTAATTAGAAACTAAACAAGACGTCTGTCTCATTTACCGCTCACTTGGGCTTTCTGTGTATTTCTCTGCTGTTCCAAGAGACGTAACGGAGCGATATGGCGAGCTGGAAAGTTACACTGCGTCTGTTCTGTGACAACTACTCCAAGGAACACAAATATGTATGTTCACTGGTAAGCTGGTCTACCTTAATTACCAGTATGAAGATCTGACGCAAGAAAATTATTTATGCTGTCATGACGTATGGTGATCAGTTTCTCTGTTACTTTGGGCAGTGAGATACATAGCGTTTCCCAACGAATCGGGGATTTCATATCTTCAAAGAACCACATGGTACTTTCATTTGCATATTTCAGTTCACATTTTCATTGTTATTTATTTACTTTTTTGTCGTTCACATTTCATTGCGGTAATTCATTTCAGGCCCATTTAATTTCTCTCGGTTGTATCAACAACTGTTATGCATCGTTCAGTACCACCTTACGTAGGACAACAAAATTGTATTGCCGCGGCGGATTAGCCGTGCGTACTGGAGCGCCGTGTTGCGGTGCGCGCGGCCGTCCTCCGTCGGGGGTTCGATTCCCCCCTCGGTCATGGGTGTGTGTCTTGTCCTTAGTTTAAGTAGTTTGTAAGCTAGGGACTAATAACCGAGCTGTTTGGTCATACAGACTTACAAACATTTGAATATTTTTGAAAATTGTATTGAACGAGCGTCGATAGTTCAGAGGTAGTGCAATCTTATTCATTATGTTGCACAAACCTCCAATATCGATCTTAGAAGGTCGAGATTATTGCCCGATAGCCTGCACTGAGCAATAAAATCAGAGTTTGAGTGAACCTGTATATGTGGGTGTACTGTAAAGATGGCAGCGCGGCGCGAACGTAGGAGGTTAAGTGATGCAAGATGCATGAGTAATGCGGCATCTGCATCTACAAAATGCAAACTACTATGAAGTGCGTGGATGAGGTTACCACATATTGGGGGGGTAGCGGGTACTTTTCCATTCTACCGCGCTTTATGGATTCTCGTAGATCAACTTGCGTATGTAGCGTGGGATGGACGACAGCCCAAGTGCATTTCTGCTTTACCTCTGATCTCCTATTCCTGGTCACAATGGGACCGAGACTTAGTAAGGTCATTGTACCATATTCCTAGATTCCTCGCTCAGAACTGCATCTTAAAACTACAATGGCGATTCTGAAAGTAAGTTCAGGTGTCTTACTTCCCATGAATGTTTACGATCACCCTTTTTCCTCCGATAGTTTCGTTCAATATGCCCAGGCAATGTCACTTTGAGGTTGCATTAGTCCATTTCTCTCATCAAAACAAGTATTCTGCAAAAAATATGTTCAAATGTTTGTAAATCTGTCGGACCAAACTGCGTGGTCATTAGTCCGTAGCTTACAAACTACTTAAACTAAGGTAAACTAACCTAAGGACAACACACACACACACACACACACACACACACACACACACACACACACACACATCCATGCCCCAGGGAGGACTCGAACCTTCGACGGCGAGCAACCGCGCGCTCTTCAGTGAGGCGCCTTAGACCGCTCGGCAAATCCACCGCGGCGGCAACAAGTGTTCCAAATGAGTGTACTGGAATATTATGACTGACGGTGTTATTCGACGAAGGTGTAGTGCATTTTGTAACCAACGCACTAAGGAATTTTGTCGATAAGAGTAGACATCTACTGCATAGCTTGTCGAAAATATTTTTCTTTTTCCACGAATATCTGGTATTAGGCTGCATTACACGATACACCTTAGGCGAGAGCCGCAGTACCACTCTAAAATGGTTCCACAAAAGGCTCGTCTGGTATTCCGTGCGGTGGTATTTTGTTCCTCTGGCGAAAGCTTTACTAAGCGAAACAACGCGACATCATGATTACACAAGTGAATTGTCAACCTGGGATTCTGGGTCTCGTGTACGAACAGAACCGGCTGGGTTTGACACCGCCGTTGCTTTCTGAATCCGCCTCGATTCGTACGAAGAAGATAGTCGGTAACCAGTGGGCACGTGCTGGGGCTCGGCGGACAGCAGTGAGTGACAGGAGGCTGCGCAACAGCCGCGGGCCCGGACTGCGGCAGCACAGCACAGAAGAGAGCAGAACAGAACAGGTAGCGGCGGTGGCGACTGTCGCGGTGGTCGTTTTGCGCGCCTCAGACGCCGCCTCCGGCGCTGCGTTGCGTAGCGCGTGTTGCGTGCGCCGCCCCACCCACTGACCCGCGCGCGGCCGCCGCACCCCTGCTCCTGCCGTCACACACCGCCACATTCACTGGTATTATTGTTAAAAGGGAATCTCACTGCACTGACAAGTCTTTTTATTTCATGCCACATATATTCGTCAAGCCCCAGTCAGTAATCATGAAAAATTTTTACTTTACGGGACGAGTTTCAATGCACTACGCACCATTCTCAAGTGTCCATACAGAAAAAAATAACAAACTAAAATATTGTCCTTTAGATATATTTGGAAAACTACTGTTGATTCAGGAACTGGAGCAACTATATTTAATAAAATACCACCTGAAAAGCGGGCGCCGGACGCGGTGGCCGAGGGGAGTGAGGCGCTCCAGTCACGGTCTGTACGGCCACTACGGTCGGGGGTTCGAATCCCCCCTCGGGCATGGATATTTGTGCCGTCCTTAGTATAAGGTAGTAGATAAGTAGTTCGTAAGTTTAGGGACTGACAACCCCGTAGTTAAGTCCCATAAGCTTAACAAACATTTGAACATTTGAAAGCACTTCATCATTGTCCCATAAATTTAAAAAACACAAAAAAAGAAAGAAAAAAAACACCGTGCGTTGCCTGGGCATGTATTTATTTATTCCTACCTTTAGTTAGTCCTTCTCCTATCCCTTCTCTCTCTCCCCATCTTTTTTCTTTTAAAATATATTATATTTATCGAAGAATATATAAGAACTAAGAACGAAGCAAGCTTGGAGTTTAACGTCCCGTCGACAGCGTGGTCGTTAGAGACGGACCTTACGCTCGGAGTATTTGGGTAAGGATGTGGAAGGAAATCGGCCGTGTCCTTTCAAAGGAAACATCCCGGCATTTGCCTGGAGTGATTTAGGGAAATCACGGAAAACCTAAATCTGGATGGCGCGAGGTGGATTTGAACCACCATCCTTTCGAATGCGAGTCCAGTGTGTTACCATTGCGCCACCTCGCTCCATATGTAAGAAATAAGGCTGTCTTGCGTAATGTACAAAATTTTAAATGCAGTATCCAAACAAAGAAAGCTAGTAATCACAAATGAGATATAAAATTCGATCTCATATTTATTGAATTAGATGTTGAACTATTTTACAATTTGTGCAGATATATATTCGTTTATATAAGTGATGTATCTCAGTAAAATCTGTTGCGAATACAATGAGTAGTAGTGATGCGGCGATTTTCCATAAACTTTACTGTTTATGTTCTCATATCTCATCAACTACGTGTCTCGAGCGCCACGTTACCGATCGCGCGGTCTTCCGCGTCGGGGGTTCGAATCTCCCCCCCCCCCCCCCCCCCCTCGGGCATGGATATTTGTGCCTTCCTTAGTATAAGGTAGTTCATAAGTAGTTTGTAAGTTTAGGGACTGATGACCCCGTAGCTAAGTCCCATAAGCTATACAAACATTTGAACATTTTTTTTTTGCCCTCACCCGGTAGAGTGAAGCTCACCGTCATTTTCGACGTCCGAGGTCCGAGACTCTTAGAATTAACGCGTACTGTGAGACACTCCGTAGTCTACGCAAGTCCATCAAGAGTCCTAGGCTGCTTATGGAGGGAGTGATTCTGCTCCACGATAATGCGCGTCTACACGTCTCCAAAACGTGTGAGCAGCTGGAGCATCCGTCCTACAGCCGAATATGACTTCCATCTGTTTAGTCCGCTAAAAAAAAAAAAAGAAAGAAAATTTCAAAGGGAAACGCTTCATATCATACGACGAACAGATTGACACGTTAGAGGACTGGCTCTCGTCACAATCACAGGAATTCTGCGAACAGGAAACCCTTCGGCTCGTTAAACAGTAGGATATTTGTGTTCAGGCCTCTGGTGATTACTTGTGAATAAAGACTTCAGTTATACTCACAGTGTCTTTTCTACTTTTTCATTTGAACACCCCTCGTAGTTATGAATTTGTCATTGCCAGATATCTGCCTCTTTCCTTAACGTTTTAACGGGGCGGCTTAATTACACGATTCAAATTTCTGAGAACAGTGGACATCGAGGTAAGGACCTCAGTGTATGAAGCAGAGTGGGTGACCATGGGGTCATCCCTATAAATGATATACCAATTTGTTTCACACACACACTCCCAGTGGCCGTCTACTCCCAACAGTGCCAACGTGGTGCAACTTCGATTCACGGTCGGCACATATGTCGTCTCGTTTTTATAAGGTGGTAAGTCGTGTAACAGCGTCCACTCTGCTTCGAGTGATCAAATGACGAGCGGCGTGAGGAAATAAGCCGCGAAATTGGCACGTAAACCGCCAAAGTGGCGTCAAATCGAGGGGCTGTGCACCACGCGGCATTCGTTAATTAACTGGCTCATTACCAGGCGCTGCCCGGTTTGCGCAGCCCACTAATAGGCAGAAAAATAAACCGAAACTGTGTATAGCGCAAAAACTACAGTTAATCCGTTTAAATCTTTCATAAGTATTTGCGCAGTAAACAGTTTTAAAGTGAAATGACTGCAACATTTAATACGAAATTGTTTTAATTAGCAGTTTCGGTTCCCCCACAAGCAGCAAGAGATTTTATTCATGGTCCGTGATGTCTGAACTTAGTTTGAAAATATGAACAGTATTTTTCTTCAATCTGTGCTACTACAATAAGATGCTTTCCACCAGACGCTTTTAGTTTTGTTGAACATGAAGTAACTTCGGCGATGAAAATTTCATTCTTACAAGCATCGACGTGTCGCACAATTCATGGCACTTTTTCTTCCAGTGCCAATGAATATTTTTCGTTTTTTTAACAACATATATATTTTTACAGCTTAACTTCAGAAATCTTGTAGGAATTAGCTTTTCTACCCGAAGTAGTAAAAAAAGAGGCACAATGATGCAGTCATTTCAAAGAACTTTCAAGACATGAAAAAAATGTATCGGATAATTTGAAAAAAAAAAAAAATAGAAATAATCACTTGCCTAAGATGAGATAACTTTATGGTGCAAAAAGTGACGATTGAACCCAAATAAAGAAATATCTGAGGTCATCAACAATAAAAAAGGAACGTTAAATTCTGGTTATGCGATAAATCGCACAACTCTCAAATATAACATTTCGATTAAATACATAAGAATTAGTAAAGCGAAAAGTAATTGGAAAGAGCATATAAATAGTACCGTGTGGAAGGTAAACAAAAAAATGCGTTTCGTTGGCAGAATACTCACAAGATATCGCAAATACAGTGATGAGGCTACATTTATCCGTCCCTGCTGGAATATTGCTGCGCAGTACGGGATGCATACCATATAGGACGACCTTGGAATCGCCGCGGCAGAATAGCCGTGCGCACTAAGGTGCCCAACCATCGTTTTAGGTGACGACGACAAGGTGTTCAGCTCGTCTATATACACATAAAGAAAAACTGGCACAGTACATGGAGTTAGAGATCCCAAAATATTTTATATAACTAAATTCGAAAACAAACGAAGAAAAAAATATATTGGCGACAGTAGGATTGGAACCATCGCATCTGCAGTATATGAGGCCAGAACGCTACCACCTGAGCTACGCCGGCAGATGCTGCAACTGTTTTAATAATTGGTATTTAAGGGTGCTTTGAAAACTTCAAAGTAGATTTTATCGAGAAATTTTGAGAGTTGCGTTGAAAGGCTTTGGCTGATTGTTATAAGTTTCGAACTTTGCGTACTATAAATATAAAGATCTTCTAAAATCCGATACTCATGTGATCTCCTTGTTAGAACTCGCATGTCGAAATACGGTAGTTGTTCTGTGTTTCTTGTCACGTCAGTGTAATGCTCCGTCATGTGCGCAGAACACTTGTTATCGCGTGCAGATGTTGTAGGTATAGTTTAGCGACCGCCGGCACACTCTGCAGCCTTTGGGTAGTAGGGTGCTCCCGCGTGGAGCAGCCGGTGGCCGTGTGATGCGCGGCACGAGCCGGCGACAGGTAGTGGAGTGGGCCGCTGTCAGCCGTCAGCCGCCGCCGCCGTGCCGCGTTGACACGCGGGACCCTGCGATAAAGGCGGCTCTTCTTTTTTCCGCCTCGCCTCTCGCGAGTGCCCAATTAAGTGCTCCGATACGAGTCGCTCTGTCCAATTAAGTGTGCGGCCGCGGCCGGCCGTTTCTGGGGCCTTTCACAAACAATTACGGCTGTTTTATCGGCGCGACCCAGCGGCCGGCGCGTGGACTTCTCACGTGGCGCCGCTGCTCTCGCGGGCCGCGGAATGCCTTTCCCTATTAGGATTTGCGGGGCAGTGCGCATGCGTCACCTGCCGGCGGCGCGCGGCTAGCGTGTTCGGGCCGCGCCGTGTCGCCTGGAATGCGCAACGCGCCAGGCGCGTCGCTCGTCCCGAAAATTCGCACCGCTCGTGACGCAAGCTGACGGCCGCGCACCGCCGGGCTCGCAGTATGCACATTTATCTAGCGCTCTGTTCATACTGTGTACCGCCGCAGTCCCCGCAGGAATGGACTCGAATTCGGAACAGCTCTGCGTCCACAACCACATGCCCCGCTCTAGATTTTGGTGAACTGTCTTCTAATTTCACTCGAGTGCCTGGGATGATTGATTTGAAAAAGGTCGCGAACGGGCTTCTGAGCCACCTCAGTCGATATCAAACTTGTGATCTAATGCTGCACCGAGCAAAGTGATGCAGTTGTAATACACTATAATCACATTCAGGTGCCGGCCGCGGTGGCCGAGGGGACTGAGGCGCTCCAGTCACGGTCTGCACGGCCACTACGGTCGGGGGTTCGAATCCCCCCCCCCCTCAGGCATGGATATTTGTGCCGTACTTAGTATAAGGTAGTTCATAAGTAGTTTGTAAGTTTAGGGACTGATGACCCCGTAGTTAAGTCCCATAAGCTGTACAAACATTTGAACATTGAGGTGGATGGTGGTTCAAGCACGCCCCCGGCCATCATGATTTAGGATTTCCCTCGATTTTTCCTAAATAACTCCAGGAAAATGCTGGTATGGTTGTTTCCAAAGAGCACGACTGTTACGCCTCCCCTATCTAATGTATTTAAAAAAATCTACGAAAATGTAAGTCAGTCGGCCAGATGAAACTACCCGGCCATCAAGTATCAGAATTAAGTCTCTCCATCCTCAATTTTTATTCAAACGCCGTATCCTTTTGCCCTTGCATGTTTTAATCGGTTTGTTTTACGATATCTGCTGTTCTAATTAAGGTAGGCAGTTCTTTTTACCTAATAACACTCACTTGCTCAAGCTCTTTCATTTCCCCTCCCCTCTTTCATTTTCCGTGGTGACATCTGCAGTAAAGGGATCACTGCTGGACTGTCATTGCCTTAACCGTACATGCCGTGCCTGTTTCTGGAATATGATCGGAAGAACGGACTTAGGATGTCCAACACTATTTGTTCAAAATACGTATTTTTTATTAATTATACAGTATATTTATTTTTCAACTGTTTCTACACCTACACGTAACGTATACTGTATGTTCCGTTGCTCTGATTGCTTCTGAAGAATGCTATGCGTGACCATTCAAATTTACTTCCATTTTCTCAACGTATTTGTCAGTCCACTAACGGTGCGAAGTATTCGCATGGGTCCTCTAAATTAAACAGAGCGTGTGTCCTGTCACTAATTACCACGCTCTCGACGGGAAATTAAACCCTAACCTTCCTTCCTTCATATTATTTGTTCTGTTCAACGAGCGATATTTTCTTTCGAAACGTTACTGGATTGAACACAGAAGTTTGTGTTTATATCATAAATAAAATGTACAAACAAATGCCGCGTTTCTTAATTTCAGAAACAGGCACACTTGGTTTGTATCGACTACAGCGCCATCTACCGCGAAAGGAAAACAAAGATTTGATAGAACAGTTTGTATGATTTAACACAGAATCAAATTTCTATAAAAATGGCGGGGATTCCCAACGGAAAAAAACGGAACTGACTCCGCATAAGCAGAAGGAATGGTTAGAAAGTTGCGTCAAACGTGTTCTCTTTAGTCTACTAATATAATTTTTCCGCAGAGCTGACATTCGTTGTGTGGTGAAAAAGCTTTACTGACGTCATATTGGCTGCATGACGGGTATTGACACACCTAGAACACCGAATACTGGTTAGCAAGTCTTCAGCTCAGTATGCAGGTGCGCAGATCACTATGCCGTGCCACAACTGCATGAACCACTCTTAGCACTCCTCCCGTCAGATGCAGCTTCTCAAATTAACCGCCACTAGACGCAGTGCCACGGGCTATTATCATCATTACTCGCACTGCTGTGCCTACTTTCGCAGAAGTTAGAGCGTGGTGACGTCTGCAGTAAAGGAATCACTGCTGGACTGTTTTTGGAATATGATCGGAAGAACGGACTTAGGATGTCCAACACTATTTGTTCAAAATACGTATTTTTTTATTAATTATACAGCATATTTATTTTTCAACTGTTTTTACACCTACACGTAACGTATACTGTATGTTCCGTTCGATGCTAATATCTCCTCGGTTGCAGCATGAATCTTCAGCTCTCAAAAGTAATAACTGACCAAATTGCGACCGGGCATCATCGTTAGCTTCAGTTAATACTCGCTCGTCTTACCTAGTGGTAATTATGAGAGTCATAGACACCATGACCCAGATATTAGTCGCAAAGAAATGAAATTTACGTAAACAAAACAAAATCAAGAAAATTGTAGCTGTAAAAATTCTGATTGCAAAACAAATGCCGTGGACTTGGCAAAGAAATACCCATAGAAAGTAATGGAGGCAATCGTGATTACAGACCCATTTCTCGTCAGTTGATACCGTCAACAGATTCACAAACAAATAATGTTAGGAACGACCAATTACTCTTTCCTGTAGACTGTCAACTGCCATTTTCTCCATTTATCTTTCTTTTGACTCGTTCTACGCTACCCGCCACTCCAGTTTTTCTCCTGGTCGGCTCTAGAAGGTTTTTGTCGTGACACATCTCACACACTGTCTCTCCTCCTAGTCAGTGTTTTCCTTACATTCCATTCCACGTCAATTCTGCGTAGAAACTCTTTATTTCGTATCTTATCAGTCCGCTTGACTTCACGTTTTTCAGTAGCACCACGCAACACATCATCAAATTATACCTTATGTTGGTTTTCCTACAGTCCACAATTCGTATCCATACATTAGTGTAGTCCTAGTAAGAAGCAATTGATCAGGTCAGGAGTTTTGCACCGTTCATGTATTCATGTGAGTTTCTAGCCAGTGGTGCTACAATAATGCAGATGTAGGCCGATGTGGTGTCTTTCCTGTTCTTTACACATCCCTCACTCCCAAGTGAACTCGTGGTTACTCTCTCGTGGCTTAATATGTTGCAATACTCGCATTTTCAAACACGCCAGTACTAAGTTTTAAAGCCCTCAGTTAACCCAAGCAGCGTTTACATTTCTGTCCCCTGAAGGTGGCGCTCTTGTTACGGTGATCCACTGAAGGGATACCCACGCCCACTCATCTGTTTCATAAGTCAGAAGTGGGGGATTATGTAACAACAGGAAAATTGCAGGACGACTGATTTATGCTCTTAATGTGATGTTGTAACCGCCCAGTTCCACTGTTACAACCAGTTAGAGACCTACATAAGTAAGAAAAGTGTTTTTGCGCTTGGTGTTCCGCAACTGGTAAAATTTGAGAGAAGACGCCGCCGTTGAATTTTCAGCACATTATTCGGCCACATAGTCCATCATCAGTGTTTGCAGACACAGAAGACCGATCTCCATAACATAGTATTCTGTATACTTAACAGTAAAAATGTACTCTGCTGTATTAGTTGTGTCGGGTATGAAATCATTTTGTGTTGAAATTATTGTGCATCCACAATAACGAATAACCCCGTTGATATTTCATACCTAATTATTTTCACTGTTTCTGACAATTCCTGTAAGTGTGAATGACCGAACAGTTAACACTCATCAAGATGAATTGATACTTTTGCAGACGATAATTGTGTTATAATAAATCTCATTATTAAGAAAGCAATAAGAAGGTCTATGTTTTTCAAAGAATTATTTCGTGGTTCTCCATTTTTTATACGGAATGTGCTATATTCACTTCTGCACAAAAGCATTTCTTCATAAACAGTGATTAATTCGCTCATGGTAGGTAAATCAACCTCTTTTCGATTAAAAATTGTTTTGCAAAGATTGCAAAATTATTTCCATAGACGACCAATTTCGGCACACAAAGATACCATCTTCTGGTCTGATAAGTCAGCAACAATATAAATGTAACATCTCATCAGACCGGAATATAGTATCTTTGTGCCGCTCGCATTAAAAACAACTTGCGATCGTGGCAAACAATATTTCATTTTAACAAACATTTTAAAAGCTAAAGCAGTCAACAATCCGAAGATTAAATTTTACTGCCGCTAAATGCTCTCGTTTGTATCGCTTTATTAGCAGATTTTGCTGAAGAAAACGAAGAACACTCTTAAAAACAACGGTGACCAACAGTCTGCTTCAATTTGAAGGGCAGTAATTAGATTAAATTCACTGCAAAATATATCGGAAACGGCTCAACGTATCAATCTTTTTCAAGTTATTTTAATTAATACCTATACAACTTACCCAGGAGCACCCTTAAAAGCTCTTCATATTATTTCTGACAAACGTTTATAAAGAACTGGAGTGGAACCGAGTATTAGCCGCGCGGTCTAAGGCACCATGTCGCTGATTGCGTGCGCGCTCCCCATCGGAGGTTCGAATCGTCCCTCGGTCGATGATGTGTGCGTTGTCCTTGGCATAAGTTCGCTTAAGTAGTTCGTAAGTCTAAGGCCCGATGTACTTAGCAGTTGGGTCCTTACAAACATTTGAACACTTGGACAATAGTTTATTCCATCATTGTTTGAATTATTGAGAAAAACTTTCTATAGTGTGTTAATTACTATTCAAATATGTGCGTGTGAAACCTTCAGATCCATGAGACGTACCTTGAGGAGGAACGAATGTCAGGTAAGGCGATGCAGATGAATAGGGGAAACCATCCCGTTATGTTCGAATACAGCATTAGCAGTGTGCTGCTTGATGGAGTCGCGTCAATTAAATACCTAGGCGTAACGCTGCACAGCGATAGGAAATGGAACGAGCATATAAGAACAGTCTTGTGGAAGGCGGATCGTGGACTTTGTTTTATTGGGAGAATTTTGGGAAGGTGTGATTCGTCTGTATAGGAGACCGCATATAAAACGTTTGTTCGACCCCGAGTATTGTTGAAGTGTTTGTGATCCCCACCAGATCGTTTTAAAGGAAGACATAGAAGCAATTCAGAGGCGGGCGGCTAGATTTGTTACTGGTAGTTTCGATCAATGCGCGACTATTATTGAAATGCTTCGGTAACTGAAATGTTGAAGAAATTTAGAGGGACTGCAGAACGATTCTACTGCTGGCAACCTACATTTCGGATAAGGACAACAACGATAATATCAGAGAGATTACTAATTGTACAGTTAAATACAAGCATTCGTTTTTCGCTCTTTCTATATTGGAGTGGAACAGAATAGCAAGTAAGTAATAATGGTGATGAGATCCTCAGCCACGAAACCTTTGGGTGGATTGCGAAGTATGTATGATATGTAGGAGGGTTAGAAGTTAAATAGTGGCATTACTGCTGTGGAGACTACGCAATGGAATCTGCTGTTGTCGCTGATAGCACACGTTGTTGACGTACGAACCTTACCTCCGAGCAAACGGACTCGCCCGTCCCACGCCACCGGCGCGCGCACATTCGAGTTAATTGTGAGCGAGCAGTGTAACGTAACGGCGTCACTATGATTTCCAAACAGGAACAACGGAGGTGGATGAAGACTGAATTTGCCAGAGGTCGTACAGAACGACAATGTAATCAAGGTCTCAGACGCATTTGGAGCCCTATGAGCGCGCAGGAGAGGCTTTCTCGCGCCGTCTCGTAACACTGGATGAGTGATGGGCCACATTGTACGAGCCAAAACTGATACGTCAATCCAACGCCTGCAGTCATTATGGGTCGCCGCGAAAGTTGAAGGTGCGTCAGAGCCTCTGTATATTGAAAGTTATGGAGATTGTCATGTACGACTGAGATGGTGTTACCGTAACGCATTTACATTCCTCCATGGCAGACCGTCGATGCACATTTTTACTGTTCCTTTTCGGAGTATCAACTGTGACCAGCTTTGCGAAAGAAGCGTCAACACACTTTCTGCGCAACCCACCCATCATTTTGCACGCCAATGCGCTGTGGCTGATCTGTTCCTTCAATGGGACCGGGAAGTACTGTACCAGCCACCATACTCTCCGAATTTAAGTCCTCGCGACTTCGATTTGATTCCAAAGATGAAGCACTTCGTGGCATTCGCTTCGGAACTGTTCCAGAGATTCGACAGGTAGTAAGTAGACCGCTCCATTTGCACCATCCACAGAAAACAGTCTGCTAACTATACTACGCCATCCAAATAGCTGGCGACGGGTTGTACACAACGCTGGTGACTGCTTGTAGGACAGTAACAGAAACAAACATATAACGCTTTTGTGTCGGTTGTGAATAAATAGTTGACACTATTTAAGTTCCAACCTCGTATGTAGATGATAGCCGCGGCGGTTTAGCCGCGCGTGCTGGAGTGCCGAGTTGCGGTGCGCGCGGCCGTCCGCCGTCGGAGGTTCGATTCCCCCCTCGGGCATGGATGTTTATGTCGTCTTTAGTATAAGATATTTCATAAGTAGTTTCTAAGTTTAGGGACTGATGATTCAAATGTTCAAATTTTTGTATAGCTACGGGGTCATCAGTCCCTAAACTTAAAAACTACTTATGAGCTAGCTAATCCTAAGGGCCGGCCGCGGTGGCCGAGAGGACTGAGACGCTCCAGTCACGGTCTGCACGGCCACTACGGTCGGGGGTTAGAATCCCCCCTCGGGCTTGGATATTTGTGCCGTCCTTAGTGTAAGCTAGTTCATAAGTAGTTTGTAAGTTTAGGGACTGATAACCCCGTAGTTAAGTCCCATAAGCTCTACAACCATTTCTTAATTCTAAGGACGACACAAATATCCATGCCCGAGGGGGGATTCGAACCCCCGACCGTAGTGGCCGTGCAGACCGTGACTGGAGCGTCTCAGTCCCCTCGGCCACCGCGGCCGGCAGGGACTGATGACCCCGCAGTGAAGTCCCTTAAGCTTCACAAACATTTGAACATTTTGTAGATGATAGAATTTTTTATTGTGTCACGAGTAAACAAAGCATTGGAAATATGGTCCCTTTTTACCGATAAGAATTGGATGAATGCAGAAGTGAGACGGTTGACGGATGTCCCATCCCACGGTTCTCTTTGTAGGAAAAAGAGCAGTGCCGTGTGAGCCCCCGGCTACGGTGAGGGTAGTGTGCGGGGCCTTTAAAGCGTCGCCAGCCTTGCGCAACACTTTGTCGACTGATGGAGCGTGAGAGCGCGCCTGGCCGCGGAGTTTACACGCGCGCGCTGGCGTTTGCCTTCGGTCGCACGGTTTTCGGATTTGTTGTGTTTGCAGATATCGTGGGAGCGCTGCAGCGGAGAGGCAGATAGCGGCGCAAACAGGCGCGGAATCCACCGGCCTGCCGCGATAAACGCCACCGCCTGCGGCGACTCCACTGGCCGCCGCAGAGGCGGTTGCAGTCACCCGCAAATGACTCGACAGCGCTGCAGGCGCACGCTTATCGAGCGGCTCATGTCTACCAGGAGGATTAGCGACGACCGCCGGAGTGGCCGCCGGCCTGGCTGTAGCTTTTATAGTCGCCGTCACGTAGGAAGGCCCTTCTGCGCACAGAGGCGGAGCGATAGTGGAAGCGTGGAGGGGAGGAGCTACGGCCGAGCGACAACAGTTGCGCCTGCGGGAGAAACATTGCGTAACTCGGGCTAGCCATGCGCCTACGGAATGGGCATTATTGGTCGCTATTCTGTGCGCACGACGGCTGAAAACTGGGCCGCCTTCCTACGTCACGCGGACTATAGGCGGTTTCCCACAGGCCACTTGCTGATTACCGGGCTCATACACAAGTCCAGCCTTAGTTGCACGATTCGGAAACGGTTAGAGAACGTCCACTGCAGCGACGGCTGGTGCCCGCTGCAGTGAAGTGACTGAGAGCTCAAAGGGGCCTAGCTGCTTTGTGCATGGTTGTTCGTCGTTGGAGGTTCGGGTCCTCCCTCGGGCACAGATATATATAAAATGTGTGTGTGTGTGTTATCCTTAGCACAAATTAAGTAGCTCGTAAGCCTAGGGACTGATGACCGCAGCCGTTAACTCAGGTTTACAAACATTTGGTATGGCTGGAGCGTAAAAGAAAGGACTAAGGTGTTCACTACTTTTACTGCATTAAAAAATTTACCTTTCCTAATAACTGAATCAATGAGCCCTAAAGCCGCATCTCGCCTTACGCATGCGCAAAGTCTGCTCTAGCCCACCTTTTACCCAGATCCTAAGTTCTGTGATAGCGAAGAATACAAACGTCATTGACGCTCAAAAATGTTCAAATGTTGTGTAAATCTATCGAACCAAAGAGATGAGAATCTGAACCTCAGTACCGCCTCGACAACGTTATGGTACGTATGTGTGATACCTCCACGAATTAGAAGTTTCTCATGTGATAAAAATACTCTGCAAAAACAAATAACATGCTCTGCTACAACAATGGAACGATCGGTGATAGTTTGAACATACAATACTATCTTTTTTCTGTTCCCCGACACCGCTGGCGCTCACACACTTTGACACGCATAACACTAGACGCAGACAGCGGGGAACACACTTCGGCGACAGGAAGGTCATTCGGCCACCGCTCGAAACTATCGCGCAAGAGCAAGAGCAACAACTACGCCGAACCCACATGACATGAGACAAAGATTAGGTGGAGATGGCGAGTTGCAATAAAGTATAGAAATGAAGGAAGACTCCTCCCACAGAAATTTTGAAATTGAGCTGCGAGACTTGAACGCGACCCAGTACAGTTTTTTTTTTTTTTGGGTTTGTTCCAGAGCCGACAAACTAAGGCGGTAGCGAGCGCACGAAGCAGCCTCCAGCGCTGTCTGGAGAGGGTTCGGATGCCGCTGCATAGACAGCAGCAGTCCGCGTGTTGTTTTGATCCACATACGCCGGTCACACCCGGTCTTTCTCTTCCGCCGTGGTCTCGCATGCGCAGGTTCGGTGTGGTTAATTGGATTTTCCGTAGTTTACGGCCTGACCGGATGCTCTTCCCGTCGGCGGGCTATTAAATTTCGCCCGTCGCCCCTTTCCGAGAGGAAATACGGTACCCCCAACTGTCTGCGTATAGCGTTATACATGTGAAAGTCTGTGGACGCTTCGTAATAACTTGAGTACCGTCTAACTGAGCTGACATACGTGCATTCCTGTCGGTTCTGCTGTAGGATCTGTGAAAGTAGGAAGCGTATTCAATCCAAGTCATGGACCATGTTTATTTGTTTGAAGATGTATGGTAAGACGTATACAGTACACGATATTCATCATTTGATACCTAATCCATGGCTTCTGTGGATGGGTAATGTACGATCGAAAACGTCCAAACATAAAACGAGGATTGCTCAGATTGTGTTTCAAATAAATATAAAAAAGGGCCGACTAAGAATAAATGTGTCTCCCCTGCGATTCTTCTAAATCACTGGTATCACTTCAGTAACAAAAAAAAAAAAAAAAAAAAAAAAAAAAGCTTTAATTATCAGCTCTTACATTATTTTTCGTTAATGTCATGTACTAGCCGACTTTCGGGGGAGTAGATTCGTTCTGGAGTCAGCTTTATCCGACCCGATAAATTTCGGCAAGTGTTTTTCGAAAAGAAAGTTGTTTGTAAACCTATGGGTCAGCAGTCCCGTTCTTACAAACTAGTTCAACTAACTCACAGTAAGGACAACGCGCGCGCACACACACACACTCACACTCACACACACACACACACACAACCGCGAGCCCTAGGGAGGACTCGAACCTCCGACAGCGAGCAACCGGGCGCTCCGCAGCAATACGCCTAAGTGCGCTCGGCCACTCCACCGCGGTTCAAGGAAAAGGCGTTGCCTTACCTTCACCGATTTCCATTTGAGTTCCCGAGGCATCTATGTTTTTGACGTACTAGACTGCACCACCTTAAATTTTTCTACATTTATATAGAAAATAATAGCGGTCCTATCACAATGCCCTGCACGACTCAAGACGATACTCTCGTTTCTGATGAACATTTGCCGTCAAGGAAAACGTACTTAGTTCTGTTACTTAAGAAGCCTTCGAGGCACTCAGATATGTGGAAACTTTTTACATATGCTCTTACCTTAGTTAGCAGTCTGCGGTGTGGCACTTTTCGGAAATCTAAGACTGTGCAGTCTGCCTGCTGCCTTTAATCCATGATTCGTACAATATTATGTGAGAAAAGGGCAAGCCGAGATTAACAAGAGCGGCACTTCCTAAAGATCATGCATGGACAGAAGCTCTTGCGTCTGGAGGAAATTTACTACATTCGAACTACTGTACGCAGTCTGGAAATAATGTGAAGTCAGGAGTCTGCAATTAAAAACATTAATTAAATTAGTGCTTTTGCATTTTGTGTGTCTGTGTCTGATCTTTGCTTTCAGAATGTAATGTCAATGTTTAAATGTTGTAACTTATTGGGCCAAACTGTTACTGTCATCAGTCACTAGACTTACGAACTACTTACAGTATCTTACACTAAGGACAACAAACACACCCATGCCGCCACGCCATTCCGCGCCGCGATATAACGTTATTTTGATCTGCGAAAGTAATCGCGGTCGGCAGATGGACGACGTATCTGCAGTGTGTTGGCGCCTTTACTTGTAAGTAAAAGGTCGACATGTCGCCTATCTGGAGGGCTGGTGTGCGTTAGAGTGTCAGTGGAGGCGGCCAGCCCGGCTGTGGGGGCACTTGCCGTCGCAGCCGGCTGTTCCCGCCAGCCGCGGCCCGCGCGCTGTTTGCCCACAACTTTCGCTATCGCCGCGGCCGCGGCTGCTCGCCGCGTGTTGACACGGCGCGGCCCTTATCGAAGGCGCCGACGCTCCCACGATCTGCAAGGCTTGCCGCCCGTCACTCACCCACCTGCCACCTGCGCCCCCCCCCCCCCTCTCTCTCTCTCTCTCTCTCTCTCTCTCTCTCTCTCTCTCTCTCTCTCTCTCTCTCTCTCCATCCAGCCCTCCATCCCCCTCCGCTCATGATCAAGAAGAATCGCAGTTTTCAATCATGCGGGTATTAACACCCTAACTTATTTTATTTGACCCACAGTAACAATGATTTCCTTCCAAAAACTAAAAAAATCGAAAAATTCAAATAAATATATATTATTCCAATCATTATGTATTGAAATATGCAATGAAAATTTATGTTTATAACTTATTTAAATTGTTGGTTTGAAAGGGTAAGAGTTATATTCTTGTGTAATGTTCGACACGATGAGACTAGAGTTACAATTAGAAACCGTGTGCCGGCCGCGGTGGCCGAGAGGACTGAGGCGCTCCAGTCACGGTCTGCACGGCCACTACGGTCGGGGGTTCGAATCCCCCCTCGGGCATGGATATTTGTGCCGTCCAAGTTCGTAAGTAGTTCATATGTAGTTTGTAAGTTTAGGGACTGATGACCCCGTAGTTAAGTCCCATAGACTATACAAACATTTGAACATTTAGGAACCGTGTCTCGAAACTGACAAAAGGTCATATATACCTTTTTTTTTTTTTTTCATTAGGAGTAGAATAATTGTTTACTTCGGCTTGAGGTTGTAACGAAAAGCCAATGGGATTGACGTTTTCGTCGACTTGTTACTCTGTGTATTCAAAAAATGTTCAAATGTTTGTTAAGCTTATGGGACTTAACTACGGGGTCATCAGTCCCTAAACTTACAAAGTACTTATCGACTACCTTATACTAAGGACGGCACAAATATCCATGCCCGAGGGGGGGATTCGAACCCCCGACCGTAGTGGCCGTGCAGACCGTGACTGGAGCGCCTCAGTCCCCTCGGCCACCGCGGCCGCCTCTGTGTATTAGATTGGCACCCTTCTCTCTTTATAACGTAATTATGGAATAGACACACACACACACACACGCACACACACACAAAACACACACACACGCGCGCGCGCACGCAAACACGAACACGAACGCGCGTGCGCCCGAGGGACGACTTGAACCTCCGACCGAGAACGACCGCGCGCACTGCAGAAAGACGTATTAGTACGTAGAGCTATTTCGACGCGGCAGAAATGTTTATTATGCAAGTGGCTACTGAAGGAAATAAACAACCAAGTTTTGTTGCTCCCTGTTGGCAGGCGACATATTAAGTGACGACAGCAGCTAACCGCCCTCTGTAGGAACAGTCGCCACTTGCATCGTAGAGTTCGTATATACCGAGCGAGGTGGCGCAGTGGTAACACAATGGACTCGCATTCGGTAGAACGGCGGTACAAACACACCTCCGAACGTCGTGATTTAGGCTTTCGTGATTTACCTAAATAGCTCCAGGCAAATCTTCCTCCCCATCCATAGAAAGAAGAAAAAATCCGATCCTGTTCTCCGTCCCTAATGACCACGATTTCGACAAGGCGTCAAACCCAAATCATCCTTTCGTTCCTTCATGATGCGCACGCCGAACGAGAGGCGTCCGCGGAGAGAGCCAATTGACCCTGGCGGGCCGGCCTTGAAATTTCGGGACCGCCGATCTCCGGCATCTATCGACGTCCGAGTAAGCGCTGGAAGTTTAGCGTCCTTAACAAGATCACATCACTGAAATGCTCAGACGCGCGATGACAGAAAGGCGCGAGCAGATGGTCCGGGCCGTCCAAGCACCTATTGAAGTTTAAAGAATGGGACCGGTCCCGGCGAGAGCTCGCATGCCGGCGGAGCGTTTGGTGGGCCCCTCGCGCTGATTTTCCCGAGACAACGGCCGCCGCACAGTGAGTCCGCATTTTTAGCGGGACTGTCCGCCAAAGTGTTCGGCTGCGCCACCGGTAGCCGGGCTATCCAGGAGCGCCGTTTCCAGTTTTTAACGCCTCCTGGCTCCCCAGAACAGGTGCGCAGCCGACCGCCAGATACGCGACCAGATTGGTCGGGGCCCGCAGACATAATGTAATCTGCGGTATCTGCGCGCCCGTAACGCCGACGGCCGCCTGCTGCCGCCCAAGACACGTCATCGCGTCGGTGAGAGTCGATGGCCCGGCCCAACCGCTACCACCCAACTGTCCGACTGCCTACGGGCACACAGGCATTCTACCAAAAGTATTTGATAAACGGAATCTGTTACAGCGGCCCTGTGATATACTTGAAACAGCCAAGTGCACGATCACGACTTTATGGCGCTCGATTCCCATTTGAGGTAGGTTCTCAGGGTAAAATCTTTTTGCATTAGGCCGAACCTGCGTCATTTGTATGGCTATTACAATCTTAGTCCAAAAATATTCAAATATTTGTAGACTGAAGTAACTAAACTTCTAAGGAACATCGGTCCTTAGACTTCATGAAATTACTCCAAGGACAACACACACCCATGCTCAGGGACGATTCGAACCTCGGACAGGAGCGTACGCGCAATCCGAGAGGTGGCGCCTCAGACCACGCGGCAATGCATCATTCTTAATGTAACTATGTCACATCAGATACACTAAGTTTCAATGACGACCCGGAATTTCCACCGAGGTGAATTAAACAAATTGATTAATTGCTTTCGTAAACCATATCTGATTCACAGATATTGCTCTGCTAATTGCACCATTTTATATTAGAATTTTATTCCGATTTTAAGTGCAAAAAGAAGTTTCTAAAGCACATTTCTTCTACAGACTAATTTATCCGTATCGGCTCAAACCTTGGAGAAAAGTAGATAACTTGATAAGCATTTATTTCCGTTGTAAAAATAAGGTTTTCAAATTCAACTAAATTTAGCATATCCAAAAAATTATGAGCTTCAAAGGTTCGTGGTTGTTTATCAGTTACTTTTAGTTTCGTTCCTTATACGTTAATTGCAATAAGTTTTTACGTAAGTAAGAAGTTTTCCTGAAGATATTTTTTAAAGGCCTTGTAATGCATCATATCTGTCCACCACGGCAGCTAATCAGCTATGTCGGAATAAAAGTTGAGGACAAAAATGGAAAACTCTATCACAGCACAATAAATGTCAGGTGTTCAAAGAGTGTAAACCTTAGGATTCAGACCACCGAGGTCATCAGTTCAAATGTTCAAATGTTTGTATAGCTTATAGGACTTAACTACGGGGTAATCAATCCCTAAGCTTACAAACATGAACTAGCTAACACTAAGGACGGCACAAATATCCATGCCCGAGGGAGGATGCGAACCCCCGACCGTAGTGGCCGTGCAGAGCGCGAGTGGCGCGCGGCTGTCCCCTCGACAGGCGAGGTCATCCATAGACTTACACACTACTGTAACTTATGCTAAGGACAACATTCACAAACACACACATACATACAACATGCTCGCAGTCGAGGAACGTCTTGAGCTTCCGGCGGGAGTGGCCGCGCAATCAGCATCAAGGCGTCCAAGACGGCGCGACCATTCTCTTTCTGGCGCTGCTGAAGAATGTCTGTAGAAGGATGACGAGAACTAGAATCTCACGTGAACAGCTCTCACAACGCCGAACTCTACGTAGGATATTCTGTTCACTACCTTAAGATGATATTATATCGTTTTTAGTAATTACTGATTGCTTTTAATCATAGGCAAAACTAATGAAAGATCTAAAATAGAAATATATCTAGAAGATACTTCCGGTGGTAAAATAAGACACAGAAAAATACAGTGTGTGTGTGTGTGTGAGAGAGAGAGAGAGAGAGAGAGAGAGAGAGAGAGAGAGAGAGAGAGAGAGAGAGAGAGAGAAAGAGAGAGAGAGAGACGGTCGAGCCACTATCAAACATCATTATCACATGTCTAAGAGTGTAGGAAACCGATTTGTTTTTTCAAACTGCCGTTGACGACGAAGTAGTTAGAGATGGAATAGGAGCTTGGATTGGAAGATGATCGAGAAGGAACCATTCTTTCATTTTTCAAACGCAGTCTAAGATAACCTCGTTAAGCCGAAGAGTAGATAGTCCTATGGAGAAGCGTAATGACAAATGTCAGTACCATCTCTTACCACCGAGCCTGCTTACTCGCTTTGAGTGTCGCGGCGGAGTGGCGCTATGTTCTGATGCGCGAGGCCGTTCCTCGTCAGGTGATCGACCCGCCCTCGGGCATGGATGTTTGTGCTGTATTTAGTATACGTAAGTTCATAAGTAGTTCGTAAGTTTAGGGATTGATGACCCTGCAGTTATGTCCCATAAGCTTAACGAACATTTGAACTAGCTCTGAGGGTTTGGACCTGAAGTTATGCCACATATGGCTATTCGGATGATTGTACGAAATATGTTGCAGCGCCAATCATCTTCATATCGGAAAAGATATGAGTTAGAATGGGAAATAGATAAATGTGGTCGGATAGCTATTGAGCTTGGCAGAAAGAGCAAACTTAACAGGAGACATTTCTTCACTGTTATACGACTGCCAGTGAGCAGCGCGGTCAGGTGGACATATGTAACAGGGCGAACCGGAGACATTCCCACGGGTCTCTGGGAGGCGCAGGCTGCTGTAGATAACGGCTTATCTCTGGCCCTACTTTTCTATCACGCGCGCTGCACTCGATGCGATCTTCGGTAAACAGGGGGTGGCTAGCTTGTCACCACTGCACATGTCTCGAGCGTGACAAATCGCTTCTCATATACATTTATAGGTCAACAGGTAATTAAAAATATTGTGACTCTTCCAACATCTTTGTAATTTTAATTAGGACAAACATTATTTGACTGTCCCAACGAAACAAGCGAGAAATATTTTAGTGATCATGTTTGCGATACCGACGTGTATGTACCGCCGATATGAACACTACATCTCACAACCATGAAATGTAGGTTTTACATTTGTGGAAGTTAGAACGTAAATTTTATTGTCTGTTCATAGGTATTAGTCAGCCAGTGACATGATTATTATTTAATGAATGAACATCACTAACTCTCCACACACGGAAAATGAAAAAACAGCTTTGTACTAGTGTTGCACATTATGAGAATTACACATACGAAAGAATGTTTCATCTACACATCCTGTTTTCCCACGCGGAATATGGGCGTGTATGCCCTATCGGTTACAATCCTTATTCCAATAATGGAGACCGAGTGAGGTGGCGCAGTGGAAACGCACTGGACCATCACCACCTAGAGAGAAGGCCGCGTCGCTCTCCTGTGAAGTCAGGTAGAGTAGGTTGCGCGCGTAGCTGACTGGGTAACCGCTGGGGCACTATGCCGCAGCAGCGAGCCAGTGAGCTACGCGCGCCCAACCTACTCTGCCTGGCGACGCACGAGAGCGCCGCGGCCTTCTCTCTAGGTGGTGGTCACTGGACTCGCATTCGGCTGGCCGCGGTGGCGTCTTTAGTATAACCTAGTTCATAACTAGTTTGTAAGTTGAGGGACTGATGACCCCGCGGTCCCATAAGCTTTACAAACATTTGAACATTTTTGGTATCGCAGAAGTAGTATTCTCGTAAGCTGTGACGCATTGTTTCAGGTAAGTGGATACTTGACGAAACAAAACACAACAGTTTGGGCAATCAGAATCCGAGTGTCTTCCACGTAAACATCTTGAAATGAAACGAAATTTGTTTCTAGATACTCACTGCCCTGCACCTTATGAAATCTTACGTATTTAGTGACGTTTGTCTTTGTTTTGGTTTCATGTACGCAAAACTTCATCAGGACTGCAGGTGTCTATGAAATACAAGCCACCAAATGGACAGTTGTTTATACATAATTATGGCTATGAAAGGTGTCGAGGCGTCAGGGTATAGGCAATTTACGGAGCTAGCATGCAATACGTTGCCTATAAGCACACATTTTCATTCTCAAGGTTTTATCGTGTACTGGGGTAGGTGTGGTATGCAGCTGCAGCACACCTGGTTAGTGGACCCTGGTAAAACGACGAAATCTATTCGTCCCACAGTGAATTGACTAAAACTATTTATTTATCTATGGCATATGTCAGCAGCATATGTACAAATATCAGTAAAAGATTGTACAAGAGCTCATTTTCAGTACATGTGAGTGATCAATGATATATTATGACAGAACACTTGGAATTAGGACATGTATGATGCGAGGCAAGCTTTCGGCTACACATCAATGTTCAGATCTTGAATCCACTTCATAGCCTGAGGTGTAACTTCTGTAAAGTCCTCAGCAGAGCCACTATATTTTCTTTCTGGGCACACTCTTATGATGTGGTCCAGCTCAGATGCTGTCCACTTGAGCTGTCCACGAGTCCCCACTTATAAAGCATGGCCTTAAATCTAGTATGGCTACTTCTGATGCGAAACGTCTACACAAATGGCGACCGTACTGGTTCAGCGATCTCTCACGGTCTTTACCAGCAGCAGCAAAATTGACTAAAACGATCTCTGGCTTCGCTGGAAAGCGACCACTAACTTTTTATTTTCTCTAACAAAAGCTGTTCCTCGTGGCATAATCGATCAGCCCTAGATATTTGTTTCAACGAACCCTGTCTATGCGCTTTTAGGTGTGTGCGACGATTTCTACAACCAAGTATAGGGCTAGAGTGACTACTACTGCTGTGGCGTGAATTGAGATTCGTCTGTTTGTAGTGTCAGCTGCAGGCCGCTGCAGCACAGGATGGATGGGGAGGAGCGGTCGTGAGGCGTGTGTCGGTATCTGTTTGCTCGCCACCTGCCGATGCGATAGCGGCCGGCCGTGGGAACGCCTCGCAGCCTCGATAAGTGCGCGCCCGCGCCCACCGGCCACACCCACCCGCGACGCCCACGCGACACCCCGGCCGGCCGCTCGCCCCCGCACTCTGCGTGACGTCACCACCTCTTCCCCTCTCCAAATAAGCGCGTCCAGCGACCTAATGGCCTGACTGTGAGCGTGCATTGTTCTGTTTACTCTAATACCTCATCCCGATTTGTCTCTCCAGTGGTACAATGCAACATTTGTTCCAGATACTGCTCGGAGCTCTAAGCGGGTTCACTTTAGTGCCAATGGTAGGACTCGTCTTACCTATAACCGACGTGCTACCTAGTTTCCTCGTCGGTCTTAAGGCAGGGGCCAAGATTTTTTTACAAGCGGCACTCCTCAGTTGTGATTTGTATCAAGAATGGCATTCTGACCAACAGCTCCGATAGTGAATTGAAAAACTTGGTTCATAACTGAATTCCGTCTACAATCCGGCTTCAGGTACAAAAGTTAAAGTTCGTTTACGGACATTTCTAGGTCCTTTTTCTTCTGACTTTTCCTCCCCCTTGCTGAAATCCGAGATCACGTAATCATTTTTTGTGTGATGTCAGATTTAGCTACAATCCCCCCTCCCCCAAAATAATGAGAGATTTTTTAAATGGGTATTTCAGTGTAACGACGTTTAATCTGTGCTGTATTACTTTGGTGAAATTAAATGAACAATAGTTTTGGAATTGTTAACCGCCATTCACACAAAAATGACAACTGAAACACAACCATTAATCTGTGACCCCCTCTCCCTCCCCCCATAAACAGTAAATCTGTCGTACGTAAACAATCAGTAGAGACCACTGCGTTTGCCTTTCTCTCTCTTTTTTCCCCCCTTGTGTTTACACATGACATCTGCTTAAAAGCTGTCATTATATGGGGATGTGATCTGATGGTTTCGTTTTACCTGATATTTATATAGGACGTATTTTAAAAGACTGTTTTATAAAACCAGTGTTCCAAACCTAATTTTCGTTTTCTTCTGTTCCAGGTGAGTTCCCAGTGTTCAATGCCTCTGCGCCATGCAAGTCTTACCTGGTGAGTTGTACTCAGTTTGTTTTCTCGTTCCACGACGATTTCCAAAACCTTACATCTCGAAACAGTGAAGAAAACTGTACCAGGGTTCTGAATATACAAGAACTTTGCAGTTTCGCGAGTCGTAGTGACCGCGCGGTGTGCGGCGCGCCAGTCTGCACTGTCGCTGCAGTCTGTAGCATGACGCCTTAGGCCACCCGAACCTTCCGCGCGACGTCAAACGTGAAAGCGAAACATTACTCACAACTCGTCAAGGTTCGCACGAGGATACGAGTTGAAAGGTAAATAGATGACCAAAGTTGCTCACGCAATCTTCTTGTTACGTGTTTGCAACCTGATATCGGACAGCTGCACTGACATCGCTTGTAAAAATAACAGTCGATGAGACTGTTATTTGTATATTACCACTGGCCACTGAGTAAATTGGCTGAGGTCAAACAAGCTACAATGGACCGGCTTCAGAATGAATGTAAGAGTGCGAAGATCGTTACCGCATTACACAACTTTCAAATAATAAAGATATTTGTCAATAGTATTTTACTGTGAAGCCGTTCAACCAATGACGGTTTTTATTAACTTGGGTCTCCTAACGACCCCTTCAACCCTGCCTTTCACACACCACGACAAATGAACGAAAACGGAACATTCTCGAACACAGAAAATTGAGTCATTACGAAACCGAAATTAAGAATGCTTCCTCCTTCGAAAGTAAAACAGAAAGCTATCTCGCCCTGAAGAAAGCGCCATTTTCCTTACTTCTAATGAATTTACGAAGGGAAAGAGTGCAGAAAAAAACACCATACACACTAAACCAATCTGCTGGTGTGTACAAAATGGGCATGTGTGTCATCACGAGATGAGAATGTTCAAATGTTTGTGGAGATTATGGGACTTAACTACGGGGTCATCAGTCCCTAAACTTACAAACTACTTATTAACTAGCTTATACTAAAGAAGACAGAAACATACATGCCGGCCGCGGTGGCCGAGGAGACTGCGGCGCTTCAGTCAAGGTCTGCACGGCCACTACGGTCGGGGTTCGAATCCCCTCTCGGGCATGGATATTTGTGCCGTCCTAGTTCGTAAGTAGTTTGTAAGTTTAGGGACTGATGATCCCTTAGTTAAGTCCCATAAGCTTTACAAACATTTACAAACATACCTGCCCGAGTGGGGATTCGAAACCCCGACTGCAAAGGCCGTGCTGACCGTGACTGGCACGCCGCAGATCGCTCGGCCACCGCGGCCGGCATCACGAGACGATGAATTAAGAAGTAAAAGGATAAAATGACATAAGGTAAAATGCTTATGAATAAGTGAGTAGCATAATCTTCCGCTGCAGGTCACACTGTTGTGTCTGAATTGGAAATAAAACTTTGAGAAAATGGGTACCACCCAGGTTCCCCACTCCTACGAGGAGATTTCACAAAACTAAAAACGAACTTCCACACTTGCCGGAGATGACGCCATGTCGGCAGTCGGAATGCCATTGCCTGCCTCGCGGTAGCCGCAGGTGTCGGTGGTCGAAGGTCAGAGAGGATCGCAAAACCGTTTAATGGATAGACAAGCCTCTCTGCGTGGAACCCTGCGACCTGTAACTGTGTTCGGCAGGCGGCAGACATTGTAGCTGACGCTGTATAAGACGACGGTGCTAGTGATGCGCTTGTCTGACCTTCCGGTCTCGCCACTGCAGAGTTGTGTGACACTTTGCCGATTTGCGCCACCGCAGTCCCACTAGCGGTCAGCCCGGCTGTATTTGTGGGTCATCGGGACTCGACGGCCAAGCACAAGTCGTCACAATGGTACCTCGTCCGTGTTCCGCATGTCAGTGGCAAATCCGAAGACACGTCTTTGCACAACGGCACCTGGGCAGCGGTGTGTATTTGGCGTGAAAGCGGTACGTCGGAGTGGCAGCCCTGTCGCTGGTGGCCTCAGCGCGGCTCTTTTTTTCGTCGTCACGTTGGCGTCCCCGCCCGTGTGTCGCCAAGACGCGCGTAGGAGGCAATGGGCGCATTGTCTTTTCCGGGCTTTCGTGAAGGCGTCTGGAAAGCGCAGCCTCGTTTATAATGAACTCGCGCCACACAAAGGCAGCCCGTCCTGTCCTAGCGGGCGTCACCTGTAACGTAGCTTGCTGTGCAGCTTCTAAGTGCAACACCCGACATCTAATGCGCCCTTCTGGTTACGTCGTTACGATGTTAACGGCTTAACGGGAGTTAAGTGTCACTGTGCGAAACGAGGATGTGCATATAAACGATCCGTTATGGTATGTAGTGGAGGGTAGTTTATCAAAACATGTAACTCTTAAGGGAGTTCCCGCGATTCTAACATGAAAAATATATGTAATGTAGTTGGCTTTTATTGCTTCTAACGTGGCCGGTATCGAGCCAGCCCAGTCAAGAATAAGCTGGGCGCAATTTTGATGTTTCATACAAACAACATTGTGGTAACAATAATCTCGCAGTGTTTGGAGCGCAGGTCAGTAAAGACAAGGTCAGCACTAAAGGTAAGCACACGGAAGTGCTACATAAGGCTCCAGTAAGTTTTACCTAAATTTCGCTGACTAAATATACAGACACCGACAGGAAAACCCAGAAAACTAGTGAACTGGCAGCCGAATGTGGTTTGTTCGTGGTACGGAGCCAGCGTTCGAGGTACATTGGAGGGGGTTTGAATGTGGGCTCCGAGTGGCCACATCAATCTTTCGATTTAACACGCATTTTCCTGCAACCATTGTCGGGCAGCATAAGAGCATTATTGTGGCACGTTATCATTTTGAAACACTGCACAACCATCAGGTTTTCTGGATGCCAATATTGGGTGGAAATAGTTGCGGGTCATAAACATACGGTGAATCATTAAAAGTCTCTTTGAGAATAACTAACTTTGATAGCAGGCAGTATCCGGCGACTGATGTCGTCTGAATCACACGCGGGGCCTCCTATTGGCATAATGCAATTGAAGTCGTGGTTCGTCCGATCATATCACATCGTGCCATTGCTTCAGTGTTAATTCGTGGTGAGCGACTATAAATGTGAGCCGTTTTGCCCGGTGGGTAGCGCTAACAGTGGCACCAAGCCCCATGGCACACGCATTTCTGCGGATTCTAGACTTGGAGACGTGTCTAAGACACCTTGCGTTGAATTGAGCAGTGATGTGTCCCACTATTGCTCTTCTGTCACTACTGACGATCCGTTCCAGATGACACCAGTCACGATCATCGAGGGTAGCGGAAAGGCCAGTAGTTTGACTAATGGGGAGTGTGACGTCATCAATCATTCACGATACACTATGGACTGAATGATGTGTTGTTGTGGCCTTCAGTGCTCAGACGGGTTTGATGCACTCTCCACACTACCCCGTCCTGCGCAAGCCACTTCATCTGAGAATAAGTACAGCAATCTAAATCATTTTTTATCTGCTTACTGCATTATCCTTCTAATGCTAAATTGACGATTCCTCAGACTGTGTTCCACCAACCTGTCCCTTCTCTTAGTCAGCATATTCCAGTAACTCATTTTCTCCCCAATTCTGTTAAGCACCTCCTCATTAGTTACGTGATCTACCCATCTAATCTTCATCATTCGCCTGTAGCTTTCGAAATGTGGTGCACTTCTGTCGAAATCGAAATTCCCATGCGTTGGCCACCGACCACATACCCCTTTCTGTTCACGACTACGTCACATGCGTCTTGTACAAGTGCAGCTCCACCTGCAGCCCCCCTGGGCAGCACCCCGCGGCACGTGGTGAGTGCAGACGGCCAGCAGAGGCGGCGGAATGCGCCCGGCGGCGGCGCGGGGGCGGCGTCTGCGGCCGGCCGCGCTGTGGGTCGCCCACGCGCCGCCCACGCTAATTGAGCCGGCACTGCTCGCCGGCCATCACTCACGCCAGACAGCCGCCTCCGCCATCCACTCCACTGTGCGCCTTCCTAGACCACCGCTACTTGTTACCGAGCCGGTTGCGCAACTGTCTGCGCGCTTCCAAACATCACGCAGCGACGCCCCGGTTCTGCTTTGCACTCGTATTCGCGGCGCTGCGCAGACGTTCGCTGATACTTGGTTAGTAGCTACTTGTCGGTCTGCAGTACACACTCTCGACTTGACTAGGCCGCTCGCTCTGCATCTCACGGCGCCTATAGATTAGCTCAGCTAGTGGCGCAGCCACATTCTGGCACCGGCCGGCTGTTGTGTCCCGCACCAGGTGGGCAGCCACTGGCGGCGAACATTCAGGGTTCAAATGTTCAAATGTTTGTAAAGCTTATGGGACTTAACTACGGGGTCATCAGTCCCTAAACTTACTAACTACTTATCAATTACCTTATACTAAGGACGGCACAAATATCCATGCCCGAGGGGGGATTCGAACCCCTGACCGTAGTGGCCGTGCAGACCGTGACTGGAGCGCCTCAGTCACCTCGGCCACCGCGGCCGCACATTCAGGGTGGGGCACTGTATCATACGGAGCGAATCACACTCCGACAACGCTCCCATCACCCCCACTGGGTTTGGCCACAATGTAGTCACTCTACTGAGCACTAGTGAACAGCAGACACGACAAGTATTACGATTTGTCCGTAATGATCACGATTTCTAAGCAAAATTTACGGTGCTACGGGATCCTATGCTAAAATTACGGGAATAGTTGTTTGATTTATTTTAGTACTTTGGAAACCCAGTTTGTCGTCGGGTCATTTTATGAATACTACAGTTTCAGAAATAACGCAATACTGTATCCTTTTATCATCGGTTTTGTACTAACAGTATAATATACACAAATACTGAAGTCGAGCCGGCCGCGGTGGCCGAGGAGACTGAGGCGCTCCAGTCACGGTCTGCACGGCCACTACGGTCGGGGGTTCGAATCCCCCCTCGGGCATGGATATTTGTGCCGTCCTTAGTATAAGGTAATTGATAAGTAGTTTGTACGTTTAGGGACTGATGACCCCGTAGTTAAGTCCCATAAGCTTAAGAAACATTGGAACATTTTGAACTGAAGTCGAGTCCCGATAACATCAGTACTGCGGATGCGTAAATATGTATTTAGGTTGCCATTTGGCCCACTAACGTCCTTTTTGTTACGTCATTAGCGAGTGTAATTCAGTTATTGAGTAGCCCTTAAATTAACTCTCGTATTTTTGTCTGTTTCGGACATACATAAAAGTATGTGAGGTGAATGTAATTTTTTTCTTCTAACCTCTCATATAATCTGCAGAGGTATATTTCTTTTTTAGTAGGCACCTTCTCGTGTGTTAACAATTATTGTTATACAATTAAGCAACAAATGCAGATTTTTACCGTCAGTTTTTGAAATTCCAGGTTGCGGCCGTTGTACACCCCACCCCTCCTCCTCAATCCTCTCCGCATTACGAATAGCTTCTTTTCAAACTTGGCATCTCTGGTGAACAGTATTTTCCAACCATATTGTACAATTGGTTACGTTTTCAAGAGGTCACAATACAACGTAAAATTAAAAAAAAAAATTAAAATAATGCATTCATTGAATTGCTAACAAATGCTTTAACAATGGCGAATCGTTTTCTTTCATTGCTTGGATCGTCTAAGGACCACACACCAATATCAATGCTTCCATCTTTGTTGTTCTTTCTTTTTCCTCCAGTATTATTTCATCCTTTCACTATGTATCGTTTTTCAATCCCCACGCCATTTTGACCGTGTGTTCTTTTTTTCTCCTGCCTTCGACTCCTTCCATTTTTTAACATTTTCGTCTTGGAAATTTCCCTTTCTGTTGCATCTTTTTCACTCATGTTCTTTCTCTCCAAATCTTTTTTAACTTCTGGAATCCAGGCTATTGTTGACTTCTTTTCCCAAAAATACTTAAAAATCCGTGTAGTTAATGTGATGCTGTACAATCTGTCTTAAGTGTCCAAAAAAAAAAAAAAAAAAAAAAAAAAAAAAAAAAAAAAAAAAAAAATAAGTATCTTCTTTCGTAGTGTTTCACTTACGTTTTCTATGTTGCGATAAACTTAATTACCTCTCAATTTCCATATCTCTGTATTTTTGATAGATTTTTTATTCATTTCATTTTTTATTTACTTTTTAGTTCAATAAGTCTGACCACTTGAGAACGCTAACAGTTGTGTAATATTTTCTAAAAATATCGGTTGTGTACAATTATGCCCACTAGATTAAGATTTCAGTGAGCAATTGGGTTATTGGTAAGAGTACAAACCCTATGGGGGATTCGTTGATTGACAAATGTTGACTTCCGCACTTCAGATAACCATTTTTGTGGCGAATTTTAAATTTTTTGTTGTGTTACGTGGTTGAATCTGCAATAATTCCGTAATCATAGGCGCCGGCCGCGGTGTCCGAGCGGTCTGCGGCGCGCGAGTCACGTTCCGCACGGCCACTACGGTCGGGGGTTCGATTCCCCCCCCCCCTCCTCCTCGGGCATGGCTATTTTTGCCGTCCATGGTATAAGGTAGTTCATAAGTAGTTTGTATGTTTAGGGACTGATGACCCCGTAGTTAGTCCCATAAGCTCTACAAACATTTGAACATTTGTAATCAGAGGCGTTGGAATGACCGAGCGCTCAAAGGCGCCTTGCTGCGGAACGTGCTTTCTCCCCGTCGGGGCTTAGAGTCCTCCTTCGGGCATGGGTCTGCGTGTTCTCCTTCTGTAATTTTGACGTAGTTAAAGTAGTTTGTAGACCGAGTTACTCATTACGACTGTAGTACCATAGATTTACAAATATTTCAGTTTTTGAATAGGCACTTAAAGGTGACTCCTTAGTCCACTGTAACTAGTAGTGCATTGAAAGTTAGAAAATTCTTTTTAATGTATGATCATATGGAAAAGAAAACAGCTATCATTTGTGGGGTGCAGCTTTATTCATAACCGTTTTCGAGTAATTATTGCCCTTCTTCAGGTATATTGTGTCCTGTATGTTTACTCAGATCATTGTGTAATAACATGTGCATTGTGTTATTGCACAATTAATATACCTGTAGGAGGGCAATAATTGTTCGAAACCGGTTATGAATAATTCTGCAACCCTAATGCAACTGGTGGCTGTTTTCTTTTCTACCCTAGGAAACACAGCTACTACAATGGGTTAAACAATATGTTCGTCTAAAAAGCGACTGTCGCTGTGGAACCGAAATCTATTAATCCGGTTTTTGTGTGTATTATTGACTGCAATTAAACATATCTGCCCAATGCCGTTTGCATACTTGATGGTGTAGTTTGTAAGTTCGCTGTTTTTCAGTAATGGTGCCAGCTGTGGGGAAGGAGTGTGTGTGTGTGTGTGTGTGAGAGAGAGAGAGAGAGAGAGAGAGAGAGAGAGAGAGAGAGAGCGCTGCCCTCTCGCCTTGGGGCAGCCTGGCGCGATAAGCGTGGAGAGAGCCGGTGAGTCAGACGGCGCTGCTGCTGCCTACGCGACGCCCGCGGTTCGGCGAGGCAAAGGCTCTGCGGGCGGCGGCAAAAACGCGCTGCTCACGGCGGCACGTGTCCGCGTCTGCCCACGTGGGCCCGCCTGACACGTGCTGCCGCCTGCCGCCGGCCGCCCTCCACATGTCGCCCTCCGCTGGCTCCGGCGCGACACACAAAAAGACGGCCGGCCGGAGTCGATGCCCCCGCCGGAGATTCCCTTCCACACCCCCGTGCCTCGCACGCCGATAGAGAAACTGCGTGATAAATTCCACCGAAGCGAATTTGTAGGACGAGATGTTGGGCCCGGGACCGGCTCCAAAGGGGACCCGCCTGTACGACACAGGCAGTGCCGAGTTGAGCTGTCGCACGGCACAGCGCCGCGGTTGACAGGGTGTCCCCTCCAGCTCGACCGTAGCCTCTTTGATAGTTCGGCGATATATTGGAAGTTCCAGTACTCGAGAGGAAAGATTTACTTTTAAAATTATGACGTTGAAATAAATACAGGCAAATGACCGCATGACGCTTCTTTTCACCTTGCTTGAAAACTAGAAATATTAGTTTGTTTTGCGTCTGCTGAACAATGGCGTAGATGAGGTAACTGTCTCCCACGATGAACGTCGCCTTCACACCTCTCTCTCTACCCCTTCATTTCTCACCTTCCTCTCCCCCCTCCCCCTCCCATAGTAAAGGAGAATGGAACGCGAAAGCGGAACTCGACCTATCATCAGGAATCTGAAACTCGGCGTTATTCGTTAAGAAATTATTGCGTTCTTCCCCCCCCCCCCCCCCCCCCCATAATTTGGCAAATCCTGTAGTTTAGCCAGTGCCACAATTGCGTGGCCGATCGCAGTGCAACAGTAGCATAACTTTGGTAACTGCTATATAAAAGATGTTTTGAATCTGGAAATCTGACATTCTTGATGTAATACGTTTATTAGGACCAGCCCATATACAATATGAAAATATTATAATTCAGAAAAAAAAACAAATGTTTCTAAATAAAGATTTCTGTCAAATCATATAAAAACGCAAAATGCAAATAAAAAGTGCATATATTATCCTGCAAAGTGTCTCAATTGTCAGGTAAGCAATGTACGAGAGTAATGATTAGCTGGCATTTATGTTCCTGATGACAAAAAATTGATGTCCTAAGCAGTTTGGTCTCCCAGGTTTACAAACATTAGAACATTTGCTCCCCAATTCCGTTTAGTGCCTCGTCCTTAGTTACGCGATTCTAATGTGTAGGCCACTTTTTGTCTGTAGCATCACATTTCAAAAGCTTCTGTCATGTTTCTGTCTGAATTTATCATCCACTTTCAACTCCTGTGCAATGCTACACTCCAGAGAAATTCTTTCAGATAGGAGTGTGTAACATTTATATTAACTAGTATTACCTATGGTCGAAATTCGACCAGTTGTGTTTGCAAAGTCATGATAAAGGAGAAAAAAAGTAATGTAATTGGAATTTATATGAGAACAGGTGAATTGCTTAAATATATTTAATTATATTTAAAAATTGAGCATTACGAGGATTTAAAAATGGGGAGGGCAGTGCGAATAGAACCAGGGACATCAAGATTAGAACTCCAAGCGTTAACTAAGCTCATTTTACCTGTACCAATAGGCCACCTGTAACGGGTTATAATATGGTGGCAAAACTTATAGAGAATTTGGAATATCATCGTAAAATTTCTTTTTCTTTTAACCATTCTTAACGGCTACGTACACACATAATTTTTATATTCTCAATATCTATGAGAAACCACCTTTAGAATTTTATACGTTTGATTGGTCTTCTTACATGATAAATACATCTACCTTCATTTTCGTGTTAGCGTTTTTATATAACAACACTAGTTGCGAAAACCAGCAGTGCCTAGGTATATATTTCTCCGGTCTTATATTTCCAGTGTTACATTTCCTCCTGCACACATCTCCTCTTCCTCTTGTGTGTCCATCTTCTCATTGCCCTCTTTCTCTTTCTCTCTCCAGCTCTTTCTCTCCTTCTCTCTCTGACCATCCTCTCCTTCACCTCAACATCTCATACCAGTTCCCCTCAGCTGGCCTTCTTCTATGTCTCTCCTCCCCCTCACATGTCTCTGGTAGTATTTCTTCATACTCCCCTCTTCTATCATGCCATTTGTCTGTCCCACTCCTCTTATCCTCCACATTCTGTGTTCCAACTTGTTCTTTCCCCACTGTTTCTCGCCCCTGTCATGTAGACTGCCCTGCACAGCAGGTCGATAAGGCAGGCCGTGACACTTATTCCCAAACAACAAACAGATTGTGCAAGGCTGCCTATATAGTAGGGACTATAAAACACGTTTTTGCCCATATCTTCGCTCTTATGGGAGCTAGGAGGTTATTAACCCCACAGTGCTGATTCTCATGTTGCAAGCAATGTGTGTACCAAAATTGGTTGAAATCGATCCAGTAGTTTCGAAGGAGATGTTTAACATACATACTCACAGCCCTTTTTATAATGTATGTTAAGTCTGCATCCGCAGCAGTTTGCCCTCCCCCGGCTGTGATCCGCCACAGCTAAGTTGGAAGAGCTTCCCGAAATTGAATTTATTTATTTATTTCATTATAGTCGACATGATCGATTGGAGAGTGTCCACAACTGCACTATGTTATTTTAAATGTGTTTATTTCCGTCAACTTTTGCAATATATTTGTTTAATAACATGTTTCGATCACTTTGATCATCTTCAGATCTTGTAGTTGCGTCTGCAACTCGTCTGGCTGAGTACTAATTGGTATATATATATATATATATATATATATATATATATATATATATATCTGGCGTTTGACCTCCTGGAGGTTAATTTTCGGTTCCTCCTCGTCATGGGGACAAATGTTCAAATGTTTGTTAAGGGACTTAACTGCGGGTCATCAAAAAAAAAAAATGTTTAAGCTTATGGGACTTAACTACAGGGTCATCAGTCCCTAAACTTAGAAACTACTTATTTACTACCTTATACTAAGGACGGCACAAATATCCATGCCCGAGGGGGGATTCGAACCCCCGACCGTAGCGGCCGTGCAGACTGTGACTAGCGCGCCGCAGACCGCTCGGCCACTGCGGCCGGCGTCATGGGGGATACCCGAATTCACTATATAAAGTATTTTTGCGTAGCACAGAGGTGTGGGGCGTGTGGCGGCAGCAGTGGGTGTGACGTCACGGTGGTGCGGGCGGCGGCACGTGTCGGTTCGGACCTACCGCAATGCCGGCTGGGCGCGATAACCCCGGCGGCGGCGGTCAGGGCGAGGCGGGCGTGGCCGCGGGTCAGGGCCGCGGCGAGGAGAGGAGCGGCGCAGCGCATAGCGCGTGCCGACCTTCCGTCTTGCGGCCGCCGCTTATCACCAGGCGGGCAAGGCCGCCACGTGCTGCGCCGACAACCCCAACACGGCTGCCGGCCGCCGCTCCGCTGCACGCCGCTGCTGGCGCCACGGCCGGTCCCGTGGCGGCAGGTGCCACGCGGGGGATAGTTTTTGCATCCCATCCTCGTCGCCACTTTTGTGTGGTACATACATGCAACCGGAAAACTATAGGAAAATTTTTGTTGTCGTAGGTGTCGGTGGCCGAGTAGAAACAAACCGACACAGGAAAGCACGCGTGTGCAGGTACGGAGGTGACCAGCCAGTGCGACAGCAGAAACTAGAACACTAGGCTAAATTAGTACAAGATATATATTTCGTGCAGTCTTGGTAATACTTAACTTTACATAGTTCTTGACTGCAGAATGCTGATACATAGTTTAGATAGAAGCCTGCCTATTGATGATTCCTAGTGCCTATCCGATAGCCAAGTCTTAACTGGTGCCTAGCTGATTCCCAAGGGGCCGATGCAGCAGTCGTGGCCACGAGCGGAGTTGCAGCAGAGGGCGCTCGTGGCTGACGTCGTAAGAACGCCGCGCCGTGCGTGCATGGCGGCACGCGGCGAAAGTACGTGGCGCGCACTTTAGACTTGTGCGACACCACAATAGTAATGGTTGCAACTTCATACGCCAAGGAGATACGGTACTGCGAGAGGAATTTCTCAGAGCGCTGAAAGGTTTGATCAGAGAAAAGGCCCATGGAGTAAACGACGTTCCATCTGAATTATCAATATCGTTAGGAGAGCCAGTGATGAAGAAATGGTTCCACCTGGTGCGCAAGATGTATGAGACGGGGGAAATACCCTCATACTTCAAGAACAGTGTAGTGATTCCAATTCCGAGGAAAGCAAGTGCAGACAAATGTGAGACGATCTGCACGGCCACTACGGTCGGGGGTTCGAATCCCCCCTGGCGCATGGATATTTGGTCCGTTCTTAGTATAAGGTAGTGGATAAGTAGTTTGTAAGTTTAGGGACTGATGACCCCGTAGTTAGGTTCCATAAGCTATACAAACGTGTGATTTTTGAGACAGCACAAAATTAATACAAAGTCGGTGCTGTGGCCAAGCGGTCTGCGTCGCGCCAGACAGTCTGCACGGCCGCTACGATCGGGGGTTCGAATCCCCCCTCGGCCATAGATGTTTTTGTCTTTAGTATTAGTTAGTTCATAAGAAGTTTGTAAGTTTAGGGACTGATGACTCCGTAGTTAAGTCCCATAAGCTCTACAAACATTTGAACATATTTTTTTTTTTTTTTTTTTTTTTTTTTTTGACAAATCTGAAACTTGCAGAACTATCATGGTTTAAAATACTAACACGAATTATTTACATACGAATCGAAAAAACTCGTAGAATCTGAGACGATTAATTTGGATTTAGGAGAAATGTAGCAACACGTGAGGCAATACATTGCGACTTATCTTACGAGATAGGTTAAGAAAAGGGAAATCTAAGTTTTTAGCATTTGTGGATCAGAAGAAACCTTTTGAGTGGAATACACTTTTCTGATTCTGAATGTAACAGGGGTAAAATATAGGAAACGAAGATGTATTCAACTTGTTCAAAAACCAGACAGCAATTATCAGAGTCGAAGGGTATGAAAGGGTCGCAGTAGTTGGGAAGGGAGTAAGGCAGGGTTGTAGCCTTTCCCCAGTGTTGTTCAATCTGTACATTGAGCAAGCAAGGACAAATTTGAGGAGGGAATTAAAGTCCAGGTAGAGGGAATAAAAACCTGTGGTTTGCTGATGACATAGTAATTTTGGCAGAGAGCACAAAAGACCTGGAAGAACAATTAAATGGCATGGACAGTGTCTTGAAAGGAAGATATAAGATGAACGTTAACAAGAGTAAAAGGAGAATAATGGAATGTAGTGTCAGAAAATCAGGCAATGCTGAAGGAATTTGATTAGGTAATGAGAAAATAAACTTAGTAGATGAGTCTTGTTACTTGGGTCGCAAGATAACTTCTGATGTCTGAAGTAAAGAAGATATAAAATGCAAAATGGCTATGGGAAGAAAAGTCTTTCTAAAAAAGTGAACCTTTTAACATCCAATATTAAATTAAATGCTAGGAAGTCTTTTCTGAAAGCATTTGTCTGGAGTGTATGGGACTGAAACGTGGACGATAAGGAGTTCTGACAAAAAGACGGTAGAAGTTTTTGAAATCCACTAAAAGCAAGGTGCTGGGTTACAGCCCCGGTCCAGCACACAGTTTTGATCCTCCAGGAAGGGAACAGCAGACAGTCGCCCGTAGGGTTAAAAATTGTCTACAAGTAGTCTCCGAGGCTGTGACTAAACCTTGCATCCACATTATTCGTTATATCAGTAATGGAAGTGCTGCAAGGAATGCAGGAGTATTTTTGCAAAATTTGCAAGTTTGTAGACATTTACTGGTAGAAGTAAAGATACGAGGGCATGTCGTGAGATGTGTTTGGACAGCCCAGTCACAGTGTTCTCGTGGTTAAATAAAATTATGCTAGCCTCAGACTAGATAACTTAAAAAAAAAGTTAAAGCAGTCAACAATACAGTGCGTTACTAAGCATGTTCCTGTGTGGAGGTGGTATGCTGTTGTCTTCCTCCGACCTTCGAACTGACTTTCCCAGTCAGTTATAGGGGGACCTACAATTTAACGTGGATTCCGAAGCACGGTGCTACTCGATATTTTTGACTTCAGCAACAATGCCAGAGGTGAAAGAAGTGGAAAGTGACAGGTAAAAATCCCTAGGACATGGCGGGGATCGAACCAGCAACCTTTGGTCTAATATTCCTGCATTCTGCCACTTTGCTACCGAGCCAAATTGGCCGTATAAAACAATTACAACTTTCCGTTGACTACTTGTGGCAGGCTGACCCTTAATATTAGATAGGAATTATAGGAGCGTTCGGCACGCACTCTTTAAATTCTGCCTCTTAACAAAGACTTTGAAAACGAGTAACGCTGAATTAAAATAGCGCCGCCACACTGCGCAGACTGTGCGTCACGCGGGAAGATCCATAGGTTAAAGAGCAGTGTCCTATGCGAGGGCGAGATAATACGACCTCGCCTCGCTTCTGTCCCTGGATAAGTGTATACGATGCTTGTCTGTCGTCCATGCATTGTGCGTGGGCTTTAAAAAATATTTTGGTGCTTTTAAACAGTGCAGTTTGAGATTTATCCGACTTCAATTCCGTACTGGACGCAGCAGTGAGGCAACAACCGCTTCTCTAAGAAACCGCATGTTGGTTACTTGAAGTTTTGCCAATATCTCTGAATACCGTGTACCATACCTTACCTTCATAGAGTCCACAGGTAGTAAAATGGTTTGAAATAATATTTGCCTGTGCTTTTTGGCTTTTCCGTGTTACTACACGTGACTGTTCCATCTTTCATTTTCTTCTTCATCTGCCAGTCTGTTCCAGCCTTACCATCCCCCCGACAGCGAACAGCCGCGCGCACCGCAGCACGGTGCTCCAGTACGCACGGCTTATCCGCCGCGGCTAAACAGTTTGACCTGTAGCGAAATTTTACACTTACAAAATGTAAGTTACTGTTGACTAATCTTAACCCTTTCAGTCCTGAATTATTTTTAAAATGAAATAAAACATTTTCTTGCTTTTTTCGTGCCCATAAGACCCTATCTGTTGTATATTTGAGCAAAATAAAAAAATTTCATACTTCGTTCCAAAAATAAAAAGTAAAAAATGCGAAAGAAATTGGACACTGGGGCAGAAAGGCAGTTAAGGATATGAAATAAGAAGTCAACAGTTATAAATGTCACTCCATATTTATTGTGGAACTTATATCGCAAACTGGAATTTGTGCGAAATTCATAAATTAATACATACAACAATTTCATCCAATGATATCATGTATGACGCACTCCTCAATGGGCACAACGGGTCCGCCAAGTTCACTGTTTTTCATTGTAGCACGTCAATCTGGTGTCAATTGTCAGCAAGAAGCACGAAACTAAAAGCGACAGATGCCCACTAAATAGGCTAATGGGTCTCAACTATTTGTAATTCTATGGGACCAAACTACGTTGGTCATCAGTCCGTAGACTTACAAACTACTTAAATTAAGATAAACTGACCTAAGGACAACACACACATCCATGACCGAGGGAGGATTCGTACCTCCGACACGGGAGGACTCGCGATCCGTAACGGTACGCTCCAGACCACTCGGATACTCCCGCGCGGCAGGTCTCAAAGTAAAGCACATCCGTATATTATTATACAATTAATGCAAAGTCGGTGTGCCGGCCGCTGTGGCTAAGCGGTCTGCGTCGCGCCAGACAGTCTGCACGGCCGCTACGGTCGGGGGTTCGAATCCCCCCTCGTCCTTAGATGTTTTTGTCGTCTTCAGTATAAGGTAGTTCATAAGTAGTTTATAAGTTTAGGAACTAATGACCCCGCAGTTAAGTCTCTTAAGCTTAACAAATATACAACAACAAAGTCGGCGTCCACTATAATTGACACCAGGTCTGAAAGGACTAAACGGAATACTCAAAGAAGTAGTAGTTCAGTGTTCTAAAATAGTCTGGAACACAAAGCGGACGGGCGAGTACAGTGATCAGAACGCACGATTATATGGACCGAGTTATGCATCAGAAGACCAAGCGCCGTTACTTTATATTTCTAATGTGAGCGCAATTAGTGCTGTTTAGTAGCTATTCGCTTGAGATTTCACTACTAACTAAAATAACACTAACCCTTCTTTGGTACAAAAAGTTGAGAAACATTCACAAATAAATATATTTTAAGGACATGTAAAATTTAGGTTCCATTATGTCAGTTATGACATGGCGCTTGGACTAGTTATGCATAACACCGTCCATATGATACTAAGCAGGAACTGAAACAGAGTGACCGGATTGGGAGCGGCTGTCTGGCCCTGCTGGAACTGGAACGCGAACTAGTTCCTGGTATTAGAAGTCGCCTCCAGGTGCGGAGTCGTAAAATGGGAGCCACTACGACTACGGAAGTGAACTGGCGTTCGTTGTATGCATTTCGGCTTTGCTCGTGTTTACCGCTGTGGCCAGTCATTTGGAGCGAGTGCTGGCGAACGGCGCAGCGCCTGCTATAGTGTGCCTGCCCCGCTGCGCCCCGCCTTACGTAAGGCTGTCAGCGCCGCCGCCGCCGCATCCAAGATTGACGACGGCGGCCGCACGTGCTGGGTCACCGACGCCGCCCCCGCCTCCCACCCCCCCCCTCCCTCCCACCGGCCTCAGCTGTGACGTGCGCCGTGCTGCTGGCGCCGGTGGACGCAGACTGTGCCCCGGCCACCGCCAGCCAGCCGCAACCGCTTACTGCCCGACACCCACCCGCCTCAACTAACGTCCCCTGACAGCTACCACTCAACACTTCACCAAATCGTCAAGCGGAAAAGTGTTCGCAGTACGCCTACTAGTTTGGTAAACGATGGACGGACTGCTTTTCACTTTTGCGAAATCATTTCTCATAAAATATGTGTAATCTGTAACAGTCTATTATTCAAAAATCAAATTGTTCAAATGTTAAGCTTAAGGGACTTAACTGCGGGGTCATTAGTCCCTAAACTTACAAACTACTTATGAACTACCTTATACTAAAGACGACACAAACATCCATCCCCAAGGGGGAAGTCGAGCCTCCGGCCGTAGAGGCCGTGCAGACTGTGACTGGCGCTTCGCAGACCGCTCGGCCACTGCGGCCGGCCACACTTTATTATTATTATTATTATTATTATTATTATTCACTTATTCGAATGCCACTTTAACAAAGTACGTTAAATCAATGTATCAATTCTTGTATTTCTTCTTCCTGTTCCTCCTCCTCTTTGCCCAATTCATTATCTATTTCCTCTCTCTCTCATATATATATTTCCTGAAGACCACTTAATCGGTTGCTCTTATATCTATTTTTAATGTATGACATTAACTGTAAATGGATAAAGCTGTGAAAATGTGTACCCACCCTGGATTCGAACCCGGTTCCTTTCTAGGCAGTTGCGCTGATCTTTACACCACTGGCGACAAAAAGATTGCCACCCTAGCACGGAATTACTCAAGTACGGATCCCGTCAGATACAAATTCTCAACTTTACCCTGCCCACTAGAACTCAAACTCGTAGCTTTTTGTAAACTGATTCTCGTAACAGAAAGGGCCTAGGAGTGCCTCCGATCAGAAGAAAGTATAATTGCTCTTCATCGGCATATTTGTTCTTTCGGACGTGTCCGGCCGCCGCAGCGCATTAGCCGTGCGCACTGCGGCGCCGAGCTGTTTCGCTTGCGGCCATTCGCCGTCGTGGATTCTAGTCCCTCCTCGGGAGTTTGTGTTGTCCTACGGTTAGTTTACCTTAGTTTAAGTAATATGTAAGCTACGGACTAATAACCACGCAGTTAAGTCCGATATATTTACATTTTTTTTTTGGGACGTGTCTGAAACTGCAGGATCAAAAGTGATGTCTGTTTTCTCCGATGTGTTCGAAAGAACAGACACCACATACATATATATAATATATATTATCTCAATATTAGATTCTTTGAAATCATTTAAAGTCTATGCAAAACTGTTTTTTACCGAGCGAGATGGCGCAGTGGTAACACACCTGACTCATTTTCGGTAGGACATCCGTTCAAACCCATCTCCGGCAATCATAACTGAGTTTTTCCGAGATTCCTCTGCACCACTACAGGTAAATTCCAGCATGTGTCCTTTCAAAGGACACGTTCGTTTCTCCTTCTCCATACCTGACGAAAACAATCAGAGTGTGTGTGTGTGTGTGTGTGTGTGTGTGTGTGTGTGTGTGTGTGTGTGTGTGTGCGCTCGCTCAGTCAAATATGTTCGTAAAGCAGTGGCACCAATCTGCAGTGGTCATCAGTACCTAGATTTACAGACTACTTAAACTCTATGCCCGAGGGAGGACTCGAACCTTCGACGGGTAGCAGCCGCGCACTCCGCAGCAAGGCGCCTTACAGCGCTCGACCATTCCCGCGCTGCTGTGTTCATAGCGGTGTTGACAGGACCTTCAACGCTAATCTTTCCTTCCTTCCTCTGTGAGTCTATCGTTTTCCAAACGTCTAAAGAATGGCATTCTTTTGCGGGTCGTATGTATTTCATTCTATGTACGTATTGTATTCTATACATGTACGTAGATTTCTTTGTTTTGCCATGATGTATTCTGTTCCTGTTGTCCTTGGGCTGAGTATCTTCCAACCAGTCTCTCTTCAAAGTGAACGGAGAGTTTTGTTTAAGGGATCTTCCACCGGATTCTGTAACTGTTTCAGAGGCCTCGGTTCAAGTTGAACCCAAAAGTTTTAAGTGTTATTGACGTCATACAGTGTACTCTACATTCTTTTCGCGGCGATTTTAACATTCAGTTACACATCAGAATCTACTTAAAAATTACATTAATAATGAAAGAAAATGATAGGAAAATTGCTATTTTTGGGAAGTAACTTACCTTCCCATAGATAAAGTTCGTTATTCGTAAACGTGCTATTTCTGGGGCTAAATAAACGTTAGCGCTTCTGATATTGGCAGTTGAGGTTATTAGGTTGGAATGCAGACGACCGAATTGCTATTCGAAACACGCAGGGCATACCAACATCAAACAGCTTGAATTCCGCGTAGATGGCATGTTTGCGGAATGACAAATAGTAAACTACCCCTGACCAACGTTCTGCAAGCCGTAAAAGACATTCAATTTAACAAGGTTGGCAGTTTGTCATCATGCTGCAAATATGGAGAATGACAGTTATGCTTAATTAGTTCGCGACAGCAATTCCATCCTCTCTATGTTGACGTATTAGCCGTATTTACCAGACCGGTTACGACGTATCTGACGAGGGATGTATGTTAATTATTTTTATCGGCCGTACAAGAAGATTACCCTCGAGATGATCTATGACACACTGTTGCGTTTGCATCCCCGTAATAATACCTTCGCCAGATTATAAGTCGCAGTTTTTCCAAATAATTCGGCCATAAAACAATCATCGTACCGGAACCCTACAATACGCGTGTATTAGTATTTCCAAAACATCGAAATTTCCACAGTGGCGCTCTTCCCGTTATTGGAAAACGATCGACATTATTTGGAACTTATTCCGTGATATATGAAGTAAGAATGCAATCGTCTTGGTTGGTTATTTTTTTTTTCTTCTTTTCATTGAGGTGGTAACAATTATTCTACTTGCAGTGTTGTAATTTTATTAATTTTGTCCAAACAATAGGCCTAGTTTCTTCTGTTTACAGAATGCATTTTAACCTTAACTGGTGCCGCGGTGGAGCAGCCAAGCGGTCTAAAGCGTCTCGCTGCGGAGCGCGCGGTTGCTCACCTTGGAGGTTCGAGTCCTCCCTCGGGCATGGATGTGTGTGTTGTCCTTAGGTTAGTTTACCTAGGTTTAAGTAGTTTGTAATCTACGGACTGATGACCACGCAGTTTGGTCCGATAGATTTACAGGCAAAAACCTTAACTGGTGATCTTCAGACTCTCCGTTATTCCTAATGCGAAGATAGTAGAAATAGCAGGGTATTTATCGGAGGTCCCTATGGTCCCTAAAGTCCCCTTATTTCAGTTTCTTCTTTAAATTGATACATACATTTTGTCGTATTTTAACAATCGCAGTGAGGCTTAACTAAGGCATCTTTCCAGTGGAAAATATAGCATGTACACTACTGGCCATTCAAATTGCTACACCAAGAAGAAATACAGATGATAAACGATTATTCATCGGACAAATATATTATACTGGGACAGATATGTGATTATATTTTCACACGCAATTTGGGTCCATAGATACTGAGAAATCACTACCCAGAAGAACCACCTTTGGCCATAATAACGGCCTTGATACACCTAGGCATTTAGTCTAACAGCTTGGATGGCGTATACAGGTACAGATGCCTATGCAATTTCAATACGATACCACACTTCAAATACGATACCACACTTCATCAAGAGTAGTGACAGGTATATTTTGACGAGCCGAGCCAGTTGCTCGGCCACCATTGACCGGACGTTTTCAGTTGGTGAGAGATCTGGAGAATGTGCGGGTCAGGACAGCAGTCGAACATTTTCCGTATCCAGAAAGGTCCGTACAGGACCTGCAACATGCGTTCGTACATTATCCTGCTGAAATGTAGGGTTTCGCAGGCATCGAATTGAGGGCAGAGCCACGGGTAGTAACACATCTGAAATGTAACGACCACTGTTCAAAGTGCCGTCGATGCGAACAAGAGGTGACCGAAACGAGTAACCAATGACACCTCATATCATCACGCCGGATAATACGCCTGTATGGCGATGAGGAATACACGCTTCCAATGATGTGCATTCACCGCGATGTCGCCAAATAATGGATGCGACCAACATGATGCTGTAAACAGAACCTAGATTCACCCGGAAAAAAAAGATGTTTTGCTGCCATTCGTGCACCCAGATTCATCGTTAAGTACACCATCACAGGCGCTCCTGTTGCGATGCAGCGTCAAGGGTAACCGCTGCCATGGTTTCCGAGTTGATAGTCCTGCTGCTGCAAACGTCGTCGATCTGTTCCTGCAGATGGTTGTCTCCGCAGCGGAGCACATTGAGGCGCCATGTTAGGATGCGCGAGGCCGTTCCCCGTCGGGGTTTCGAATCCCCCCTCGGGCACAGATGTTTGTGTCGCCTTTAGTATAAGGTAGTTAATAAGTAGTTTGTAAGTTTAGGGACTGATGGCCTCGCATATAAGTCCCTTAAGCTTAACAAACATTTGAACTAAGTTTTTTTTTTTTTTTTTTTTTGCGTAAGGTTCTGATGTCGGTAGCAGCGTGGACGTTGGAACTTGCCCGCAGAAGTTTCTCACTGGTTTCAGAGGGAGGCCAGTCCATTTTAGCAACGTTGTAGTCCACGTACCGCTGCTGCACAGAGAATGTGTTACTACAGGATGAACTGGTATTGTGATGCGAAGGGTCGTCATGTCCGAATGTTTTTCACTCCCGCCGCGTGTTCTTTGTCTCTGTCTTATCATCGATAGCAACAAAATTACTCAACGAATTTTCATACGGTTTTCGCCAATGAACGGTGCGACTCATGACAAAGCTTTTGGTGTGTAATTCATTAAGGTGCGTCGCAGTTGGTGAGTGTGGCGAGGAAATAATCCAAGAAATAGAGCAATATATACCGCTACGTAATGCTCCATCTATTGTGACTTCCGCGATTACGTCACTCGGACCTCAATATCCGTCAGTCGTTCGCGTAAATGGTTAAAGGGATACAGACACGTCTGGAGATCGCAGAGTTCCATCACGTAAAGACCGTGTCCGTATAGGTACCCAGTTTCCAGGCATGTCATCTTGATGTACACTAAAAGAAACATGAAGGACGACGTCACTTAATGGTCTTTGAAAGCCTTGCCAGCTTTTCATGCGAAGAACACTTATAAATGGGCAATGGCAATGGGTCCGATGCGGAGTTTTACGGCAGTCTCGTAGGTGGTCGGCTGAGGCTTTGACATTAAAATAGGCGCTAAACGCGGCAGAAGTGGGCCAGTCCTCGGCCGCGGCCGCGGCCGGCGCTGTCGTGGGCGGGTGTCGCGTCCTCGCGCCGCGCCGCCCACGCGCCGCCCACGCCGGCCGCCGCCTCCCACACCTCGCCGCCTCCGCCGCCCCAGCTGACGCCGTTTTGTCCTGCGGGCCGGCGACGCCCCCGCGCCGTCGCCCACCAGCCGCGCCGCGCTCACGCCTGCATTACGTCGCGGCTCCTTCCCACTCCCAGGGGCTCCCGTTTGTGACGCACACGCCGTGCGGAGACCGTAAAGGGACAAACTGAGCAAACGCAACAAACTCAAATGTTCAAATGGTTATAAGCCCAAGGGACCAAACTGTCAACCTCATCGGTTCTCAGACATGCTAACTACTTTAACTTACGCTAAGGGCCACACACACACACACACACACACACACACACACACACACACACACACACCGAGGTAGCACTCGAACCTCCAGCAGGAGCGGCCGCACAATCCATCGCGCCTTAGTGTGCGTTTACGCTGCCACCTCGCTGCTCGCCGACATGGCACAGCGATGATGAGTCAAACCCACAGAGTCCTACCGGCCCATTTAGCGTGCACCATCGCAGCTCGCCCAGCTTGCTGCTCGCTGCGATCCTCGCCAGGCGATGATATCAAACAGGTTTGTGTTTCGCGCTACGACCATCGCCGCCCGACCTGAAACTTGCACTGTGACTGGTTGCTTCAAGATCACTCTAGCAGTGGGCGCTCGACTGTTGCGTGCGTGGAACTCTCGTGCCCATCGCGCACAGTATTGGTTGTTAGAGGTAGTTTCAGTACAGGCAACAATGTTCAAAATGTTCAAATGTTTGTATAGCTTATGGGACTTAACTACGGTGTCATCAGTCCCTAAACTTACAAACTACTTACGAACTAGCTAATACTAAGGACGGCACATATATCCATGCCCGAGGGGGGATTCGAACCCCCGACCGTAGTGGCCGTGCAGACCGTGACTGGAGCGCCTCAGTCCCCGCGGCCACAGCGGCCGGCAGGCAACAATGAGTGAAGGTCTGAAGCACATGATTATTATGTCTATTATGTCTGGATAGTTTTTGAGCTGTTGGTAGTACTACAGAAAGTGTCCGTAGTGAGTACGTTCAGCTTTCAAAGGATGCACTCCATACCTCCTCTTCCTTCTCCTTTGCAATATCATTTTTGTAGCGAACAAATCACTGTCACTGTCGCCAGACGATGTGAAGAACATGTTTGACACTTGACGCCACTTGTGTGCTTATCTGTAATTTAACAGCTGCAGGAGGATATACATGGCGAGCAGCGAGGTGCCTGCAGCGTGAACGCAACAAGCGCCGGCGAGCAGCGAGCTGCCAGCTGCGAGGTGGCATCATAAACGCACACTTTAGGCTAATGCCACACATTTTCTTCTCTCGATAATAATCGCGGCTGAAATAGTCGCCTTTAGGTGCCACACTTCAAACGATTATCATCGCTGAGGATAAAGTCGCGCCGTTCTTGCCTGGGTGCCGCACAAGCGACAAAAATCGGTGGCTTCTGTAGATGTGTTGCAACCAACCAAGAGAGAGACCACGCATGATGAGCTGTCATTGGACACGTAAATACTAATCTGCAGTTGCATACAATGTAGTTAGTCATCGCAGGCTGTCTTTATAACCTTGCGACTTTATATTGTACAGACAGGGATATTTCTTCACCTTAATTATAATCAGTTCTCTGTCCACATGATCCATTGGAACGACAATTGCAGAGCTTTTGGACAGTCACTCAAAGACGAAACAGAACTGACAAGGAGACCAAATGAGTTTCGGATTTTTTTGTGTAACATGAGGTTCAGAACACAAATGACAATCCGGCAAAACCATTCGACGGAACACTCAAACATTCTCGAAAAAATCGACTTTGAAGTTTTGCAAGTATATGTAACTGCTAATAATTAAGAGTTACACCATTTGTTCGTGTAGATCAAGCCTTACAAACGTAGGGGCGGTGGTTCGATTCCTGCAGTAACAGATTTTTTCTCTCTTTTCGTTACGTTCAAATACTTGCCGAATTTTAATATATAATTTTACGTTTTACGAAAAATGCTCTTATTTTTGTTTATTCGTGATTTTCGTATTTTAAAATAGGCTGTTAATAATGGTGGTTTCAATCAAAAAAGTGTAATTCTCATTTTTTACAGTATTGTCTTCAATATTAGCCGGCGACGGTAGTCTTTGATTGTTCAGTTTGTGGAGAGCTACGAAGCTGTTTTTGGAAAGTCATCTCCATGGCTACTAATGGCTTTCAAAGCAGCTAATCTACTCAACCATTGTTTAAGTAACGACAAGGCGTTCAGCTCGTCTACATACACATAAACAAAAACTGGCACAACCCGTGGAATTAGACATCCCAAAATGTTTTATATAACTGAATTCGAAAACAACGGAAAGAATATTTCTTATAGAGGGATTTGAAATACCAACTCTACCACCGGAGCTACACCGACAAACTTTACAGTTCTTTTAATTATCGGTACTTACGTGTAGATTCTTGAAAACTACAAAGTAAATTTTCTTGAGAATTTTTTTTAGTTGCGTCGAAAGACTTTGGGTGATTGTTATTTAAGTTGTGAACTTCACGTACCATAAACATAAAGAATATAAAAAATATATATAAAGAAATTCTAAAATCCGATATCCATGCGGTGAGTAGTCTGTGGCTGAGTGGCTGCTGCACATTCGACAGCGACAGTCGCGCGCGGAAACTTGACGGAGCGACAATTACGGCCAAGTGTGGCAGCCTCCGTTTGCGACAGGTAGTTCCATTTCCAGCGCGACAAAAACCGTTGACCTTCAGCGGAGAAAAACATCTAGTGTGTCATTAGCCTTAGACCACGAGACCATTTCCGCGCGGCGCACAGGGAGCTCAGAGTTACGTAAATAATCAGCGTTGCGTTTCTCTGCGATGCGTTAAACGATGGTCCGAATGTGGTCCGTCGTCCGACGTCCGGAGACTTGCACAACGTATTCCGGCTTTCCTCACCCGACGTTCATCTGCTCAGCTCTCCTACCAGACACTACAATTCCCGCACAAGATTTATTACCCGTCGAGTGCTGAACGAACTGCAAACGGAAACACTATAAAAATTATCGATAAGTTTGGGTGTTCCACCACTGAAGGCTTGTGTGGAACTACATAGAGAGAACAAGACAAAGAAAATTTACAAAATAATAATAATAAAATAAACGTAAGAAATACAAAGAAAAGGAAAGTAATCCTTCCCATACCCTATATTTTTTTCCTCCCCCTTTTTCTATGTTACTTTGATTCTGGATGGGTTTTAGGGCAAAAGTGTGGGTCGCAAGTAGGCCCCTTTATTTTTTTTGCTAGTTAAAAAGAAAGATATACATCGTTTCATCGCTTTTCACACATTTAAACGCCGGCAAAGAGTTCATAGTTCACGGAACTGCTTTCATAATATTTCTCTTCCATTTCATTATCGAACTGTCCGTGGTAAACGCCCCTACACACGTTCCGATTTGTCGGGGCTAAGGAATCGGCGATCCGATAAATTGAACGTGTGGAGGCGCTTCCCGACCAACTTTTCTTGTCGGATGGCTGGTCGGGCTAACCGTTCGACATCCGACACGCAATCACCCCACCCGACAAGTTGTACCGTGTGTAGCGCTATCCGGTCAACTTCCTGCCTGCGATCGTTTGGTGCCTGCACAGCGAATACGCGAAAACGTACACAGTTCGACAACCAGACACCAAAACAGGGTGGGGCTGCAATCTCTGCGTGCAGTTGGTCGGAACGTGTGTAGGCTCTACGAATTTAGTTGGTTGGTTGTAAGATAGGAACGTATGTAGGGGACTTAACTTTCATTTTTCGATGTAATTTCTCTTTTTTGGCCCATTTTAGGTTACGGTAGTAACACTAAAAGTGGGCCTTTGCGATCGTCTTTTGACAGCTCGAAATTTAAATGAAAATAACGGCTTAACCTTTCATCTGACACGAAAATTGAATAACTGAATTTGTAGAGGACAAAATTCTCTACAACTTTGTTCCCTTATGTTTTTCTTTTTTCATATCTCGTATCGTTTGAGAGATATTTGCAAGAATAACGGAGTTTTCACACCCTCCGTTGTATTAACGAAAACCAGCCGTTCGCAGACGTCACGTGACATTCCTCGCCCAGAACTCTCTGAGGCCTACGCCATCTTGCGTTGAGCATTTGATGATTTTCTTATTGTTACTTACACTTTATTTCAAAGCAATGGCGCACTGAAGAATTAACAAAAACACGTCGCTCTTCGTACGATAAATGTTTATCTAGTGTCTACAAATGGCATATTAGCATCAGGTAACAACGGCCATTAATAGTATCAGATTAAAAAGCAAAAATACTCTGTGCTAGTCGTAGCTTAGTGGGCAATGCGTTGAACTGTGGAGCTGGAGATTAGTGGTTCGGAGCCCACCGCTACCTAATTTTTTTTTCCCCTAAAAGGGTTTCAGACACTTTTATTAATTTTTTATTTTTTATTTTGGTCCAAAATGCTTGCAAAAACTTATAAAACTACAAATCTAAAGTGGGCCGTAAAACACGTCAGAGCGATTTTTTTCTGATCATGTCCCCTTATGTAGGTGAGTACTAACAAGTGCTCGCATTCGGAGGAGGAAGTTTGGAATAAATTTCGCAAACAGATATCGTTGCAACGAGTAATGCCTTTCCTTGAATCCCAACTGGTGTCTGATTTCCGCGATGCCGTCCCCCCCCCCCCCTCCCTGTGTCGCCATAACACAAAACGCGCCGTCCTTCTCTGGACGTGATTGACGCCCCCGTCAGTGGTTTGGCCGGTGATTGCGGTGGTTAGGGGGCAGTCTCGGGGCGGCCTTGAGGCGGTGCGCCCCGGCAGCCACGCCCACGCGCCCTTGGCGGCGGCCGCCTCGCCCTCGCGGCCTCACCACCCCCACCCCCGCCCCCACGCGGCGCTGTATCGAGCGGTTTGTGCGGGTCGGGTCCGGGCACGGCCGGGTCAAGGCCGCGCGCCGCACGTGGCGTCAAGGTCAGGCGCTGCGGCGTCCCGACGCCCGCCACCGCCACCGCAACGACCGCCTGTTGCTCCGGGGTGAGCGCCTCGCCTAGCAGGAGGCGCTCCTCACCGCCTCTCTCTGCACGGCACGAGTCTGCGCTGATTCCATACATTCCTGGCCCATTACAACTGTGTGCCGGGCCACGATTCGAAACCGGGACCTTTGCTGGTCACGGGCAAACCCTCCACTCGCTGACCTACCCTGACAAGCCTCACAATTCCTCTTCATACTACCGCTTTTTCCTCTCGATATGTAAAAGTGCCGAGTTCGAATCCCGGTTCCGCACAAAATTTTAATCTTACAGCAAGTTTTATTCTTTTACATAGTTAAGGTAAAGCAGTCAACAATCCGAAGATTGGTTTGAACACCACAGTGCTTTACTACACATAGTCCTGTTTGGAGGTGGTATGCCGTTGCCTTCCTCCGACCTTCGAACTGACTTAAATTCAAATGTTCAAATTTTTGTAAAGCTTATGGGACTTAACTACGAGGTCATCAGTCCCTAAACTTACAAACTACTTATGAACTACTTACGAACTAGGACGGCACAAATATCCATGCCCGAGGGGGGATTCGAACTCCCGACCGTAGTGGCCGTGCAGACCGTCGAACTGACTTACCCAGCCAGTTATAGGGGGACCTACAGTTTAACGTGAGTTCCGAACCACGGCGCTACTTGGTATTTTTCACTTGAGATACACTGCCAGAGGTGAAAGAAGTGGAAAGTGACAGATAAAAATCCTAGGACCTGGCGGGGATCGAACCTGCGACCTTTGGATTTGTAGTCCGGCACTCTACCACTGTGCAAGCGAGGCGCACATAGTTACTTGTCCTAATTTCGTCTCGCTTCCAGAAGTTGCAATTTCGTAATATTTTACTCCTGCAGCCAATTAAAGGTCTCTAAATGTTCAAATGTTTGTAAATCGATCGGTCCGAACAGCGTGGTCATCAGTCCGTAGCTTACAAACTACTTAAACTAAGGTGAACTAACTTAAGGACAAACACACACACACACACACACACACACACACACACACACACACACACACACACACATGCCCCAGGGAGGACTCGAACCTCCGACGGCGAGCAACCGCGCACTCCACAACGAGGCGCCTTAGACCGCTTGGCTACTCCACCGCAGCAGTTAAGTGTAGATGGCAAATGAAGTTCATGTTTTAGGGTAGTTTCAGCGGCAAGACAAGGCTGTAACCTGTGACTACTATTGCACACACTCTTCAAGGATCATATGCAGATGTTTTAGTTGTGATGACATATTCGATTGAAAGGCTGCAATGTAATATTTCAGAATCGATCAGAGGTGTAAGGGTTAGGACATAAAGATCAGCAGCTCCAAAAGAAATGTCTATGGGAAACAAATTTAAACTGATTGAGTGCCAAATAGGAGGAACAAAGTTTCAAATACCTAGGATGTACACTGCTGAACTGGTAGCCATCCTTCGTGCAGTCGATCACAAGCGTTCCTGTCCCGGGGAGTCTTTCCTCACTGACTCCTTAGCCATCCCTTGATTAAGACCATCCAACAATATCTATACGACATCGATCGTTGTAGGCGGTCGGTAATATTTATCTGGACACCAGGGCACGTTGGGATAGCTGGAAATGAGATGGCTGACAGGTTAGCAAAAGAGTCTACCTACAAACCAACCCTTGGAGATAGGTATCCCAGCTCCTGACATCCGTTAGATGATACACAGACGCGTTCTTGGTCTGCGTACAGAATGTCGTACCCTACGGACGCCCAACAAATTGCGACTAATAAAGGAGACAACGAACGTGTGGAGGTCATCTATGCGGAATCATCGCAGGGATTCTGTTGTCTGCAGACTCCGCATCGGCCATACTTACTAACGCAGGGTCACGTTCTCCGTCGTGAGGACCCTGCTGTCGATGTGGTGCGCCTTTGACAGTCGTCCTCATCTTAACTGGAATGCGCAACTTTTGCCGCTAAAAGGCGGATTTTAATCGACAGTTGGACTCTCTGGTCTTTTCTTTTAAATCTCTTGTTTCTTCTTTTTCATCTTTTATTTCTCGCATTTTCCATCTACGGATGGAAGACGATCGCCTGTTACAAAAATATCAAACACTGATTTATAAAAAAAACGCTGGAAACCTATATCTGTATCGCCGGAGGTGGAATGTTAATGACGTCCTGTCCAAATGCGAGTCCTGTGTGGTGACCACTGAGACAGCTCGTTCGGTTATTTTACTCTACTTTTCAGTTTCGTTTAGATGAAAAAAATGAACCATTACTAGTGGACGCTATTACAAAATGAAAAGTCACTGAAGTTCCTGTTCTCAGAAAAATGATAGAATCTTGGCTTATTAATGTTCTTCAGTATGGTACTACAAATGCTCTACCTTTGAATTTTCATTATCTTTTCAGGCCAAAGCTAAAATCATATAACAGACTTGGCTTTCTATCACGTTTACATAATATTAAGCATATTCTAAAATGACAGTCAACCTTGATTTTAATGTCATCATCCAAAAATAAAAGCTTATGAAAGGAACTGTTTCAAACTTGATTCATTACAAATTTCCATATACTTCAAAGAAAATTAAAATGTTCAAATGTTTGTAGAGCTTATGGGACTTCATTACGGAGTCATCAGTCCCTAAACTTACAAACTTCTTATGAACTAGCTAATACTAAAGACGACACAAATATCCATGCCTGAGGGGGATTGGAACCCCCGACCGTACTGGCCGTGTAGACTGTGGCTGGCGTGTCGCAGACCACTCGGCCACTACTTCAAAGGGTTGCCGTGATCCAATACATAAAGGAACAAAAAATATTTACTATATTAATATGAGAATACGAAATGCTGGTATGCCACAGATATCATCATGTGTAGCAAGATAACTTCTGATGGCCTAAGTAAAGAAGATATAAAATGCAGAATGGCTATGGGAAGATAAGCGTTTCTGAAGAAGCGAAACTTGTTGACATCCAATATTAGTTTAAATGTTAGGAAGTCCGTTCTGAAGGCATTTGTCTGGAGTGTAGCATTTTATGGAAGTGAAACGTGGACAATAAGGAGTTCAGACAAAAAGATGATAGAAGCTTTTGAAATGAGGTGCTACAGACGAATGATGAAAGTTAGATGGGTAGATCACGTAACTGATGAGGAGGTGCTCAACAGAATGAGGGAGAAAAGGAATTTCTGGCGTATTCTAAGAGAAGGGATTGGTTGGTGGTACACATCCTGATACATCAAGGAATCGTCAACTTAGCATTAGAAGGAAATGTGTGGGGTAAAAATCGTTGAGGAAGACCGAGGGAGTAATACAGTAAGCAGATTCAAAGGGATGTAGGTTGCCGAAAGTATTCTCAGATGAAGAGATTTGCACAGGACAGGGTAGCGTGGAGAGCTGCATCAAACCAGTCTGCGGACCGAAGGCAACAACAACATCATCAATTCTCGTTGACGAGCAGTTAGAAATAACTCTTCGATTTTGGATCACACGCTGTCATTCGAGTGTCCCAGGGCCGGAGTATTTACGCGGCGTCCACGCTGTTGTAGTCAGGGGCGAAAGGTGCTGACCATCGTATAGTGGCTTACGAAAAGTAGCCTGTGTGTTAAGTCTGGGTAAAGGCTCTCTTCCAAATTAAATAGTTTAAACGAAGTACACTGGAACTTTCACATTACGCGGCTACACAGACGGAGACATTTTGTTGAGATAAGGGAGCACTGACGAAATAGTGCGGCAGAGAGTCGTTTGAAAGCAGTCTCTGTGGGTTTGTCTGGGAGACGGGCGAGTCCGTCGTCGGCGAAGTAGGCTAGTGCGCGCGCGCGAGTGCGGGCGTGCAACAAGTGACCCGCAGGTTAACAGGCCCATCGCATCGCCAGTCCTGACCACGCGCGCCGCCGCCGCTGCGCCACCACTCCGGCCACTGCTTGCAGCCCGCGTCTCACGCTAATTATCACCTCGCCCACGCACGCCGTGCTTTCAGCAGCTAATCCATCTCACTGTCACGTTTCCTCTCCATCCAAGGTGGATCTCTCATCTACACCTGTTCGTCATTACACTTCTCCCGCAAGTCAATGTCAGCCGCATCTAGTTTTGTATCTCACGGTCGACTGTGAAAGTTTCAATCTACAGGATACCACTTGCCTCGGGCAGTTTCTTTTATTTACAGAAATTCATGTTCATAAAGTCACCAACTGAAAATTTGGAATTGCCCGGGCATTTATTTATTCTAATCTTTTGTTAATCCACCTCCACTTCCTCCTCTCCACTCTCCCTGTTCGTCTTCTCCTCCCCTTTTCTGACCATCTTATCCTCTCCATCTTTTTCTTTATCTACAACGTCCGACAAAGTTCGGTGAATACAAGAGGCAATATTAACATAGACGAACTCAAAATGTTCAAATGTTTGTAGAGCTTATGGGTCTTAACTACGGGGTCATCAGTCCCTAAATTTACAAACTACTTATGAACTAGCTAATACTAAGGACGGCAGAAATATCCATGACCGAGGGGGAATTCGAACTCCCGACCGTAGTGGCCGTGCAGAACGTGACTGGCGCGCGGCAGTCCTCTCGGCCACCGCGGCCGGCATAGATGAACTAAGAGCTGCAGGTAGCTTACTGTCTTCTAATTGTCCTCTCCCATAATTATGCAGATGTTCCAAACATTACGATTTAATCGTGAACGAGTTTACGGTTGAAGTGGTTCGAATTCCGATTTTCAGGTTTAAATAACATTTTTTTCGCGACAGCAAAGTTCGGTTCCTTTTGAGTTCGGCAAAACTTAACTGGTTTTGAGCAACACCTTCTAGCTTGTTCTTGTGGAAATCGCCACGAACTCGAAAACTGCGTAATACGGGATGAATCCACAAAGGCGCGCCATTGTAGAATCTAGCAGCAGCCATTGGAAATGCCGAACGCCACTTGACTCGTAGCTGCGCTCCTACAGGAAAAATCGTGAAGGGTGTGGGTAATAATAAAAGATAGTTCATAATATATCCTCCATCGTTAATCTGTGGTCAGAAGTTGAATTTGTGTCGGTTTTGTTTTTTATTGCGTCGTATTTACTCATACAGCGATTTCGTGTGTGTGATATGCTGTACCAAAGTGTGTGTGATCAACGTTTCTTATTTGTAAAATAGTTCTACGAGAAAATCGACTGTAAATGTAATCTCGTTCCATCGTTTTTCGTAAAATGAAGATTTTTTTTTACTGCTTATATTGTTTGCAGTACCTATTAATGCAAGTTATTCAAAATCGATTTTAATAACTTCATTGCTAATCTTTTCTTTCGTAAAAAATATGCAAAGCAAATCTTTACTTTGGCGATTTCTGATTTGTAAAACATTACATAATTAAAGATCGCTAATTATTTTTCATTTATTGAATCATTATCTTACAGATGAAGTAAAAAAATATTCTGTCATTTCGGTCTGGACCGACACATGCAGTTTGTTTACACTTTAACTGAATGCAGCGGCACCGGAGCAAAGACTGTCAGATCGGGAACATTATGCCATCAGCCATCATAGTTTCAGTTTAATTTCGTTATTTTGTAATTAAATGAAAATCATATACAAACAAATGATTTAAACTTTGCAACTAAATATATATGTAAAATTAATTGGAAAATACTCCTTGTTAGAAAATCAACTGTAATGATGGATTTTTAAGACACATGATGTGACGTAACTTCCTATGTACATGGCATTTAAGCGGACGACATGAAGCATCGGCAGCAGTTGTCAAACAGTCCGTCGTTATGTTTGGTAAATAAGTCGTATGAATTGATTTCAAGAATCTTTGTACTTTATGCTCAGTATATTGGATTTGTTATAATGGAGTGGTGGGTTGTAGCCAAGCTGATGGAAATTGTGTACCTTAATTTTGCGGAGAAGGAAGTTGTTGAAAATAAATGGTGACGTATATTTTAAAGTGCAAAATTTAATCCGTAGGTAGAGACCAGAACAGTGTTCATTTAGAAAATTGTGATTACTAGTGTAGATAGAATCCAAGAACACTGTGAGAAATTTCACCCCTACTTTATCAAAACAGGTGGAGGAACAATATTCAGACTGCGGCGGATTAGCCGTGCGAACAGGGGCGCCGTGCTGCGTGCGCGCGGCCTTTCGCCGTCGGGGTTTCGAGTCCTCCCTCGGGCATGAGTGTTTGTTGTTCTTATGTTACCTTAGTTTAATTAATTTTCAAGCTACGAACTAATGACCAAGCAGTTGAGTCCGATAGATTTAAAAACATTTACAAAACAATATTCAGTTTCTACTAAAAACAAGCCCCGGTATCCTCACACTCTTCACATTAATTGTCCAAGATTGCATCTTGTTTCTTTGACTAAATACCAGATTTTTAAACTTATGCTTTTTTCCCTTCTCGCTTAGTGTCAGGCTACGAAAGACTACCAGTATCGATATGGCCATGGAGACACAAAATGCTGGGAATGTGATTTCCTACAATCCTGCAAGAGGCCACACATAACGATCCCGACGACGTAAGTGAAATCTGATGGTCTGAAGCATAGTTAGTGCATACCGCCTATAGCCACTCTCCGACGTGTTTATCTAGACTGCAGACTGTGCACTGAGTCAGCAGTGCTACGATACAGCTGAACCGCGGTGGAGTAGCCGAGCGGTCTAAGGCGCCTCGCTGCGGAGAGCGCGCTTGGTTCGAGTCCTCCCTGAGGCATGTGTGTGTGTGTGTGTGTGTGTGTGTGTGTGTGTGTGTGTGTGTGTGTGTTTAAGTAGTTTGTAAGCTACGGACTGATGACTACGCAGTTTGGTCCGATAGATTTATAAACATTTGAACATTTGATAGAGCTGACAGGGGTTCTACGATCCCAGACAAAGTTCCATGCTATGAGGGACAGTGCCTGAAATCTTACCTCTGCATTGTCAGATAGAAATATTATGCACAGCATTGGAACTTTGAAGACTTTATCACTCTCATTGACATCTACAACGCTTGAGTGTTGACATATTTGTAATAACTTGACACATGTTACTAACGATGTGGGATGTATACACGCAAGCTCAGCATACATTTTTGAAGGAGTCTGTACGTGGGCGTTGTGCGGCGGCTGGAGGCAGCAGCAGCAGCGGTGGCGGGGCGCTGTGGCGCTGTGGCTTGGCGCGGCTTGGCGCGGCTTGGCTCGGCGGCTAGCGGTCAGTGTCCGGCAACCTGCGACCCCGGCAGCGGGACGCGCAGGGTCAATAGGCTCCGGAGGCGGCGGCGCTCAACTGTGTGTGGAATGCCGCCCCCGCCGCCGCTCTCCCACGCCGAATCGGCGGCGCGCGTGGGCGGCGGCGCGGCACTTAGCGCTCTATTAATAGCACAAAAGCACGCGCCGCCTCCGCCTCCGCCTGTCAGCTCCGGGGGCGGCGGGTCCCCTGCGGCGCCCGTCAAGCGGTGGCGCGTGCCACTCGTCACGCCGGTGACCTACACTGCTTTTGGGTCGCCGGGTACCTACTAAACTGCTGAGCGTGCGAAACTCGGACAGCACCCAAATCGGGTGATATTGGCAGCTAGAGTCTGTGGCGACGAAATATTTGCGCGATCAGCATTTCGGCGCAGGCTACATCGTGGGCGCTAGGAGCGCAACTCGAAAAAGTAGGGGTAAGACGATCTAGTGGACATATTGCATTTGATCTTTCGCGCGACTGCGTTGCGGAAGTACTGTCGGTATGTCTCGTAAAAGACACGAAGGTGTTTCGAACGCGTTTCGTAGTAGGACCGTGCAAGAATAATAGCTTTTAGGGATTGCAGAAATCGGCGACAGTGCCGGACATAGCTTTCTGTCCTCGGGATGCCTAGGTTTGAAACGTGGGCCGTGGCTAGCAAGGATTGTGAACAAGATCTGCAATAAAAGTATATTATAATTGAAGGTAATACTTTTATGCCTGCTTGTTGATGCAAGTCCTATCTAATACCTAGTTATGCAATAATCTTTTCCTAGCTACAGTCAATAGTATACAAAAAAACAGTCTTGATCGCAGAGATTGACAGTTTTAATTAACCCGTTTCAACCTGATGTAGGTCATCTTCAGAATTATAAACAGCCCATGTGGCCAGTGCTGTGCTCGGCTGGGCTGGGCTGTCCTGGCCTGGCCTGTTCTGCTGCCAGTAGGTCACTATTCTGTTTATAAATCTGAAGATGACCTATATCAGGTTGAAACTGGTTAATTAAAACTGTCAATCTCTGCGATCAAGATTGTTTTCTGTATATTGTTCATATCAAACAGATCGCTGCTTTTCGTCTCCTATGACAATGTTGTCAAAATTAATACAGTCAATAGTAATGTTCCGACTTGTCGCTGTAGACGGATCTCCAGGAAAGATAGCACTTCTCTCTCTGCATCAATCGGTAGATTGGTAGACTGAACTGTCGTGGCTGTGGTGCGCAGGCGTATATAGCCGAGCCGTCGTCTTCTAGTTGGGCGGGGCGCGAAGCACGGCAGAGAGGTAACGATGACCAGAGGCGTCCCCGACGGCCGAAGTACCATGGGGAGACTTTATCACCTCTTCTGGAATTGGCGTGGCGACGTATGTAAACCGCCAGCATTGTGGCGAACGGCGATCTGTAATTGCTTCACGTAGGGGGGAACGGTGGTCTGTAAGGACAGAATGGACCTAACTCGTTCCACCACTACACGTGATGACAGGCCTATTGTGCGCGTGCCAGAGATTGATCGCTCTGCCACAACAAGAGCAATATTACAACAAAATCGGCCTGTTACGTAGGGAAGCGGTGTCTACCCGTACCATGCAGCGTCGTTTCCAGCAGAGTGGACTGTCCACTGTGGCGTACAGTGCTGCGTTTAGCAATGAGTACAACGGCACACGCCAATGCGGCGCCTGTGGTGCGATGGACGGACGTCGATAATCGAACGAGAATTTTAGCGGCCTTTTCTGGCTACGAGACCGCCATGATCGGATTACAGTTCCGAGCTAGGTCGTACCTTCATTTGGTCTCGAGGGGGTGGGGGGTTGTCAGTCCTCTAGTATAGGAGGTTCGTCCACATCAGTGTCCACAGTGTCATAAATATCTGCAGCCAGTTCAACGTTTAAAATCGCAACTAACGTTTCATTTTGAGTCACTAATAAAAATCGGTGGGGCGAATAGTTCGACCCTCTCTCCCTCCCAGTTATCTGGTCTTCAGACAACTTTGTGAGAGACTGTTGCCTTATTCACCACCATACCGGTTCTACTCACGCTGAACTGTTGGAGACCTCATCATCGCCCATCAGATTGTACTGCTGCCTTACCCGCCCTCTTCTCCCTAATACCCGCCTTTCGAAAACGTCTGGTCGATGATTACGGAACGACTGGCCCCGAATAGCACAATTGGCTGCTGTATTGCATCAACATGCGGCTGGAACTATCTGTTGTTAATGATGCTGTTCATCCCATAACCCATAACAGTCATCAGCACCATCTTTAAGTGATAGGGTGACACTGAGTTTGTAGGAATGGTTGCTGGGAATGGAGGCGTCGATGTTGGGTGTGTCGTTGTCGGGATCAGGTGAAGGCGCAGACTGCTCGCCACCTGGTGTGAAGTGGCACGCAGTCTCGGCCTTTGCACGCGCAGCGGTCAAGCGCCGGCACACGTGCGCTGGCCACGTGGCGCGGCCTGTCCATTAGCAGAGCAAACACCGGCCATTCCGTCGCCACACAGCCGCCTGTTTGGACGGCGCGCGTGCAGCGGGACTCCGTCACGTGACACCGGCTAACCAGCTGCCGTACTGCGCACCTATTTGGCAGGCGGTTCCTCCCTTTACTATTCCACGCGCTGCCTCCGACGGGTCGCTCTTTTCAACTTATTCCCCCTACCGCCTGGTATGACAGATTTCTTACTTTGCCTGTTGTAACCTCGCTCTGTCCGTAACACTAGCCTTCCATTTGTGGCTCGGATCTTTCTTGTCAGGGGGGACGGGAGGGGGGTAGAAGGGAATGTCATGTTCCCCACATTGACGAATCCAGGATTTTGGTCTTGGGAGTGTCTGGGTGCTGAGGTCACTGTGCTATCCCAACAAAATTAATTGATTTATTTATTTTGTAAACAAGAGAGTAAGAAATAGAAAGTATCGAAAATCTCTTCTTCTTGTTTTGTTTTAGAAAAGAAGGTTCTGGTGTAGAGGATGGGGGGTGGGCTGCAGAACCTCCTCTCCCCTTCCCTCTCCTCCCTTGTTTCGCCATTGCTCCCACACTGGTTTTGTTGAGTTCCTGTAGATATTGCTTGCTTCCTCTAAATCTCTCGCGATAGGGTCTTCTTCAGTATGTAGACGTGACTTCGCTGTTGCAGTTAGGAGGGACCGATGACTTGCTACTTTGGTTCCTTTAACCGTGAAACCAACCAAACACCGTATTCCACTCGCAAATCTACCGACGAAAAGCGATTCTCACCGTTACTTTCTCATTAATGTTTCATTAAAATAATAAAAAAAATGTGTCAAGGAAGCATCTCCGTAATAGTTGCGTATTAGACGAACCATTCGTGACAGCTCGCTTCTGAATTGTTTCACTGTCTCTCTTTAGCGCGCTCTGTTGGGCAATCCAAACTCTCCACCAGTGCTTAAGAATCGATTGTACATGTGTTATCTATGCGGCAAATAGGCGCTATGGCCGTCTCTTCCGGTTAATCTGGATAAATGCCTAGCCAATAATCGTAATACAAATTTAATTTTGATGATATCGTAATTTTTTCAGATTCTTTAAAGAAGATAATAAAGAGTTACTGATTAAATAAACAATGATGGTTATTCGATGAGGAAAGCTTCTGTGGACTTTAATATTATCTGCAAAACTAGCAAGAGAAACTTACAGACCGGCTGTGATTCCAAAGCTCCGATTAGCCCTGGTTCCTATATGGTATGGACTGTATTAGAATTGTTCACTACACAGAAAACAACTAAATCTAAGTGTGTGAAAATCTGTAAGCGTATCTATGGCCAAGAGCCCAGAAAATGAATAGTGATGATGTTCAGGAATATTTCAACTTACTTTCAACCCTACTGAAAGGAAAAAAAATTGCTCAATAAACCGGTAAGCATATTAAACACGAATGAGATATGCCTTCAATTAAAAAGCCGACCAGGTGCTGTTGTAGCTCAATAGGGGTCAAAAGCAATTCCTTCCGACTGCCACTTCTCCCGCGTACTCCACGTGGCCCGCCAGATACCGCTTCCCGGTTCCGCCAAAGGAAAGATCAGAGGTAAACGCCGCGCGATATATCGAAGCGCGACGGTTCAGAGTGTTCGGTTATAAATTTTCGCGATAGCTTCTATTAACTCTTTAACGCCTCGCTTCACTTAGTTACAAAATAATGAGTTGTACGTTGTAGCTGATTTCTGGCCACCCTGTGGGTGCTCTGGTGTCGCCTGCAGCTCCTAACGATACAATGTGTTCCCGGCTGCACAGCGCTTGCAGTCGGACCCCGCGAGCTGGCAGTAAATCTCGAGGCGTCCCGCGTGTAGCAGCGGCCGTCACCGCTGACACTGCACGCCGCTAATTCCGTCACGCGGCGCGTCACAGGCTCGTTAGCCGGATCTGCTATGCCACGCTCACTGCTCGCCGCTCCCCGTGCCAGCCTCCTGTCAGCGAAGTGTCGCGACCGAGACCACCGAAATAAGTCGCCCGCAAATACCAATTGTACACGTTTACATGGCATTTCCAGTTTCTCGTGTAAGTCTGTTTTTTACTTTAGTTGATAGCTGCCTTTTTACATGTACGACGACACATACTACTATCCTATCAAGTTGATTCCATGTTGCAATGGTCCGCTCTGCGGCTGTCTTAAATGGGTAGAAGATGAACAGAAATAGGTCACAAATATTTCTTTATTGTGGCAAATATTTCATTAGGTCACAAATATTTCTTTATTGTGGCAGATCTAGGTCACTGTGCGACCATTATCAATGTTAAAAATTTATACTAAAATATACACAGCGACCGAAATGTAGAATGCGAGGGATCAGACACGATTTTTGTTCTTTTAGCTATTATAAATCGAGACACAAAGGGGAAAGAAAACGATAGCTGCTTGTGGGTGTTGAATACACCAATAAAATTCATTTGTGGTGTACTTTCGTGTTCTGATAGAGATAATAGTTTACACGATTATGTCGCTGACTGGAACACTAGAAAGAAACAGAACACTGGAAACGACACGGAGCGATTTTAGTGAAACTGAATTTCTCAGAACGATATTGCTTTTGAAAGTGCAATTTACATGGTACCCCGTCGTATTGAGCACACTTTGAAAGCGAAAATCTGCACTTTATGCAGACGTTCATGAATTTTGCACACTTGACCATGAAAACATTAGGGTACCTTAGATCAGACTTTGACACCCTTTTACTAATTATTATTTTCACTGGGAGGGTTTTTAGAAATAAAAATTCAGCACATAGTGCATTGAAAAGCGTAGCTTGCAATAAACATTGACTGTGTTTTAGTGATCACCACGAAAGTAGATTGGTATATGTTATTTTTCATAGATAAGGCGCATGTCCACTGAAGACAGGTCCACTGGAAAAAGAACGAGGAAGATGAAAAAATTAATCGATATATCAGGAACAACCTGGATTGAAATACGTAAAATCATATATGAGAAAGAAATTAAGAGGTGAATAGAACATACTGTTTACTCAATTGATAACAAAGGTATTTATTGGGTTACAAGCCAAGAGTATTTTATGTAAGCTTTTCTGGATGACAGTGAAAGGAAAGTGGATGCTCAAGGTAAGGAAATGTGTAGAGGATGCTGGCGACTAAGGTAAGGTGGAGTAGCAGCGCTTTTCAGATATTTTGTCGACGGCGGGTGAAATGGGTAGAAAGCGGCGGTGGCACAAAGGCGGCCTGGAGGATGTGTGGTTTATTGGCTGGCGAGGCGGCGGCCGCAGGCACGGCAGGAATCCTGCTACCATCCGACGCGCCGCCGGCTCTCTCCGCGGCGCCATCACCTGCACACACAAAACTATGCACCACCAGCCTTATCACCAGCTGAAACAAACTAGCAAACGTACTCTCACAAACAATCAACACTCGACTTGCGACCTGGAAATGGTAGGTGAAATCTCTTGATGAAACAAATTAGCCATCCTGTATAAACAGTTGCTTGTGACACTTGCAACCGTAAAATACCTTTTGCCATTTACATTCGCTCTCGGCCAATAGTTCTTGGTTCCGAATCCTGAACGTCAGCGGTAATAAATGGACAAGGTTGTCAGTAGCTCTGTCATTCTGTAAGTAATTGAGAATAAAGTTGGTATCCTATTTACGCAGTAATACTGTAAGGCGCCTATTGCTTATAAAGTATTTTACGCTTTAATACACTATTTTGGAAGCTGGTATGATCAAGAGACTACATTCTCGTCGCAGCTAACCTAGAAACCCATACAGTTGACACCATGAAACTGAAGACACTGTATTGCTTCCACCTGCATACTCGTGAACACGTGGAATTCTTATAATTGGGCTCTGTAGAGCTTTCATATTCTATTTTATGACAGACAAGCCTACATGGATCTTTCATTTTACTAGTTCTAAAATGTTCAAATGTTTGTATAGTTTATGGGACTTAACTACGGGGTCATCAGTCCCTAAACTTACAAACTACTTATGAACTACTTACGAACTAGGACGGCACAAATATCCATGCCCGAGGGGGGATTCGAACCCCCGACCGTAGTGGCCGTGCAGACCGTGACTGAAACGCCTCAGTCCCCTCGGCCACCGCGGCCGGCCCATTTTACTAGTGAGACATGCTCTCAATATGGGTCGTCTCCATCTCCTTTATATACAAAAGTGAATACCTGTACGCTAGCCTAGCTAAGACTGAGAAATTGTTTGGCCAATTGGAATACTTTTCTTGTTTATTTGTTGACAGGTGTTATGTTTCATAGATAGGCGGAGGAGGAAATTAACTGAGGAGCGGAGGGCGGAAGAGATGGCCGTGAGACGGAAAAGGAGAAAATGGAAAAGGAAAGACGAAGAGAGAGAGAGAGAGAGAGAGAGAGAGAGAGACACGAACTGCGCGAGTACGCAATATCGAAGCAACGCCGGGTTCAAAATGTTGAAATGTTTGCAGACCTTGTGGGACTTAACTACGGGGTCAGTCCGTAATCTTACAAACTACTTAGGAACTAGTTAATAGTAAGGACGACACAAATATCCATGCCCGTTGGGGGATTCGAACGCCCGACCGTAGCGGCCACAACGCCGGGATTGCAGCTAGTTGAAAATAAAGTAAATAACATATTTACGCAATTATACTGTAAGGAGCAGATCGGCCATTACTGAAAATGGCTTATTTTACGCCTTCATGTGTTGTTTCAGAAGCTGCTATAATCAACAGACAACATTCTCGTTGCAGCGAACGTAGAAATCCATACAGTTGACGACATTGTACGGGATTATTAGAAATACTTCATTACTGAGTGGTACTTTTGATAGAGAGATGTGCTCTCATTATTGGGTCGACTTTCATGACACTATTAATTAAATGATTCCACGAGATGTCAAGATGACAGCCAGATTCTGTCGAAACCTGTGACGTGCAAATAAAAGAAAAAAATACATCACGCGATGTCGCCTGCAAAATATTAGGGGAGTATGATGGCAGTAGTTGGTGCAATGAGCGAGCGATTAACAGAGTGCTGTCAGTGGTGGATGGTGGCTGGTGGCTGGGCCATGGGGCCGCGTGACGTGTGACAGGTAGCGGCCATTGAGTGACTGCGGCCCGCTAGCCCGCATTGTCGGCCTATATTTTAATGCGGCGGCGGCGGCGCGGGTAAAAATAATGCCTTGTTGCTATATTAGCGGGCGCGGCGCTTTTAATAGCGGGGGGGCTGGCGCGCCGCCACGCGGCCGCCGCTTCCTCGCGCTTTGTTGTCTGTGAATGAGCGCCGCCGCTGCCCGCTGCCCGCTGTCAACACGCCGCCGCCGCCGCTGCACGCACCTGGCCTGCAAGTGCCGCGGCACAAGTCTGGCGTTGCACCATATGCACCCACAATAACCGGAAAAGAAAGCAAACAGGGAGCCACAGTGCAAACGTCTCTAATTAAAAGACTCTTTGTTAATTGCATTTGCATATTCATCCTATACTAGCTGCTCTCCTTTTCTCCGTCCTACTATCTCTGCCCCCTACCCTCCTCGTTCTCCCCCTCTTTGTCCACATCCTCGTTCCTTTTTCTCTGCACCCCCCCCCCCCTTGTCTGTCAATCTCCACCTCCCCATTTCCCCACCTATTTACCCTCCTACCGCCTCTCTCTGTGCACCTCTTCCTGCCCCCTCTCAATCTCCTTCTTTTCATCTCCTCCTCCCTCTCTTTGTCCTCTCAATCCTCCTCCTCCCTGAGGATCTCCACCTCCTACCTCTCCATTTTATAATGACCCTCTGCATGGTCATCTCCTGCTTCAAAATGTTTGTAGATCTTATGGGACTTAACTACGAGGTCATCAGTCCCTAAACTTACAAACTACTTATCAACTACCTTATACTAAGGACGGCACAAATATCCATGCCCGAGGGGGGATTCGAACCCCCGACCGTAGTGGCCGTGTAGACCGTGACTGGAGCGCCTCAGTCCCCTCGGCCACCGCGGCCGGCCATCTCCTGCTCTCGCTCTTCTACGCCATGGCAGAATAGCCGTGCGCACTAAGGCGGCCTGCTACGCTGCGCGCGGCTGTTTGCCGTTGGGGGTTCGAGTCCTCCCTCGTGTCGTCCTTAGCATAAGTTAAAGTCAGAGTAAGTAGTTTGTAAGCCTAGGGACTAATGACCAACGTAGTTAAGGTCGTTAGATTTACAAACATTTGAACATTTTTTGCTCTTCTACTTAAATTTCCTCTCCCTTCTGCAACTCTAACCTGCAGCCTTCTGTTGTGTATTGTTAAAAATCTTATATCTACGAAAGTTCTTGGACGAATGCTTTGAAATTTTGACACAACGTTGCACTGTTATACTTGCATGTTTCCATGCCTCTAGCTTCATAATACACCGAGTGATTGAATACGCAGTATAAATTTGAAAACTTAATCACGCAATAATGTTGATAGAGAGATAAAAATTGACACACATGCTTGAAATGAGATGGGGTTTTATTAAAACAAAAAAGTAAAAAATTGTTCGACAGATGGAGCTTCATCTGATCAGAAAAGCAATCATTAGCATAACAAATTAAGACGAAGCAAATATGATGTTCTTTACATGAAATGCTCAAAATGGTCACCATCATTCCTCAACAATAGCTCTAGTTGAGGAATAATGTTGTGAACAGCACTTTAAAGCATGTCCGGAGTTATGGTGAGGCACTGGCGTCGGATGTTGTCTTTCAGCATCCCTAGAGATGTCGGTCGATCACGATACACTTGCGACTTCAGGTAACCCCAAAGCCAATAATCACACGGACTGAGGTCTGGGGAGGTGGGAGGCCAAGCATGACGAAAGTGGCGGCTGAGCAAACGATCGTCACCAAACGACGCGCGCAAGAGATCTTTCACGCGTCTAGCAATACCTTGGTTTTGTTTCTAATAAAACCCCATGTCATTCCAAGCATGTGCGTCAATTTGTACCTCTCTATCTACATTATTCCATGATTTATTAAGTTTTCAAATTTATACTGACTTTTTAATCACATATGAATTAAATGAATTTTACAGTGAGGAAACGTTATTACAAAAAAATTTCAGTAAGTTACATAATACCTGAAGCGAAATTCGCGACTGGCTCTTCGCAGTGTGATTACTCACATTCCATCAAGGAAAAATAACTCTCGCAATATTTCGTCCTGCTGATATTTCAAGCAGTAAATTTTCTTCGTAGACTGAGATGGGCGCGTGTTCCATACGTCAGTGTGTTGCAGAACTACACAATTACACCAACATACTTCTAGGTGATTTAGAAGGCGCCTTGAAGTACAAAATGAGCATGGAAACCCATATCCTGAAACGCCACTCAACAACGCTATGGAGAGATCAATTTAAATGCACCGAGGCCTGCCGATAGACATTCCCTCCAGCAGCTTCGACGCTCTACGGCGTCGTTGGATGACGTTCCCCGGCATGGGTTTCCATGCTCACTTTGTTCCTCCAGGCCCTTTATATATCCCCTAGAAGTTTGTTGGTGTAATGTGTAATCCTGAAACACACTGACGTATGGGGGGACACCTATCTCAGTCTTCGACGCCAATTTAGTGCCAGAAATGTGCGCAGGCCGAAACTGAATGAAGCACTAGTGCGCAAAATTCTCTTCACCCTGTATATATAGGATAGAGAGAGCGCACATTTCTCATATATAACACGTCATGGTGTCTGACGAGTACCTCGTGCACCAATGCCACATCCGCCTTTTTCCTTCCCAATCGCGTATGTTTCATAGGAGAACTGATTTCTTCCGCTAAATCTCAGCGTGTTCTCTAATCTCCCAAATGTTATCATCATAGTCTTTCCGCGAGATATACTGTATGACCAGGACGAAGCAATACATTGTCTGACCTTTCAAGAAACCAACGCTCTCACTGTAGAGCCACAATTAGACACGACAAAAATACAATCACGTTGCTCAGCCTTCGAGAAAAACCTGTGTGTGTGTGTGTGTGTGTGTGTGTGTGTGTGTGTGTGTGTGTGTGTGTGTGTGTGGGCGCACGCACGCACACGCACGCACACACGCACACACGCACACACACACACACACACACACACACACACACACACACACACACACACACACGAATTCGTGTTCCATAATGGTACTCCGGAAAAGCTACGAAGATACACTTATAAATAACTACCGTGAAAATTTATTTTAAGGTTTTAAATTGGGAATTTAGGATGTGAAGGATGGCTATGACACACTAAAGTAATTATGAATTAAAAGTGAACTCCGTCTTGGATATTATATTCCATTTAATCACTTCCGCACACCTTACCCCGCTGCTTGGTCACCGTAGTCAGTAAAATCTCTCGTCCATTCTATGTCTCGTTCTAAAGCGCCTTAAGATCTCATGGAAACAGTTAACAACTTTCTGCCGAGGATAATTTTCCTGTGCTTTGGTATTATGCTTTTAATTGCCGTGTACAGCTGCAGTAAACGTTAAGTTAGGATGATGGGTAAAAAGCGAACGTGTAAATTGATATAACAGCACAAGTCATAACATATGAACGTCAGTAACTGTCTGTCTGCAACAAAGAGCACTCCGTATTTGGCTATTCATATCAGAGATACTCATAAAAATAATGCGCTCTTTAAATTCTGATAACTGAAATGTATAGCACAAAATTATGATTCAATTATTTCTATTATGACACCATCTAATTCAACAAACGCTGGGCTGTCGATTTCCAGTTGCTTATTTAAGGCAATAGGATGAACGCGTTACTACAATAGCCTACTACATGTACCATTTAATACAGAATAGTAATTCTTGTAAACATTTAGCAGTTTTATGGAATCTTCTTGGTCATTCAAACATAGTGCAATTTTTTTTTCAGAATTTTCTATAATTTTTCGTTCAGAATCTTTTCTCTAGTACGCCGTCTTTAATGATCTCGATATCGACGGTATATTAAACTCCAATCTTCCATCCTTCGCCGGCCGCGGTGGCCGAGGGGACTGAGGCGCTCCAGTCACGGTCTGCACGGCCACTACGATCGGGGGTTCGAATCCCCCCTCAGGCATGGATATTTGTGCCGTCCTTAGTTCATAAGTAGTCCATAAGTAGTTTGCAAGTTTAGGGACTGATGACCCCGTAGTTAAGTCCCATAAGTTCTACAAACATTTGAACATTCCATCCTTCCTTTTCAACTCCTTTGCTTCAGATAGAAATTTATTTTTGAACATTTTTATGCTTGATTTCGCCCTATCTCTTAATCCAAGAAACATTGCTTTGCTTTAGGAAGCTGTGCTTTACTGGACACGCACGCGCAAGGAGCTACTCTGCACGCCTCAAAGTACGCCTCTCGGTTTTGTCGTGCTCGCACCGCCTTTTCCTATGAAGGTTCGTAATCTTGGGAGCTTCAGGCGCGCTGTTAGCTGCTTCACCAACTCCGGCGACTATTTGTAAGAGGAGACTTAACGGCCCGCTCACTTGTTTGGGACTACTTCCTCCCGCGTAATTGAATTTCGTTTAATGCCCCTGGCAGCTCGAGGGCCGCCGTGTCCCGGAAACTGAGGCGGGCATTTATCTTGCAGTGGAACTGCAAACAGCTGGCTGGGCCGAGCGGTTAGAGCGCTCAGCCATCGGGATTTCAAAACACCGTACCCAAATCTCACGAAATAAAAACAGGACTGCAGAAAGCCATTAGGTGAAATATTTTTTTAGTAATAGAATACTTCTGCGCATACAGTTTCTGTGTAGGGAGTATTACAAAGCAGAAATGTAGTTTCCTAGCGTGTGTACAGGAATCCATACCACCAATCTGAAACTAACTTTGAATTACGTAGTGGTTTACTAGACATGATCCTCACTTCCTCCGACCTTTTGTACATAATTAGCAAGCCAGCTTTAACCCTTTAATGCATGACTTTTTATTTGAAGCTATAAAAACTACCACGATTAATGTATAATGCATATATACTGATAAAAGTATTGTAAAAAAATCCTTAAAATTATTATGCACTACTAGGAACAAAAAGTTGATATCTGGTCAGCTATATAGTGCATCCATGATGTATCCGAGCCGGCCGCGGTGGCCGAGGGGACTGAGGCGCTCCAGTCGCGGTCTGCACGGCCACTACGGTCGGGGGTTCGAATCCCCCCTCGGGCATGGATATTTGTGCCGTCCTAGTTTGTAAGTAGTTCATAAGTAGTTTGTAAGTTTAGGGACTGATGACCCCGTAGTTAAGTCCCATAAACAATACAAACATTTGAATTTGATGTATCCGATGCAGTAAACGTCACTATTATGCCTCTCATCTTTCCAGAAAGTAATTCATAATGCAACAGTGGTATGTGGTTGACTACTTTTACATGGCAAAGGAGGAGTACTATAGTACTTTAAACAATCGCACATGTTAGAGGAGTAACTCAATGCAGCTAACTGTCTGATTCAGTAGCACTCTGCAATTTATAATTTCTAGAACGGGCTACTTGCATGTGTAACACTATGTATAGAAGCAGCTGCAAATAAATTTGTGGTAAAATGTTGATCGATTTGATATGTAATGGAGAAAATAAGGTATGTAGCTGATCACCTACACTATGCGTTAAAGGATTAAGGGGATATAAAGCTCCGTTTGAAGTACTTATGACTTTAATTAATATATAGAGTGGGTATCACTTCAGGAAAGGTAGGCTACATATAAAGTTCATGACAATAAGGGTAGGATGTAAGCAAAATCAATCGAAAACTTTTAAGTTTATTAAACTAGGAACAATACGGCAGTCACGCTTCCTACTTATCAAACAATTCGTGTGATATCAAAAACGGAAGTTGACCACAGTGCAAAGTAAATAATATACTGTGCCTTATTCAGTGGGCAAAAATATCGAAATATAAACATATTAAGGATCTCGCGGATGATAATCTTAATCTCTACAAATTAGCAAACTAAGAAAGAAATATTTTAAAGAAACTGAAACATTAAATGAGGTTCTGCAAATCTTAAGTTTCTGCGGAAGTATAGTTCTTTCTTCTGGTATTCTTGTGAATTTCCCATGCTTCATTGGAATGCAGTAATGTGTCTAAGACGCTGAGAATGAAATTAAAATTATAGTAGGTTATTTCATGAGTCCATAAGAAATTTTCAGGAGCAAAGAATTTGAAAGTGAGCACTTTCGTCTAAATATGTAACAGGTAGTGACAGTTTTCGGTACGCATATATAATATTAATAACTTAACACTTGTTATTGTTGAACTTGCGCGACACACTGGCAAAACAGCAGTTACTTTGTTAATGCTTTGACATTTTATATGAATTTCTGCGTGTATTTTTGTGATAGATTCGTATTAAGTCTCGTCACCCGTGTTGATTCTTAATTCTGAATGGTTCCACTGTTCAAATGATTTCCATAAACGACATGTGTATTTATTTATGCTCTCTTTTAATATATACTGTAGTTTTTTGCTTCTTGAACCGTATATCTTTTTACCTTGAATTTCCTCTCTCTTGTAGTACAGCAGCAGTCGGAAAAAATACCAGGATATATTGCAAGCATTCCATCTTGACACGAAAACAATGGAAGCATTACAAGCCGAGCGCGAAAGGCCGAGCGGTTCTATTCGCCATGTCAGTTGTGCGATGCCACTCCCACCTGAGGCTCAAATCCTCCCTCGGGCATAGGCGTGTTTGTTGTCCTTAGGTTAGTTTCAATAGTTCGTAAGCGTAGGGCCTGATGACGTCTGCAATTTGGTCTCACAGTTTTATAAACATTTGAACATTTGAAGCAATACACCAAAAGTCAAAAATATACGGAGGAACAAAATCAATTTCTACAACAGGAGAGAACTCGGCCAAAGTAGACTAACTTCCGTTCTCATCAGCCGTCGCCACTGTTTCCACGCATGCAGGGCGTACTTGGAAGCTTAGTACTGCACAATGCCCACAGTTCATAAATCATTGACGGTGCTCAGTTGCTATGTGTTTTGCTGCGGACTGAAATGCAGAAGGGAAAAATCCGCACATTTGGAGTAGGATAGTCGGTTTTAACCTGGAAATCGGTCATGTAAAGCGGGCAACTGTTGCAACAGTCGATTGGTAGTGGTTCAGCACTTTCGCCAAATTACGAACGCTGGAGAGCTATTAGCGTTTCAACAAGAGTCTCCATAGAACCCCATTACATTCTGACGTAGGTATAAGAAACTGTCCTAAAAAAAAAATTAAAAAAATTAAAAAAAAAGTTGTGCGTGTGACAGCGGTGGCAATGCAACAACATACCACCAGAGACTACCAGCAAGCCGCTGGAATGTTCTCCTTAAAGTTGCCGGAGAGTTTCTTGAAGAAATGGAAGCTGCACCATAAAATTAAGAGATCGACGCTGGCACGAAGTGACAGCTTTTTCCGCCCTCATAATAGGGGTGAATTGTTACCGCGGAATCCGGCCTCTACCTGTAGAGCGAATATTTGCCAGAGGCAAAAGAGAAAGTCTGGAACGAAAGTGAGCGTGTGGAACGGATCTGGAAAATAATAGGCGGAGTGAGGCGTGGTTGGGATTTTGATACAAAAATAAGGCGCGTCGGTGGCGGGGCTTTAAATTGTTTATGCAGATAGTGGCGGCGGTGGGCGCGGGACGTATTATTTCCCATTTGGCTGTCAGTCGCCGGCTATTTGGGGCGCGCCGCGGGCAGATCGCGTGGCGCCGCGACAGGTGGCGCGTGACGTCAGCGCCGCCTGCCCCCTCCCCGCTGCCCCCCCCCCCTCCCCCGCGCGCGGCGCCCCACGCCCACCCGCGCGCTCCTTGCCGGGCGCGACAGTCGCGCGCACAGACCGCGACCGGCCGCACCGCTAGCAGGTAACAACGCTCACCACTAACTGCCGCCGCCCCGCCTACCTCCACTCCAGCCTAGCCTGTCTCCGGCCACGTCTTCCGAAGACGTCGCATTGCGTAACACCTATCCTGACTATATACCTACTCCTCAAACCGAAAGCTACGTTTCCTATCCCATCTTCGCATTTTTCGACGACAGAGGACGTGGTTCGCGATACAGTGTAGGAACGCATGAGCGAGCCGAGGTACGCAGCGGCGCTTACTGTATTATGTATCGCGGCTGGACCACCACCACCACCACCACCACCACCACCACCACCTAGAAGACAAGGCCTCACAACAGGCCGTGCCTACGTCACACTCAGAGGCCGCGGCCGCTACCTCACTGGCTGTCCGCTGGGGCACGCCCACCGCCGCGCAGCGGGCGGCCAGTCAGATGGCGGCCGCGGCCTCTAAGTGTGACGTAGGCACGGCCTGTTGTAAGGCCTTGTCTCCAGGTGGTGTTGGCTGGACGCCGCCAGCTACGTGAGTCTGAAGTGATTGAACTAAGATACACGACAGCGACGTCTTTGGATAACATAGATATACGCTACGCTAGTGTGAAATACCTTACATCGTACACTCTCATCCATCCTCCTCTAGTCCCCTTCATACGGCCCAAACTCTTCTGAGTGGAAACATTGCGCCTACTGCCATACAAAGTAATCACTTTGTTACTACTTTCAGAACCGTTAATTCTTCACCTACATACATATCCCACGAGCCACAATATGTGTGACGAACAGGTGCCTCGTACCAGCACTAGTATATCCTTTCATATTCCACTCCCTAGTAACCTACGTTTGTGTTGTTTACGGAAAATGTAGGTTGGCTATTATAGAATAGTTTTGCAGTCACCTGCAAATGCATACCCTCCAAATTTCGTCGGTAATAATCCTCCGAAAGAACGTCTTCCTACCAGGGATTCCCCGCCAGTGTTGGTCGAACCTACCAGTAACAAGATAAAATGTTTGTAAATCTTCGAGACTTAACTACTCTCGTCATCAGTCCCTAGGCTTACAAACTACTTTATGACTTATACTAAGGATAGCAAATACACCCTTGCCCGAGGGAGGACTCGATCATCCGAGGGCGAGCAGCGGCGCGCTCCGCAGCGAGGCGCCTTGGTACGCCCTGCCACTCCACCGCGTCCCGGTAACAAGTCTTGCAGACCGCCGCCGCCTGTTTTCGTTTAAACCCATCTGGCGGATATCTCAAACGCTTGAGTAGTATACTTAATAAGGGTCGCACTAGTCGTCTAGACGCTTTTCTGAAATTCTCCAAATAAACGAAGTCCACAGTTCGTCTTCCCCATTACTGCTATTGCGTGCTTCTTACCACACAAACTGCGTTCCACCCTTATCCCTTTTGCCTACAAAATCGACATGACTGAAATGCCAACTAGTTAGTTTTATTTCGATAGCCCACAGAAGAAAAATCGTTTCAGCTGATTTCTTCATACCGCTGTATTCGTGTGTAGTCAACGGTCGGTTATTATTATTAATTATTATTATTATTAATATAATCTGACAACTCTAAAAGGTGCAGTTTCTTTAAAACTCAATGGAGGAATTATTATAGTAATAATTCGACTTGCTTGCGAGGTATAACGCCACCTACTAAATAATAAATTATATGAAACTAACATTTCCTGAATTTTTCTCAACTTATTGGTAATACGATTAGCATCATAGTGACATAGGCATAAGCGACGTTTATCCGCACAATTGTTAGAATATCAGAGGCAGACGAAAAATTTGTGACCTGTCTGTAACGATGGTTAGTTTTGTGCAAAAAGATTGTTTTAGGACGCCTCTACAATTAAATGAAAGATAGAGCACACTCCCTTTCTTCCTCCGAACAGCAAGAAGAACAGGGACGCACAGCCAAAATTAGCGTGCTACGTTTTATACTGTTCATTACATGAGTGGATTATGTTAGAGGAGGAGCGAAGAAATGTTGAATACGTACAGGGCCTACAATACATTGTGTTTGGAGAAATAGTATATATTTTAGTAGGTGGTAACGTAAACGAATTTAAAAAAAAAAATGCCGCGTAACATGTGATCAATTTTTATTGAGTACGAAGATACAGCTGAGTTAAATGCATTTTCATTTCGTGTGTTTGTACTCCGATTCCTAAGGGCGTTTGTATCAAATGCCAGAAGAGAGTGTTAACGTTCAAGTTCTGAAGTCGCACTTGGTTTACAATCAGTGATTCCCAAAGTGGTCTATGTAGCTACCCAGGGGTTTATTCCAACCTGTAAGGGGTCCACGTCAGCGGAAAAGTAATTTGTGGGGCTATTTGTTATGTATACACGGCTTCCATCCGTGTTACAAAGACAGACTGGAATTTTGTCGTGGATACTTGAAAATAACCAAGTAATTCAATTTTTATTCCTCATTAATAAATCCACTTTCACTTGTGGTGGCATCAAAAACACAATAAAATCAGTGGTCCGAAGAGAACCCATCTGCCATTGTGGAGACACATTTTCAAGAACGCTCGTTGTAAACGCCTGGTGTGGTCCACATAACGTTAGCATTTTGGATTTTTCCCTGTGGGTAAGTTTACAAAGGAAAGATAAAAATAAGGGCCGATTTGATCGTTCGGATTATGAACAGTCGATCCCCCATTAAAGAACGCAAAGGGGGCGGCCTTGAAAGATCTATACGTAATGTTATCGAAAGTGTATTGAAGTTGGTGGTGGAATTGTTGAAAATCAATTCTTAGCATCCACGTTTGCCTTCGCTTTAAGTTTGTTTAGATTACATACTGACAGTTTTATCTCTGTAATCGATAAAATTGCGCACATATTATATAGAATTTTATTGCAATTTGTCTGTACTATCAGCACCCAAAGTATTTACTATTCCTCGTGAAGCAACATGTATTTTGTCCTGTGACTATTTTATTTATTGATATACTGGGGATAAAATGTTTTTGTTGATATATATTGTTTTCTGCCGTCTCTCTCTCTCTCTCTCTCTCTCTCTCTCTCTCTCTCTCTCTCTCTCTCTCTCTCTCCTGAATGAGAAGTGACGTTGTTATTGTGGTTATTGTTGCAGGGCAGCAGTGAGCGCTGACGGCGGAGCGCCGTCCATGGGCTGAGCCTCCCGGCGCACAGCCCCACTCTCTTCGTACCGGTGAGTGCTACAAATTTAAATGTTTGTAAATCTATTAGTCGCTAGGCTTATAAACAAAATACACTAAGTTAAAGACAAAAAACACACATGCACACGACTGGAACCTCTGACGGCGAGTAAACGCGCGTTCCGCAGCAAGGCGTCTTAGAGCTCTCGGCCAGTCCACCGCGGCTGCATCGTTAAGTTTTACTGCCACAGCAACCACGTCCAAAGCACGCGCGTTATACAACAAGTACCGGCCAACATTCCTATTTTCTTAAAATATGTTAGTACTGCTACCTGTTTCGCCGCGGTGGAGTAGCCGAGCGGCCGCGGTGGAGTAGCCGAGCGGTCTAAAGCATCTCGCTGCGGAGCGCGTGGTTGTTCGCCGTGGAGGTTAGAGTCCTCCCTGGGGAATGGGTGTGTATGTGTTTGTCCTTAGGTTAGATAGTAAGTAGTTTGTAAGCTATTGACTGATGACCACGCAGTTTGGTCCAATAGATTTATAGACATTTGAACATTTGCTACCTGTTTCCTCGTCATTCAAATACACATTGATTTATGTGTAATAGATCTTGTCCAGGCGTGTGTTATGAACTTTTGGCGGAAATAAGAAAGGTATGCGTCATTACTTATACTTCCATTTCTGAAAAAAAATGACAACGCGCCGCGGCCGAGCGCATTGAGGCGCAATGCTAAGATGCGCGAGGCCGTTTCCCGTCGGGGGTTCGAATCCCCCCCTCGGGCATGGATGTTTGTGTTGTCTTTGGTATAAACTAGTTCATAAGTAGTTTGTAAGTTTGGGGACTGATGACCCCGTAGTTAAGTCCCATAAGCTCTACAAACATTTGATCATATTTTTTTAACTGACAACGTAAACCGAAACTAAAATCTACTACATTTAGATCTACTTGCATTATTCAAATATTTTATGATGAGGTAGTCCGCACAATTCCTTGTACTATTGAAATAATGTTATACAGATAAAATAAATGTCATATGGCTAGCAACATGTTACAAGCCTCTCGGTTTGATGCCCCTTCGGCTGTTTGCAGAGTTCGTAACTGGGAACTGATCCCGGTGCGTCGGCGTTAACAGTGACGTTTAACCACTAGACCACAAAGTCGCTCATTCCAAGCACACTGAAAACAGCTATGACTGGCAACGTTATCAGTGGACTCGTTTATAGTTTAAACTCGACTAAAAGCTAATCTGGCTATTGAACCAGATGACATGGTAGTTTTCTGTAAATGAAGTTCCTAGTGTTTCACCAAAGTTTTGGTATGTGTTTGCAGTTCTGTGTTAACCCATTTCTGGAAGCAATTCACTGTTATCCTGTTTCTCCATTTGCTTATTTATCTAATAGTAATAAACTTACGAGTGGGATTCGAAAGTCTGTTCCTCAGTTGCTATGTTGTACTTGCTCCATAATCCATAATCCAGAGTGCTAGTTTCAAATTAAGTAGCAATATGATTGCAGTGGGAGCACGTTGGGTTTGTAGTCGCGTTATTTGGTAGGGTGACCTCGACTTTCGCCAGAGGGCGCAAATAAATTTTGCCCGAAAGCGGAGAAGTCTGTGTGGTCTTAATCAGTTGTTGCCTGTCTCCAATTTTACGGTATTTAACGACAGGACTGAAACTTCTCTAATAAACGATTCATTAATTGAAGAAATTTTCTTCGTGACATTCTTTGCGAGCCTTGAGAAACTCGAGGTAGCCACGCTTACTACTTAAGCTTTATGAATTTCAAATTGACTGGCGCCTCGATAAATAAACGCGCGTTCCGCTGCTTGGAAGGCCCAAGGAAATTATAAGCAACAGGATGAGGCCCACGGGCAGTGAGTGGGAGGGGAGAATGAGGAGGTGGTGAGGGGAAGGACGGTTCGCTTCACTCTCACAGGTTACTCCCGCAGCCTCCATCAAACAGGTTGCTCCTCCCTCCATTTTCATCGAGGCAGGAAAGAAAAAGAGTGGTGTTGATTGAATTTTGCTTCCACGTTAGAATTAAATTAGTGAAACAGTCATTTGTTTCTAAGAGGCAGTTTGCGTCGTCGATTTATTTAGGTAGGGGGAATTGGGAGACCCGTGACGCAAGCGGATGTGGCGAAACAAGACCCGAGATTATTCACGGCCGGAATGTGGTGGACCGCTGAGCGCTGTGGGGTGGATTCGCTTTGATGAACTGAGGATGAAGAAACCATGAGGAGGCTCAACGAGATCTGTTACAGCGGGGGCAACGTAAGAAAGGCAGCCGAATATAAATTCTGCGCTATTCACCTCGCACAATTTTGTCTTTGCAACACTCATACACACTCTGGTAGCGAGAGCATAGAGATAAGGAAGCTTTATACGGCGGGAGAACTTTGACAGCTCCCTTTCAAAGTAAACATTAACATGTGAATTAAATTACTTAGTTCATTGTTTAAATGATGAAATGTTTGTCAAGCTTAAGGGACTTAACTACGGGGTCATCAGTCCCTAAACTTACAAACTACTTATGAACTAACTTCTACTAAAGACAGCACAGCCGGCCGCGGAGGCCGAGGGACTGAGGCGCTCCAGTCACGGTCTGCGCGGCCACTACGGTCGGAGGTTTGAATCCCCCCTCGAGCATGGATATTTGTGCCGTCCTTAGTCTTAGCTAGATCGTAAGTAGTTTGTAAGTTTAGGGACTGATGATCCCGTAGTTAAGTCCCATAAGCTCTACAAACATTTGATTTTTGAGACAGCACAAACATCCATGCCCGAGGGTGGATTCGAACCCCCGACGGGGAACAGACTCGCGCATCGCAGCATAGCGCTTCAACACGCTCGGCCGCTCCGAAGCGGCTAGTTTATTTTCACGATCCTCTCAGTGGTAAGGTAGTACACAATGTACAACAATTAAGATCTAAAAATCGTTTTTCCCGGCAAGTACTTGAACACCTGACCATTTGATGGTAAACCTTACAGGTAATCCAGAAACAGTAGCTTCACGAACGCACAGAAGTTATGTCTTCTAAATGGCATAAGCTCTCTCATTCACCGAAAATCCTTTTTAATGTGAAATCCGAATAAAAGTATTTAATTTTCCTTGTTTATATCCTACCGCTATAATATCATAAAATATATTTCCTCAGTCAGTAGAGTTTTAGTCTTGACCGTTAAGCACAAAAAATTCATAGAGAAGAGAATTAGGTTGTTTTTTTAAGTTTCTCTGATTCGTCGAACTCACATCAAAGTGATTCACCATATAATTTATAGAGTGAATATTGACGAAAATATTTTGGCCATGTAGAATGAAAATGTTTATCAGACATTAGGTTTCTGAGTAATGCTTTTTTTAATTAATTTTTGCATAGGCAAAACTTGTGTCATAACCGCTACACAGCTACACGCAGTGTTCCACTTCAGGCAACAGCACGGCTTCTGCAGTTTCTCACTGATGCTGCCGCTATAGGAAGCTTGGCTGCAGTTGTTCTACACTGGTTTTGCAAAGTGTTAATTTCCTACAGCTTTCCTTTTACTAACAGCAAAAGCTCGATAATATTTGACAATTTACTGTAGCCCGACGGAATGGTCGCGTGGTCTGAAGCGTCCCTCTAGGTTTTGTGTGTGTGTGTGTGTGTGTGTGTGTGTGTGTGTGTGTGTGTGTTGTCCTCGGCATAAGCTATTTTATGTACTTTGTAAGTCTACGGACCAATGAAGTCTGCAGTTTGGTCCGTTAGCTTTACAAACATTTGAAGAATTACTGCCTCCCAGTTCTGGAACTTTACTAAAGTCTTCAGTCTATGGAATATTGTAGAAATATTAAACTAATAACATTGTCTCCATTACATTTTTATTGCCTACGACCTGAACACAATAGTACCATCTATTTTAACATTTTTGGAACTTAACCTAGCAAACTGCGAGGTTAAAAAAAGAAATTACTATCCCCACGTTTCGTACGTTTTAAACACATGGGGTTTTCTCCATCGATAGTCACAAATAGGATTGTCAGAAACAGACATCTTTGAATACGCTGATGTCAGTGAAATAATACTGATACGCTCCTACCTTCTGCCCTACACATGTAAGTTTTTTGTGCAAGTATCGTTATACATATTTCCTAAAATTATGTGCTGTGACTCCATCGTACGACTGTTTCAGGAACGACTGCGGAGGTTATAATGCACTACTTGTGGAAAATTAGAGGTTTATTCTTAAAAAGTACAGACTTCAGCTATTTAGAAAATTAACGTGCCAATTAGTTAATCAAAATAAAAAGTGTTCGGTAGGCATTCAGGGTTTCCTGTAGTTACCAATCTTCATGTCCCTGGTAGACATTTACTTTCTGTGTTTCCTTAATACTTCAGTCAGAGACGTTTGAAAATTCATCTGGCACTTGTCTGTTAAACATATTCCCAAGAAAGTTATTGTGCCTTGATATTTTACTTTGCAACATATATACTGCCAAATAAGAGCATGATAGAATTTGAAACTTGTTGTACGTACTGATCCTCATTTCACAGACTTGTCTTTCTGTCCGTGACAACAACTATTGGCCTACTATACCATATCTGACCGTGTACAAACGTATATGAATGACGATATGACGTTAATGGCTGTTTGGTAGGTTAATATGAGCAAAATTCAAGTTTAGCTATCACCGCAAGACATAGATAAGACAGAGGCAGTTCTTACTAGCCCGGTAGCTGTGTTACGTAAGTTCAGTCTTCGGTAAGTAATCGGCAATCTACTACATCTAAAAAGCAGAATTCTGCGAGACTGTTATGCGTCGATATAAGATGTACAAATGCCATGCACTTAAATGTGACTTGCAGAGTAATTATGCAGAGTAATTATGCAGAATTAAAGTATTGCAGTTCGACAGTGCATTGCTACTTGTGTTACTATTTTCGGCGGTGGATAATGTTATATTAATTTTAAGCTACGTGATGCGGATGTATATAACATTTATGTGAAGTCGTGTAGTGATGCGTAGGATTCGTGTTGCCAATGGAATATGTCGTTGATCCGAACCATGTTGTGTTAAACAAATATTGACGCTCGAAAGTAATAATCTACTTACTGTGTTATAATTATGTGGCAGCGTTGCTCACATAGCTTAAGGAGACGTGGGGTACTGAAGTGGCAGCATTTACTACGCTTAGCTGTCACGGTACTCCAGCTCCTTTCCACAGCGCCGACGTGTGCCTGCTCCTGCCCCTGCGCCTGGCGGTATGTTTTCCGCAAAGCTGCCGAGCGGAAGCCCTGCCTCCGCACCGTGGGAGACGGACAGTTGAGCTACCTGCTGCTGCTATAGTCAGTCAGCTGTCTGTAATCGCGCAGATAACAGCACGCCCACAACCAGCAGCGGAAAGCGTGCTTGCGCTGCGTTGTCTGTCTCTGTCGAGACATCGCAAAATGTAGTTTTCTTTTGTAGCAGAATTCAATGTTATTTTTGGTCGATTTGCTGTCTTTTTTCCAATAATTGAAATGTTTTTGGCAAATCCATTATTTTTTTGACTTTGTTTATTACTAATTTCACTGTTATGTGCAAATATAGGTGTCTTCTTTCCTTTTCCGTATAATGTTTACATTTTAGCTGATATTTTCTAATTTGTTCTGTATTTGCCGATTACGATGTTATTTTTCCATATGTCGTGTTAGTTTTTACCAATTCCTTATCTTGGAAAATTTGGTGTAATTTTTTGTTCGTCTGTGTTCAGCTTATTTTTTTGTGAATTTCGGTATTATTTTTTTCACATTTTGTGCTTTTGTTAACGAGTCAGGTACCTTTTTTTTTTAGGGTGTTTCTGTTTTCGGTGATATTTACAATTATTGATATGGTGTCATTTTCAGACATGTCCGAGCAGACACAATTGGTCGACATTAACGGATGTCATTTTACGAATTCGAAATATCGAAACTTATTAACCGTTTCAGGGAATTGAAATAAATTCAAAGGCGAAGGTAAAAATTTGTGCTCGACAGGGATTCGAACCCGGATTTCCTGCTTCGAGGCTACAGATACTTTAACCAATTAGGCAATCCAGGTACGCTTCCATTCCAACCGAGATTCTCAACTTCTGTCACACTACCGATTAGTTGTTTCTCCCCGTAGTCTATACCGGATTCCCGCAAGGGATCGAGCGTATTTATTCTTCCACACTCAAATTATTGTTGTTGTTATGGTCTTCAGTCCGGAGACTGGTTTGATGCAGCTCTCCACCCTACTCTATCCTGAGCAAGCCTTTTCATCTCCTCATAACAACGACAACCCACATCCACTTGAATCTGCTTACTATACGCGTCTTTTGGTCTCCCTCTGCGATTTTACCCCACACACTTCCCTCCAATGCTGAATTTACAGTCAAATTATCATTAACAATTATTGATACGTTGTCGGTTTTTCGGAGGAGATCGCAAATAGACTTATTGCGACGACCAGTTTCGGTACACTCAGTTTCCATCATCTGGTGTGGAGAAGCTACTACTTTGAATCAGAAGAAATCGCCGTCGGAGGTTCGAGTCCTCCCTGGAGCGTGTGTGTGTGTGTGTGTGTGTGTGTGTGTGTGTGTGTGTGTGTGTGTGTGTGTGTGTTTGTGTTAGTTTACCTTAGTTTAAGTATTTTCTTAGCTACGGACTGATGACCACGCTGCTTGGTCCGATAGATTTACAAACATTTGAACATTTTTGGTTTTCCATTATAACAACAGATTGTAGAAGGAAGCTTGGAGTGCCGCGGCGGAGCGGCCGAGCGCATTGAGGCGCTATGCTACGATGCGCTAGGAAGTTCCCCATCGGGGGTTCGAATCCCCCCTCGGGGATGGATGTTTGTCATCGTCTTTAGTATAAGGTAGTTTCTTAAGCAGTTTGTAAATTTTGGGACTGATGACCCCGCAGTTCAAATGTTTGTATAGCTTATGGGACTTAATTGTGGGGTCATCAGTCCCTAAAATACTTATGAACTAACTTATACTAAGGACGGCACAAATATCCGTGCCCGAGGGGGGATTCGAACCCCCGACCGTAGTGGCCGTGCAGACTGTTACTGGTGCGCCTCAGTCCCCTCGGCCACCGCGGCCGGCGACCCCGCAGTTAAGTCCCACAAGCATCACAATTATTTGAACATTTTTGAATCATGGAGTTCAACTTCCCATCGACAGCGTGATCATTTGAGACGAAGCTTTCGCTCGGAATGTTTGGTTAAGGACGTGGAAGGAAATCGGTCGTGTCCTTTCAAAGGAACCATCCCGGAATTTGCCTGGAGTGATTTAGGGAAATCACGGTCAACCTAAATCTCGATGGACGGCGGTGGATTTGAACCAGCATCCTTCCGAATGCGAGTCCAGTGTAACAGATTATGCGAGTGAAAATGTTCAAATGTTTGTAGAACGTATGGGACTTAACTACGGGGTCATCAGTCCCTAAGCCTACAAACTACTTATGAACTAGCTAAGACTAAGGACGGCACAAATATTCATGCCCGAGGGGGGATTCGAACCCCCGACCGTAGTGGCCGTGCAGACCGTGACTGGAGCGCCGCAATCCCCTCGGCCACCGCGGCCGGCTTATGCGAGTCCAGTGTAACAGATTGTAGAAGGCGACTTGTGATTTAGACGTCACGCTGGTACAGAAAGAAGTCTTATTTGTTGTAATGTTTCCTGGCAGGTGGTTAACGAGCTGCGTGACGTGACGGTAGCGAGCGGCAGCTTGGGACTGAGGTGCGGAGCGCGGGCATTATGGGGTTGCGCACAGTTTCTGGTCTGGCGACAAATGAAGCGGCGGCGGCGGCAGCAGCCGGTTCCGTTTCCTGTGCGCCGCGGCGCGCAGGTCGCAGGAACGCGCCGCGCCGCGCGTTCCCACGGCTGCCGCACCACTCGCCCCTTTCTTCACTGCCCACTCCCCTGCTAGAGCCGCGGCGCACTTTTAAACTCCGAGGCGGCCACAGTAATCCCACCCGCGGGCACCGTTACGGCCATTGTCCAGCCAGTCTGACACTACGGTCGCGCCCGCTGCGTTACCGTTCTACTGTGCAGTCTCTACTATTTGCCTTGGCCGCTTTTCGTTTTGTACGGGATAGAGGCGTTGAGCCGTTTCAGTCGCATTCTCCAGTGTCCTGCAAACCGCGGCCACGGGCTGACCCGAACTGGGCAACTTTTAGTACCATTACAAAGGTACTCCGGAAAGGACAGTAAGTTAATCCCACACTCGAACTGGACAACTTTCGCTCGCAGGTAGCAGAACGGTCCGACCCAAGGCGTTCATCGTCAATCCTGTGAATGACACCAGCTCGCTGACACCTGTGTAGGATGACATAGTTTTTCGTTTTGTACTTGAGTAAGCCATGGAAGCGAGTTTGCAGTACTATGGGCAGGGCGAAGCTGGGAATTTGTATCTGACGGGAGACGTGCATGGGTAGTCCTTGCAGTTGCGGTGATCACTGTGTCCCCAGTGGTGTAGGGGTCAGCGCAACTGCCTAGAAAGCAGGAGACCCGGGTTCGAATCCCGGCTGGGTACACATTTTCAGCTTTGCCCAATCGCAGATGATGACTTTTTTTTTTTTTTTTTTTTTTTTTTTTGAGCCATGGAAGCGAATAATATGGCAGAAAATCACATTACATCTTTGGGCTTATCATTTAAATCCTTTTGGTGAAGTTTTTGCTGATCTGGCCATCGTACAACCACAAGACGACCTCACAAAATTCGCGGATTACATAAGTGAAAACTACAGTCATAAAGAAGATGCAGCCTTTCCTCCAAACATTTGGGCAGCAGATTGCGCCTCCTTCTGGAGGACGACTAATGCTTGCCGGCCGCGGTGGCCGAGGGGACTGAGGCGCTTTAGTCACGGTCTGCACGGCCACTACGGTCGGGGGTTCGAATCCCCCCTCGGGCATGGATATTTGTGCCGTCCTAGTTCGTAAGTAGTTCATAAATAGTTTGTAAGTTTAGGGACTGATGACCCCGTAGTTAAGTCCCATGAGCTTTACAAACATTTGAACATTTTGACTAACGCTTGCGAAAGCTTTCATTTCCGATTCAGTGCTTCGTGTGAATCTCCTCACCGAAACATCTTTCAGTTTGTGAAATGTCTGAAGCATGAAGAAATTGATACTTATACAATAATGTACTCAGCAAAAAATATCACCATCCAAACGGACTGAAAAACCAGGAAGAGGCACGCTTTCCTGCAACAGAAATTATAATTACTCAGTAATGGCGAAATTTGCGAATTAGACTTTGCAAAGTGCATTTCATACCAATCAGCCATGAGCAGAAAATGAGCCAAACTAAATGCATTTGTTTTCTGCAAATATTTTATATGTAAAATTATTAATAAAATTTTCGTATTTGTATATAATTTGTTTTTATATCTCGTTCCTTGGCACAATTTGACATTATTCTTTAAGAACTCTACAAATAGGGGCAAAGGCTGAGCACTTAGATTTGGAAACATTTTTCGTGATTGTGCCGTCGGTCTCCCAGGAGCAGGTAGGAGTTGCCGAGTTGCCCAGTTCGTGCCTGCCGCTCAGGGGGCACTTTGGGACAGTTTCTCAGTTCGAGTCGTCCGTTTAACACCAACAGGTAGAAGTTGCCCCGTTCGGAAGAGCCCGCGGGAAGACCTACTAATGTTTTTGGCGGAAATCCGTAACTCGGCCGGCAACTATAACTTCGAAGCGTTTGTAAGATCTCATACGTTTTCCACCTGTTGTACAGGAACTAGGTTCGTAATTTTATTTTAATAAAATACCACATGAGTAATTCAGTGAGCAACATCAGCTGACATAACGTTAAAGTCATAGGCAGGATAGAATGCACAGCCTGTGTACTTTCCCACGTTTTCCCTTCCGCAGTGCGAGACGATGAATATTAATGTACAGGCTGCAGAGAGACTGCGTAATGTGACTTCTGTTCCGGCAGTAGTGAAAATCATACATAAATAGCGGAGTAATCTGATCAATTAAAGGTATCCGACATATCACTTAAGTGTAATTGTGTATATGGTATTGAAACAGTCCAAATACACACTCAAGTATTTTTGTAGACGTTAAAGACAACGCAATAACCAACATGTATTTAGAAAATTTCACGAAGCATATTTATCCCATTTCTAAAGCTGTCTTCCCAGAGCCTGTATCATTTTCAAGTCTCCAAATTCTTTTTTTCTAACATTTGCCCCATACTTGATACCCTTTTTCGGTGCCCACGGCCCTAAACTTAAAAAGACACAGCAATGGGTCTTGTTACCTACTTACTACTTTATACTGATCACGCCCAATGCACCGCTCGCTGCTTTAAGAGACTGCTTCCACTTCAGCTCTTTTCTGCAGTTCTTCCAGCAGTCCTGCTCTCTGAAGGTCTTTGGCTACGCAGTCACTCCATCGACTTCTTGGTCTTCCCACGGGCCTTCTACCATTGGCTAGGTGTGAGTACAGTTTTCGGCCATCGTTTGCCCCGCATTCGAGCAACGTGCCCTGTGCACTGGAGTCGTCGTGTCTTCATTATAGACACGATGTTCGGCTCTTTCTAACAATTATATAACTCTGTATTTGACGTATCCTCCATTTTCCACTCTCATTATCGTAAACTGGTCTAAAAATCTTCCGAAGGAATTCCCTTTCAAATATCATCAGTCAGATCATAATAACCGCTGATAAAAATTTAGTTGTGTTTTCCATAAATAATTTCAAACATTCTGTTATCTAAATGATGTAGAGAACCAGTAGCTTTATAGCACAGGTATAGGCCATTATTGTTAACTTCAATGAATATACAGTTTATTTACGGTTGAAATCAAAACAAACTGTTTTTGTTCTACTAAATTTTGTTTATTAACTAACTAGTTTTCGGCTTATTAGGCCATCGTCAGGTAAACTGTTGACATGCGTCGACAAAGACGCTATTGCTTGGTTCTCAAAGATGTTAAGACAAAGATACACTACACAGATTACTTGGTCTTTGGATTTGACATTTGTTGGAATTACAAACAGTATCTGTTGCCATGCAGAATTATGTTCTGTTCACATAATCAGTGAACAGAACATAATTCTGCATGGCAACAGATACTGTTTGTAATTCCAACAAATGTCAAATCCAAAGACCAAGTAATCTGTGTAGTGTATCTTTGTCTTAACATCTTTGAGAACCAAGCAATAGCGTCTTTGTCGACGCATGTCAACAGTTTACCTGACGATGGCCTAATAAGCCGAAAACTAGTTAGTTAATAAACAAAATTTAGTAGAACAAAAACAGTTTGTTTTGATTTCAACCGTAAATATGGAAGCGTTCTACCAAGAAGCGACGGAAGAATCCATTTATATACAGTTTATTAGTCTTAATCATTCAGTTGCCTTCAGAATAGGTTAATTTTCATACAAGTTGCTAGTTTTAAATCAAAATTCATCAATAGACACCCAACAGTTGCCCGAAAGAAATGATTGCATTAGACTTTAAACTTACTTCGTTACCTGTTAGTGATATTATGATATTTGGAAAACTGCGAGAAAGAGGAATGTAGTTACTAAATCAAGAACTGTAGTGTTATTTGCTGACATAAGTGCTCTAAAACTTCAATGAAGTGAAAAGTTTCTAGAGACGAACCTTTGACAGGCGACATCGCTATACGATGGTAACTAGCCTCTACTACATAGCGATGCACTAAATAATGACGTAAACAAATAACAATAAATAATGTTATGTAGTTTTATAGTAACCAAACACCTTATAATTAAAATTAAAGCAATACAATCGTAATGGTGTGAGACTCGCGAGAAGTTGAAGTGAAAGCAGTTTAAATTTGAAAGAGTGAGTGAACCCTAGACCCAGTATTGCCTCATTTTTCTCTGGAGTGCTCACAACGAACTAATCCGAAAGTCAGATACAATCAATAGTCAACCGCATCCGTTTATCACCACTATGAGTAAGGGCTGGTTCCGCCCTCAGTTTTCGACGTTCTCCTAAAGCAGTCGTGACCTTCCTCTTAAATCGACACATTGCACGTAATTAATATCGCCAGTGTGTTGTAACGAACCGGGCCTCGTTCGTCAGCTTCTGTGTTTACGTGTGCATCGTGGAAAACTCCTATCGCATATGACTAATGCTCTACTCGGAAGGCATTCGAAAGCACTGATAACATCACCCACGCTGTATGTTTCTCGGCACCAGCACTTGTTTGTTGGTATTTACTGGAAACTAATACCACTTATTTTATTTGAGAAACAGTTTTCATGCGTCTTGTTACAGGAAAAGAAAACAATGGAGTAACTTTTTCTAAGTGTTATTCCAGGTACGCCTGTTCTCAAAGTATTAACTCTTGAAAATACTATCATCTATCCTCTGCGAAGCGTCATATAGTTGCTTAAAGTCTTAATCGAACCAAACGACTGTGCACTTTACGAAACGTTGACCCGTCAATATATATAATCATGACGCCTTAGATCACGCGGCCATTCGCGATCGGCAGGTGGATTTGACCACCGTCCTCCCGAACGTGAGGCCAGGGTGTTACTCCTGCGCCACATCCCTCGGTTGGTATTTCAGAGAGAGACTAATGGCAAAGGTTTCGAACCCTGATTTCCCGCTCTGGGCCAGCGTTCGCCTCTACCAATTACGCTATCCCGCCACGCTTCCCTTTCAATCAAAATTCTCACCTTGTAGCACACTACGATTGCAGTGCCACCTACTCATTTGATTCCACTTGCTCCCAGCCACTACTGGATTTCCACAAGGGATCGAGCGCATTAATGCGTCCGCACTGAAATTGTCAATTTCCTCTTGGGACAGATATACAGTTGTGTATATGGTGTCTGTTATTTACGGAAATTCTTGTGAAACACATTTAGGTCTTTACTCACATGATATGGTGAGTGCTATAGACAAGGGATGTCAAATAGATTCCGTATTTCTAGATTTCCGGAAAGCTATCGACACTGCACCTCACAAGCGTCTTCTAATCAAAATGCGTACGACTGAATTCGTGATTTCCTGTCAGAAAGGACACATTATGTTGTAATTGACTGGAAAGTCATCGTGTAGAACTGAAGTGATATCTGGCGTTCCCCATGGAAGTGTTATAGGGTCCCTACTGTGCCTTATTTTTATAAACGATTAAAAAGACAATCTGAGCAACTCTCTCAAGCTGTTCGCGGATAATGCTGTTACTTATCGGTTAATAAAGTCACCTCAATGTCAAAAGCAACTGGAAAATGATTTAGATATTTGCATTGTGGAAATAATGGCAATTGACCCTTAATAATGAGAAGTGTGAAGTCATCCATTTCACCACTTAAAGAAACGCGTTAAAATTCATTTACACGATAAATCAGTCATAGGTACAAACCGTAAATTCAACTAAGTACATGGGAGTAAAAATTAGTGAAATAGAAAAGAACACACAGAAACCGTTGTAGAGGAAGCGAACCAAAGGCTACGTTTTGTTGGCAAAAGACTTAGAAGATGTAACAGTTCTACTCAAGAAACTGCCGACACTACATTTGTGCGTCCTACTTAGGAATATTGTTGCGAATTTTGGGATCCGCACCAAGTGGGACTGACAGACGATTTAGAGAAAGCTCAGAGAAGGGCAGCTCGTTTTGTACTATCGCGATATGGGGGGAGGTGGGGGGAGAGAAATGATACACGAGCTGGGGTGGAAATCATTAAAAGAAAAGCGTTATTGTTGCAACGAAATCTTATTTGCGAAATTTCTTTTGCCAACTTTCTGTTCCAAATGCGAACATATTTTGTTAGCACCCACCTACATAGGAAGACATTAACATGAAAATAATAGAAATCAGATCGAAAACGGAAAGATTAGGTGTTCCCTCTTCCCACGAGCTATTAGAGAATGGAAACGTAAGGCAACGTCATAAAAGCGGTTCGATGAACCCTCTGCCATGAATTTCAATATGGATTGCAGAGTATTTATGTAGATGTAGAAAAGTAATTGTGATACAGTAAACAGGCCCGAATGGTCTTAGGTAGTTATACAATGTTTCAAATGTTCAAATGTTTGTAGAGCTTATGGGACTTAACTACGGGATCACCAGTCCCTAAACCTACAAATTACTTATGAACCAGCTAACACTAAGGACGGCACAAATATCCAAGCCCGAGGGGGGATTCGAACCCCCGACCGTAGTGGTCGTGCTGACCGTGACTGGAGCGCCTCAGTCCCCTCGGCCACCGCGGCCGGCGGTAGTTATACAGGGATGGAAAGGCTTGCAGAAGGCAGTGAAGCGTCGAGAGCTGTATGAATCGAGTGGTAGGACTGAAGTGGGCAGCAGAGGCTGGCTGGCGGTAGTCGGTGTGATGGCCAGTGCGCGGTGTCAGCTGTGCACCTGCAGTGGCGGCGGTGGCCGGTGCGCCGTATATGGCGGCCGGCGTGGGTGTCCTCGGGGCGGCCACGTGACCGCGCGTGCGCTTTTTACGCGTCTGCCGCCGCTGCATTCCCAGACGACGGCGGCTGCACCGGCTCCTACCTGCTGCCGCCGCCGCCGCCGCCTCAATTAATTGCAAGCACAGGGAGCGCGAGGTGCTAATGCTTGTCTGGGGAATGGGCCATCTGCAACTGCAAACAGTAGGTTCGTTCCAGCAGCTGCCAGACTGCTTGACGCGCATGCGCAACGCTGAAATTGTGTTCCAGCAGTGCCTTCTCCCGCTTCTTGCTACTTGGAGTATGGCTGTTTGGTGTTCCAGCAGTTGCCGCAAGCAGCCACACGCTACCCGGAAAAATATTTCAGGCGCGCTCAAGCTGCCAATTTGCGCATGCGCAGAAAGGTCTGAGCTGGAGTGGGGTGTAGCCATCATGTGATACTTGAGTGTTTTTAGCGTGTTATTCGGTTATTCCGAAGTCACTGTAATCCGATTTGAGTTGAGATATTTCTTGTTTACACTTCTTCGTTATTAGGAAGGAAATTATTTTAATTATTCCTTTAAACTCACCTTTGCCTGCAGCCAGAAAGCGTTCCAGCAGTACAAGTATCAAACAAGGGTTTTTACGTCACAGTAGCTGCGCATGCGCAGTAACAACTGTTTCTTAGCGCTTGAAAGTAGCCGTCTTGCAGCTGCTGGAAAGAACCTAGTGTGTGCAGGTGGTGTAGGCAGCGGGCCATTCACTTGTCTCATCCTGCCGTGTGCTGTAGTCGGTGAACCTGTTCAATAAATCGCTGTGGAGCGCACTTCGTTGTAAGCAAACAAACAAGTCCTTTCAGCACTGTTCCCGGACGAAATTCTGCCGTGAAAATGGGATGAATGGAGGAAGGTTAGGGTTTAATAATACGTTGATAGTGTGGTCATTAGAGACGGAGCACAGGGTCGGATACGTAGCCCATCCCCCACATTCGCCACTGGGACATAACGACGTGGCAGCCCGAGAGTTAAAAGTGATAGTAATAAGAGTGAAGCCGCAAGGATTGATGACAATTACGATATCCGCGTACGCCTCCCGGACAGACCGAAACTTCCATATGCCACACTTTGCCTACTGCCCATGGTGAGTTTCACCGTAGAGAGGCTCTGACGCACTTTCGACTTTCGCGGCGACCCATAATGACTACAGGCGTTGGATTGACGCATGAATTTTGGCTCGTACAATGTGGCCCATCACTCATCCAGTGTTACGATACGGCTTAAGAGAGCCTCTTCTGCGCGCTCATAGCGCTCCAAATGCGTCTGAGCAGCTCCTTGAAGACCTCGATGACACTGTCATGCTGTACGACCTCTGGCAAATTCAGTCTTCATCCAATTCCGTTGTTTCTGTTTGAAAATAATAGTGACACCGTTATGTTAGACTGCTCGCTCACAAGTAACTGGAATGTGCGCACCTCGGTGACGTGGAACGGGCGAGTCCATTTGGTCGTGGGTAAGGTTCGTATGTCAACAACGTGTGCTATCAACGACAATAGCAGATTCCATTGCATAGTGTCTCAAATGTTTGTTAAGCTTATGCGACTTAACTTCGGGGGTCATTAGTCCCTAAACTTATAAACTACTTACAAACTAACCTATACTAAAGACAACACAAACATCCATGCCCGAGGGAGGATTCGAACCTCCGACACGCAAGGCTGCGCGATCCGCAACGTCGCGCTCCCACGCGGTCCATGTAAGTCCCGCCCAGGGAGTGACTTTTACTACAGTTGTCGCAAGCCTTGCTGTGATTCATTTATATACGTTATGCTAGTATGTCTGAAGAACACTAGCACTGGTTGCAGCAATAAATATGGTCACTGCACATCGTATTTAAATGACCCACAACAAGTTGTAAACGCCTCTCTGTGCGGACCGAGCGAAGTGGCGCATTAATAACATACTGCACTCGCAGTCGCGAGTACAGTAGTTCAAATCCATCTCTGGCTATCTAAATGCAGACTTTCCCGCGATTTATGGGTCCATTGAAAGGGCACGACCGCTTTCCTTCCTAATCCGCTGTCGTGGCGTTCCTACCGTGAGGTTTTTCTCCAGCAGCTTCGCCAGACCGACGGCTAGGGTAAGGAAGGAACTGCAGTAACTTTACTTGCACTGTAGTGCACTGGGGTTATTGGAACTTCCCCTCCACGTATATTACGTTCGGAATTGTTTATTCAGTTTGTATACTCTACATTTATTTCTGTATATTCGACAGCGACGAACTTCGTGTGGCTCATTGGCCTGGTGCAGGTCCTTCAATCGGACGCCACTTTGGCGACTTCCATGGTCCTTGCCTATCCCAGTTGTCAACGGGGAATGGGGACCTACAGCATAACGTGGAATCCGAACCTCACATCGTTGAGAGATGAAGACTGGGTTAAAATTCAGACTGAAAAAAAAAAACCGCGACCCTTCGGTTTCCAGTCGAGCGCATTACCCCAAGGCCATCTGGCCCAACAGTTTTTATGATAAATGTAACATTCACCATACTTGACAAGACACAACTTTCCTTCTGTTGTCATTTCCATGATGTACAATCCAGAGTATAGTAGTAGTGGACGAAAATGCACGGAACAGTAGCTATCGGCAACGACACCGAGCAACGGTGGCAACACATGCTCTGGCGGTGAGCGACAGGCATAGATAGATAAGTGGTTGTGATAAGGCTCTGTTCGGAAATACCACTGTATACGAGAGCGCTTGTTCCAAACAGCTGAGCTATCTGCGGCACCCTGGCTGGAAAGCCCACGTAGCCGCCCCCCCCCCCCAACTTTACCCAAACAATCCGAGCATGAGCTCCGCCTCTAATGACCACTTTTTCGCTGGGCCACTAAATCGTAATCTTACGTCCTTCCTTCGTACTGTGCAGGACTAATATTGTGAAAAGTACGTACGCTCGTGGGCAATAGGAAATGTGTGGCATATGATAAATTTAGTAGCGTAATTGTTAAGGTGAGAGCTCTGGAAAAGCGGGAAATCCGGCACAAATTTTCGTGTCACATTACATCATTCAGCTGATGCTGCGTCAGATTCGTATTTGCAAATAATTTCTTGTATTTAATTTGATTGTGGTGTCCGGTCCTTAAGACAGGAATGCATGTCTGAAGTGCAGATGGTATCATTCGAGTATTTGCTACGCCAGACGTTGTTTAATTTCAGTAATCTGGTGGGAACCGGTGTGTCCAGCTCGGTATAGTCGTTGACGTCCTAGGGCTATGTGGCATGTACAACCTTCCCCACAGTAAATTCATTTATTTACTGCACTCCCCCTCCTCAGAAGACATGCCTTCATACGGCAAGACGAAAATGTTAACTGCTCTCATAATTCCAGAAACAAGGCAGTCCATCAGTGAACCATGAACACGTGGATTACATGTATTCCTTCGTGTTTCGTTGGGGTCTAAAAGGCTGTGACTAGTCGCCTACCTTGGTTACAACTATATCCTAAGACTCTTAAATATGCATCAACTTCATCTTATTGAGGAAGCTGGTGTACGTAGTCTTTCTATACTTGCTTCTCCAATTTATACTCTTCATTCTAAACAACTTCGCAATCAGTACTAAAGTATTATCATCGGTGACTCAAGAGGAATGTCACCCCATGCTATGCTGCAAAACATTACATCAATATTTATGTGATTAGGGGACTAGTAACAATGGCTCAAATAAGTCTATTGTTTTGATGCTGAATAACATTTGGAATTACGCGAGGCGCAAGCAACGTGTTTACTAGTGTCCGGGAGATTAGGGGAGCGGCTGAGGTGCAGAGGTACCTCGCCATAAATAAATTGGTTGTCACTCTCCCTAACAATAAATGGATGAATATCATGTAATGTTGACTCACTCTGAGCAGATGTAAAACAAGGCTTGAAGAGCGTAATCTCAACGGTTACAGTAAATCGTTGTAGATAAAGGATGAATTAGAAGGAATGTCATGTATTTTATGAAAATGTGAATATAAACAGAAACAGTCCTGTGAACGTATGTTCGATGTTGGATCACAACGAAACTGGAGTGGATTTAAGATTGCAAAGACTCATGAATGATAATGAAGACGTGTATGTCACTTACCGAAATTCTGTGTAGGCGCTCTGATGTGGCCCCGCGAGATTGGCCGCGAGGTTTGAGGCATAATGTCACGGATTGCACGGCTGCCCCCCTTCGGAGGTTCGGGGTGTGTGTTGTCCTTAGCATTAGTTAGTTCAAGTAGTGTGTATATTTAGTAAGTTTGGTCCCGAAGATTTATAAACATAACTTTGGGGACAGATGACTGAGCCATTCCACAGGAGCTATGAGAGTTCTCCAACAGATGGCAGCTCTGTTAGGTCGCACCGTGGCAATAGTTGCAAGGCTACCACGTGTGCAATTGTGGATTGCTTCAGTCAGCTGTACATTTAACTTGTAGGATGATCAAAATGTTCAAATGTTTGTACAGTCTATGGGACTTAACTACGGGGTCATCAGTCCCTAAACTTACAAACTACTTATGAACTAACTAAGACTAAGGACGGCACAAATATCCATGCCCGAGGGGGGATTCGAACCCCGACCGTAGTGGCCGTGCAGACCGTGACTGAAGCGCCTCAGTCCCCTCGGCCACCGCGGCCGGCCTTGTAGGATGAACCAGTCATCTGTCTCCCCATTATTCTGTCCAACATAGGACCTACACAACAATTCAGTAAGAAATATACACCCGTCTTCATATACATTCATGGATGTGTGTAGTCTTGAACCTCCTCCAGGCCCGGAACGATCAAAAATCGGACACATGTTCATAGGACTTCTTCGTTTTATTTATACGTGTAGGGTCAGCTCACAAATGATGTGTCATTCGTCCTGAATCACCCTGTATAAACAGTCGCTGCACAGTGGTATAGTGTAACTGTGAGTAGAAAGTGCATGGGAGTTGCAGGACGGCGGCGGAGGTCGCGGGGAAAGGTAAATCACACACACACACACACACACACACACACACACACACACACACACAACACACACACACACACAGTGGCGGCGCGGCTCGGCTCACTGGAGCCCCATTAGACTCGCTAAGTCACCGCAAGCAACCTGTCCATTGAATCGGGCTCGCCGGCCTATTCCTGCCCGGCCCGGTTCCGGTTCGCTATTTTCATACCCGCGGCACGTTTGCCGTCGCATTCGCGTCGCGCGCACCGGCGCTGCTTTTTGCCCCCTGCGCGGTTTCCAGCGTCGATGCTGCCGCTGCCGCCGCCGACGCAACTGCATTCAGCAGGCAGCAGGGGAGGGCAGGTCGTGGCCGCCACGGGAAACAACTCCCTCTCTTAATTACTTGAGTGAAATATCAGCCGCTGCCCGCGGAGGAAGCACCTGCCGCTCGCGGCAGCCAGCGAGCAAGACACGCTGGCGTCGAGGTACTGGCAGCCTTTTGCCCACTCCAGCTGACACAGTAGTACGCATCTTTACGAGTTGGCTTGTTGTTTGGGATAGAGGGACCAAACTGCTACGGTTATCGGTCCCCGATGAGGAGGAGTGAGTATAGGAAAGGAGGGGAGAGGGGAAAGGAAATGCAGTCCGGGAAGTAAAGAAGGAAGACGTTATTAGCTCGGGGTCTCGTGCTCGCCGCGCACGTACTCGCGAAAGAACCGCGAGCTGCTGGGGAGCTCAAGAAAAAATATTAGTTTAGTAAAAACTCACCTTGAACCCTCATCTGAATGGTCATTTATAGAACTTAAAATTTTCTAATTTTTGGGTCAGATGTCTTGACACTATAAAAAGTGGTATCGCAGCTAAGATATTTATGGGTCGTCCATTAATTGCGTGATGCGGTTGGGGGACGGAGCAGGGGCGTTGAGCCGAATTTCAGGTGGGAATTTGCAGGAAAACATTGTAAAATTACAAATTAAGCAAAAAAGTTTTCTCATCTGAAATATTACCAAATGTTATACAAAACATTCTATGTGATTTTGTAAACACCTCATATAAATACAGTAGTCTCTTGCATTGTTCACCCGCCACCAATTAACCAGACTCGGAACTCGACGAAGCAGTACAGATGCCTTCGAAAGAAAACATGTTTGCGAAAATTATTGCTGATCTGTCAAAAATATGTCAATCTCACCGTTAGTTCTGATCGGCTGTTCATTCAAAAACTGATAAGACGCAGCGATGTGGCACAGTAGTAATACACTAGACTCGCGTTCGGAAGAATGGTGGTTGGAATCCACCTGTGGCCATCCAGATTTCCATAAATCACCCTATGCAAATGTCGGGATGATTTTCTTCCTAGTCCTTACCCATAAACTCGGAGCGTGAGTAATGACCTCGGTGTCGACGGGACATTAAACCCTAAGCTTCCTTTCTTTCAAAACTGAACTTTTTTAGCGGTTTCACACACCATGAAATATCTCCCAAAAGAAGTCGTTCTATTCGTCATGTATACACGGTGTACTCATGACTCCTGTATAAATTTGTCAACTTGTACAGTTTTGAGTAGAGGTGCCGGCCAGAAAGTGAGGAGCATGTGGTAGCGCTGGTGTTGGCCGGCGCTGCCTCCGCTGCTGCTGGCAGTAAACCGCGACCCGCCGCGCCGCCACTGCCTCGTAAATCGCGGCCCGCCTTTTCAGCACGGCACATTGTTTCTGCCAGATCTGGCGACCACGCTAAACAGCTGCCCGCGCTGTGGCATGCGGACGCCGCTGTCAGGCGAGCCACTGACCCGCCCCCTGACACGTCATAACTCCTGTCTGAATGACGCCGCCGCCCTACCCTACCTTCTCCTGACACCAGGACCGTGCGTTTTAACGCCAGCTTTCACCGTCCCCTTGTTTCTCACGTCAAAGCGTGGGGAACGGACCGTGAGGAGTCGTGCCGACCGTGCTGAGTAATATTAAGCATTACATGTATTCTGAACGTGCGATGCAATGTTCACCAGTGAGATCGAATAACGCTACCTAAGTCATATGCAGTGTAGAATCGCAAACGGCGTATCAGCTGTCACTAAAAGCATCTGTTTGTATTTCTAATTTAGGTCTTAAGAATACTCACAATTTCCGAGATTGCTGAAAAACTTTCGTAGTACTGACAAAATAGTACCAGCATGTGGTGAATTTAGCTGGACCTAAAAGTAAGATTTCTGGAAAACTAATAACAATTTCTGGATAAAAAAATTTTTAACATTTTTTTCTATCCTTGTGGACTGTGGCATGCTTCAAAAGCTTAGAAGGTAAACAGTTACTTTATTTATTTATTTGTTACGTAACTTCCATATCAAATGGAAAGGGTGCACATAAAATTGGGATTGTTAGCTGAACATTAATTTCAACCTAATAGTCTTATTTTGCAGAAAGAATTTAATCAAGTTCAAATGTTCGTAGTGCTTATGGGACTTAACTACGGGGTCATCAGTTCCTAAACTTACAAACTACTTATGAACTAGCTAACACTAAGGACGGCACAAATATCCATGCTCGAGGGGGGATTCGAATCCCCGACCGTAGTGGTCGTGCAGACCGTGACTGGCGCGCCGCAGTCTCCTCGGCTACCGAGGCCGGCACTTCTTAAGTTCTTATGCCACGCGTTTGTTGCGCGTTTCTGACTGCCGGGATTGTTCTTAAATTAACAATGATCGCTTTTCTTAGTTTCTGCGATGACCTAATATTTCACAGCAGTGAAAATTTTAGGACTAGCCCTAAAAATATTAGATTCTACTAGTTTTAATTGATTTAATTATGTACAAAAAAAAACACATTTTGAACCACTACTACAGGAAGTAGTCGTACCGGGTTTTTTTTACCCGGTTCTCGGCAATAACTAAAAGAAATCGGTTACAACTGACACCAAATAAATACCGAATAAAAACCGGTTATTAAAAACTAAAATACCGGTATCGGTTTTAACCGGTCGGTTTTTCCCATCCCTACTTGGAATCGAGTATGAAGAATTTAAGAATCGCGATTCAGCGCTGTGCGTATTTAGTGGCGCGGCGACGGCTGGGTGCGGGCAGAGCGGCGCTTTGGTCCGCCGGCTGCCGCGGCTGTCGTCGGCTCGGCGCGCCGCCCCGCGTGCCTTCGGCGTTGGCGTCGGCGGCGTCGGCGTCGTGCGATGCCCGGCACGCGCATTGTCGCGACACCAAATGGCAGCGCCCTACACCCACCGCGCCGCTATTCCCGGCCTAATCGCTCACCGGGATATCGCCTCGAAATAGCGCGCCGCAGCCATTCAGCCCGCCGCCGACTGACGGCCGCCGCACTCGACTCCGCGCTTTCATTAATAACGCATCTAATAATACAAACGCTGCTGGCACTACACTGAAATCCCGCGACAAGGTGGACGCGGACGCAGGTGCCCGGCCGCTGCACCCAGTGGCGCGGGGCTCACTGCAAACCGTCAGCAGAGCTGCAAAATACTTTATGGCCGAGCGCATTCAAGGCGCTATGCTCCAAAGCGCGAGGCCGTTCCCCGTCGGGGGTTCGAATCCTCCCTCGGGCATGGATGTTTGTGTTCACTTTAGTGTAATTTAGCTCATAAGTGGTTTGTAAGTTTAGGTGCCGGCCGCGGTCGCCGAGGGGACTGAGCCGCTCCAGTCACGGTCTGCACGGCCACTACGGTCGGGGGTTCAAATCCCCCCTCGGGCATGAATATTTGTGCCGTCCTTAGGATAAGCTATTTGATAAGTAGTTTGTTAGTTTAGGGACTGATGACCCCGTAGTTAAGTCCCATAAGCTATACAAACGTTTGAACGTAGATACTTTGCCACATACGGTCTATCTGAATAGACGTCAAAGCAGAAGGGACAACAAGCAGAACACATCCTGCACACATAAATGTAGTCAAATACAGCCAGAAAGTAAATTTCAGTGTTGACAGGAAACCTACTTCCACAGACGCCACTATATCACACTCCTCCACACATCCGACTTCCCACAAAAAAGCAGCATTTAGATCAATGCTGTACAAATTTACACTCCAAAAACTCTAGCAAGAAGTAAACACAGTAAACCATATTGCAATAAGCAATGGATTTGATCCTTCACTCATTAATAAAGTGTCACAACATTATATATGTAATTAAAAAATAAGCTGAACAAACAACACCATAGTACCCTCACAACAGACAGTAGCCTAGCAGTTAAATATGTTATCACACATCATGGAATAACGTCTAATAAACTAACAAGGCTGTTCAGAAACACAGATCTAAAAGTTGGTGTCGCCACAATCAATAACCTATGTAAAAAAACTCATTCACAACATAAAACCAGCTGATAAAAACAACATGCATGTGGGATTTACGAAATCACCTGCAGCCAATGAGACGAAATTCATATAAGCCAAACAGATACAAATTTTAGAACCACTCAAAGAAAAAAGAAAGAAAAGTACTGCTACAGACAAAATAAATCTAACAAATCAGCAATAAGAAGTCACGTAACAGAAGCAAGACGTCCCATTAAAATTGAAGAAAACCTCGAAAATTTTAACAAAATCGGTAAAGTACAAAAACGACTATTATGTTGGAACTGGAGATCTTCATCCATAATACAAAAAAATAGCTAGAATATCCTTAATGTTCAAAATTCTTCAATTGCCATAAGAAAGTACAATACAATAGTTTTAAAATGAACCAGCACTTTAATAAAAAAAAACTACCAGACATCAAGCACAAAAAGTCGGCCATAAAAAAAATCTCTTCCGAAGTCACCAAAACACTGTTATTACTATACATTTATTGTCAATATACAATGAGTAGCATAATTTAAAAAATAAAAAATAAAAGCCATCAATTTACCTTACACAAGGCCCAACCCTGACACATTTAGTTAGTTCTATTCTGTTCCGAAATAGACCAGGCGCAGCCATACTGGATCTATTTTTGGCGTTGTATGGCTAAATATATCACTGAGAGTGCAGACGAAAGAAGCTGATTGGCACAAAACTATCCTTGGATGGCCTATTTTCCAACACACGGAAATCTTTACACACGTACAGATATAGTAGTGTTACGAAACTGTTGATCTGCTCCGATTTACAAGAGTTGAAGCCCCATATAGTTCCGTTAGTATAGTAATAGAAAATAATTGACTCAGTGATATCTCTCTGACATCTCCTTCCTTTCCCTAAAACTTGAAATGGAACGGCTAACGGACCTACGCATTTCTGGATTCAGTAGCAGGTCTGATTTCCCGTCCTTTCAATGGGTCGTTCTGAAAACAAAGTGTTACGTCTCTCACTGAATGGGTTTCTATTTTTGAAAAGGTTAAAGAAGTGGCGAGATCAACAAAGAATGGGGAAAAGAAACGACGCAACTCAGTGTGCCGCTCTGACGCCCCTAAGTCGCCGAGCCGTGAAATTCCGCGGCAGGGCTCCGTCCTGTTCTCAATTTGCCTCTGTGTCGCGTCGCTTCCAGTGCACCACAATTAATCAGGACGCACAAAATTATAGAAATGTGCGAAAGCCACGCACACATGTTAACACGCATCATACCATATTTTTCGCACACAAAAGATGTGTGTGTGCACGTCAACCCCTTTCTTTCTCTCTCTCTATCTCTCTCTCTCTCTCTCTCTCTCTCTCTCTCTCTCTCTCTCTCTCTCTCTCTCTCTCTCTCTTTCTCTCTCTCTCTCTCTCATATATATATTGTGTGGGGGGTGTTTAAGTAAACTTTTAATTTCTAAAGTAATCGCCATATCTCTAATTGTATTTATTCCAGTGCGAGACGGAATCGACAATGCCTTCATGAAAACATGTTTGCCATTGTGTACTGAACCACGATTGTATTCAGGCGAACACTAAGCAAATGGACAGCTACGGATGTCTAGCTTCAGGCCCCGACAAAAGTGGAAATCATACTGGAAGAAATGAGGACCCTGTGAAGCATGTATTCGGGTTTCCCCAAGGAAACCTTTACAGCCTAGTCAAAATAGCTTTGCTGGGTAATGCCCGCCTACGTGTATTTAAGGTTGTTTCCAGAGAAATGTAGAAATTTCGCTTATCTTTCGGTCTCTATTCGAGCAGTATTTTGCTGTGACAGTAGCCTGGCGTTGCACTGAAACTGAATATAGTAACGAACGGATGACTTTCTGGAAGTGGGGTTGCAACGTTATGTAATTAATTCATGTCATGACATGCAAATCATGATGTCAATTTAGTAAAGGGATGCCACCTACGCCTGCAACATCTAGGACCTAATGTTTGCCACCTTTTGCTGTATTGCAGACGCACACCAAACAAATATCCGTTTCATTTATTATCCAGCTCACCGCGGCGTGTGCCCTCTCCTAGTCACTCAGTCACGATTCAGGATGGGGTTACCTGTTGTAAATATTAATATGGCCCACTGGAAACTCTTCTCCTAAGCTGCGGACTCTTAACGATATGCAGCCCACAGTGCGTGTTGCTAGAATGGCACAATGAGGAAACAGTTTTACGTATTCTGAATAAAATTAGTTTTTATTTTTTATTTTTTATTTTGGTAACACTTTATTTTGATCAGCGCGGGGACTCGTGATTCTTTCTGGACTGTCTTTCCTTTCCCTTCCCTTCTTTCCCATCCTCACTCTTTCCCTTCCCCATCGGATGACTCACGACCTTAGCAGTTTCGACCCCCTGTACGAAACAAATAACCAAACCAAATGTAACTAGCCGGAAATTCTCAGACAATCAACAATAAACTATAGCTAACACATTTTATTAAAATCATCGGAATATTTCCTCACGCAAAACACACAGTTAAATAAGCTTGTGCGGGTCACTATTTAACATCACAAAGCAATTCTCCCACTAATACCAGTTCTTCACACTCGCGAGCAACATGACAGAGTTACGTGCCACCTTCACAGGGGTCCACCAGCGACTGGTACCTAGCTCACTACAACGTCTCGGCGCCTCACTTCAAGAAGGCAGCACGCCACAGGCCAATAAGAATATTTTTTATATTCAGTTCAAGATTTAGTTACTGTTGCTTTTTAAATAAATGAAAAATTGCGTATTACTTCTACAACCACGATTACGATCTTCAATGCTGGAGTTATTAAGTAGATTCGTAGATACAAAGTATTTAAAATTTGCATAAATACTGTGGTGGTTCCCACCATAGAGAAAGAGTCAAATCGCGCTCAGCGCACGCTGCACAGAGAGCGGCAGCCTTAGCCTTTTCCCACGGTGTGGCCGACCATCTGTCACCACGGTAACAGTCCAGCCCGTGCTTGCATACACCGCAGTCTACCGTATCTAGCTCTGTGCTTCCAACTGCAGGCCATACAAAAAAGACCTAATAAATGTGGCTAACGCTACAACACATCTGCCATACAAAAAAAATGTTCAAATTTTTATTAAGCTTATGTGACGTAACTGCGGTGTCATCAGTCCCTAAACTTACAAACTACTTATAAATTGATTTCCACCTCAAATCGTGCAACATTTCCGTGACGCCTTCCCCCCTGTGAAATGATGAAACAAAACGAGCTGCCCTTCTCCTAAACCTTCTCAATGTTTTCCGTCAGTCCCACCTGGTGAGGATCCCATACTGGGCAACAGCACTCCAGGAGAGTGTAATGTAATGTGTAATGTAGGCAGTCTCTTTGGTGGAGCTGTTGCATCTTCGAAGCGTTCTGCCAATGAAACATAACCTTTGGTTCGCCTTTCCCACATTATTTTCTGTGTGTTCTCTCCAGTCTTAATTGTTCGTAATTGTAATTGGTAGAATTTACGACCTTAAGGTTTGACTGATTTGTCGTGTAATTGAATTTCAGCGGATTTCTTTTAGTGGTCATGTGTATTAATTCACACTTTTCATTATTTAATGTTAATTGCCGCCGGCCGCGGTGGCCGAGGGGACTGAGGCGCTTCAGTCACGCTCTGCAGGGCCACTACGGTCGGGGATTCGAATCCCCCCTCGGGCATGGATATTTGTGCCGTCCTTAGTCGTAGCTACTTCATAAGTAGTTTGTAAGTTTAGGGACTGATGACCCTGTAGTTGAGTCCCATAGACTCTAAAAACATTTGAACATTTGTTAATTGCCAATTTTCGCACAATTTAGAAATTTTGTCTAAATCGCTTTGCAGTTGCTTTTGATTCTCTGTTGACTAACCGATAAACGGCGGCATCATCGGCGAGCAGTCTAAGGGAGCTATTCAGATTGTCTGCTAAATCGTTTATAAACACAAGGAAGAGTAGGGGATCTATAACGCTTCTCTGGGGAACGCCAGATATCATTTCTGTTTTACTCGATGACTTACCGTCAGTTACTACGAACTGTGTCCTTTCTGATAGAAATGGTGAAACCAATCGCACAAATGGGGTGATAATCCATAAGCACGCAATTTCATGTGCACATTCTTGCTAGTCACCGTACACTTCCTCTTACGCAGCAAAGCAGAGACACAAAAGGTTTCCAGAATGAAACTTTCACTCTGCAGCAGAGTGTGCGCTGATATGAAACTTCCTGGCAGATTAAAATTGTGTGCCGGAACCGGGACTCGAACCTGGGACCTTTGCCTTTCGCGGGCAAGCGCACTACCGACTGTGTTATCCCGACACGACTCAGATTTAAATTGTGTGCCGGAACCGGGACTCGAACCTGGGACGACTCACTATGCTGCCTCACAACTTTACTTCCAGGAGTGCTAGTCTTGCATGTTTCGCAGGAGAGCTTCTCTGAAGTTTGGAAAGTAGGAGGCGAGGTACTGGCGGAAGTAAAGTTGTCAGGCGGCATCGTGAGTCGTGTCGGGATAGCACAGTCGGTAGTGCGCTTGCCCGCGAAAGGCGAAGGTCCCAGGTTCGAGTCCCGGTTCCGGCACACAATTTTAATCTGCCAGGAAGTTTCACACAAAAGGTTGTTCGGGTAAGGATGGGGAAGCAAATCGGCTGTGCCCTTCGAAAGGAACCGTCCCGGTAGTTGCCTGGAGAGGTTTAGGGTAATGACGGAAAACGTTAAGTGTGTACGGGCGGAGGTGTATTGGAGTGCGAGTGCGGCGTGTCGCCTGCGACGGCGCGGCGGTGGGGCAGGCGTCGCCTGAAATAAAGCGGAGTGGGTGTCTGGGGGCGGCGCGCCGGCTGGGCCGCGCCCGGCAACAATGCAGCGGCCGCTGGACCGCCGCCAGGCCGCCGCGCCGCCACAGCGCCCTTTGTCCCGCGCGCCACGCGGCGCTACCCCCTGAATCACCGCGCCCCCGCCCGCACCACCATTGTCTCCGGCGCAAGTGTCTTTTGCGGTCCAACCTGGCGCCGTTCGGCAGCTATTCGATTCATTTCCTCTCGTCTTGTTACACGCCTTCAAAGTCTGCAACGTGAACCTTGTCACCAATAGGTACTTTACTGTGATGCGATGTAAGTAAGGTAAGGTGAAGCAGTCAACAATCCGGATATTGGTTTGAAATCAAATGTTTCAAATATTTGTTAAGCTTATGGGACTTAACTATGGGGTCATCAGTCCCTAAACTTACAAACTACTTATGAACTAACTAATACTAAGGACGGTACAAATATCCATGCCCGAGGGGGAATTCGAACCCCCGACCGTAGTGGCCGTGCAGACCGTGACTGAAGCGCCTCAGTCCCCTCGGCCACCGCGGCTGGCATTGGTTTGAACACCACAGTGCTTTACTAGGCATGGCCCTGTTTGGAGGTGGTATGCGTTGCCTTCCTCCGACCTTCGAACTGACTTACCCAGCCAGTTATAGGGGGACCTACAGTTTAACGTGGGTTCCGAACCACGGTGCTACTCGATGTTTTTCACATGAGCAATACTGCCAGAGGTGAAAGATGTGGAAAATGACAGATAAAAATCCTAGGACCTGGCGGGGATAAGTAATGGGATAGTGATATACACAGAGATACTTGGTGATGGTATCGTATTCACAAGGGATAAAACGACGGTGCATTGACAAAGTACTCCATATCTATTTCGGTGATTCGCGTGAGAAAGGTTTGCGACGTGTTTATGATCGCACGACGGACGCGCAACGGTAATAACTGCTACACGCGTGGGATGCTCCATTTATGAAATTCTGAGCTCTACCCTGTCAACAGTCTGCCGAAAATGCCTAATTCCAGGCATATCCTCTGTCCACGGACAGTGCTGTGGCTAACGACCTGTACTAAAAGATTCAACAAAGAGTCTCATTTCTAAGATAACAGACAAGCAACTCTGCGCGAAATAATCGTAGAAATGAATTTGGATCGTACGACTAACGAATCATTTACGACAATCTAGGTACGGAAAAACGCAACCATTCACTTTTATTATACGGACCTTGCTTTATTCCATGAACCTCCATAAAGCCACAGTAACCGAACTTGACCTTAAAAACATACCCAGTGCCTAATCGCGATGTAAACAAAGCCTATGACGAAGTATTAAAGCATGTCAATTACCTACCACAGAGCCAGCACCCAGCATCTCGCTACGAAATGACCCTGTAAGTTTCCTGTACCATCTGAACTTGAAAAAGTTCGAAAACCGGTTCATGGAATAAAGCAAGCTTCATTTCATAAAAGTGACTGGTTGCGTTTTTCTATACCTAGATTATACTAACAGTCACGGGTTCTCTAACATCCGACATGGATAATCTAAATAAGTTACGACAATGTTCGCGGATGATGCTGTCGTTTATCGGTTACTGAAGTCAACAGAGGATCAAAAGCAACTTCAAAGCGAAAATTGGCAATTAATAGTAAATGTGTGAAGTAATACACATGAGCACTACACGAAATACGCAGAACTTCAATTACGCGATAAAACAGTCAGACCTTAAGGACGTAAATTCTACCAAATACATAGGAGTTTCAATTACGAACAACTTAAACTGGAGACAATACATACAAAATATTGTGTAGAAGGCAAACCAAAGGTTACGTTTCATTGGTAGAACGCTTCGAAGATGAAACAGCACCAACAAAGCGATTGCCTACATCACACTTGTGCGTCATCTCTTGGAGTACTGTTTCCCAGTGTGGGACCCTCACCAGGTGGGACTGACGGAGGACATTGAGAAGGTTCAGAGAAGGGCAGCTCGTTTTCTTTTATCACGTTACAGGGGGGAAAGCGTCACGGAAATATTGCACGATTTAGGTGGAAATCATTAAAATAACGACGTTATTCGGTATGGCGAGGTCTATTTGAGAAATTTCAATCACCGACTTGTACTTCTGAATATGAAAATATTATGCCTGAATATGAAAATATTTTGTCAGCACCCACCTACATAGGTAGTCATGACCATCCCAATAAATTAAAACAGATAGGAAACGGAACGATTTAGGTGTTCTTTCGTCCCGCGCTCTATTAGAGAATGGAACGGCAGAGAAATGTAATGAAAGTGGTTAATGAACCCTCTGCCAGGCACTTAAATGTGATTTGCAGAGTATCTATGTAGATGTAGATGAAGCGGAATTTGGAATTAGGAGGTTACAGCGGCAGAGAACCACCATCCCACTGCCTTTGCTAACAGCACAACACTAGCTGCGCCGCCTCTTCTTTGTCGTGACTGTGTAGATAGCAGCCAGACTGCTGACAACGTAGCTTCGTCTCATGACTCCCCACTTCATTTAGTAATATATTTTTGAAATCATCTTTGTTTCCTTTCGGAAAAATGCGGCGTCCTTATGATATTTTGTTTTTAAATATTTAAAAAAAGTCGAAAGCGCAAAACTGACTTTTTATTTGCGACTAGTTTCGACCCGAATTTGGGCCATTTTCAGAATGTTGCTCCGAGATGGTGTGAAGCAGAGCAGGAGCTGCGACAGCACCCGAGGAACTCGCAGCTCTTGCTCATAGATTGCATAGATCACAATGTCCTACGTCGCCACATGGGAATGGCTGCGGGGTCTGAGGCGCCACGTATTGGATTGCGTGGCCGCTCCTGACGGAGGTTCGAGTCCTCTCTCGAGCGTCTGTCTGTCTGCGTGTGTTTGTTTGTTTGTTTGTTTGTGTGTGTGTGTGTGTGTGTGTGTCGTCCTAAGGTTAGTTTAAGTAGTGTGTACGTCTAGGGATCGCTTAATTCAGCAGTTTGGTTCCTAGGGGGAATACAACAAAATAACTATGTGCTATGTCATTGTACTAAAACTGTTCGCGATTGGTTTTGACATTAATCGCCCGGCATGAATTCCATGCAACATTAAGGGCATACTAGACAAGTCAGTCCGTGCACGAAATCCAGCACTGGCAACATTTTCGCTATTATGGTCGGCTATAACTCAATATTCCTGCAATATTCATCAATATTCCTTATTGTCAGGACAATAAGAAAAATTTCTGAGCGCATCATTAAAATTTGATTGTAGGTTTGATTTAATATGAATCTTCTTCAGATCTAGTAGACCTGAAGATGGCGCACAAAAGGGCCGAAACAGGTAATCAATATATTTAATGGTGTGCTCTAGAATGTTTTCTTATTATAGTTCTGCACTATATTTATGTTTAACGAGTGCCGACTACTCTACTGTCTCCTCCAATACTTACACACTATTTGAAACTAGTAACTGCGTACTGACATCTTGCTGAGCTAATATTTACATTTGTTACCGCGAATTTGGCGTTAGCTGTGTTGTCCTATGAGCACCAGCCGCGGATCGCGAGGATAGAATTGTCACATTCTGAAGTTAATGTCTTCTTTTCTGTGGACTTACATTCGACTGCATAAAAGTGCTGCGGAGCGTGAGTCGAAATCTTGTTGCTTATAGAAAGTTTAAAATATATGTAAACCTCTTAAGACGTCAGTGACTTGGTCGGAGGGTAGAAATTGCCTTCCTTTGAGACAATCTGTGCGATCTCGATATTCAAATGTAATGCGGTCGATCATAAATATCATTCACCTTCAAGACATATCCTGGTATAGCGAGCGAGGTGGACTTGCACTCGCGAGGAAGGAGGTTCAAATCCATCTCCGGCCAACCAGATTTAGATTTTCAGTGATTTCCCTAAATCACTCCTGGCAAATTCCGGTATGGTTCCGTTCAAAGGGCATGGCCGATTTCCTTCCCCCATGCTCCCCAAACAATCCGAGCGTAAGCTCCGCCTCTAATGACGATGAGGCGTTCTAAGCATCCAGCTCCAATTACCATCCGCATTAAAAGTCTTATCCCGTCACACGGACATAATCACGTCCTAGACCTTTCCACGTGAATCGCCGTAGTACAAATAACAGCTCTACCAAAGCACTGCCCCTCTTAAACCTAGTGCAGTTCATATACCGTAATCCGTATCAGAGCACATCAGTTTCCCATTTCTTCTGTCGCCTCGATGTACATCATCTTTAACTTCTTGAAGTGCGACATACAGAATAGTGCAATATCAACCCATGAGCCCTTTTGGCATGATGGACTAAAAATTATTAGCAACGATTTCAAATCCTAGCACAGTATTATCGATCAATGGTAAAGGAGTGAAACAGCGATAAGTACACCGGAGCAAATTTTATTCACCCGCAAGTTATGTAACGTTTGGCATTGCCTCTAACTTTGACAGCAGCCTCAGTCTCAGTTCAGGTGCGCTGTATTTAGGTGACAGCACTTTATGCTACATCTCGTAGAGACTGCGGGGATGCTGATATACGTGTTTCAGTCTCTGATCCAAGCACTCGCAGACTTTTTTCTCTACGATAAATGGCGAATGATTTCGAGCGTCAGTCGATACACATATAGGGTGCATCTGAGTGGTGGTCAAACCAGGGACGCATGTGTACTACCCTAAGTCATTTACGTAAACCACGAGTAACCTTATTCTGGATGCTGGCCGGGATCAGAACTATGTTTCTTTCAGTGCCTGAATAACTCTCTCGGGGACAAACTTTGTTGTTACTCGATAAATGGTAAATAGATCTTTTACGAGACATTTTTCTCAGTTCATTTTCCATCTACGATTGTAGATCTGTTGGGAAGCGTCATCTATTCCTCACTAAAATAAACTTTTCTAGTACCAAGTATGTGAGGTAGTAGAATGCGAAACTCAATCACCTTTCTGTTTATTTACCGATAAGTTATTTCAAATGAAGTCGTCATGCGTCAGCAAAAGTTTTGATTAACCCATCAGCAGTGACCCATGCCGGCCTTTAACGCTGCAACTAAATGCGTAGGCAGCACACGCAACAGACCTCTGGGACAGCTCCATAAATAACTTTAACAGCCTTCATCAATCTTCTGCGGAAAGAAGAATCGAGGGCAAAACTTCCATCTCATCTGTGACGGATAATTCACGAGAAGAAACGAGATTTTTAGGGACTATCTCGTCATTTGCCTACGGACGTAACTACTACCGCCTCGTTAACAAATCTACTTAATTTTAAATCACCAGATAAACTTTTCTTTCCCGTATTTATTCCGATTGCCGTGTAGAAATGTGGAGTGTGTTTCATTAGTCCTCGTTGGCCATGCTAATAAACTTAAAAGAGGATCGCCAGAAAATAAAAATCAATGGAAAAAGGAAGAAACAGTCAGGGAAGAATGAAAGGTTGCCGACCGCAAGCTAATGAGATCAGGCTTGACAATAATTATACATTAGTGTCTCGTCCTTGCGCAAGTTGTTCCTTAATTATTTAGACTGGTCTGAAAAATCGCCATGCTAGTTACGGAAATTATGGGAGACGAGATGCAATTTATCTCCGAGGAATTATGACTATGTACCTTAGCGCCAGAGGCTTGTTAGAAGTAATCTCTGCGCATGTTCGCTTGTGTCGATAGGTTATAGAAGGCAGCGTAACTAATCTAATCACGTATGTATAGCAGCACATGTCAGAAAAATATTATTCATCTAAACCACGTTGTATCTTTTTAATTTTCTAAGCTCTTAGCAGCCAGTACGTCAATATAATGCCCCTTCTACAAGGAGGTAAAATGCAGAAAGATCTTGAGAAAATAACAATGTAACTTTAAATGAATTTTCTCCGCTGTCGATTCTGTCATAGTAACTCAATTAACTTTATTGTTATACGAAGCGAAAGATTTCTCAATTAGACATAATCGGCAGAGTAAATGAGACTCAGTGCGCTAAAATGAACATCAGGGTTTAACGTCCCGTAGACATAGGGAACAAAGGAAGCCGTGTGTGTGTGTGTGTGTGTGTGTGTGTGTGTGTGTGTGTTGAAGATAGGAAAGGGAATCGACCGTGCCCTTTGAAAGAAGCAAAATGTTCAAATGGGACTTAAATGCGGGGTCATTAGTCCCTAAACTTACAAACTACTTATGAACTAACTTATACTAAAGACAGGTCAAACATCCATGTCCGAGGGAGGATTCGAACCTCCGACGCGGGAGGCGCTCCAGACAGCTCGGCTACTCCTGCGCGGCCCTTGAAAGGAGCCATCCCGTCATTTACCTGGTGAGGTTCAGGAAAATTCCGGAAAACCTGGATGGGAGTTTGACCCACCGTTCTTCCAAATGCGAGTCCAGCGTGCTAACTAGTTCATCACATCGCGTCAATACTAGTAACCAAACAAATGGTAACCAAGCAATGTTTCATTTAATTATTGTTTAGAGGCTATTATAACCACGACTGATACATGACATGAAAGTCTCTGAGATTGAAAAAGTAGAAGACTTCTGGGCATCATTAAAGTTTCATATAATCACAGAAAATAGTACATTATCTCAAGGGCCGTGATCGGATAACATCAACCGGATTCTTAAAAGAGGGTGCAAGTGTTTCTCGAAGGTTGGCACAAGTAGGTACATTGCTTTCACCACCCATCGTTTATCAAGTGACTCTTTGAATTACCCGCTATTAATGGCGTAGAAACTGTGTGGGCCTGTTCAGCCCAGAGGCTGAAACATGTCATTCAAGATCTCTGCTGACTGACGGATCCGCGGGATGTATCGTCGAACAGAGCGTCACCTGGACACGGCATACCTGACGACACTCGTCGCCTCCCTTCCTCTCCGAACGTACGCCGTTATCAAAACCAGGACACGGAAGGAAGGGAGGAAGGTTGGTGTTTAACGCCCCATCAACAGCGTAGTCATTAGAGACGGAGCTTACGCTCGATTTGTTTGGGGAGGATGGGGGGAAGGAAATCGGTCATGCCCTTTGAACGGAACCATACCGGCATTTGACTGGAGTGATTTAGGGAAATACATCGAATTGGCCGATGGCTTGCACCTCATGACTGAAGGGAAGTGTTGTTTGCTTTTGTTATCAGTGCCAGTAGGTAAGCTGAAATGTGAGAAATAACCGCAGAACTCAACGTGGCACATACGAGGAACGTACACGTCCGCTACGCTGTTTGGTGCTAATAGTTTGTGGCAGCTGACGAACGTCTCTTACGCATTTGCTGACACGATGATATCGCCTTCCGCTCCTCTCCAAACATTTCTCCTGAGCTCGCGACCGTATCGGTTGAACACTGGACGACTGGAAAACCGCGACTCTCTCACGTGAGTCCCAGTTTCAATTGGTGAGAGCTGATGACTGGGTCCAGCGTGGTCCAGACCCCACGAAGCCGTGGGCCAAAATTGTCACTGTGCAGGCTGGTGGCGATTATTATTGTTTGCTCTAATTTAACCAATCATTTATTCGCCACTTGGGCATAATTTGCAGACATTTGTAGACTTCGTGTTCCCAAACATGACAATGCGCTTATACAACTGGGCAACAATTGTTTGCTCTTGGTTTGAAGAACAGTATGGACAGTTTGAGCGACTGATTTGGTCAGTTAAATGGCGCCGGCCGCGGTGGCCGAGGGGACTAAGGCGCTCCAGTCACGGTCTGCACGGCCACTACGGTCGGGGGTTCGAATCCCCCCTCGGGCATGGATATTTGTGCCGTCCTAGTTCGTAAGTAGTTCATAAGTAGTTTGTAAGTTTAGGGACTGATGACCACGTAGTTAAGTCCCATAGACTATACAAACATTTGAACATTTGAACTTAAATGGCTTAACTTGAATCCCATCCAACATTTATGGGATATAATGAAGACGTCAGTTGGTGAACAGAATCTAAGATCGTCTAGAGTTTCGCAATTTTGCTTTCTTGAAGCATTTGTCTGTAGTATATCATCGTACTGGAGTTTACAACGAAAAAATTATAGCTTTTGAAATGTGGTGCTACAGCCGAATGCTAAAGATCAGGTGGTTAGATCGTGTATCTAATGTGGAATTACTGACCAGAACTGGGAGAAAAGAAATTTCTGTCATATATTCACTAAAAGAAGGCATCGATTGTTGGATCACATTTTGAGACGTGAAGGAAGCGGGATGGGAGGGAAGCGTGTGGAAAACCTGCCAAGTTTTCCGGTTTTCCCGAAAGATTTCCTGATTTTGGGGTAGTCTTCTGGTTTTCCGGATGAACATAATTTCTTTTCAGGAATTCAACTCCCGGGATTGTTCCCGCCCTCTGAATTCATACAGAATTTCAGTTTTGACTTTCTATAGTAGCTACTATTCTGAGATGCGAGTGTTTGAAATTCGACGGAAAGTCGACCGATATTATCCATTATCCCTTCTCTTAGAATATCGTTGCGCTTTTGTCATTCACTCTGTGTGTTTGAAACATCGCCGGCGAAAGTCTATCGAAAATTCTATCAATAAGCACATTTCAGATACTCCTTGCGCATCGGCTGCACGATAGCAGGAAATCTTTGTTTATGCTTGCTGTTATGCTGTGTTTGCTGTGGTTATGGTAGTCGTGCAATTGGTTGACGAATTTTGGAATGATTTAGTGTTTTCGTGATGATGAGTTTAAATAACAAACCATGTCCTCAGTCGTTCAGGGACGTATTTCCTGCACAATTTCCGTGTATTATGTGATCGCGGAAAGGTGAAACATTCGCATTCTGTTCCATGTGTTTGTATGATCTAAACATTGCTTACGAACAACTGAATTAGTAAATAGTATTAAATCTGTTAAACGTGTCTCCAACATGAGAATGAAGGATAGCAGTGGGAAAATTGATTAATTTTTACCACTACTGTACCTGACCTGGATGTAATAAGAGCAGAATGTTTGTTTACTTAATTTTAATTGATCGTAATATTCCGTTAACTGCTGCTGCTATGCACGCGTTAAATTATTGCGATTTGTGAGCTTCTGCATTTCTGTTTTTGAAAGTTGGCAGGTATGGTGAGGGTTAAAAATAGTAGAGGAAGACGGGAAGGCGAATTTTTGCAACTACAAAAGTAAGCGAAACAAATCGCAATTTGCGATCAGTTATGGCTTCACTGTACTAGGTGTAGATGCAGTACCAAAGTGCGGCGAATGAAAATTTGTGTCCGGCCGGGATACGAACCCGGGATCTGCTGCTTACTAGGCAGACGCGTTGACCACTCCGCCACCAAGGACACAGTGAATACCCGACTGCAGAGGACTCTTCCCTGCACGTCTCCCGCCACACCCAAATCTCCATTCGCCACTCTCTTTTCCTATTATCACAGATTTGGATGTGGCGGGAGACGTGCGGGGATGAGTCTGCAGTCGGACTGGTCACTGTGTCCTCGGTGAGGGAATGGTCAACGCGTCTGCCTAGTAAGAAGGAGATCCCGGGTTCGTATCCCGGCCGGGCACAAATTTTCATTCGCCGTACTTCGGTATTCCATCTAAACGTAGTACAGTGCAGCCAGAATTGATCGCAAATTGCGATTTATTTCATTCACTGAACGCTGCAGCGTCGCCAAATATATATAATAATCGTACAAAAGTAAGTGGGTTGCCGTCTTATTCAGAAATGAAGAGGGTTCACAGGTTAGAATGGCGTGGAGAGCTGCATAAAAAAGATCATTGAACTGAAGACCACAACCACAAGGGCCGACGGTAGATGCAGCATTACTCGATACTCCTGCACGGGCCATTCAAGGACTTGTTGAATTGCATCTGCCGCGGTGGAGTAGCCGAGCGGTCTAAAGCGTCTCGCTGTGGAGCGCGCGGCTGCTCGCCGTGGAGGTTCGAGTCCTCCCTGGGGCATGTGTGTGTGTGTTTGTTCGTAGGTTAGTTTACCTAGATTTACGTAGTTTGTAAGCTACGGACTGATGACCACGCAGTTTGGTCCGATAGATTTACAAACATTTGAACATTTGAATTGCATCTAAGTCGATCTGCTGCCCTGCACCTGGGGGTTCACTCCTTTGAGTGCCGGATCTCGATAATAGCGGTGGCGGCCGCAGCAGACGTGTCGGTAATGACGTGGCGTTTGCTCGGCCAGCCAGTAGCGGCAGAAGAGCCGCGAGGCGCAAGACGGCCGGTGCACGGCGACGCGACTAATTGGCGCGCTGTTCGGCAGCCGCGCGCAGTAATTCACAATTACGCGGCCGGGCCTGGCAGCGCCGCTAAATCATGTTAAAGTGGCCGCGGCGCTATATTCGCGCGCTGAAAGGCCGCGCCGCCACACACTTAGCCTAATTAACGCGGGGGTGGCGCCAGCATTGTCCGACATACGCTCGCGCATTCTTCGCTCAGTCCCCAAGCGACATCTACACACATTCTCCGTAGGTCGTCTTCCGGAACGTTCCTCGCAATCACAAGTACTTTGTTTCGTTCTTCTTCCAGTGTCAAACAGAGCGAGAGGAAAACTACACCTTTTGTGCCACAGTGCACGCCATAATTTCTCTCGTACGCTGCCCACGCTGATCACGTGGATATATACAATATACATATGGTAATGTATTTTATTCAGATATTGGTTTCAGTTGTAAATGTCAGATACAGTACCGTATTTTGCCGTGTCAACTTCTCTCTTGAAGACGTTTACTTAGTAGGAAGCACCACAGGCCGCCATAATAGCGGTAAAGTCATCCTCATTGCCCTCTAATATGGTGTGTGATCACCTCGGATGGCCAGTACACCGAGCGTTCCAAGGCGCCTAGCTGCTCTGCGCGCCGTTGGAGGTTCGAGTCCCCCATCGGGCATGGGTGTATTTGTTGTCCTTATCATAAGTAGTTTGTAAGCCTAGGTTCAGACGATCAGAGTATTAAAGGAGGAAGGAAGAATCTTGGGGTTTTAACTTCCCGTCCACTGCTTGGTCATTAGAGACGTAGCTCACGCTCGGATTTTTGGGGAAGGATGGGGAAAGGAAATCGGTCGTGCCCTTTGAAAGGAACCATCCCGGCATTCGCCTGGAGTGATTTAGGGAAATCACGGAAAACCTAAATCTGGATGGCCGGAGGTGGATTTGAACCACCATCCTTCCGAATACGGGTCCAGTGTGTTACCACTGCGCCACCTCGCTCAGTAGAGTATTAAAGACCCATAGATTTACAAAATTTGAGATTGATTTGATTTTCGGTCAGTACAGTTGAACATCTGCGTGCGATGGACAGTATCAGGTTATCAAACAGTTCTCGAGGGATATTTGTCCATTCTCAAATAATAATAATAATAAAATAAATAAATAAATAAATAAAATACAATAAATAATTCAAATGTTTGTAATCCTATGGGACTCAACGACTTAGGTTATCAGTCCCTAGACTTACAAACTAATTAAACTAACTTAATAAGGATAACAAATACACCCGTGCACGAGGGAGGACTCGAAACTCCGACGGGGAACTGCCATGTGTACCGCAGCAAGGCGCCTTCGTGCGCTCGGCTATTCCGCCACGGCCCATTCTTTCCGTAGTGCAATATCCAGTTCTGCAACCATTGTGGGAGGTACTGGTGCGTCTGCCAAGTGCATCTCAGACATGCATGATCGGGCTTAAGTCGTGTGAACAAGATGGCCATTCCATCCGTTCAGTTCGCTCATCCTCAAGCATGTTGTCCACCGGTGAAGCTCTGTGGGGACGAGCGTTGTCGTCCACCACATGGAACCCATGTCCCATGACACCAGCGTAGGGCACAACAAAAGGTCAAACGGCCTCGCCACTATACCTATTGACCAGCCAGAGCGCCATCCTGAACAACATAGAGTTCTCTACGTCCGCCAAAACTCCTGCCCTCAGCATTCGTCCACCAACATGATATGAAAAGGCCTATGTTCCTGTATTACGGAATCCCTTCTATCCAGCATGCACTAGCCTGGTTCTTTTAATGTGCAACTACTTCCTCCTTGGACGGCAGTCCCCAAGGAAGGCTTGCGATCCTCGCCTCCTTTTGGGTCGCGACTCAGAGGCTGAAAAACACTACTTTCAGCCAATCACTGACCGTTTGGGATCATGCAGAAGTCACACACTGCTGTCCACCAAAAAGTGCTCAACAGTTGCCTTCCTCCGGTCGTTGTTTCTGCGTGGGTTGGAGAAAGAACGGGGCGGTGACTTCCTCATCAATTATGAAAAGCATTGTCGCGCGCAGACGGGAATACCAATTGTGCAGTAGGCGTCGGCACATTGGGCATTGTGTTCTTGAGCCGCACGGGCGTGGATTATGCGACAGTCACGGAAAGTCGGATATACACATGCAAACGGATTGTTGTCCGCAAAAGATAATAAAACAAACACGTTAAACTGACAAGGGAAGGAACTCAGACACGGCCAAGCGTTTCGGTTCATCTTTGGCTGGTCGCTTCTCTATGATATTTGGGCTCACTGCCCTCCAGGGTTTGAGAGGGCCGCCTTGGATTGGATGTTGATGACACTAAATCGACTCTGTGTTAACCGTGTCGATAGGTAATTGTAAACTGATCATTTTAATGGTATCATGTTTTTTCGATGTTTATTGATAAGGTCGTTGTGTCTACCGCTCCGTTTCACTGGGCCAACGCCGCTTCACGGCACAACATAATTACCTTACTAAGTGTATAAACAGTAGTCATAACGGCAAAATCGCGATTTCTGACAGCGTAAGTGGTGATGAAAATTGATTACTGTATAATTATCTAGCGACCCAGTTAGTTTTAAGATTTATTTAGTTTCACGAGCTTTAATGCCGGTTTTCTCAAAATCTGGGAGGTGCTGAGCAGTAGTGTCTTTTAGACCTTTATTTATTTATTTTTTTCATACGTGGGCGACCGGTGAAGGGTGAACAGAGTTAATTGGCTGTGTCTGATGTTCTTCCCTTGTAAAGTCAATATACTATTCGAAATACAGCATGTTCCTAGTGTGTTGTAAATACCATTCTCGTCACCAGAGGAAGTGATTGAAATGAAATGAAATCTTTGTATAGTCTATGGGACTTAGCTACGGGGTCATCAGTCCCTAAACTTGCAAACTACTTATGAACTACTTACGAACTAGGACGGCACAAATATCCATGCCCGAGGGGGGATTCGAACCCCCGACCGTAGTGGCCGTGCAGACCGTGACTGGAGCGCCTTAGTCCCCGCGGCCACCGCGGCCGGCGGAAGTGATTGTTTGGACAGACTTCACACTGATATGTCACATTGTTCTAACGTCACTAGTGTGACGATTGATTTAAAGCAAGCCATAATGGCAAATATGGAGGACATACGAAGCTAACTCTTCACCACAAGCTCTATATGATGCGATTACGCTGTTGTAAGCAGACCGCTACGTGTATACGCTTAAACAGTTCTGCCTTACTGAGCTAACTTTGATAGTGAACCAGATTTTTAAAATTTTTTATTTATTTATTTTTCAAAGCTTCTGAAGAAGTCTTCAGCAGGGAAGGACGAAACGTCAGGCAGATAATTATGCCACGGACAATAGCCTCATACCAAAGAAACCAAATTCATCAATAAAACTGTGTGATTTTTCGTGTCAGATACAGCCGAGAACTGCCTCTGGAAAGCGCGACAGCCGCTCACATGAGACGGCTTACAGAGGTGTTTAGCCGGGCGTCCGTTTTCCTCCGTGAGGGCAGCCTGGCAGGCGTGACGTCACTGTGGGAAGCATACGTAGAGGGTGTACCCGGCGTGACGGGGTGGCGCTGCGAGTGATGGGGTCTGTTTATTTTCTATAATGTACTTTCGTTACATACAAAACTACTGTCGTTCATTTATGAATACTCTGATGTGTGTTTCAGTGTGACCGCTGGAATGTCGGGAGTTAAATTATTACTGGTTTGCATTTGAAGGAGGTCCCTCAGGCGGCGGTCTGTACATCGTAGTTACTATCTCCCCTCCCCCCTCCCACGGAGGGTCGCCATCACAGGAGCAAGCACTTGCATCATAAAATAACTAGGGGTTCACTAATAAAAAAAACGTATACCTAAGTGAAATTTGTTTAATGTTAAAATTAAGGAACTGCATGAGTAATATTAATTGCGAATGTAATAGCTCATGGATTGTTTCATGGTAAATAAGGGAAAAGCCTCAAAACTGTTTCAGGAAACAATCGATAGATAATAGTACATGATTTAATAAGTAATCATGAAAATTTCGAAGAAAGATCTACTTCTTTACAAATAGTCTATACAGTGGGTACAGTGGGACCTTTCTTAAAGAACACAGTTCGCTTTTGACTTATCTGAAATGTGAAACACTTGTTAAGCAAAATATCTTTTTCTAATGTAAATCATGTAAAAATAGAAAGTTGTGTGTTCCATTCCTAAAAATACACAAAAACAACTTCGTCCAACAATTGAAATTGAAGCTTTAAGAAAATAAAGAAGAGTAAATTTGTTTCCTATGAGATAACATTGTTGTGTTACGTTTCGTGACGATGTAGCAAAGGGGGAGGGGGGGGGGGGTTCGCCAGAATATTTTTATTTGGAAGGGGGTCGCATATTCGAAAAGGTTGAAAAACACTGGTCTGGGAAATATATAGGCCTATCCCGTGGAAGGAAAGAATAATAATTATGACGAAATTCGCCCTTATGAAGTCACTAGGGTGATCGTATTTCCGTCGAGCTATTTGGGAGGGTAACAGTGAAGGAAGTGACCGGTGGTGATACTAGGTACCCTCCGCCACGCACCGTATGGTGGCTTACGGAGCATTTCATGTAGATGCGGAACCAACAAAATCTGAGCAAAAGAACAAAAGTAAGTCTGAAAGAGAAGAGGATTAAACGGTGGTGCTCCTCAGTTTGTTATGAGATCGCAGGGAATGAGACTTGGGGATGAGTGCGAATGCACGAGCCGAGGGACGTGTGTGTGGAGTCGGCGACTGCAGGTGGCGTAGGTGGGCGGCGTAGCGCGGCCTGCACTGCGGACCGGCCGCTGGTGCACTGCGGAGGCGTGGGCGGCAGCGGCAGCGGCAGACACCGCCTTAAAGCCGAACGACGCCTCGGACACGCGACCGCCGGCTGGCAGCCACTGCCCTCAGTTGCCGGTCCCGATGGTCTTTGGGTAAAATGTTAGACTGCGAACCGAACGGTCACCGATTCGAAACCCGGTAGGTCCTCGGGTTTTGCCAGTATGCATTTTAGTCCATCCTCCACTCAACGATGTGAGGAGGCGCCAGAAACGACACGTGGTTCGGACTCCACTTTAAGCTGTAGGTCCCCTTTCTCTAGTTGGATAACTGGGGTAGGCTAGGGACATGCAAGTCGCGAAGTGGCGTCCAATTGAAAGACTTGCACCAGGCCAATGAGCCACACGAAATTATTATTATTATTATTATTATGCCCAAAGCATTCGCGTGACATCCGTCTCGCCTACCGTCTCACTGCAGACGCAGCTCCTTCAGAAAAAGCTCCATTAATTCTAGCCCCAGCCAGCCGCGGTGGCCGAGGGGACTGAGGCGCTCCAGTCATGGTCTGCACGGCCACTACGGTCGGGGGTTCGAATCCCCCTTCGGGTATGGATATTTGTGCCGTCTTTAGGATTAGTTAGTTCACAAGTAGTTTGCAAGTTTAGGGACTGATGACCCCTATATCAGTTCCCGAATTCTCTCTTCTCATGTTCATCTAGCAGCCCACCTCTGAATTGTTTCTAAGACTTTCTTTAAACCAATTCGATAGGAGTGGCGAATACTTGAACAGTATTCGAGAATACTTTACAAGTCCAGAATGAAACGTTCACTCTGCAGCGGAGTGTGCGCTGATAAGAAACTTCCTGGCAGATTAAATTTGTGTACCGGAACCGGGACTCGAACCCGGGAGTCCCGGTTCCGGCACACAATTTTAATCTGCCAGGAAGTTTCACTGTAAAAGTCGTCTATGTGAGTTCTCCTTTGCAGATGAACTACGTCTTCCAATATTATCCCATTATAAAAAGTAAACAATCCTCTTTTCCCACAACTTTCCTTTCTTCTGCAGTGTTACGCCAACATATTTAAATGACGCACCTGTGTCAAGCAGCAGAATGTGGATACTGTATTCAAACATTTTTGGATTCTTCTTTCCTACTCATTTGCAATACCTTTTATTTTCTTATTTTACAGCTAGCTGCTACAGCAACTAGAAGTACTGCCCATGTCATCTTCTATTCTGCTACCCTCACTCAACGATGACACCTCTTGTACACCACAGCACCATTAGCTAACAGATTGCTAATCATTTTGTCTCTCATTTAATTTAATTTGATCAAAAATAATTTTACTCCTGGGTCAGTCCTTAAGATACGTGCTCAGTTTGTCGGCCAAGTCCGCGATCGAAGAGAAATGTTTTTGAATACAGGTCGGACCTATATACGTTTCACCAGCACTCCAATTTCTATCACTTGTAATCGCTTCATATCATAACGAGATTAAAAATTCTTTCCTTCAACCTGTCATAAAAATAACAAATCGTAAAAATTTAATGTTGTTTTGCGGAAAGTGACAGATTTCATTTTCATCTTAATTCCGTTCGGAGATACCTGATCAAAATGTTTTGTTTGAACCCTGCTGTTATGTTTTCTTAAATCAGATGTGCTTCCAGTTACGAAGGCTGCCGAAACGCGGAGTGCCGCGGCGGAGTGGCCGAACGTATTGAGGCGCTATGCTTCGATGCGCGAGGCCGTCCCCCGTCGGGGGTTCGAATCCGCCCTCGGGCATGGATGTTTGTGCTGTATTTAGTATGTTAGTTCATAAGTAGTTTGTAAGTTCAGGGACTGATGACCCCGCAGTTCAAGTCCCATAAGCTTAACAAACATTTGAATGCTCTTGCTGTAATGTAGTAACTGCCGCGGTGTAGTAGCCGAGCGATCAAAGGCGCCTCGCTGCGGAGCGCGCGGTTGCTCGCCGTCGGAGGTTCGAGTCCTCCCTGGAGCATGTGTGTGTGTGTGTGTGTGTGTGTGTGTGTGTGTGTGTGTGTGTGTTGTCCTTAGGTTAGTTTTACCTAGGTTTAAGTAGTTTGTAAGCTACGGAATGATGATGACGCTGTTTGGTCCGATAGATTTACAAACATTTAATTTTTTGTACTAACTATTCTGTGCGAAATTCGAAATAGAAAATTATAAAAGGACATATTGATTTAAGAAGAGCGATAAAAGAAGATACAATAGGCTGAATGAAACATATTATGGAGTTCCACTGCCTAGGGAGGTGGTGTCAGAAAGTGACCTGGAGCCCGAAGTTCCTGCACATTGCCCCCCTTGGTTACTAAGATGTTTGACTATGCTGCTAGGTTCCACGTACTGCTTGTATACTACGCCACCAGGACTACTATGTGCAGCCTATGTGCAGCCTCTGGGGCCCGCTGCCCTCGCGCCCGGTGCGGCTAGCGGCCAGCCTCGCGCGTGAGCCCAGCCTCCGGCGCGTGCCGGATTGCGATCTCTCGGCCCGCTGCGTCACCTATCGACCTGGCGCGTGACGTCACGCCAGTCGATGGCGGCCTTCCTTCCGCCTGACGGGTCGCGGCCGCGGCCGCAGCCGCACCGCCGTGTGTGTGATGCGACAACGCGCCCAGGCGCTGCCCGACCTTCAGGCGAACGCGCCGCCGCGTACACACCGCCACGGGTTGCTGTTCGTTTTCCAATGTCCATCATAAAATGTTGTTATTCCGAACGTGTTGAAAAAGTAATTACTAATAAACGTCTTACTTATAACAGCTTCATAACTTTTCTATAGTTCTCGAAATATAATCGGCAGACTTATTGTATAAACTGTACTTTGAAATATACATAATTTTCGATGTGCAGCTCTTGTGATTGCCGTGTTTGCAGTCAAAAATATTGGACATTAGATTCGCCTAATAACCAAAAGCCGGCCGCATTGGCCGAGCGGTCTGCGGCGCGTCAGTCACAGTCTGCACGGCCTCTACGGTCGGGGGGTTCGAATCCCCCCTCGGGCATGGATGATTGTGCCGTCTTTAGTGTAAGGTAGTTCATAAGTAGTTTGTAAGTTTAGGGACTGATGACCCCGTAGTTAAGTCCCTTAAGCTTAACAAACATTTGAACATTCAATAACCCAAACAGTGTTATTCACTTTTACCCAAACAAGTTCCATCACTTCTGTGCCAGCATCAGTCTTTCTCTTTGGCCATGTCCCCGCACATGCAGGATTGGCTCTGCGTTCAATCCGGATGCCTTTCCTGTCGCCACCCTATACCCGCCAGGTAGGAAATGTGTACCCCAAATGACTGCGTATAGTGTTATATGTGTGGAACTGTAAAGTGTTAAGAAAAGTTTGTGAATCATGTAACTGAGGCGGGACTGGCTACCAGTCCAGTATTCGCCTAGGGGTGTGTGGAAAATCACCTAAAAACCACATCCAGGCTGGTCGACGCTCCGACCCGTTAATCCACCGGGGTTGGTACGCCTCCCCGTCTCGGAAAGCGATGCGTTAGTCCACACGGCTAACCGAGCGGGTCTCTGTGCTAGCGTCAGTGGGTTTCTTTATTTATTTATGGCTCTGAAATACATACTGTTTTAGTACTAACCTATGTGGTTATTACTTCGGTTTTTAAATTAATTGGCCTTTTAACGTAATGTTGCACTGGCAGCATTGTCATTTGCAAACAAATAATCTTACTGAATCTTGTGACGGCTTAGCTTGCTGTTTCTAGTGTGAACACGTAAAATGTAGTGCGATAGTCAGATTATATTTTCCATTACATAGTTTTGTTTGGAAGTACATTTTCTCTTCCCTCTTTCTATGGACACCACACACGCATTACACATAATTCGCGGACTATTTCCTTTCATCGTCACTTAACACTTACGTAAGAAACGAGTGTGTACCCTTGTCAAAAAAAAAGAGAAAAAAAAATGAAACCGAATTTATGCTGTAACCCAATATAAATGATCTATAAAAAGTATTTCCCAGTAATTTAAGTATAACTCTATTATAATAGCGCTATTACATAAAAGAATAATGATACAATAAACAAAAAAATGCATCTACACGACGGCTACATCGTTTCTCCATGTAGTGGAAAAGAAGCACATAGAATGGTGAAGGGGATGAGATTAATGGGGACAACAAATAAGGCAAATAATAGTAAGATTTCAATAAATTAGACAGTATAATCACATTTGACGTAGGAGTAAAAAAACTGGTTGGGAATAGGTCGCGTGTGGCGGCATCTGCACGACTCGGACCGATGTGCACGATAACCTCCACTTAGCGACTGACTGGTCAAGAACACGTGCAAAACAACTCCCCGACGACTACTTAACGTCAAGTCACTAGGAACTGAGCACAAATAAAATTAGCAGGTAGTTAGGTAAATGTGCACCAAAGTGAGTAAGCTCACAGTAAAACAATAAATTAAACGGAACTGAAAACTGTACCCTGCTGAATACTGGCAACAAGAACATGTGGCTTTACACACATTATTTTTGCATAACTTACAGGCACGACGAGTTTCGGCAGAATTCTAGCGTCGTCGGGTGCTTAATTTACATTTCTGCAATGTTAAACAATACACTGCTGTTAGGTAGGAAAGAAAGTTTAGCTGTGTTTGCGCGCTAGTCAGGGGAAGTAGTTTTGCTCCTCCCCAGAAAAATTTCTTTTCCTGTGCGTCGTACTGTGCAGTGTATTATTGAAGTACTCCCAGTTTTAATTTACATCTGGTCCACAGAGCACAAGGACAATCAGTGCATGTCGTTATACAGTCATTTACAATGGGGGCGGACAGAGCATGCGGGAGTTTCTTCAGCTATTACTATAATACGTACGGTATGGATACAGATATTTTTCGTACAAGCTGTGGTGAATGCGTATGTAGATCCTTCTGAACCATAGGCAGGGCCGGGTGACGTGGTGCAGTGGTCACACACTGGACTCGCATTCAGAAGGCCGGCGTTTCAAATCTGCTTTTCCACGATTTGTCTAAATCACTCCTCCTTCCCCATAGTCATCAAAATAATTTGCGCTTGTGCTCGGAAGCTAACGACCACGCAGTCGTTGGGACGGTACCTGATCTTCCTTCCTCGACAGCAATTTGTTTAATTCTGCAGCTTTATTTTCACGTGTATTCATTCGTAAATTATGGTGGCCAGATATCGGGATCAAGTAAAAATATGTTGTTGTTGGGTTTTTTAAAGGAGACTAGACTATTACGTTATCAGTCCCTAAAATTGTTATGCGACGCGGCGGCGTGGCCGAGCGTATTGAGGCGCTATGCTACGATGCGCGAGGCCATTCCTCATCGGGGGTTCTAATGCCCCCTCGGGAATGGATGTTTGTGCGGTCTTCAGTATAAGCTAGTAGTTTGTAAGTGTAAGTTTAGGGACTGACGACATCGCAGTTGAGTCCTATAAGCTTACAAACATTTGAACATTTTGAATTGTTATGCACTGCTGACTTGCAGATGTGTACAGTATAAGTGTGATAATACTGAAACAATCTGACACTTTTATCATCAATCATTTTCCTCTTGTAATGGAGTTAAACACTTTCCCTCTTCAGCAGTCTACACTCCTTTGCTCCTTTTTTTTTCGAGGGTAGATAACCACCATGAACAGCTTTGCAAAATCTTATTTGTTACGCTATTCTCAGATGGAGTGCTTGTTAAACGACTCACGACCTACAGGTGTCCTGTTGATGGTCGCAGAACTAGTTACAAGAAGACACCCAACACCAAGGATGGGGATCAGTTTCACGCATACAGACATTAAGATCGACAGACTCGAGAGGAACAGCTCATACGCTATTAACAGGTTTCATCTTCTCGTTATGTCTAACAATAACAACACCACCACCATCGCCGTCGCTGTTGCCGAGGGGACTGAGGCGCTCCAGTCACGGTCTGCACGGCCACTACGGTCGGGGGTTCGAATCCCTCCTCCAGCATGGATATTTGTGCTGTCCTTAGTCTTAGTTAGTTCATAAGTAGTTTGTAAGTTTAAGGGCTGATGACCCCGTAGTTAAGGCCCATAAGCTATACAAACATTTGATTTGAAACACCACCATCAGTATCACCGCCATCATCATTTTTATCAACAAAACAACAAGAACGCCATTAACAACAACATCGCTGTTAACAACAGCGACAATAACAACATCGCTATTATCAACAACCGTGCAATCTTAAACGTGCCGATTTTGGGTAAGGCCTGTACACACACAATGTGGACTAGTGAAACGGATTGTGACCTTGACCTTGTTGCGGTCAGGACACATCGTGGAAATGCCGCATCGGCCGTCGGTGATTGCTCTTCTAATAACAGTTACTAATATACCGTGTTCTGAAGAGCGCTGTTAATATTCAGTGTGTACCGTGGAGACTTGACAGTGGCGCTATAATCTCCCGGCGAGGAAGTTTATAGGGCGTTAAGTAGCTACCCGGCAGCTCGGAAATTGGTCGCTAGTGGCGAATTTAAAAAGACGCGGCTGCATAGCTGAGGCAGAGCTCATCCGCGGCCGTTGTGAAACCTGCTTATGCAACAGTCGGCGCGGGCAACCAGTCGCCGCTCATTTCCATGTTCACGGGCAGCCTAATGAGAAGGCGGCCTCCCGCGTGTGACGTCACCGCTGTTTACACTGCGCTTCAGGCTGAGGGCGGCTGTAATTCGTTGTTGTATCAACATTTCACACCATTTTGGCCTATTACGATTGTTTCCTATTATCTCTTTTATAGTATACATCATCGGTACGTAGTTGCAAAATATCTTGGAATTAAATTATCAGACGTTGTACGCGGAGAAAACTGAAGGGTCAGTTTGGGGGGGAGGGGGGAGAAAGCGAAAAATTTAATTGTTCCGAAAGACGAGAAAAAGTGATATTAAATTTGGAATTGTGATTATAATAATACTTACGTACTTACAATACTTTTTACTTCATAAATTAAACATCTTGAGTGTACTTTAATTTGGGCAGAGCGTTAGAGGCAACCATTGTGTTTCCAAAATGAATTAATTTCCCAAAATGGAGTCAAACATGATTCTGTAACCGTAAATAAGTAAGAAATAGATGCAATAACTCCAAAACAATCGTCATTAAACAAATTTCTGTTTGTGATAATACATCGTGTATATTTAGCTACACATCGTGTATATTTAGCTACGGGACAGCTTACTGAAGAACTGCCCGGTTCCAGGAAGACAAAACATTACTACAATTCGTATACCTTTTTCAGCTTGCAAACGGGAAGGAGCACTAATTTAAAGAACACACTAATTAGGGATTAAATTACAAAGCAGCGAAAGCAACTGCAAAGCTTTCGTGCACTAATTAAGGAGTTATAAAGTTAAACGCACCATTATACGATGGTATGGGCAGTTAAGAGAAGGCCTAAGCATTGGCAGACATTGTCGGGAGTTGTTACACTTATTATGCCTGTTTACATTTCTCCGTGATAAGTCGTTTCATAAATTCGCTTACGATAGTGGCCGGTTTGAAATGTTATTTTCTTAACAAAAGAAATGGAGGGAAGTCTCCAGTATCGTATTAAGACGACATTCCTCCCACTATTCTGGGAAGGGAGATAGGCTGTAGTCCCATACACTTCCCACTCCCCCCCCCCCCCGTCCCCCTCGGTCTTCTCTGGATTCGGCACTGTTTCTGTTAGCTAAGTGATGTTGTAAACAACAGCAGGTGTGTTATGTGGCAGATACACAACTGATAATTTTCCGTGTTGGTCAGTGTGAACTGACGAAGTGGCTAGAACTTTTAGAATAGCAGAAAGATGATTTTTAATTTTAATTTTTTATTTTTTATTTTCATTTTTTCACGGTGCATCCTTCAAATGTTACATGAGCATTGGAATTGTACACAGTGTTGAAGGTACTAATTTTCCAGCGATAGTTGTATTTTAATTTTTGAATAGCCGATAATTCTCCTTTGACTTTTCATCGCACACATTGCAATCTTCTGTGATTTCGGATTTCGGTCAGGCATGTTTTCGCACGTAACTGCCTGCATTGTATGAGCCATAGTTCCAAATACATAGAAATCCGATTGCAACGTTAAGCGAGACAGTTTGAAATATAAATTCAAATAACCTGAGAGGGTTTTTCGTCTCAAACACGTCCAAGACATTAACGATAAATAAGAAACAATGAATTAAAATTTGATATTTATATCACCTTAACAGGAATGTTCCAATATGTTCATTACCGAAGTGCTATTCCGCTGCATGGAGAGCCTTGGCAGTAGTGGTAATTATCTACGGAACACAGAAGTTGAATTAAAGTTTGTGACGTGCGCCGGGCGCCGTGGCTCAGCGCGCCCGGTCAGGGGGCTCAACGCCCACTGTAATAAAAAAAGCTGAGCCAAGAACACTTCGAACATCAACGAACAAATACGATCAGCGTCCGCAATGAACAGAACTACCCAAAGAGCAAAAAAAAAAAAAAAAAAACGGTAAGGCGTCTGCCTAGTAAGCATGGAGATCTGGGTTCGATTCCCGGCCGCATCATAAATTTTAATTCATTGTTTCTTATTTATCGTTAATGTCGAGACAGTTTTGTACGTCGAGTGGTGACTGTGATTATTTGTCAGGAAATTGCTTGTTGCTGAGTGAGGGCTCGCGCGTGTTGCAGGAGGCGGCGAGTCGCAGCACTTGTCGCGGGTCATGACGATGGCGGAGGCGGCGGCGGAGGCAGCGCCGGCCCCGGCGCCAGACCACCGCAAGCAGCGCAAGCGCAAGCGGCTCAGCGCCGTCGTCGACCAGCTCGCCCTCCACAACAACAACAACAACAATAACAACAACAACAACGTGCCGCCCAGCGGCGCCAACAGCCCCGACTGCGAGGACGAGGACGTCTTCAGGTGGGTACACTTTACAGTAGACCGCTTGTGGACAGATCTACCCCGAAAGCCTCGTAATACTGCAAATGGATGCCTAACAATGTTTCTTCATCCAGAGAAAGATAACAATTAACTGGGTGTTATGCCAGTAAGAAAACGAGTGGAGGGCGGGAAATGGGAAGGAGGGAAGAGTAAAGTTTGATAGGCCATAGCAACAGTGCTGCTTAGATACAGGTGGGGCATTCTTACAGGGCAGAAAGACTTATTTGCACAGCTTCCCATGATTTAATGAGAATCCCTCATAAGCTCATCAGGAGATGTCAGATTTATTGTCCTGTATTGGATAGACCCCTTACGAGCGTAATATGCTAAGCTGTCATACTGGTTCCATTACATTGCCCAATGATGGTTGTGTGTTTACCTTTTCCCCGCCGGTGAATGAACTTACTTCGACTTCTTGCTTCGCTCTTTTGTCTCGGCATCTAAGGGATACATCGAGTAATCGTATTTTGTGACTAGGCTGCTAAAGAAGTCAACTCAGTTGGCGTAAGTAGTTGAAGCATTTCCGCTTCTGCCTCGTATAGATTTTTCTTTTTTAAGAGAAATAGCAGACACAACGCAGCGGGAGAGATCTTGTCATTGTTGAAATTTTCTCGGTTTGTCGACCAGACATAATAACATTTTGTTCCAATGTTTGGACTTGTTTGGTAATCTTTCACGTGTAGTGGTTTCCTTTATAACAACTTCGACAGCAGATCCTATAACACACGGGATTGGCCAATCAAACGACTTCAGATAGATGACAAGGACGGAAAAGGAGAAAAGGAAGAGGGGAGACAGAACTGTAATATAGCTCACGCCACATCGCCTATTGAGTTCTGGGCAGAAGCAAGAAATATTGGATGGTACGACCTGAACTTTGCAGGTAGCAATATCGTTTCATCGTTTCGAGAGTATGTCAGCAATTCAGTGCTAATATCTCTAGTTGATTTCAATAAAATTCGCCGCAAAACATCCATTGTTAAACAAACGTTACTCGCTCTGAAAGTAAAGGGTCTTTGCACGGTTTAGTGCAAGGGTAAAATACTTTTGGATCCCTTTCTGATAGACACAGGTGCCCTTGTCCTTGAGTCGTACATCCTTCCTTTTCGATTCCATTGTAAACTGGATCTGTCTATGGATGCAATTAATGATCTCACTTTACGTTTTGGACGTGACAAGACTTTGTGACTATCATACAATGTCATAACCTGTTTGTAGTATGTATATTGTCTTAAGAATTGCTGCGCCTGTTCTTTCGGACATATCGGAAAGAACGGACATCGCTATGTGATGCTGCGGCTGTTGTAAATATAGATTTTAACTGGTTTTTGTGACGCTGTTAGTTGTAATCATACAACATGCATACGTGAAAATCTGCGTGTGGGCCGGGAATCGAGCTCGGGTCCTCCTCCTTGCTAGGTAGTTCGGCTAACTCGTTGCGCCACTCCAGACCCACGAGCTTATAATATCTGCAAGGACAGCCCAAGCACGTAGCACGTGCATCCCAGTTCTTCATATGTCGTCCTACTGTGACTACTGGACTCAACTGACTCGCAGCTCGCCCTGTATTGCTCCCAGGACTCCAGTCCTCGTGTGGATCGCTACTGCAGTATGCGTCAGTCGTCGACTTTGAGACTTTGGGGTTAAGAAATTTGGCGTCTCTTCTTTCGGACAAGTCTCAAATTTGAGGACTGACGCTTATTTAAGTGTGAATGCACACTGGGAGCGGACTCCTAGCGAGAATACAGGGCCCGCTTCGAGCCACGGAGTACAGTAGTCGGAGGACATAAGAAGATTTGGGTCGGACGTGGTATGTGTTTCAGTAGTCCTTGCAGGTGTGCCTGGAGTGGTGCAGGGGTTTTGTGCAACGGTTTAGTAAACGTGAGGTCTCGAAATCAGGTAATTTGCAAGACAGCTTTCCATCGAAATATGCACGCATCTATCGATATATATCGAACGTTCGATATAGTGTTTCTGAATCGAAGATTCGGGCGCTACGCGCCCTCACGTACTGAGAAAATTCTTGTTTAACCTATACCTAACCTAACTTTGACTTTAAAAATTTATCTGTAGCGTAGCCTTAAGAATGTTAGATATAGGTTAAGCAAGAAGGGTTTTTTTTTTTTTTTTTTTTAGTACGTGAGGGCGCATAGCTCCCGAATTTCCGGTTCAGAAACACTATATCGAATATCTGATATATATATATCTATACGTGCGTGCATATTTGGATGGAAAGCTTTCTTGCATATTACCCGAGTTGGAGTCCCGGCCCCGGCGCGTTGTACGGTTACACGAGCTTGCAGCAGCAGAGAGTAAGACAGCCCGTTTGCATGTAGTGCGGTGTGTGTTGCAGCGACAGCACGACGCCGCCCCCGGTGCCGGTGCCGGCGCTGTCGCAGGCGTCGTCGGCGGCGGCGCCGCAGGCGGGCGCGACGGCGGGCGCGGCGGTGTCTGCTGGGGCGGGCGGCGAGTCCGCGGGCGCGGGCCCCGAGCCGGGCACGCCGCTGCCCTGCGGCTGCGCCAGCTGCTTCAGCTTCGAGTACTACCTGCAGTCCCAGTACCTGCACGCCACCTCGCCTGACGCCTTCCGCCGGCGCTCGCACTCCGACTCCGACCTGCCGCTCTGGCTCGACACGCGGGACCATGTAAGTGTGCCGCTGCACTCGCTCCTGCTCACCCGTGGCTAGTCCGCGGGGTGTACACCATAGACCATAGAGAATACAGAATGTACGTGACGTCATTACACTGAAACCAACATCCCAGTCACCTGACTCGGGGCAAAAAGCCGTTTTCGTCTTTACAAGAAATGTGAAGTGGAGCCGACAGATGTAGTTTTTCTCATTTATAACTGAAATGAGGCGTTGATTTTAACAACATACCTGCAACTTTTCACTGTATAACGAATAATGACAGCCAATAATGCATTCATGCATGAAGGTATATTGTTATTGAACTGTCTTTTATGCGTACTTCACTTTTTGGTCGGGTGTAGTGTTTAGTCGAAAAGTCACTGTTTGTATGGGGAGATGCTGACGTGGTGGTGTTATGTTGCAGACGGCGCGACGGCCAGCAGCGCTATCGGCGCCGAGCAAAGGTGGCTCCCTGGAGTCGGAGGGCTCTGGGTCGCAAGACTCGCCGCTGGACCTGTCGATGAAGGCGGCGGCGGCGGCGGCGTCTGCGGCGGCCGCTGCGGCGGCAGCGGCGGCGGCGACGGTGGCGGCGGCGACGTCCGCGTGGTCGTGCCGCACCGGCAGCAGCACCGGCTCCTCCGAGCCCGGCACGCCCGCCTCCGTCGTGACGGCGGGCGGCGTCGCCGTGCCCGTGGTGCGCGGCGACGTGGCCTCGCCCACCACCATGGCCAGCGTCGCCGTGCGCTACAACCTCGAGGTGTCGCCCGTCGTCGAGGAGATGCCGCCCGGCACCGACGTCGCCTACGTCTGCCCCGTCTGCGGCCAGATGTTCAGCCTGCACGACCGCCTCGCCAAGCACATGGCGAGCCGGCACCGCACGTCGGCGTCGAGCGGCGGGGGCGGCGGCGGGGGTGGCGCGGGCGGCGGCGGCGGCGCGGGGTCCGGCGGGGTCGGCGGCGCCCCCGAGCGCGCCTACCTGTGCGAGGTGTGCCGGCGCTCGTTCGCGCGCTCCGACATGCTGACGCGGCACATGCGGCTGCACACGGGCGTCAAGCCGTACACGTGCCGCGTCTGCGGCCAGGTGTTCTCGCGCTCCGACCACCTGAGCACGCACCAGCGCACGCACACGGGCGAGAAGCCGTACAAGTGCCCGCAGTGCCCGTACGCCGCGTGCCGCCGCGACATGATCACGCGCCACATGCGGACGCACGCGCGCGGCGGGCCCGGCGCCGCCGCCCTCGCGCTGGGCGCCGTGCAGCCCAAGCAGGAGCTCGACGAGCCCGCCAGCCCCTCCCAGGCGCTCTCCGCGCTCTCCATGGAGCCCGGCCTGCAGTAGCACTCCGCTTTCCGAGCACGGCGGTGCTCGGTCTGCCCTCTCGACGAGTCCGTGCTGTCGGGACCACCGTTCTGCACCTCCCTGCTCCGCCAGTCAGTGTACACGCGATGGCATCGCCGCCTGGAGGAGGATCGATCGTGGCAACCTGACATAGACACTGAGTAGCCGTCGACACCACAAGTGTCCGTGATACCCATTCCCTGTCAATGCAGTGCTGGCGCTGTACCTGTAGTCCCGTGACCTGCCTCGGTGCCTCGAGGCTTCCTACACCGTGAACGCTCATCGGAAGGCTCCACACCGAACCGGAAATAAACTCTAAGCTTTAGTGAAAATTGGACCGCTCCGTACTAAGACACTACTACTTCGCTACGCCAGTGTCGCTACACGTACTTCTACGCCAGTAAGCACCACTGCGTGAAGCCAGTTTTGGTCTCTGTGGCAGCCTGAAATTGGAAATGAGTAACATCCGAGCTGCCACCTGTCGACGAAGACTTCCCTCTGTCAATGCAGTACTGGCGCTGTGCACAATACCTTTGTCGCCAGATGGGTCTCGACACGAAAACATCCGCGAAAGCGTCAAGTCTCTGTGTAGGGACGGAAGTCGCGGACGAGTGATAAGTTCCACCTCCAAATACTGTCCCAATGACTAACAGTGTTGCAGAAGATAGCTATGTCGTGCTGCAGGGACATTGTATCCATCGAGCATTGCCAGGTGAATGGTGAGGACATTTAATACCGCCCTGCCCAACTGGCGAGTGTCGAAGGCGACAGCGATGTGGTGCTGGATCCATCGGCAGGTCACCCTCGAGGACATTCAACACCGCCGTGCCCGGCTGGCGAGTCTGCGACAACACACCATCCGGCGTCTGGTGCTGCGTGTTTTGACGTCAGTGCGAGAGCAGAGCGGCGCGGCGTGTCGTGCTCCGGCCTCGGCCAATATCGATCTGGCGGCGGTGTGACGCTCGGCCGCACGCGTGCCGCCGCCATTATAATTAGAACGGCGGAACAGACGACAATTCTTTACCTGAGCGGGGCTCGAACGGGCAGGCGGCCAGCAGGTGGGGCGCGATCGCCAGCGCTATTAAAAACTGGCTGCGCCCGACCGCCGACCGCGCTGCCCACGCCGCGCCGCTGCCGCCGCCGCTACAAACACTGCACTCCCTCCGCTGTACATGCTTCGATGGTCTCTAAGAGGCCCCACTACGTGTAAAAAGTTATTGTTGTTATTGTTGTTGTTCTTACTGTCTGACAGGCGAGACCTCGAGTTGCCCTTTGTACGTTTCTCTTCTTGGCCTCCCCTACCCTGCTCACCTCGTTTACTTGAGAGGATATTTGGAAATGAAAATACTCACTGCTCACCAAACTCGTGCTCGAAAATTTCGGACACTTGCCATTCCCTTTTCCCTACAAAATAATTATCCCCCCACTGTATGTAGTCCACATCCTCCTGTGTTCGTACCTACCGCCCTGTTTACCTCTCGTATTGTCGAAGAATCTGTTAGTGTTGCACGCAACGAGTGCCATACTTCCTTGTCAGCTGGTGCTGTAAATTAAGTTTGTGTTGCAGAAGAATCAGCTCAGCCTTTTCCAGAAGATAGCATTTACTCAAATACTCGCAGCTTGTAAGGGAGTTCTTTTGACTGTGAAAATTGTACTTCTACGTTAGGCTCATTTCGAGTCAGTGAATGCAGTAGTCGACACGCTCTGTTCCGAGGATATCTAGTTTTCGAGTATGAGGCCTTGCTTGCCTTGATGGGCCGTATGTCAGTTTTCCACAAAAACGGCAGTATAATCCACTTATAAAGGAAAAACAGCTCTATTTAAATATTAACGCATAACTTTATTTACTACGAAAACAACCATTTTCCAGTAGTATTTAACCAGCGAATAAGTGTCGTTTTCCTGCAAAACTCACATGTGGCTCTTAAGCGTATGACCTCATTGCTCGAAAACTAGGCATTTCAGAAACGGGAGATTTTCACCATTGTATTCACTGAATGAACACTATCCGGGATTATGAGTCTTGTCAAAATAAACCTCATTGTTAAAACAGTTCTCACTAAGACAAAACAATTATGTTTCCGATTTTTTCCATACACCTTATTTGGAGCAAGAGAAATGCCGTCTCTTATAAAGACGTACGGTCATCTCGACCGCAATGTCCGAAGCTACAACAATAAAAACTAGTAGCTGCAAATGTAACGAGGGGACAATCGTGTTGCTCATGCGGTTTAGTGGATTAGGCTGAGCTGAGAATGCGATAGTTATCGGCATTAACAGTGCCAGTCGATATGAAAAGTGCCAACCTTATTCATTTGTAGATAGTAAAACCAAGCATACAGCCAGCATATGAAAGTACAGCAGAAAAGTGGAACTTAGCGTTAATAATGGTCACGTGAAACTATAGCGCCCTGCTAAGGGTCTGTCAAGTGGAAGGCAGAAATATTACGTAGACGGCCAGTAATTTCGCGAAATTGGGTATTGTTACGAGATCTGGTACCTCTGGTAGCTGTCTAATATTTTGCAACATTGCCGTGTGTTTTCAAGATGCATGTACTTTTAAATGAGAGAAGAAGACTGACATTGAAATACGCGCTTAGTTTTGCAACCATTCAAATCAACCTAGTTAACATGTCTCCAGAGCTATGCGTTTCTTTCCACTAGGGCACTGCACACTTACTTTTCATGGATATTGACGTCCCTTCAGTTTGGACGCATTTCGTTGATTTTTCATTTGGAAGTTATTTTTGGAAGAAATTTAGAGCTTATTTGTTACAATGCCCAGCTTCAAAATGTCTGATTCATAGCGACACTACGTTTTCATTTGAAAACTGAAGCTTTTCTTTTTCTCCATTTCATGTATCACAGATTTGCTTTAATACATTTCAAATTTTTACTTTTCATTTTGATAACAATGTCTTCTTTGTTGTAGAAATTTTCTTGCACTGGAATAGCGTATTTTTATTTTTTCCCCTACTTTCGTTTTTCCTACTTTTTCCCGTATTTTCATTGTTCCTGCTTAGGGGCTTGATGATAGTGCCAATGAAGCACCGAAGTGGTATTCTAAAAAAACTGTGAGGAATTCGTGGGTAGAAGATATCTGCAGTCTGCGTGGAATATTTGTATTTTGTAAAAGTCATTTTATCTGCTTCCAAGTTGTGATCATTTGAATTTGAATGTCAGGCACTCTGAAGGGCGATCTTTTGTATGTTTTTGTCCTTCTGCACTTCTCTTGTCCACGAATTTCTTTACTTTTTCTTGTTACTGTTGCAGATGGCATAGTATCTATTTCACCTTTTTTTTATTTCGGAATTGAAAGTAATTTTATATGAGATGTAAGTGCTGTAAGTCATGTACTTACGTAATTTTTCAGTCATGATTTTTACTGAAACTAAAACATGGTATGACGTTTTTCAACTTTGTCTCCATAACTGAGTACCGTTTCCGCGTTCTTTTGTGCTTTAGATATGACATCAGTGGCTTTTGTAAGGTATTCTTGTCTAGCCATTGAAGGTCTTGTCATATTTCTGTGAAGTATTTGAATTCAACTGTCATATAAGCATTACATGATTTCTAATATTGGACATAATGTAGTCTTTCACTATATGCTTTAGGAGTCTACATTTAATAGACTTACAGTGCGTACGTGAAGGGAATGTTACACTCAAGAACTTTCAGATTTACTGAATGGGTGAGTCCAATCGAGGCAGTATAATCTGCCCCTCTCCACTGCCAACATTCCCGTCACTGGCATGAACTCCAAAATGACGCCATAACACATGTTTTGCACTACTCCACAAGCTTCATGCTTCTAACGAAATTAATTCTTAATTCACGTAGTAAGGTAATAGAGAAATAGTTTCAATTTCGAAAAAATCAGCAGGAAACCTATACAATATAAAATATACCTTGGAAAAAAGATTTTCTAAGCTACTTCAGTCTGAAAAGATATTTTATAGTGATCGATTTTTCTCGTTTGCAGCATATAGCAAAACTTTAAATCTATTACAGCCTATACAACAGCGCCTTGATTCAACTGACGAATGAAAAGTCTGCAGACGAAAACTCTCCAACTTGTTTGTATACCCTGTTCTAGATTTCACTAAATTACCCAACTATTCGGTGTACGAAAAACACTTCACTTTAAATACGTTAAACTCCGTACGCCCCCCCACAAATAAAGGGACTGAAACAGCAAACATAGGGAGATTTTGTCGGCGTGCATTAGAGGACGTCTCCGCGAGAATGCACAGTATGAATACTTTCTCAGTAATGCTGTTATATATTGTGGACGAGGTGGGACGTAATAGCAGTAATCCATAACTAACCTTGGGAAGATACGTCAGCTGTCTTTCAGAGACTCTTCTGTACTGACGATGTCCACCTCGTAATCGAGCGATATGTGCCAGTGTAGAACGCCGCTCGATCCACTCTTTTTCCATCGAATCGGGATACTTAATCGCGCAAATTAAGTTGGCACTCGGAGCGATGGCTGCTGGGAGAGGCTGCAGAGGCCGTCTACAATGATTCGCGTATGCCAACGCGCCGAGTGTCAACTTCATCTTGCAATGGCGGTGTAGTAATGGCGCAAACTAAGTGGACACTGGGAGCGGCCGTAAAAGCATTTATCATGTAGAGCAGCTGCCATCCAGCCTCAGGGTGGGCCAGCTGCGGAGGCTCGCGGAGCTGTCGTGTCCGGCGTTGCGCGCCGCCCGGGTCGCGAGGTCTGCGCGCCGTTATTCCCAGAAGCCGCACTGGTCTGCGGCGCGCAAAAAGCGGCAGCCTCAGCCTCCAGCCAGCGGACGGCGGCCGCCGAGGCTGCGTGCTCTACCTGTCTGCCGGGCGCCACCGACGCGCTGCTCCGCCAGTCTCACCGTCACTTCACCGCCCTCTCTTACTTATAAAGCGCTACTTCCGTTTCACTACACTAGACCTGTCTGCCGTACTTCATTCAGATCACTTCCTTGGCGCCATCGACACGTCGCAGTGGTTGCCAGTCCCTCCTCTTCGTCGCTGAATCTCGCCATTTTACCATCACTTCAGTTGCGTCATTTACTTAAAAAGCACTAGCTCCGTTAACATTTCCACCAGTTCAGAGGCGTCAGCAAGTTTCAGTGCATCGCCTGTCTCAGTCCACAGTACAGTGAAATCGTGAAGTTAAAATCCACTGCCTCCGTAGATTTTCCTGTCTCCAAAGCTCTCACAAGAGTCTATCACGCGTACACCACTAAACACATTTGGAAACGATTAAATAGGTCTGGCTAGTGCACATGGGATATGAAGCCTCATAAACCTTTGTCATCACCTTACACATCTAAAAATATTACCTGATAATGGTACTAATTTTCCCTCGTTTTTTAGTAAACACCATTGCCATACACACACATCTCAGAGCCAATAACAACACTAAAGTCCCCAAAGAAGCTACTTACAACAATGACAAACGAAGAAAAACAGTTAACTGCTGCTGAGAAGCCAGTGTCACGTGGTTTAGAAAGTCTTCGTATAATGCCATCTTTCTAGCTCTCTTAGCTCCAGATTTTTTATTTTCCAGCCATGGTAATATTTTCGTACACATCATTTTCACAACCTTCGTAGTTAAGTACAGGTATCGACTTCTTAAAAAAAGTATTTTATTCTATCCTTAATTTTGGCACATGGCTGTCGATGGGTTCTCGTTGATTATAGGATGATTCGTGAAGTTAATTACCTTTATTTAAAAAAAATTAATCAGTGATTGGTGGGATCGATGAAATAGACCTGGGCAATGCATGTCTGGTATAAACCCTCATAGGCGTCGATCATCATCTGGCGCGGGCAATAACCTAGCTATATTGCGGTAAATTTTCACTCGTTATTTAGTAGCTAACACTGTTGACGACCCTAGAATCTCTTTAGAAATTACTGAAAATAATGACAAAGGAAGATTAAGAGCGTTAATTGGTAATGAGAAGCTAGTACAATGTGTTCAAGAAGGTATAATGGGGAAATCAACCAAGAACGTGAATAGTGACGTCTTTTACGGTCCACATCAAATGGAAACTACCTTCTTAAAATGTGAACTCATCAGTTCTCTTGGCTCCAAATTTCCGAGTTTCCATCCAAACTAACGTTTTTGTATATGCCATTTTGACAATATCCCTAGTTTTTCGAGTGCAGATATCGACTGCTCGCTGTCTAGACTCTTAAAATAATTGTTTATTGTGTCTTCCATGTCGCTGCATGACTGTCGCTGCGTTCTTATTGAGTAAACAACGTTTCGCCAAGTTAATCCTCCGATATTTTTTTTTCTTTTTTAAAATCTAACAGCATTTGCCGAGTATATGTTAATATGCCTTTTTTCGTCGTCGCAATTGTCACTACCCTGCCTGGATTCAGAGGAAAACCTCTCCAAATGCTATGTATCCTCAGTTCAACCTGCTGTACATTTGAGTTTTTCCTTCCCCTTTCTTTTCCATATAAATAAAGTGCTCTATCAAAGTTTTGTTGTTACTCTTATGACAAGACTGTCATCACTATTGTCTTGTGTAATGTCTTTTTATTGAGGTGCGTATATGAATACTACCCACTGTATAAGCCACACACCACATTTTGTGGCAATGATTTCTTGCATACATTGACGATAGTGTTCAACATATTGAACTGATTTGAGAAACTGAAGAAGATAGTTGAAGAGGCTCACAACTGGAAAAGATCTAGTTTTCATCGTCATAAAAATGGTAACTGACTTTCCGCTGTCATTTAGCTGTATTACTCCTCTTCTGTAATTACTTTACATTTTTCTCTGTAACAGCTTTAACATTATTCCTCCTAATTATTCAGATTATCTTACACAAATTTAGTTGAAACAATTCGGCCTCTTGTACCCCTAAAATTAGCTCTTATTGGAAGTGATATAGTCGGAGAATATTACGAGTATCATGGATAGTTATATTTATTAGTGCTTACTCACCATACTTTCTTTGATTCCTCTAAATCGAAATTTTTATAGGAACCTTCGATACATTCGACAGTACAAATGTGCCACTTATCATTTCGAGAGATTGGAAGCTATCCCCAATGAATCATCGCAGACTCGAGGCACCAATTATGACACGTATTTTCCATGCAAAAGCTAGCAGTTGGTACCAGAAGATAATAGAAGACATGTAAGGCAGTACTATCATATAGATTCCTGATTTCGACGTAATTAATAAAATTACTATTGTAACTATTGCTACACAATCAAAATTATAAAACATTATCTGTTTAAAAAAAGCGTTATAATTAAAGTAATATTTCTGCCATGCACTTACCATCCAGACTTTTGGAAAATTTGAATACGTGACTCATGACTGATAGTGATATATTTCATATGTGGCAGTATGACTGGTACATTTCGTTGTAAATTATCGCTTGAAAAAAGTAATGCACAACGGTGCATTGCCAGTAAAATGGTACACTTATTTAAGTAGAAGTAAGTTATTTTGTTACCTTTATGACATTTATTTTTTGTTGTAGCGTGCCGCCCTAAAGAAGGGGTGTGCACAAGTGTATAATACGCAATTGTACAGTGAAGCTATGTATCTTTAACTTATGCTGGTCAGTAGGCGGGTAGCCGCCCTTTAATGTTATTCTTTAGTTTCTCGAGAATGCTCGACATGAATGCTCGAACTGCATTTCGTCTGCGGACGTAATCACTTTTTACGCTCAAAAAGTACAAAGACTTATTCGTCAACAGTGTTGTTGTTTGTTTGTTTTTATGTGACAGTAAACGTGTTGGTTGTTTCCAGGTGGTCGGAATCCGTGTGGTTGTTGACAATACGCTTGCTCCCCCCATCCCCCACTGTTCTTTCTTTTTTGTAATTTTCAACAGAAAAAAAAGAATACGGTGCTAAAAATTTGTCAAAACCTCTCTTGTTTTCTGGAGTGATACCTGTCGCGAGATTTTCTAGCGGTATTTGCTAGTTACAGGGAAGTAAACGATATTTTTGATGGGAAGATGCTATATTGTGAGAATGACTTATATACATATATTTCCACTTTAACTTTACTGCATATTTTTTATACTTGGAACCAAACATGCATGCACATTTGCAGGTGCATTCTTGATACCAAAATATTTACGTATAAATTTCTATTTCCATGTTACTGGACATTATTGTTGATGTATTTCGGCACTGTTCTTCTCAGGGGTTTCAAAATTCTTCCCTTTCAAATATTATGAACATTTTTTTGTTTCGGTAGTTTCTAAGAGTGCCACGAATGTTGGTGATTTTCAGGCTAAACATACGGACAAAATTGTCAGGACGAGCCATGAAAAATACTTTTTTTGTTGTTTGTTGTTGTGAAATACATTATCTAACTTTGGAAATGTAGCACATGCTGTATGTAAGAGGTATGTGTGTGGAAGAAGAAGCGACAGGAGGGCAGAGACGTGGCCGGGCGGGGGCGCCCTCCCTCCCTCTCCCCTCTTTACCTCCTTCCCTTTTGCACGCCTATCCCCTCCTGCTGGGACCAAAGCCCCTAGGTTGTACCCCCGCCTAGGCACACGGCAAGCCCATGTACTCCACATTGTTGTTACTTACATTTGCTCAAAGATTGTCTGTATACACTACTATTATTGTTACTGCCGAGCTTCAGATATTGCATTTCGATGATATCATATTAATGTATAATGAATATTTTCAATAAATGACTCATTGTGGTTCTTAAAGTGTTGTTGGTTTTTATATACGCCCTTTCCCCAGAATTTACTGTCATAAATAATCTGCTGATGAAGAGAAATAGTTACATCTCAACAAAGGAAGACGTACAGCATTATGACTGAAATAAAATGAAAGCAAGTATGGAACAATTGTACTACTAACTGAAATTAAGAGAAGTTATTTTAAAATGATGGTACGTCACACAAGTGATACAGAGCCAGATAGTACTAAATCCTTCATCCTCATGAGGCATTTTGGGTATTCATCCTCATGAGGCATTTTGGGTATAACTCGTCCATCAAGTGACCTGATGAAAAACAGTGAAGCGAATTATAATTAATAATGTTCTATAATACAGGTTTGTTAAAGAAATGAGATTATATAAATTGATAATGACATTAATTGCTCACAGGTTTCAAAAATATCACGACATACTATTCATAATAAATAAAGTACATTGACATGGACGTTAGATAAAGTCTGTACACAGGTAAAGCAACACATGAGGTCTCATATACAAAAAGTAGATATTTATTAGGAGTTGAGTATAGTTAGTAACAACACATCACTGAGCCACAAAGTAAGTTCATATTGGTATTGGAGTGTAAAATAGTAGTTTTGATATAAAATAATAATAAGCACAGTCAGCACTAACGTCTAAGAAGTTTAGTAGCAAAATACAGTATCACAGTTGTGCAAGAAATTCATGAGGTAAAATACAACACAAGCAAAATATGGTAATATTTGTTCCATAGATGATGAATTATCATCATCATCATCAGAGACTAATTATGCCTTTCAATGTATGGTCTAAGATAATTTCTCCATGATCCCCTATTCAATGCTAACATTGATGTCTCTGATGTTGAGCCTGTTACTTCAAAATCATTCTTGACTGAGTCCAAGTACTTTCTCCTTGGTCTACCTTGACTCTTCTTATCCTCTACTGCTGAACCCATGAGTCTCTTAGGTAAACTTGCTTCTCCCTTGTGTGTAACGTGACCCCACCATCTCAGCCTGTTCGCTCTAACTGCTTCATCTGTGGTATTCATTTCCAGCTTTTCCTTGATTTCCTCATTATGGACTCCAAGACACCCTCCTTCCATTCTTCCCATCTGTTAATATTTGCAATCATTCTTGCTACTTCCATGTCTGTAACATCAACCTTATTAATAAGGTAACCTCTAGACACCCAGCTTTCAATCCCACACAGTAAAGTTAGTCGAAACATAGAGTGGTAGATTGCTGATTTAGTCTTGGAACAAACTTCCTTCTTGCAAAAGGGAGTAGATCGTAACTGAGCACTCACTGCATCAGCTTTGCTACACTTTGATTCCAGCTCTTTCGGTAGGTTACCATCTTGTAAGAAACTACATTTTAAGTACTTCAAATTGGCCACCTCTTCTACCTTGTTTCCCCCTATTTGGCACTCAATTTGTTTGCCACATACATTACTTTCGTTTTGGGACGCTGATCTTCATACCATAACCGTTACACAACCGATCTAGCTCTGAAGTATTAGATTGTAGCCTTTGAATCGAGCCGGCCGCGGTGGCCGAGGAGACTGAGGTGCTTCAGTCACGATCTGCACGGTCACTACGGTCGGGGGTTCGAATCCCCCCTCGGGCATGGATATTTGTGCCGTCCTAGTTCGTAACTAGTTCATAATGTTAATGTTTGTTAAACTTATGGAACTTAACGGCGGGGTCATCAGTCCCTAAACTTACAAACTACTTACGAACTACTTACGAACTAGGACGGCACAAATATCCATGCCCGAGGGGGGATTCGAAACCCCGACCGTAGTGGCCGTGGAGACCGTGACTGGAGCGCCTCAGTCCCCTCGGCCACCGCGGCCGGCAGCTAGTTCATAATTAGTTTGTAAGTTCAGGGACTGATGACCCCGTAGTTAAGTCCCATAAGCTTTACAAACATTTGAACATTTCTTTGAATCGAATCGGCCATCACAACTGAGTCGTCCGCATATGCGAGACTGCTTATTTTGTTTTCACCTATTTTAATCGGTATACTTTTGACTTTAGCCTGTTTGAGACTTTTCTGTCGCGGAGTACACCATCAGAGAACGCCATTTGAGCCACTTGCTGCTCAGACGGTTGGACGTTTCCGTCAGCAGAAATAGTCGAGCCCAGGTACTTGAAAGTGCAAGCAAGGAAGCAATGTGGAAGCTCATTTAATACCTCGACTTGCAAAAGATAAACAAGGAATATAACACACACAGTACAAGTAACCGCAGAATCAACACAACCGAAAATGACAAACATCAGAAATATCGATAGTGACTATTAATCAACAGGTGAGGCAGCATTAATACTGTCCCTCTCTTTTTGACGAGGGTCTGGGCAGGATTCCAAGCAGAATTTAAACAAAAAGCACCATCTCTATTTATAAGGTCGCTTGCTAGTTTAATTTCAACAGCTTCCCAGCTTCCTTAATAACACTATCCCAATAGGTGGAAGTGAATGCCAGAATCTCCGTGTTGTTGTATTCCATAGGATGACCGGTGCCAAGACAGTGTTCTGCAACAGCGGATTTGTTTGGCTGTTGTAAGCGCGTGTAACGTTTGTGTTCAATACACTGGTCTTCCACAGTCCTGATTGTCTGACCAATATATGACATGCCACAACTGCAAAGAATACGATAGACACCAGCCTTACGAAAACCAAGATCATCCATTATGGACCCCAACAGGGCCTTCATCGAAAAACACATCATATTTCCTCAAAATACGACCAATGTTGTTGGAAATCCTTCCTGCTTAAGGCAAAAAGGCCATATATTTAGATGCCACTTCTTTACTATCGTCACTCACCCGTGGCACAGTAGACTGATAGCGCCTTGAGAATGGCAGGATGGGCTCCTGTCGAAATATTGGCGGCGGAAGCACAGAAATAAACATTTATGAGTGACGAAGGAATATCTGCAAATCGAATAATAAATCACTGGCTTTACACTTTTTCATTCTACAATTATATATTTCCTTGAATAACGCGACAGTTAATTAAGTTTTGCGTAGTGACCATGTGGCAAAATACTCCCCCCCCCCCCGCTTTGCATGTTATCATTTGTCAAAATATCATTTTCATACCTCTAAAGTGTATGAGATACGTAATGATTCAGTCTGGCCTTATCGCCATCGGAAATGTGCGCGCTAAATAAAATAAAGTTTAGCGGTACGAGTGGAAGGTAAAGATCTCCTCCTAAGTCGAAAATAAAATTCAATCCATTAGGAAAGTTTCATCCGCAGCAACATATGGTGCAACAAGCACCAAACGGAATATCAAAGCATCCTCTATTTTTACTGCAAACTGTTCCTAACGTAGCGCAATCTCTTATTTCGAAGCCAATATCTTATTAACTATGAATATTAACGATATGATGTGCATTTCGTCACAATGCTGACATATAAAGATTTAAGTAGCGGAAAAATTAAATATTTCTACAAATTAGTTTTTGCGAAATCGTTTGTGAAAGATGACAGGGCATGCGCCTGTAAGCTGTTAGTGCAGCGCGATTCCAACCATTTTGGGGAATACATGGCGGACGATTCAGCCTGGGTATTTAGGAGCTCTAACCTAACCCATGCGTAGAACGTCTGCGCAAGAACCTGCATTTATAGCGTGGCTTCTCCTGAGTTCTCCAGTAGTTGTCCACTCACTTGAAGATAGCCGTACGTCTCCGAGTCGACACGTCGTGGTATAATGTCGACAGGCTACGGCCCCACACTCGAAAATTATTGGAAGAAGAAATACACAGGGGAGACTTTAAAAGTCATCTCAAGAGACCGTTTGACGGACGCTGCTAGATTCGAGGAGAGAGGGAAAGAGCGAGCCTAGGACGTAATGGTGAGTGTTGTGCTCCGGTAGTTATCGAGGCCGGAGCATTAGAAATGCCGGCGGGACTATTAGAGAGAGGTGAAAGACCCGGAACAGCGATCGAGATGGCCGTCGGCCGTTACTTTCCCTGGTGCGTGCAACTGCAGGGTCTGTCGACGCTCTCTAGAGGCCCCGCCGAGCGTAAAGAATGCAGCCGCGGTGCGTGCTTCAGGGAAGCGAGCGCCACCGCCAGCGCGGCCGGCCGCTTTGATCTCGCGCTGTCCTTCAAACGGTCGCACGCCGACGACATGAAGCTTACGGGACGCGCTCGCCGTCCTCTGCTGCCAGCCCCCGTGAATCACCGACACACCGTTTGCCGATTCAGAGTGCAGTAGGATGCCCCGAGCTCTGCAGACGTCAAGTCTACTTGTCAGGATTAAAGATGGACTTTGAGCGCCTTGGACGGTAAGAAAATAATGGTGGAAGCCAACTTCTGTTTATTATCTAGAAACACAGTTCTCAGAATTTGCTAACATCGAATATTAAACATAAGGAGAGGCACTGAATTAAAATATGTGCTGTGGCGGGGATTCGAACCCGGGACCTCCTACTTACTAGGTAGGTGCTTTAGACCACTTTTTTTTCCTTTTTTGTTCATCTAGTGGATCTATGGTTCTCGGTCGTTCATTCAGTTTGCTCGTGATTGTTCGCTGAATGAAGGGCACAGATTTTTTATTTCAGAGGGAATTTGGCCCCCTGACCGGGAGCTCTGAGCCACGGGCCCGGCTAACCACTCAGCTAACACAGAGTTGTAGCCAAAGCGACTACACAGACTGTCTTAAGGCACGTCTCCCTCCACACCACATACTTCAGTTCTGCCTCAAGTTCCCTGTGAAATGCGTATCAAATTGCCAGGGCTTTACGATATTGGAATAGCACCTCAGCAAAGAACGGGAATGGGTGTGGAGGAAGACCTGCTTTACGACAGTCCATGTAATCGCTTCGGTTACAACACTGTGTTAGCTGAGTGGTCTAAAGCACCTGCCTAGTAAATAGGAAGTCCCGGGTTCGAATCCCGGCCACAGCACAAATTTTAATTCAATGTATCTCCTTATGTTTAATACCTTTGGTGTAACGAGACAATATTGTCTCAAGGAACTGTCTTAATGTTGACATTTATATCAACTCGGCCTGAGGAACAAGGCGGGATTGTTCCCATTCGCGTTCTTCGCTGGGGTGCTATTCCAATTCGGAGAGCCCTGGCAATTTGATACGCATTTCACACGGAACATGAGGCAGAGTTGAAGTATGTGGTGTGAGGTGAGACGTGCTTTAAGACAGTCCGTGTATTCGCTTCGGCTACAATGCTGTGTTAGCTGAGTGTCTAAAGCGTCTACCTAGTATGTAGGAGGTCCTGGGTTCTAATCCTGGCCACAGTACACATTTTAATTCAGTGCCTCTCCTTATGTTTAATACCTTTGGTGTAACGAGACAATATTGTCTCAAGGAAATGTATTATTATCGAATATTAATTCAAGTGTAAGGCAGTGTTTTCTGAAGGCATTTGTGTGGAGTGTTGCCTTGTACGGGAGTGAAACGTGGACGATAAATAGTTCAGACACGAAGAGGATAGAAGCTTTTGAAATGTGGTCGTAAAGAAGAATGCTGAAGATTAGGTGGGTGGATCGCTTAACTAATGAAGAGGTACGGTACTGAACAGAAGCGAAGAAGTTTTTGACAAACCTTGACTAAAAGAAGGGATCGATTGGTAGGACACATTCTTAGACATGAAGGAATCATAAAATTAGCATTAGAGGGAAGTGTGTGGAAGAAAAATCGCAGAGGGAGACCAAGAGACGAATATAGTAAGCAGATTAAAATAGTTGTGGATTGCCGTTATTATGAGAAGATCAAGAGGCTTGCTCAGGATAGAATAGGGTGGAGAGCTGCATCAAACCAATCTCCGGACTGAAGACCACAACAACATTTCTCAGCTGGATACACACCAGCTAGCCGTCAATACAGGAGAACTCAAAATTCTCGGTGGCATCGGACGCTGTCAGCGGACTGTGACTGAGACTTCAAATTTGGATTCAAATTAATATAAAACAAGTGGAAGGCCTGGGTGGGCAACCATTAAAATCAATTGCTACACTAATTAATTTATCTTCTTTAAAACTGAATGATTGAAATTGATTATTGGGTAAACAAATAGCTTGCATTAAATTGAAGCTTAAAACAACGATAAGCTAGGACATCTTCAGCGGAGTGAACCCCGTTTTGACCTATTAAAAATTTGCACAATCTTTGTAGTTTTAATATCAAAGGTTAAAAACACTTTATCATATGTAATTCACTGAACAATTTCTTTAAAATAGTTTAGCTTGTATTAAACAGAGGGCTAAAATCACAAGGTAAAGTAAATCTAAAGAGGCTGAAGCCCTTACTACAATCGTTAAAAACACAATTAATAGTACCATAGATAAATATGAAATAAAATAAAAACAGAAAGAAAGAAAATAAACCTTCAGCAGATGAAGGCCACGCTGCTACACGCTTTACATAACTTCATAATACAAGAATGCTTTCAGCGGGTGAAGCCCATGTCTTCAAATTTAACCAACTTCCATCAGGATTGAAAATTTTGAAGAACAAGAAAATGCGCAAAACTTAAATAGGTTTCCGTAAGCAATAATGAGCTGGGCAGCGGAAGGAAAGGTCCAGTTATTAAACTTTCGTTTAATAAGAGAGAGCACATCAAAATTCAACAACAAAATTACAACTTGGAGGATGCCATATATAAAATCTGATCAAACACTATTAGCACATACAAAGAAAAAAAATCGCCACACAGTTTTAGCACACAACTAATATATTGCACCACAAACATGTATTACACTAAACTGGCATTTAACGTCCGACAATGATCTAAGAACACGTGCCCCAAGAACTGCATATAAATGCAAGACCAAAAGCTGTTGGAGGTAGTCAGCAGTGACAACCGTTAAACATCAATATGCGACAAAATATACGGAATGGTAACCAGATTTCCTTCTAGTGACTCAGAGGGACGACAGTCTAGTTATAGTACATCAAGCAGATGAAACAACCAAGTAACAAGAGGAGCTTCTTGCAAGGACGAAAGATGGTGGTTATCATGAATTTAAATCAAAGGACACAACATAATACCAAGGAAAAAGGAAAGAAGAATTTAAACCGCCAAAATACACCCACTCAGTGGGCAGTAATTGGCAGAGGGGCGGAAGGAACGCTTCCTCAAAATACGTCGGCGGCCATGGCAGGTAACTGACTCGCAAACAGCTACAAAAGTAGATAAATATGCTAGTTGCACTTAAGGAAACATTCCATTGAAAGAGCAAGATGCTCGCAGGTTCCAAGACACGCCGCAAAACAATAAGAAAACAGTGCTAAGATGAAACACCTCCTCTCCAAAGGTCACATGTCCAGAGCAACGAAATATTGCCGAATATCAATCGATGCTCGCTGACCTCGATGCGGATGCATCATATGCGATATAAATATAGAAACACATGAACACACTATTTTATATATAAAGAAGAAGATATTAAATAAAATCGTCATAATTTCTGAACGGTTTGCGTTAAAACGTTCAGACTGCACGGGTAGCAGTGGAGCATAGTGGGAATTAGAATGCGGAATATGATGCGAATGTGGTTTGGCGACGAAGCTCACTATCATTTGGTTGGCTTCCTCAGTAACCAAATTTGGCGCATTTGGGGGACGGAAAATCCGCATTTCGCGATCGGGAAGTATCTTTATCCTCGACGTGTGACTGCATGGTGTACAATGTCCAATCATGGAATAATCGGTGCGATATTCCTTGATGGCACGGTGGCTATCGAACTTTACGTCAACGTGTACGACGATAATTTCATCCCCTTCACCAAAAGCTAGCCTTATTTCGACACGATGTGATTCATATAAGTCGGAGTTCTACCCCATCGAAGCAGTAGAATGTTAGAACTTTCGGTACAGTATTCTGGCTCTGAGTACCCAGGGGCCACTGGCATGGGGCTCGAGTGTCCTCTGTATTCCCCGGATCTGAATACATGAGACTCTTTTTTCCACATTAAAGACAAGGTGTACAGCAATAACCACAAAATGACTGCTGAGCTGAAAAAAGGAAGGAAAAAAAACTTCAGGAGCACATCGACAGCATCGATGTTCCGACTCTTATGTGGGTCATACTGAATTTCGCTATCAGTCTGCGTCACATCATCACTGCGGAACTCAGAAATATCGAACATGTCATTTACTTGTATTGACGTTTATATGTTGAATAATTTGTGTGCACGCCGTTGTTTGTAACAAATTAACATTTTGTTTCATACAGTATAAACATTGGCACTGTATATGAAAATACGACGCTATGAATGTGCTATTCGCAGAATAACAAGCCTTAAAAGTTAATCTACCATAAATAAAGAGAGATTTTTTGTGATTTAAGGGAGGATCCCACCAACGTGTTAAATGAGAAGACAGAACGGTCAAACGGCGTTATTGGGCCGCTTTGAACAATGTCTTCCTTGAGAAGCAGCGACGTTTTCTTCCGTTTTAATTACTGACGTCAGGTTTCAGTATTTGCTGATTAATTTAAGGGACCATTTCTGTATGAGGTGGTTTTGATTTTCTTGGATAGATTAGACCCATATTTTCTCACATGTCAGGATAGTAAAGAAAAAGTGTTGCACCACCTCGGTTACAAGGTATCCTGAACAATGATGTGTGTATTGAATCAAGAACGCAGTTCCTCAGATTGTCCACAAATGTCACTCAACCCGCACAAAGAAGTAAACAAACAACCGTGAGCAGTGCCAGTATGACAGAGTGGATAAGACGGCCGATTAGTTCTTGTCATAACAGAAGGAAGGGAGTACGGTACACTGCTTTTGTTGACTGTAGTTAAGCCACGCCTAGAAGGTCAATTCCGAAGTTTGATCGTATCCGAATTGTTGCTTTGTGTCAGGAGGGACTCTCATCAAGCGAAGGTTCATGACGTCTCGCAGTGGACAAAAACGCTGTTGTTCGGACGTGAATGAGGTACAGAGATACACGAACTGTTAATGACTTGCCTCGCTCTGGTCGCCTAAAGGCTACCACAGCAGCTGATGGCCGCTACTAAAGCATTTCAGCTCTGAGGAACCCTGTAGGAACGACACCATGCTGAATAATGATTTTCGTGCAGCCATAGGACTTCGTGTTTCGATTCAAAGTGTACGTAATAGCCTGAAAGACATTTAACTTCACTCCCGACGTCTATAGCGAGGTCCAGCAATGACTTTTTTGATGCGTGTGGTTGGAGAAGTAGTTAAAACAACTTAGCAGACGACCAGTGATCACAGGGGTAAGAACGTATGAGGCAGACCCTCTGCCGCACTCTAAAAGCCCAGTGTAAAAGCTTTGGTCAGAGACCAGTCAAATCACAAACATTTAAAAATCCTGGCCACACTCGCCTCGTCATCAGCTAAAATAGCAGATCACCAGCAAGATTAACTTCTGCACTCTTTACGCAATAGTTAAAATGCACGCCATCGGCATCACAGAGCGAATAGGAAAGCGTGCCTCAGGGGATTGTGCTCCATCCGAAGGTGTGTCGGGGTCACTACATCGGTGGAGTGGTCAAGCGTTCTAAGGCGCCTTGATTCGGAGCTCGCGGTTGTTCACCGTCGGAAGTTAGAGTCTCTCGGGTACGGGGAGGGTCATGTCCTTAGCATAAGTTAGTGTAAGTAGTTTGTAAGCCTAGGGACTGATGACCGCAGCAGTTAAGTCACTTAGATTTACAAACATTTGAACATTTTTCGTCACTTCACCCTGCAGGAGGAGCACCACGGCCGGACAGTTGGTTTCAGCAACCGCTGCTTATTCCCCATCACTGCCGACGATTGCTCTTCCCACAGCTGCCCAGGCCTCTGTCGCAACACAGAGAGGACGTCCTGCAGGGAATAACACATCGTGCCACATTGCGGTGCACACAGCCTTCCTTGGCAGTCCAATCAGCCTCTTAATTCCCCCGAATTCCCCACATCACCTGGCATCCAGCAAACTGTTCCCTCCTTTCCCCGTTGCTGGGGGGAATACATTAACCATGAATCATTTGCGTTATCTTCTGGGTTCGATACAAGTTCTGCATTGAATATAGTGCACCAGGAGAATCGCACCAAAGGAGAAACTAGTTGTCCTCAACAGACCTATCACCTCCACTGCCTTCAGGATCGCCTGAAACTAAGCTCAGAAAATAGTATAAGCGTTCGGAAGGTGAATCCTGATGCCACGGGCGGAGAACACTCTTAACACCCGACAGAGTCCCCCTGTTTAGAATCAGTGTACAAGGCTGTACGATCGTGATGAAAAACACTGACTGAAATGAAAATTCATAGGTAAAAATCTTTCTTAAAAGCCGACAAGTCTAAAATAAATCTGGGTTTTTGGAGGAACTATGGTAGAAATTTATTCGAACATCTCGTGCTATTCGTCCACAAGACTCAGAGGGCCATAGACACGGGTTCTAAGGTAGATGCTGTGTTTCTTGACTTCCGCAAGGCGTTTGATACAGTACCCCACAGACGTTTAATGAACAAAGTAAGAACATATGGTCTATCAGACCAATTGTGTTAATGGCTTGAGGAGTTCCTAGATAACAGAAAGCAGCATGTTATTCTTAATGGAGAGAAGTCTTCCGAAGTAAGAGTGATGTGAGGTGTGCCACAGGGGAGTGTCGTGGGTCCGTTGCTGTTCACGATATATATAAATGACCTTGCGGATAACATCAGTAGCTCACTGAGGTTTTTTGCAGATGTTGTTGTTGTTGTTGTGGTCTTTAGTCCGGAGACTGGTTTGATGCAGCTCTCCACAATACCCTATCCTGCGCAAGCCTCTTCAACTCCACATAAGAACGGCAACCTACATCTGTTTGAATCTGCTTACTGTATCCATCTCTTGGTCTTCCTCTGCGGTTTTTACCCCACACACTTCCCTCCAACGCTAAATTCACAATTCCTTGATGTCTAAGAATGTGTCCTACCAATCGATCCCTTCTTTTAGTCAAGGTATGCCAAAAATTCCTTTTCTCCCCAATTCTGTTCAGTACTTCATCATTAATTACGCGATCCACCCATCTAATCTTCAGCATTCGTCTGTAGCACCACATTTCAAAATCATCTATCCTCTTCCTGTCCACTCTGTTTATCGTCCACGTTTCACTCCCACACAAGGCAACACTCCACACAAATGCCTTCAGAAAGGACTTCCTTAGGCTTAAATCAATATTCGATGTTAACAAATTTCTCTTTTTCAAGAACGCTTTTCTACCCATTGCCATTCTGCAATTTATATCCGTACTGTGACCATCATATGTTATTTTACTGCCCAAGTAACAAAACTCATCTACCTCCTTTATTGCTTCGTTACCTAATCTAATTCCTTCAGCATCACCTGATTTTCGTAGACTGCACTCCGTTACCCTAGTTTTGCTCTTGTTAATCTTCATCTTATATACATCTTTCAGCACACTGTCCATTCCGTTCAACTGCTCTTCCAGATCCTTTGCTGTCTCTGACAGAATTACTATGTCGTCGGCAAAACGCAATGCTTTTTAATTCTTCGCCCTGAACTTTAATTCCTTCTACAAATTTCTCCTTGCTTTCCTTTATAGCTTGCTTAATGTACAAATTGAATAACATTGGAGAAAGGCTACAACCCTGTCTCACTCCCTTCCCAACCACTACATCCCTTTCATGCCCATCAACTCTGACAACCGCTGTCTGGTTTTTGTACAAGTTGTAAATAACCTTACGCTCCCTATATTTTACTCCTACGTGCTTCAGAACTTGAAAGAGTTTATTCCAATCAACATTGTAAAAAGCCTTCTCCAAATCTACAAAAGCTAGATATGTAGGTTTGCCTTTTCTTAATCTATCTTCTAGGATAAGCCGTAAAGTGAGTATTGCCTCGCGTGTTCCTACATTTCTCTTGAACCCAAACTGGTCTTCCCAAGGTCGGCTTCTACCAGCTTTTCTATCCTTCCGTAAATAATTCGTGTTAATATTTTGCAACCATGACTTATTAAACTGATGGTTCTGTAGTTTTCACACTTGTCTGCGCCTACTTTCTTTGGAATGGGGAGTATTACATTTTTCTTAAAGTCTGAGGGTACTTCGCCTGTCTCATACATCTTGCACACCAAGTGAAACAGTTTTGTCATGGCTGATTCCCCCAGAGACTTCAGTAGCTCCAGTACTCTGTCAAATTCATCCCTCAGTATAGTATCTCCTATTTCATCCTCATCTACTTCTTCTTCCCTTCCTACAATATTGTCTCTAAGTTCATTTCCTTCGTAGAGCCTCTCTATATACTCTTTCCACCTTTCAGCTTTGCCTTATTTGCTGAGAACTGGTTTTCCATCTGCGTTCTTGATATTCATAGAGCTGTTTTTCTTATGTCCAAATATCACTTTTATTTTCCTGTAGGCTGTATCTATTTTTCCCCTATTTATACTTTCTTCTACATCCTTGCACTTGCCTTCTAGCCACTCCTGCTTAGCCATTTTGCACTTCTGTCAATCTCATTTCTTAGTCGTCTGTACTCCATTCTGCCCATTTCATCTACTGCATTTTTATATTTTCTCCTTTCATCGATCAAATCCAGTATGTCCTGTGATATCCAAGAACTTTTTGTAGGCCTTGACTTCCTATCTATTTTGTCCTCTGATGCCTTCACTATTTCATCTCTCTTTGCTACCCATTCGTCCTCTACCGTTTTATTTTCCACCGTTTCTGTCAATTGTTGCCTAAAGCTCCCTAGGAAATTCTCAAGAACTTCACGTTCTTTTAGTTTATCCAGGTCCCATCTTCTTATTTTCTTACCTCTACGCAGTATTTTTTTTTTTTTTTTTTTTTTTTCAGCCTACAATTCATGACCAATAAGTTATGGTCAGAGTTTTGCAGATGACGCTGTAGTATATAGAGAGGTTCTAACAATGGAAAATTGTCTCGAATTAAGGCTTGGTGCAGGGAATAGCAATTGTTCTCAATGTAGACAAGTGTAATACGCTGCGAATACATAGAAAGAAAGATCCTGTATCATTTAGCTACAGTATAGCGGGTCAGCAACTGAAAGAAGTTAATTCCATAAATTATCTGGGAGTAGGCATTCGGAATGATTTAAAATAGAACGACCCTATAAAATCAATCGTCGGTAAATCAGATGCCAGGCTTAGGTTCATTGGAAGAATCCTAAGGAAATGCAGTCCGAAAACAAAGGAAGTAGGTTACAGTACACTTGTTCGCCCACGGCTTGAATACTGCTCACCGGTGTGGGATCCTACCAGGTGGGGTTGATAGAGGAAGTAAAAAAGATCCAACGGAGAGCAGCGCGCTTCGTTACAGGATCATTTAGTAATCGTGAAAGCGTTACGGAGATGATCGATAAACTCCAGTGGAAGAATCTACAGGAGAGATGCTCTGTCGCTCGGTACGGGCTTTTGTCGAAGTTTCGAGAACATACCTTTACCGATGAATGTAGCAGTATATTGCTCCCTCCTACGTATATCTCGCGTAGAGATCATGAAGATAAAATCAGAGAGATTAGAGCCCACACAGAGGCATCTTTCTTTCCGCGAACAATACGGGACTGTAATAGGAGGGAGAACCGATTGTGGTACTTAAGGAACCCTCCGCCACACACCTATCGGGTGGCTCGAGAAGTATGAATGTAGATGTAGATATAGAAAACATTAACAGTCACACCCATATATGTAGGGCGGTCTCAGTGCGTAGGCCAACGGTCTCATAACTCTTGAACGATTACGAAACAGCCTTTCCACAGCAACGGTAAGAGATGCATGTGTGTATGGTGTGAATAATGATTTATACGCTTGATCAAGCTTGAGTAGCAGTCACCTGATGTACAGTGATGGTACAGTATCCTCAGTGCAGAGACTTGATATTGAGCTTGTTCCGAACGCCCAGTATTCTGCCGGCTCCCTTCACTGTATACCGCATCCAACGTCTTCAAATAGGATGGCTTTGCATATTCGTACACCGTGCACCCGTAATCAAGCCTAGGTCACGTGAAGACTCTGCAAAACCTGAGCAGACATGTTCGTAGTGCGACTAAGACATTTCAAAAAGGAAGGAAGCTCGCAGTTTAACGTCCCGTTGATCAAAGGAATCATCCCGGCATTTGTCTAGAGGAAATCACGGAAAACCTAAATCGGCATGGCAGGAGGTGGATTTGAACCATCATCCTTCCGAATGCGAGTCCAGTGTGTTACCACTGTGCCACCTCGCTCGGTAAAGGACATTTCAAAATACCCAGCGTTTTAAGACACTGTGTTTTCATGTTTTTAAGAAATGCCAATCAGGTAAGTTTGGAATCAGATGTGAACACAGAAAGCTCTCCATGTCTTTAAAAGACAGAAGAGCGCTCGTTATCCTCCGTTCAAATAAGTTAAAAACTGAACGCGTTCGGTTAAAAATAACACACAGATTTGTCGGTTAAACACTTATAACTAGTTTTCTCTGCCCATTCATCCAATCGTTGAAGCGGTAATTGCAACTCACGTGTTGTCGTTGCAATGCTGTAAGGGGAACAAATAACAGAAACGTTATCACAAATAAAGAACACTGGACAGAGCATTTAACTATGGACATTATACTGTTACATGTAGAACACTCCTCTGAAGGACACCCTTCTCCGGATCAAGCGATCCGACAGGACGTCACCGACTGGATACTTGTAACGTGGAGAAAAGCAGGACTGAATAAAACGAAGACATCCACGAAACCCCCATTCCTGGAGCTGTCTGAGGATAAGGTGCGCCCAAGTTGTATCGTAGTGCTCTCCGATATCAAGAAACACACACAAAAGATGATACCGACTCAGTAAATTCTGTTGTACAGCCCTTTCCGGAAAGTGAGGGTATAAAAGGTGCTGCGGTTTCTCCTCAACCGACAATGAAAGCGACTAAGAAGCTACCTGGAGTCTTAACATCACAATAAGGCGGCGGTTGACCATCCGCTCCAAGAACTTCTCCACATAACTAGTGAGGTCAACAACACGATAACTACTCGGGCTTGTTCGGTATTTCCGCAGTTTTAAGGGGGAAATTAAAATTTCCTCTCTCGACGAGTCGGAAAATCACATTAGAATGGTAAGGAGGATTTCTTTGTTACGCTCTGTTGTTGTTGTTATTGGGGCTTTAGGGCGCTCAACAAGTTACGCTCTTTAAAGGGATGCAACATACTGTAGTAGTTCCTATCGTGACCAGTGGAAGTGTCACTAGCCACACATAACGCAGTCTATTTCCTACTGGGAGAAAGGGGAAATGGCGGTTTTTATCCTCATCAGTGATGATTATTCTCCTCATCAGGGGTGGACTTTGTCAAAATAACCCCCCTCTGCAGCCACGATGTGGCATCGGAATACTGGATCACGACTGGCAGTGGTAGCAACAGTGGAAAAATTTCCAGCCATGGTCTGGGCTATGTCTCACAGACTGGTTTAGATTGTGCCCCATTACAGCTCCCACTTGACACCTTATCTAGAAATCGTACTGATGGTCTCCCATACTTTAGTACTTTTCGTCGTACGAGTAATGGTTTTAGGACTTGTTTCCAGTATCTCTTCTTACTTTCCCATATGATGTGGCTAGATTTTTGCTTTTGCCACCAGAAAGACTGAGAGGTTCTCTGTAGTTAGTCTACACTTAACACCTACTCATTGCTCCACGTCTCGTGCTAAATGCAGAACGGCAATCCTTAGTCCATCAAGGAACAGGCTGTCATTTGCGTTGTCCTGAAGACTGGGTTGTTGTTGTTGTTTGTTAAGCTTATGGGACTTAACTACTTACAAACTACTTATCAACTACCTTATACTAAAGACGGCACAAATATCCATGCCCGAGGGGGGATTCGAACCCCCGACCGTAGTGGCCGTGCAGACCGTGACTGGAGCGCCTCAGTCTCCTCGGCCACCGCGACCGGCTGAAGACTGGGGAACAAGTCTTCAGTGTCGCAATGGATCACTTGAGTAATATGAACCACCCAATACTGGGCACTGTCACGTGCTTGTAGTTCTGCAAGTCAGCTGTAAAATGTCTAGTCGACTCTACTAAGCATCAATCGACTGTTTTCTTTCAAGTTAACTCTGTCTAGCAGATGAATTCATATCTGGAAGTGGACACTGTCATGAAGATCATCGTATACACCCAATTAAGTAGAGCGGGCAAGGCCTGGAAACAAAAACAAGAGATCGAAAGCGGAGAAGGAGTCCATGGCACTGCAGAAGCGTGTTCTTATATCTCTTTTTAGCATATGTGAGCAGGATGACAAGAGAAACCTCTCAATTGCTCTCCCCTGGGGCTTGTAGTTGTAAAGTCTCAAAGCACATTGTGGCATTAACGTCACCACAGAGGACGAATAGGTGGGGGAGCTTTTTAGAAGGTCATGGAGAGCCGAGTACGTCAACTGGGGACAGGTAAAAGGAGCATCACTGGTGACGCAACCGCACCGACACCGGAAATGCGTGCAGGCTGCGATGAGGGAGAGAGATAACGAGTGGAAGGTGGCATTGATAAAAATAGCCACTCAACATTTAGCTCTCTCTGCTGTAAGGTCGTATTTCCTGTGGAGTGTATAGCTACGGAACTCTAGGCTATGAGATACTATGAGGATAGTTACTGTAGACAGATGAACATAGGCCTGCCCTGAGTCAGTAATCTTATTCCTCCACATGTGTCTTGAATCAGTGGAAGTTCTGCTGTTGCATGGAAGCGATCTATTAAAGGGGTAAGACATCCATTCTCTCTTTCCGCCAAAGTGGGGACCTGTAACAGTGGAATGTCAGTCTAGGGGCGAAACGAGTACCCTGTGGGCTCTACAACTGAGTCAGATAAAGCATATGGTATAATGACAGTGACAGGATCCGGCAGCTTACTTTCGGGTTATTCTATGGTTGGGAATTCCTTCCTACTTTTTTGGCCTTAGGTCGCTTGAGAGGGGATACCGTAGAAGTGGAAGTAGCCATGGTCGATTTTTGGCAAGCCTCTGCTGCTGGAGATGCCATGGGCTCTAAATTATTGGTATCTCTAGCTTTGTCTGATGTTGAGTTTGTTTATGTTCTAGGAGGCGATCCAATTATGATATTGTAGAAAGATATAAAAAGCCGAGATCGCTGATCATCAATTTTTATTTATGACGACCGGTTTCGCTGAACTGTGTCCGCATCATCTGGTCCAATAAAATCATTTTACAAGGCCATAATCTGTTAAAAAGGGAATGACGGAAATTTAAAACATACATGTCATTATAATAAAACGAGAAGATACATCAATTAAATTCAAAAGAGCAAGATCGTCCATACTTAGAGATGAGAAATACCTACTGTAAAGAATATTTGCTCCTAACAATTTACCCTTGTTCTGTTGCCTAATATACATTTAAGCAATAGTCATATCCTTCCAGCAAATCAACTTCTCCTTACTATAATAAGTCTCAATCTTTTTTAGAGTGTATAGTTAATATTGAAAAATTATGTGTAGCATTTCATTCAATACACTGTGTATATCACATAGACTGTTGGTTGACCTATTATGGTGTTGTAGCCATATCGTAACTTCTGCATTGTGACTACTAATATACTTTTATAATTGACTTTTTTTTTATACAGATGTTTGTGTTTTATGTACAATCCAAAATTGTATGACTGATACATCGTAGACACTGTTGTATAATCTGGCGTTTTATACAGATATTTTGTGATATGCACAAACCAATATTGTATGGCCGGTACATTGTAACTACTTTTCTATACTCCTATAATTAACTGTCGTTTTATGTAGATCTTTTTATGGTATGCACAAACCGGCATTGTTGACCACTACATTGATGGTTGTTTTATACAGATATTTTTGTTTTATGCGCAACCAGTATTGTATGACTGCTACACTGTAATTACTGTTGTATATTCTTTTACACTTGACTGTCGTTTTATACAAATATTTTTGTGATATGCATAAACCAATATTGTATCGCCGCTACATTGTAGCCAATGTTGTATACTCTGTAATCGACTGTCGTTTTATACAGATATTCTTATGGTATGCACAAACCAATATTGTATGACCGCTACATTGTAACTGTGTTGTTTTTTCGTTTATAACTGACTGTCAGTTTATACAGATATTTTTGTGGTATGCACAAACCAGTATTATAAATTACGCCATCAACGTAGATATTAGTGTATTTTTTCAAATGACTTCTAATTATTTTTATAATCTGTACTACACGTTTTAACCTCATTGTGGTTTTAATATTACACTGGTGTGTGGTGCAGCCATCTGGCGTCATATTCTTTTATCTTTGACTTGTATCAGTTTGCTATTGTCACTTACAGTGATAACTATGTTTTATTATAATGACATAGTGCACGTATGCACTGTAAATTATGTTATGTAGCAACTGATTGACATTACAAGGTACGTCTCATCTCTAAGTATGGCCGATCTTGCTCTTATGAGCCGGCTGCGGTGGCCGAGGTGACTGAGGCGCTCCAGTCACGGTCAGCACGCCCACTACGGTCGGGGGTTCGAATCCCCCCTCGGGCATGGATATTTGTGCCGACCTAGTTCGTAAGTAGTTCATAAGTAGTTTGTAAGTTTAGGGACTGATGACCCCGCAGTTAAGTCCCATAAGCTTAACAAACATTTGAACATTTTTTTTTTTTTTTGCTCTTATGAATTTAATTGATGTATCTTCTCGTTTTATTATAATGACATGTATGTTTTAAATTTTCGTCATTCCCTTTTTAAAAGATTATGGCCTTGTAAAATGATTTTATTGGACAAGATGATGCTGACATAGTTCAGCGAAAGCGGTCGTCATAAATAAAAATTGATGATCAGCGATCTTGGCTATTTTATATCTTTCTACAATATTGTCTGATGTTGTTGTGTGGGCAGTTACTGTTGCCTAGCAGGTGCACTGTAAGTGCAAGTACTAGTATTAACACAAACAACATCTGTTTGCGTGGAGGTATCAGTTTTGGTGACCCACTTTTCAAGAAGACAAGCATAAGACATGGCGAACACTTGTGGTTTCAGGGCCTTGAAGACCTTTTTGTTCTCGGTATATGAGATGCGCTTCGTATTCTGAATTTCTTACACCTTTTTTCTTCAAGGTAGACTCTTCATTCCCTACTCCAGACAGTATGCTCCTCAGAATAACTGGTCACTACTTCGGTGTCATTCAAGAGACTTCATCATGCACGACATTTCCACATTTTCCACAAGTGGCCTCACTCTTTCATGCCAGGCTGGTGTGTCCAAAGCGCTGACATTTAAAGCAGCGCCTTCGGTTGGGGACATATTGTCAAACTTCAAAGTGAGGCCTCCCGCGGCCTCCCGCGTCGGAGGTTCGAATCGTCCCTCGGGCAAGGATGTTTGTGCTGTCTTTAGTGTAAGTTAGTTCCTAAGTAGTCTGTAAGTTTAGGGACTGATGACCCCGCAGTTAAGTCCTATAAGGTTTACAAGCGTTTGAACATTTTTGACATGGTCTGGAAGTATGGGACCATTGACAAACGATCGATTTCATCAACTCCTCAGCCACTCTTTTCATGACCCCACTGATTCAACTGTCACCAGTAACTGCCCATGGAGGAAGCTACATGCTGTCCACGATAGTATTCCATTACTGAATTAAATACTCCTTCACCAGACGAATTTAGCGCAAAACAGTGACAGCTTTCTAGTACCATCACAAGAGCTAATATTTATTATGGAATAATAAATGATGGAATGTCAGACCACTACACCTTTACAGCCATACCTAGTATAATGAACTACAAGCCTACATATTTAGTGGCCCAGCTCAATCCCTGCCATAGCAACCTCTAAAAAGGGTGTCAAAAATGTTACTACAGTGGACAGCTGGATTCAGAACCATGACACCAGCCTCAGCTTGCACCATGAAGAATGGCGTGGACTAATTGGTTTTTACTTATCCTGTTTTGTGATCGAAACAAAATTGACATAGGAACTGGATGGTGGAATTTGAAAAGCCAGATGAACCAGCTAATCTGTCACAATTATGTGAAACATTACAGAAGACTACGCTGTCATGAATGTAGAGGAACACATAATGCAATATATTACGCACAACATGATGTGCGCACCAGGTGTAGTGTTGCTATGACCATTTTGATGAAGAGCGCAATGAGCAAGATGACGTACGATTTGGCGTAATAATGCGATGCTATAATTACAATCACAGTTGTCTATATTTGTGTTGTAGTTTTTTTGTTGTTGTAAATTTTGTTGATGGTAGCACTCAGAGTCTGAGATACTACGTAAGAAAACGAATGAATCTGTGGTAAAAAAAACTTTCAATTGCAATTGGCTGCTACAAGACAATGAATGACGTGTTACTGATTTTAGATGACCTGTTAGCAGCTTCAAGACTGGGTTTCTGGATACACAGATAACGCAAATGTGCTTTATGGCGGAATTAAAGTTATATGTAATGTATCTTGAAGATTACAGAAAGGTCTTACGTTTGACCGGCTTAAAAAAAGGCCTCGCGCAGCGTTAAAATGATCAAAAGAGCACTAAGCTCTTATCTCATTGGAGTGTCACAGAGGTGAATGAAAACATCGAGAACCAGTCACTACATGAATGTAATAGTATTTTTCCCTTTACGTAGCTCTGACTGCAAAATAATTTTAAATGTTGGGAAATAAGTATTATTGACGAATTAATTACAGTCAATTTCTATTAACTGAAAAACTGTCACATACTTGTAGTGATAGTTCTCGACGTACTTTTCAGAACAGCAATTTATTATGCAATGATAGTTGTATCCATAATTTTTATGTCTTCATAGAAATAAAACTGCTGGCCTTTTGTCTTTGCTCTTCTTATATATAATGTATGGGCACGTAACGCTTATTTCAAATTACATTGCAATGTATATCATGAGAAACATTCAACATTTTTCTACAAAAATGTCACGATTTCCGAATATATTGTTACGTAGGTACTTACTACCACAACTTCAATTTACGTCAGTGACATTTGGAAGAACTAGATTTAGCCTGAAGTTCGGCTAAAACATTGCGTTATTTCCTGCGAATGTATCAAGATTCTGCTATAAGACAATTCATGACAACGCAGATTTACAGTACCACTCGTCAAAATTATTTGTACGTTGTTATACATTCGTATACATTCGTAGTTTGTCATTTCGCAAGTCAATGCCCTCGTAATCGATTAAGAGTCCCATTTTCCATATATATCGTTTCAGCCGAGCTACTTCGATTGCAAGCATTCTTGGAAATTACCACGAACAGCATCATACCGAGATCACGTGACAATACCGTCTTAATGTTGAGAACATGCGCAGATCGGAATATTCACTCCAGAGAAATTTCAGCTTATGTAGAGAGCCAGAGATGTTAGCTATGCTATGGCATGCGACAACCGACAAGCAATTTTAGGTAATTTTGAACAATGCTTACAAGAGATGTATATCGAAGGTGCGACTTTTAGAGAGAAACATATCGATTGTGAGAATTGCGACGTGATTAGCGTGAATCATAAAAATACATCAAGAACCAATCACTTTGAAAGGTGTAACAGTTTGTTTTAATTGCATACCTTTGGCTGAAAAGTCTGTTTTCATTGACAACGAAAAAAAGTCGTGGGTCATTTGTAGGACGCGATTTCACCCGTTGGCTTTGACCCGAGACATCGATGTGTTGTGTAGTAGACAAAGTACTTTTGACAAGCTAGAATATAGATGCCTATTCTGATTCACATAAATACTTTAATAATTTTACAAATGTGTCATAATTTTATAGGATGTGGTTAGGCAGGAACCTAAGAGTACACCTTAAATTTTTAATAGTAAACAAACAACGATGGCACTGCGATGCTCGCATGTTCGAAATGTACCGATAGTAGGCTCGCTGGTATTATCCATAGCGTAGATATCTGTGGATGAGCAATGCGTTCTGCGCATATAATCAATATTTATATGCCAGAGTCACGTGATTTACATGCGCATCTTTCTACTCGTGATTGTGAATGATCCTGAAATTTATCGTATTACATGTATTTCTTGCGTATTCAACTGTTACTTGTTATTAATAACAATGGCGAATTACTGTTGTTGCTGCGGTTGTAAAGAAAAATACGTGAGAGGAGGAGGAGTAGTCACTTTTCAAAGATATGTACCACAAATCGATAATGAAACGTAACCTATTATTTTAGGCGTCTTATGGGGTGAAAAATTTCGAGACACGTTGTAATTAATGCTACATTTTATATGCCTATCTTCTGTGATTGTATAACGATATAACAGAATTTACTGGCCGTAGAAAGTCTTGCAAACATTCGTTTATTCCACGCTTAATTTACGAGTGGGGTAAGAAAGAGAATGATTTGTGGTTTTAGCAACTACTGTTCACAATGCATTTTTCACTACTTTGTGAATTATATGTATAGTCATAGATTTAAAAGACAAGAGAAGATGTGACAGTTTGCTAACAGACAACCTATAGACTGTTGAATGTATATATTTCTCACGCAGAGCTCATCTGCACATACGAAGTTTTTCTCTTCGAATTATTTGCTTCTAAAGACTTGTTTTTACTTTAAAGTCACAGTCCCTCAAACACGCCAGCACTAACTTAAATTTTAAGTTTTGAGGATGGTATACTAAACATGGAACTTACTGATGCACTTATTAAAATAAAATCCTTTTTGACAATCAAATTTTGCCACTACAACTACTGTTCAGAAGAAACTACCTCAATAATTCCTTTTATAAATAACAAAAGAACTAATGTGCTCACACCTTCACATGTTTGATAGTTTTCCACCTATAACAAGTAGATAAATTACTGTGTTACTGCAGTCAACTACAGAAACGAATGAATTTTGCATATCTTTGAGTTATATGTGACCAAAGAGGGAGGTTTCCTTAGTATATCCCATAATATTAAAAAAATGTCAATTACTGGTACATTGCAAACATGCATCTACCTTAGGTCTACATAAAATGCGCGAAATAAACACGTTAAACTATTACCAACAATAAAAATTTTATGCTGGCCTAAAAAACGGGAAGAGAAAAGCAAGCATGCTACACAAAATCTGGGTAATTTGGAAGACTCAGTGTACATCGAAGGAAACGGTATTGCGATCGATATATATATATATATCGAACGTTCGACTCTCGCTTCGCTACCAATAACAGAAAACTGACATGGCGGAACAGCTGATTTGTATAGCTAATTGGGATGTTGTTTTTTTAATTGATGATTTTATGAAATTTTGGCTTATCTGAAGACTGGACTATCACATGTGACATTGTCTTATTGTCGTGTACGTGCTTATTTATAGATGGCGCGAGTAATTATGTTGTGGCTGAGTTCTAGACGATGGTATGTCATGGATGGTGCATTCTGTTGTAATATGTAATTTACGACAATAACCACAGATTATTTATTATCTACAATACTTAGGTATTTAGATACTATCACGTACAAGTGTTAAAGCTGACGAGTGGTATCCCTGTTTCAGTTATGGCGATATTTCGGTAATTTCCAAGAATACTTGCAATCGAACAACCTCGGCCTAAAATGATATATATCTAACGTACAACTGTATATCGAATGAGTGTTTCTTAACCGGAGATTCGGGCGCTACGCACCCTCACGTACTAAGAAAAAAAAAACTTCTTGTTTAACCTATGCGTAACCTAACTTTCACTTTAAAAGAAAGTGATCTGTAGCGTAGCCTTAAGAAGTTTAGGTATAGAAGTTGTGTGTTTTTTATCTTCAGTTATGGCGATATTTCGGTAATTTCCAAGAATACTTGCAATCGAACAACCTCGGCCTGAAATGATATATATCTAACGTACAACTGTATATCGACTGAGTGTTTCTTAACCGGAGATTCGGGCGCTACGCGCCCTCACGTACTAAGAAAAAAAAACTTCTTGTTTAACCTATGCGTAACCTAACTTTCACTTTAAAAGAAAGTGATCTGTAGCGTAGCCTTAAGAAGTTTAGGTATAGAAGTTGTGTGTTTTTTATCTTCAGTTATGGCGATATTTCGGTAATTTCCAAGAATACTTGCAATCGAACAACCTCGGCCTGAAATGATATATATCTAACGTACAACTGTATATCGACTGAGTGTTTCTTAACCGGAGATTCGGGCGCTACGCGCCCTCACGTACTAAGAAAAAAAAACTTCTTGTTTAACCTATGCGTAACCTAACTTTCACTTTAAAAGAAAGTGATCTGTAGCGTAGCCTTAAGAAGTTTAGGTATAGAAGTTGTGTTTTTTATATATATATATATATATATATATATATATATATATATATATATATATATATATATATATATTTTTTTTTTTTTTTTTTTTTTTTTTTTTTACTTGAGGGCGCATAGCCCCCGAATCTCCGGTTGAGAAACACTAAATCGTTTACAGCTGCAGTTCGATATCTTATACCATTCTTGGAAAATACCGTTATTTCCTTCGGTATTTCAAATGGCAAACACATATTGAGTCATAAAAGTACAAGAAAATGTCACAAATTCAACGCACTCAAAAACAGAATTTAAATCAACTGCTTCGCGTTTGTCATATCGAATTTGGAGCAAGAATCGAACGTTGGCTATATATCGATCGCATTGCCGTTTCCTTCGATGTACACGGATTCTTCCAAATTGGCAAAATCTGTTCGAATAACGGCGAAGATGTATGTGGTATGATCACCAATGTGCCATAAGTTCAAGCGGTTTTTTGTCACCATAAAAGGCACTGGCTTCCTATCGAGCCATTTTGGAATGTTCTTAAGTGAAATATTTACTACAGAAGCCTTAGAAATACAACAAGAATGCCGCACAAAACAGAACAACAGCTGTCGTCACATAAATAAAAGCAATTGGTACATTTGAGCTGTGACATTTGTCCTGAAGGACGACATGACACTTCATTTTACTCTTCAAAACTAATAGCCCGGTTATCCTACGTGTCAAATAGAAACTGTTATCATGTTCACGAAGTTTTTATACCCAACGCACGGCACCTACGAAGTCAGTTCGCCTGTGTACTGGCGCTGACATGACGTTGTTAAATTGTACGACGCTTCTCGCCGGGCTCCAGTGGTTATGTTGACACCAATGGTAATGGCGGCAGCTCAGATGACCAATAAATGTTTTGACTTGACAACTTCAATTAAAACGAATATTATTTTTTTCCGAACGGACAAGAGTACATACAAGAACCTGTCAACCATAGAGCAGGTACAGCATTAATTTTTCTGCGAGTGAAACGAGCAGTAATAACATTTACTGACGCAGTTCTACACTTCATTGTTCATCTGTTGCCAACATAAGCACTGGAGCTCGGCGAGAAGCGTCGTTAAGTTTTACCCATGACGTTTTAAATGTACACGGCGCTTTACGAATAAACCTCCTGCGTACCGTGACCAGGCGGCCACTACATGTTGAGAACAAGATTTCTGATCTGCGCATGTGAATACTCACTACTGAGATATCTACTCTATGGATTAGCTACACAGATAAGCTATTCCACCATCTTAATTTCCCGTCACAATCGATATGTTACTTCGACATATATATCGATTGCAAGCATTCTTCCAAATTACCCAATTTTACATTAAATACAGCCGTGTGGTCTCTTTTAATTAGAAAGACACTTCCAAGTGTTTTTTCAACGGCAATAGCAGACTCCGCCAGCCGTGATTTTTTTTTTCTCTGTCGCAAGAGCAATGGGAAGTGACAATCTACGCATAATGCATACTCTACGGCATACAGTTGTAAGTCATACCTTTTTTTGTGTTGCAGTGATTCCAGTAGTGGCAGGAAGACGGCAGTGTACGTCCAATGATAGCCTACGAGTTAGCAGTCCCGAAGTGAGGCACCAGGAAATATCGCCGCCGGTGTCAATTAAGTAAACAAGCAGAAGCCTGGCCGATCACTTTTACAGCGTCTTTATTTACGTAACTATAACAACAAAGTCAACGATATTCTACTACTAAGGTTCAAAGATAACATTTTCAGGACGCTGATATACAAACAAGGAGGTTAGAATAAAGGGAAGTGGCGTTACGTATGCTGAGAACAGGCATTGGTTGAGGCCAAAGGGCCGTATTTTTGTGCCCAAAACAAGGATTTCTCGCTTAAAATTCTGTGTGAATATTGCCCTCTTTACGTAAAGTCACTGAATTGGTAGTAACATCGGAGCATTTACTTGTATATGACATACATTTCAACGACTAGAACTATTTTACCACTCAGTACGCCCAATGTTTTGGGCACAAACAAATGTCGGAATGCGCATTTTACTGGCTTCAATTTTTCAGTGTTAGGGCATCTCGAGAGATTCTCATCTCCTTGTGTACAAGAATAGACATATTTTACTAGACTGACAAACGTCATCTGTGACTGAAGCTTGACGACGCCATCTTGCCTTACCTCACGTCAAAAAGTTTCCGTACGGTACTGTTATGATCTTCTGATATGATATGATGTTGTAAGCTTTAGTGGTTGGTTTGAACGTGATATGCATTGGGAGCTAATACTTTTGCACTAACTGACTTTAACTCAAAGGCATAAATTGTCGAATCGTGTTATGAGATCGTGTTACGTACGGTTAAGTTTTACTTAGTGTCCAGGCGGCCTCCCGTGATTATGTTGTCAATCATGTGACGTTGCCAGTCACGTGACAACGCAAATATTTTGATATGAACTTTCGTTTACGAGGGCAATTACTTTTACTGAATGAACGAGGGGTACATACAAGAATCTGTCAACCTCAGAGCAGCAACAGCGTTATTTATTTACTTCATTGTCTGTACGAAACACTAATCAAGTGACTCCGGTGTGGATTTCTAAGAATATTAATATCCTGACGAGGGCTTTCTACCGTTTTGTTGATGGTGCCAACATAATCACGCTAGGCCATTAAGAAGGTAAGTAAAATTTTACCGTTACATACAGTTAAATTGACTGTAGTTATCAGAAAAAACACTCAGAAGAATAAATATATGTCTTATCCACGACAAATAGCACATTTATAACGGCCATGCTATTAAAAGAAAAGCCCAAGTTGATCGAAACTGGTAATGGATTAATAAAAACAGGAAACACGACTCATTATTGTGTCAAAGCAGATTGTAGATTTTGTAAGTACTGTCAAATAAAGAAGAATACATGTTATCCACGATAAACAACACTTCTAATGACCCATACGACTGAAAAAAAATCTGAAGTTGAATGAAGTTTGTACAGATTAATAATAACAGCAAATCAATGCTACTCATTACTGTACGTGTCAAAGCTTATTCCAGCTGCAAAAATTACAACCATATACAACACAGGGATTTCCCAAATGTCAAAATTCTACAGACAACATAGTTATGTCAGTTCATTAGTATTTTAACACAAACGATGGCTGACACGATTATAGTACAGAAATATGGCGGCTAGACTTAACCGTACGTAACACGTTCTCATAACACCAATGATAAAGTATATGGCACTGCCAGTCTAGTAATATATGTCTGTGTGTACAAGTAAGGAGGTTAGAATCTCTGAGGATGCCTTAACATCATAGTCTACACACTGATCTCTGCATCACCTGGATGCTGAACTTAAGCTTTCTAATTGTGCCAGTCCGAGATTTTCATATTTCCTTTCTTGCCATTTTACAACATGGCTGCTACTATTATAAAATACTTTTCAATTCCGCTCCCTAACAGCCTATTAATTCAAATAAGATCAAAAACAAAAAATCAGTAAGCCACTAATTGTGACGTAGAAACAAAACGGAAAATTATTTGCTAAATTTCAGTATGGTGGGCAATGTGAAGAACAAAATATACAGGCATGTTGCAGTTCCATGGTCTTAGTCCAGAGTTATGCATCCAGTCTGCATATAAATCACTAGTCTAACATCTTGTTTTTGTTACCCATGGCGATAGCGGCGCTCCAAGCAACACATCTGACTACGATATACGGCGAGTGCGAATAAAACCGTTTATATAGATTTTTAACTTCTTTTATACCATACGGGGTATGAGTAGATGCATAAAAATAGACAATAACTAAAAATTGTTACCATCTTTGTATTTCTTTACTTTCCTACGCATCGTTGGAGGTGCAAAATGGTACGTTACTGTGCAGTTTATTTACGTTTCTCTTGGAACGCACAGATATTTACTGAAAAATTTAATTTTTCCCTAAGTACAAATCGTATTAGTAAACATCATAAGTCCCGATATTTTGCAGAAAAACGTCGTATATGTGCACAACAACGTGAAGTTACGTTCGCTACACTTCCAGCCAAGTAAGTGAATATAATACGGGAGAAACTTGTAAGATGCAGTGTCTACATTGGTTAAACACTGCTTCTGTATCTGAATGAAAAATCAAAACGGGGCTGAAATAATTCATGTCTCTTGCTAATTCAGTAAGGCATGAAACACAAATACAGGTTATATCAACGACGAGTATTTCATCATTAAATCTAAAAATAATTAAAAACACAGCAGAGAGTGTCGCTCCTGTATATGTTACACTGAGCTAAAATTTGAAACGTAAAGCCAGTAAATTAAGCATTCCAAAAATTTTTGTGCCCAAGACATTGGTCGTATGTGTGTATCGCAGTTCTAGTCGTTGAAATACGGCACATCTGAGTACATACTCCGATGTGACGGACACTTTAGTGGCTTTAAATGTAGAGGGCAGGAAATATTCACACAGGGTTTTAAGCGAGAACCCTTTGTTTTGCACAGAAAATAATAGCCTCTTGGGTTCAACCGATGCCTGTTCTGAGCATAGGTAATGCCCTTTATTCTAACCTCCTATTGTGTAACGTCGAAAATCCTCCACACTAGTCAAGGATATGATAGCAGAGCTGCGGGTGCAATCGGCTCCAGGTCCCATGCTCGATGGAAATGTCTTGGAGCAGCTGTGGGCCACTCTGAATATTAAACTCGTGGGAACACAGTAAAAACTTGTTTTCAACTTCCTGCAGGGACTTCCTGCTGGCCTAGTCACAGTGCCAGATTGAAGTACTCTCACCTGCCGATGAAGACCCTTCACGGTTTCACCACAGGTACACACCATTGCTGTAACAACGCTTGGTGATCTGTAGGGCAAATAGACCACAGCCAGAACCTGCCACCACCAACACCACCTAGAGACAAGGCCTTACAACAGGCCGTGCTACGTCACAGTGACCAGGCCACTTCCGCCATCTGAATGGCTCGCCGCTACGAGGCAGGGGGCGTGCCCCATCGGCCAGCCATTCAACTGGTGGCCGCGGCATGGTCAGTGTGACGTAGCACGGCCTGTTGTGAGGCCTTGTCTCTAAGGGGTGTTGCCACCACCCGCTCGACGGTCGAGATGTGTGGCACATCCTGGCATCTCCTTATTGGGCACATGTTGACTGGTGACCACAGTAGCAGAAGTGGAGGTCCAGGTCTCTGTACCTCCTCCACAGGACACAGGCTAGAGGACTTGGAGGCCAAGATTGCTGTGATATTACAGGTAGGGAGACGACTGACTGTGGAACAAAAGATGTCACGATTTACGAATATGTTGCTACGCAGATAGGTACTACCACAGCTTCAATTAACGTCAGTGATATTTGTAGCAATGAAGATTACGCTGGAGTTCGTCAAAAAACAATGAGCTATTTCCTACTATGTATCAAGATTCTGCTATAAAAATATTCATGACAAAGCAGATTTACAGTACTACTCTTCAAAATTATTTGTACATTACCACACATTCGTAAACATTCATATTTTGTCATCTCGCATGTCAACGTACGCGTAATCGATTTAGAGTTCCACTTTCGATATATATCGTTTCAGTCCGAGCTTTATCGATTGCAAGCATTTTTGGAAAAATGTTCAAATGTTTGTAAATCTGTGAGATTTATCTACTCTGGTTATCAGTCCCTAGGCTTACACATTACTCAAAAGTTCAAATGTTTGTTAAGCTTATGAGACTTAACTGCGAAGTCATCAGTCCCTAAACTTACAAACTACTTATGAACTAACTTATATTAAGACAACACAAACATCCATGCACGAGGGAGGATTCGAGCCTCCGACGTGGGAGTACAAATTACTTAAACTAACTTATGCTAAGGACAATAAATACACCCATGACCGAGGGAGGACTCGAACCTCCGACGGCGAGCAGCTGCGCGCTCTGCAGCCAGGCGCCTTGGATCGCTCGGCCACTTCACCGCGGCATTCTTGGCAATTACCACGAACATCATCATACCGAGATCACGTGACAATACGTTCTTAATGTTGAGAATATGGGCAGAATACTCACTCCAGAGATATTTCAGCTTTATGCTGAGAGCCAGAGATGTTAATACCTACGGCGTGTCTAGTAACTACTAAGTGACCGCGCTGTTTTTGGACGTGCATCTGATTAACACGTTTGCAACACCTATGCGCAATCGTTTAGTTGTACTTCCACCGTGATCTGCTACAATAAATCGGTGAAACACAACTTTTGTCCGTGGGTGGCTGGTTTGAAGAAAATCTGCGTCTGACATACTGGCGAGGCGTGAGGTATACGTAACTGTAATCGCTTTAAATATGTTAAAAATAACATTATTATTGCTGTAATAATGATCATTTTTGTCGTTGTTATTATGTTGTTATTTACGACTCCCTGTTATTGCGTTGCTTCACACTGTACAGTTTAATTACACTAAATAGTGTCGTAAGCAATATACCGAACTACACAGCCCAATCACGTAAATATTAAGCCTACTGAACGATACCGCATACTCCGAAATATTCGTTCAAAAACTATTCAAATGTGTGTAAATCTATCGGACTCAACTGCTTAGTCATTAGTCCGTAGATTACAAACTACTTAAACTAAGGTAAACTAACCTAAGGACAACACAAACACTCATACCAGAGGGGGGACTCGAACTCCCGACAGCGAACGGCCGAGTGCACCGCAGTATGGCGCCCCAGTTCGCACGAGTAATCCGAAATACCTTCTTTTTCTGTATATTACTGTTTGGTATCTACATGTATAAGACGACATTAATAGTCCCGAATCACAATTTTATTAATATTTGAGGTCAATTCTATGATCGTTCTTCGCGAAAAATTCAATCACAGAGCCATGGAACGACACTTCTTCTTTCAGAGATTTCATCAATATTTCGATGTGCAACACAGCAAAGTGAGAAAGATTTGCAATTGTGAATGTGCACACTGCCCAAAGAAAAGATCAGAACACGGGAAAAGACAACGTTGATCTTGATCCAATGATGGCAGATGCCACCCGGGGGATAGTAGATCTAGTAGTAATGGTCTCAACGTCGCCTGCCAGAGCGACTTCTGTGTGCTCATTACTAGTGAAGGCTTACAGCCAGAAGACTCAGTGTTACACCAAAGTGTGAAGCAAACCGGCGCCATGCCACGGATGCCCACTAGTGCTTCCTACAGCCATAAGAGAGAGTTTGAATGGAGTTAAATTGTGGCCTTCCGAGAGGCGCATAGGTACCTTGCTTCACAATCTGGACGTGCTGCGTCAGTAGTGCAACATAAAGTTGTAACTGTTACGGGAACTTCGTCACGCCCGTAGACAAATTTCTGAACGTCCACACAGCACAGACGTCTGCCAAGATCGTCGTTTTGTAAGGGCAGCAGCGGCAGATCGCACAGCACAGATAAGAGGATTTGTCTCACAAAGTGTCAACACGAACTGATGACAACCGCTAATTAGCAGTGGATACACACGCCTCTGGAACGTCTTCCACTGACGTCACAGCGTCAACGTGCACGACTTTGGCTCACTTGGAGGAATGCATGGCGGGTCACGGTCTTCAGCGATGAAAGAAGATTCTGCCTGCACGGAAGTGATGGTCGTTTGCGCGTGCAATGTTGACCTGGCGAGAGATGTTGTGACGATGCAAGAAAGCTACCACGAAATTTGTTTCACCTTTAAATCTGTATATATAGATATTTATTCTTCACGAAGGAGTCTAACGTCTCAGTGATACGTACATAACGTATTTGAACTTTCAATTTTGGCCTCAGTAATAGCTAAGCGTATTATTTATGTCATTTTTCTTTAAACGTACTTCAAAATCTGTATATAAAGCCACACATCTACGTATCGGAGCGTGGAATGTTAGATCCCTTAATCGGGTAGGGAGGTTAGAAAATTTAAAAAGAGAAATGGATAGATTGAAGGAAGTTATTTATAGTGAGAAATAGTGAAGTTCAGTGGAAAGATGACCTGGATTTCTGGTCAGATGAGCATAGACTTATAAATAAAAAAGCAACTGGTGGTAATAATGAATAAGAAAGTCGAAATGCGGGTAAACTACTATGAACGGCACAGTGATCGCATTATCGTAGTCCAGATAGATACGAAGCCAACAACTACTACAGTAGTACAAGTTCATATGTTCACATGCCAACTAACTCTGCCGATGACGGGGAGATCGAAGAAATACATGACATGGTCAAGGAAATTATTGAGACTATTAAAGAAGAGGAAAACTCGATTGTGACGAGGGAAAGTAGTACGTGAATATAGACTGAGGAAAGAGAATGAAACAGAAAGCCGCATGGTACAATTTTGCAGAGAACATAATTTAATCATAAGAAACATTTAAGAATCATGAATGAAGGTTGCATACGTGGAAGAGACCAAAAGACACCGGAAGGTAACGGATGAATTTCATAATGATAAAGCATAGATTTCGCTACTGCAGAGATGTAGGAAAATAAGGAGACGATCTGGTTAAATTGAAGGAACTTGAGCTTCGTGAGTATTGCAGAGGGAACGATTGGCAACAATTAAAGGAAACAGACGAAAGTAATACAGCAAAAGATGAATGGGTTGCTTTATGAGATGAAACAGTGAAGGAACAGAGGAACAAATATGCAGAAAGACAAGACATAGAAAAAATCCTTGGACTTCCCAGGAAATACTGAATTTAATTTATTTAATTAATGAAGGGAGAAAATATAAAACATTCAAGTCTTTAGAAGAATGTATAACCAGGGGAAAGGTAGATAGAGCCAGAGCAAACTAAAAGTAAGTTTTAACTGAAGGGATTTGTGTGGCATATTGCCTTGTATGGGTGTGAAACAATGGACGATAAATAGTTCAGAATAGAAGCCTTTGAGATATGATGCTCCAGGTGAATGCTGATGATAGGTGGGTAGATCGCGTAACTAATGTGGGTTCTGAACAGAACTGGGGAGAAAAGAAATTTGTATCGCAGCTTGACTAAAAGATGAAGTCGATTACTAGGACACATAATTAGACTTCAAGAAATCGCAAATTAAGCATTTTAGAGAAGTTTTTGGGGGGAAAAGTCGCAGAGGGAGACCAAGAGAGGTATATAGTAAGTAGGTTCAAGTGGGTTTTGGTTGCCGTTCTTATGAGGATATGAAGTTGCTTGCTCTGGAGAGAGTAGGGTGGAGAGCTGCATCAAACCAGTCTCCTAACTGAATACTACTACAACAACAAGTGGGAAACTTTCTCTTGCGTCACCGTTATGCACACGAGCAATTCTGCCCTGTTTCAACCTTCTTTGACCCACTGAAACATAGAGCTTTCTGTATACAGTAAGAAATGGTCATTTTCGAAGTAGTCGACAGCAGTAGCCGTTTGCGATGTACCCCGGTGTTAAAGATAGATGCAGTTCGTTTCGAAACTGGGTGAGATAGTCCGTAGTCACTGACCAGCAGTTCCTGTCGAGTTTAAAACCAATTAGCATCTATGAAGCGAAGCAGACGTTTCCGTTACCTGACACTTAGGATCTTTTTACAACCATTGTTCTTAGGGCACGCTATACGGCTATACGTTGCACTCCACGTGGAACAACAGCATTGACAGTGTGATCAACGGCTCATCTAATATCAATAGTTCCTTTTTGCCATTCTGTCGAAAGTGTTTGATTTCAGACAACCAGGTGGCACATTCGCATCTCTCCATTTCGATGATTTGGTCATCCCCAAAGCGAACACTATGTTCTTTAAAGGGTCTTACTAATATTTTTTTTCTAGTGAGTTGCTGTATTTTGTCATATAAAAAGGAAAACAAATATTAAGATTTCTTCTGAAAGCCACTACAAGGTGAACAGCTGATGTTCGATTTTACATTTTATTTTGTAATGTGACATTTGCTTTTAAGTAAACTAACTTAGTAAATGAAACAATAGATGCAAAGTCTGCCCCAGTGCTGCACGCGTGGCTGGTGTCACGATTAAACTTCGAAAAAATAACTTCGTAATATACCGTAAAAATATGTCCTTGCAGTGGAAGATCGGCAGAACAATTTGAATACAATCGGTTGTTTTTATAGGTGGTGTTCACTAATTATTTTGTGTCCACTGGCCTGTGTGATGAACTGAAACACTTCCGTGTGTCCACTTGTAAGCTGTCAGATTAACAATGGAACCTCCTGAAATACCAGAGAAACTATTGTTATTTCTCTGTGAAAGTTTCCTTTTTAGTCCCGTGTACCTACTTTATCGGGTTATGTAGATAAGCAAACCCCCGCGAATGACTAACATTCTGTCTACGTAAACGTACCTTTCGATGAGCTTCACGTTCCAAAACACACATTGCGGACGCAGCTGACCGAGTTTATCCCACGTTTAGTATTAAATCTGCGACTGAATTAGCTTGGTAATTAACTAGCACGTTGTGAAAAGCTCGCAGCAGATGTTTATAAAATATCCGACCTAATTATACCTATGATTAACTGTTCCATAATGCAAACTCCTCCTGGAACTTGGCACAAATCCTCGCAGGTTTTGTGATGAATCCGAGGTAACTAACGTTTATTGTTTATCCTGTAAAACAGAGGAACATTTTCAGCATTAGGTCATTAGATAAGGAAGAATTAGTATCTGTAACAGTACTCAAAATCAAAAATATTTATGAGTGAGCTATAATTTAACGCGAGGTCTGTTTTCCTAATTTCCGACGTCGTGTCAACCAGAACAGACTGTTAACTTCTTACTTTTAAGTCACTTAGAAACATAAATGTTAATTTATAATTTCTTAAAAAAACAATTGTGAATAATGAATTCGAAATTTTAAGAAAATTTTGGAATACAAATTTACTTACATTTCTGAATCCCAGAGTCCGCAGAACCCAGTACGTTATTCTCGACGTGTTCGCGATGGTTCATCAGGGACAGGGGAAACATGAGGAGTGTCCCAGCGAACTGTAATAGGTCTTCTCTTATTCTCTTCATACATAAATGATATGGACACAGTGAGCAGCAATCTGCGTCTGTTTGTTGGTGATTTGGTGTACGGGATGGTGTCGTCGTTGAGTGACTGTATGAGGAATCATGATGTCTTGTACAGTTTTTAGCTAGTGTGATGAATGGCAGATAGATCTAATGGAGAAATTGCAAGTTAATGCAGATGAAAAATGCTTCAATACAGAATTTGTGGTCACTTCCTTGACACAGTCACATACATTTAATATCCAGGCATAACGTTGCAAATTGATATGAAATTTGGTGAGTATGTAATGATTGTTGTATGGAAGGCTAATGGTCGACTTCGTTTCATTGTGACAATTTTAAGAAAGTGTAATTCATCTGTAAAGGAGACCTAATATAGAGCACTATGTGCCCAAAACTTGAGTACTTTTAGGATATTTTGAATCACCAAAATTAAAATAAGGCACTGATGCAGTTTATTAGCTAGCTACTAGATTTGTTAACAGTAGGTTGTATCAACATGTGAATATTGGAAATCTTAGCAGGGAAGACGAAATTCTGTCCAGGAAAGATTTTTGAGAAAAAGACAATAGTAACGACATCTGAAGCTGACAGCAAAACGATACCACTGCCGTCAATGCGCATTTCGTCTAAGGGTTCGAAGAAAAGACAAATCAGGACTTGAACGAAGGTATATAGTAATTCGTTTTCCCTTGTTCTATTTGCGATTATGACAGGAAAGGAAACTGCTAATAGTAAATCAAGGTAGCATCAGCCATCCACCACACGGCAGTAGTTATATAGTGCCAGTTCAGGCAAAACTTGAAATGAACTTAAAGTTTAGTCCAAGGACTGCTGACGTCGAAGCAGTTTTGTTATACATTGATGAACATTAAAAACAGTGAACCGAAATGGAAGCATCAGATCCACATGAAATTTCTTAGACATAATGATACAGAAGAGACATTTACTTGATCCCAAAGCCAAGACCAAGCAACAGTGAGGACAAGTAGACTCATATAGTGTCACATTAATAATGCGTTGCACCACTTTTTGCTGCAATGCATGCTACAACACGACACATAATTGCGCTGGTTAGACGTCTGATGTTGTCCTGAGTCCTACTGACCCACAAGAGTGCCACGGAAGCGTTTCGAATTTCAACTGGTCCCACACATTATAGAGAACGCATACAGAGGAGCAGGCCAGCTATGTAACAGTCACAACATGACATCGAGAGACCCGAGCAGTATATGGACAAGAACAAGTTTATTTGTGTGGTCAACGTTTGCAGCAAGCGCAGAATTATTCGTTTCTGAAAGGCACTTTGCGGCCAATCCAGCGGTCGGGAACAACGTTGTCTAACTAATCGCGTACGAAGGAATACCAATCTGGCTGCCAAATAAAGTTGTCTGGTTCAGTTTCGTGTAATTGACGAAAATACCATTGTTGTAGCATATCAAGATAATAAACACCAGTTACTTCTGCTTCAGCGTAAAAGAAAGGCCCATACACTGGGCAAGGTTTGGGATGAACTTGGCTGTGGACTGGATGTTTGCCGTATGACGAAGAGTGCTCAATTGAACACTTGTAGGACAAAGTGATGGGGGCTGTTCGTTTATTTGACGTTTCATATGTATTGCTAAGGTCACCGTAATAAACTATACAAAGCCTTAAAATCCCGATATTAATTTTAGCAATTTTTTTATATACACAAAACGGGATTTAACAAAGATCTTATGGAGCAATTTATAAAATACGTATGTTGCCCCCCTACCACCATTATAATACCAGAAAAGAAGATCAGGGATTAGGGATTAGGGATTAACGCTCTGTCTATTCAAGGTCATTAGAGACGGAGCAAGTGCTCGGTTTTTTTTGTTTTTTTTTTTTTTTTTTTTTTTTTTTTAATGGAACCGTCCCGATTTTGTCTGGAGTGATTTATGGAAAGCACGAGAAACCTAAATATGGGTGGCCATAGGCGGTGTCGAATCGCAGTCCTCCCGCACGCCGGTCCAATGTGTGACCACTGTGCCACCTACACTAAACTGTCACTGCAGAAGATTGATACTGGGATGCACTCTCACTATGGGGACGAGATACATATGTTATAAAGTACTCCACAAGATCTGAAGATGACAGCTTGTATTCTGATTGTTTGTATAGCATATGGGACTTAACTGAGGGGTCTTCAGTTCCTAAACTTACAAACTACTTATGAACTAGCTAATCCTAAGGACGGCACAAATATCCATGCAAGAGGGGGGATTCGAACCCCCGAACGTAGTGGCCGTGCAGACCGTCACTGGAGCGCCTCAGTCCCCTCGGCCACCGCGGCCGGCTTGTATTCTGAAACCGATTATGTGGAAATAAGGGAAATTACGAAATACCTTGCTATCCAGACAGAAAAATATTATTCATAGTATAGACAATGATCATGAAGGGGGTGACAAAAACTCTTTATCTCTCCCCCCCCCTCCCTCCCCACCTTACATCAGGACCCGCTACTGCTGCCTCGCTATTATTTTAGGTGGCGAAGACTCGCCTTTATATGACAACGCTAGCCGCGGCATAGCGGCCGAGCGCATTGAGGCGCTATGCTACGATGTGCGAGGCCGTCCCCCGTCGGGGGTTAGAATCCCCCCTTGGGCATGGATGTTTGTGTCGTCTTTAGTATAAGGTAGTTCATAAGTAGTTCGTAAGTTTAGGGACTGATGACCCCGCAGTTATGTCCCTTAAGCTCTAAAAACATTTCATAGACAACGTTACGGCCCACACATATCCGCTATTTATAAATCCACCTACCAAACATTTGCATGTAAATCGGAGTGTAAGATGGAGCATACTCTGTTTTTTACTGTACTTCTTACCTAAACAGTTTTGGTCCCTACGACAAGATCTCCATCCATGAATGTTGGCAGATTTTTTTCTTTCTTTTATCTTGTGGCGATGATGTCAGGATTCAATCATATACAGGGAATCCCACTTACCTTGACTACCCAAAATATCTCTGGAACAACAACAGCTATTGTAAAAAGACTTTGACAAGTGTGAATGTAAGGTAGGGGACCATTAATGTAAATACACTCCTGGCCGCTAAAATTGCTACACCACAAAGATGACGTGCTACAGACACGAAATTTAACCGACAGGAAGAAGATGCTTTGCTATGCAAATGATTAGCTTTTCAGAACATTCACACAAGGGTGGCACCGGTGACGACACCTACAATGTGCTGACATGAGGAAAGTGGCCAACCGATTTCTCATACACAAACAGCAGTTGACCGGCGTTGCCTGGTGAAACGATGTTGTGATGCCTCGTGTAAGGAGGAGAAATGCGTACCATTACGTTTCCGACTTTGATAAAGGGTCGCTTGTAGCCTATCACGATTGCGGTTTACCTTATCGCGACATTGCTGCTCGTGTTGATCGTGATCCAATGACTGTTAGCAGAATATGGATCGGTGGTTTCAGGAGGGCAATACGGAACGCCATGCTGCATCCCATCGGCCTCGTATCACTAGTAGTCGAGATGACAGGCATCTTATCCGTATGGCTCCAACGGATAGTGCAGCCATGTCTCGATCATTGAGTCAACAGATGGGGACGTTTGCAAGACAACAACCATCTGCATGAACAGTTCGACTACGTTTGCAGTGGCATGGACTATCAGCTCGGAGACCATGGCTAGGGGTTACGCTCAACGCTGCATCACAGACAGGAGCACCTGCGATGGTGTACGCAACGACGAACCTGGGTGTACGCATGGAAAAACGTCATTTTTTCGGATGAATCCAGGTTCTGTTTACAGCATCATGATGGTCGCATTCGTGTTTGGCAACAACGCGGTGAACGCACATTGGAAGCGTGTATCCGTCATCGCCATACTGGCGTATCACCCGGCGTGATGGTGTGGTGTGCCATTGGTTGCACGTCTGTCTCCTGTTGTTCGCATCGACGGCACTTTGAACAGTGGCCGTTACATTTCAGACGTGTTACGACCCGTGGCTCTACCCTTCATTAGATCCCTGCGAAACCCTACATTTCAGCTGGATAATGCACGCCCGCATGTTGCAGGTCCTGTACGGGCCTTTCTAGATATGGAAAATGTTCGACTGCTGCGCTGGCCAGCACATTTTCCAGATTTCTCGCCAATTGAAAACGTCTGGTCAATGGTGGCCGAGCAACTGTCTCGTTACAATACGCCAGTCACTACTCGTGACGAACTGTGGTATCGTGTTGAACTGCATGGGCATCTGTACCTGTACACGTCATCCAAGCTATGGTTGACCCAATGCCCAGGCGCATCAAGGCCGTTATTATGGCCAGAGGTGGTTGTTCTGCGTACTGATTTCTCAGGATCTATGCACCCAAATTGCGTGAAAATGTAATCACACGTAAGTTCTTGTATAATATATTTGTCCAATGAATACCCGTTTATCAATTTCATTTCTTCTTGGTGTAGCAATTTTAATGGCCTGAAGTGTAATAAATAACGAAACTCAATATACAACTCCGGTATTCTAATGCGTGACGACTATTCAAAGCATCAGAAAGTAAACCTTTTGTTGTCTCAACTCTCCATACTGGGGATCTGAGTACGCCTTCCTGTATTATCATCATGATCCCTGCTCTATTTGTTATTGTGAATTAGTGATCATAGTGTCATCTTCTCTTACCCGGCACTGTCCAACTATGGCGGACACAAACAACAACATGGCGGACATATTCTTTATGCCCGCCATCTTGTTGTTGTTTATGTCTTCCATCTTGCAACACTAGGTTGGAAGATGGCTGTCCATTATTAGTGTTATGACCTCGAGGTGACCACAATGTTGACATACTGGCCCCTGCGAGGTAGTCAACCAGACGGTCAAGAGGTAAAAGGTCAAGTTCTGTTCAGAAGCCGCAAATTTATGTCCAGAAGTCCTATTGTGTACCTACTGTCGTAGAAGGCAGTCAGACGTCTATATGGTACAGAGATGTCAATCTCCATAGTGCTACTGTATCGGCAGCATTTCGGTGAGGGATTCGTCTTAATGCGTCTCTTCATGATATGAACCTTATCGAACATGTTTGAGATAAACTAAACTAAAAAAAAAAAAAAAAAAAAAAACCCTCTTTTTGAGGAAGACAAACCATCAACGAATCTGAGAGGTCTACGCCGAATCGCCGACGAGGAGTGGGACAATCTCGACCATCAGTCGCTTTATGATCTAGTGGACAGTATGCGACGACGAATACAGGCATCGGTGCAGAGAGTATGTTACCGTGTATTATGGGTACTGGTGTCTGCTGCAATCTGGAATACAATTTCAGAATGTGTAGGTTATTGTCATACAACTTGTCAGTTTCTGCATTCTTGAGCAATAAAAAGAACTGAATTGTTGTTTTTGTATATCTCCATTCCATTTTTATGTACAGGATCAGGAACCCACAGAATCGTGGTGATGCAGCACTGTTTTTGATGTGTGTACTTGTGAACTGGTAGTTGATACAAACTGTCAGTTTCCGATTGTGGGACAACACATGCTTAAGATACTGTATTCTATGCATAATGTCATCTAATCAAAAATACTTATTGTGAAAACATGTTAATAGCATTTTTTTTCACGCTGTTCCGACCATAAATTAATGATATTCAGACATTCTCTGAAAGCACATGATCTAATGAAGGCGTTACATTGCTATAAATGGTAAATCATTCGATAAAGTGGATGCAATCAGCGATACCTTTTGAGGTTGCTAATACTTCGTGCATCAGTACGACACCTTGGAGCTGAGAAATTTTATGATCTTCCTTTGTACATCTCGATTCTCTTTTAGAATCGGTCAGCTCAAACCGAGGTGGCCACGAAATTGAAATAGTGGGGAACAAAAATAGAAAAAGCAGCGGCTTTTTTTTTTTTTTTTTTTTTTTTTTTTTTTTTTTTTTTTTTTTTTTTTTTTTTGCTTACCTCCTCCAAATTGTGCTTACCTTAGACAAATCGTTCGTATATCCCCCAATCCTTTGTTTTCCCCTTACTAAAACGGGTCCTTTCTTGTTGAACATTCTCTTTCCGTAGATAGGTAGTAGCGTTGTGTTTCAGCCGAGAGACTCCATGTGAATGTTTTTCGTGTCATAATTAGCGTTTTAATTGAAGTGTTACCTGTAAAATGATTTTGTTAATTTCGTAATTCCTTGCATCAAGGTTTTAATGTTTATTTTATTATAATTTTTCTGCTTTGGGGAGAAGTCGTGTTCATCAACATAAGCGGCTTATCTTTGTGCTTTCTTTTGTATAGGATCTGTGAGATAAAATGTTGGAGTGGATATCTTTTGATTCAGTTGGGTAATGCCATGTGTAACAGTCCGATAATTAGTCTTGGCCACTAATTATAATTCATAGGCCTGATTATCTGCGGCATCGGGGTAAAGCACTCGACTGGAAGACTAGAGATCGTGGGTTCAAAACCCGGTCCGAGTTTTAACCAAGCCTTCACCTCTCAACGATGTAAGGAGTCGCCAGAAACGACAAGTGGTTCGGATTCCACGTTAAACTGTAGGTCCTCTTTCCCCGGTTGGACAACTGGGGTAGGTGTCCAATTGAAAGACTTGCACTAGGTCACTGAATCACACGAAGTTATTATTACTATAGCAGATGGATTTATGGGAAAGTGTATTTATTGGTTGCAGTATACATAAAGTAAGAATGTAAGTATGGTAAGAGTTCCGTCGTGTCTTTTCCCTTTGTACTTTCATGGGTTATGTACGTAAAAGAGGTGGATAAACAGCAATGACACAATTTTTTTCCCTGTAATGACTTTAGTGACAGAGATATTATAGTGACAGTGGAAGAGTGCCAGACTACAAATCCAAAGGTCGCGGGTTCGATCCCCGCCAGATCCTAGGATTTCTATCTGTCACTATCCACTTCTTTCACCTCTGGCAGTATTGCTCATGTGGAAAATACCGTGTAATGCCGTGGTTCGGAACCCACGTTAAACTGTAGGTCCCCCTATAACTGGCTGGGTAAGTCAGTTCGAAGGTCGGAGGAAGGCAACGGCATACCACGTCCAAACAGGACCATGCCTAGTCAAGCACTGTGGTGTTCAAACCAATCTTCGGTTTGTTGACTGCTTTACCCTTTTTTACCACCTTTAATGTTATCGCCCCCAGTATTTATGACCTTTGAGGGAATGTCTGGAAGTCTGGTGTCTATTTTTGTTGATATCCCCTATTGACCACTCTATGACAGTTATAATGCCATCTCTGGTGATGTACTGGAGCCAATAATCTCTATAAAAACTGGATGTATAGACGTGACTTCAATTTATAGCAGTACTAGGTGAAAACCCGGCATTGCCCGGGTATTAACTTATTTATTCTTGCCATTTTTCAGGTAGATACTCATTTCTATGAGGGCTGTATGTCTGTGAAATATCTTGGGCATACAGTTAGTAGTAAAGAAGTAATAGATTAAAACTTGGTGCGAGATGCGGAGGTTTTCTATTACCTACGTGTCGTACTGTGATACAATTCAGAAGGTACACTCAACTATATGTGTATACTGTCTGTAAAATTTCCTGCGGCTACACTTTGTAGTGTACAAATTATAAATTGTAACGTCATATCGAATGCGTAGTTTTGTTCCATGAACAGCGGAAAAGTAGTAAGCGAGAAACTTTTTTCCTTTCATTATTTTGATACGGTTGTCAGAGAGGAAAAGTTTTATAAATGTTTGAAATTATGTTTAAAGTTTGTTGCAAGTCGCTAAGTACTGTATTGTCATATATTGTATTTATAAACTCTCGTCGCATTATGAGGAACTATATTGATTATGACGTTATATCTCCTGGACCATGTGTCGTATCTGGTTCTTACTCCTACAGCAATTGTTACCTCACGTAAGGAATATGTGTACCAAATTTGGTTGAAATCGGTCCAGTGGTTTAGGAGAAAATGAACAGCATTATCGCTTAATGCAGCAGTTTTTCGAGGATCTCATTATTTATGACGTCATATCCCGTGAACAATATATTTTACGTGATTCTTACACTTACGGTGACCGTCCTCATGGATTCAAACTTACGTGTACAAAATTTCATAACGTTCGGAACAGATCTGTAGAGTTGTATGCAACACGTACACACAAACAAACAAACATACGGACACACTGATTAATATATTAGAAGATTTTAACGTACTTTGACATAAAATTAAAAAAAAAAAAAAAAAAAAAAAAAAAAAAAAAAAAAACAGAAAACGCAAGTGGTGTCTATGACCGCCGTCAAGTAGTAGTGTATCTGAAATACACGTCCGGCGGTTAAGGGCTAGCCGGCCGCGGTGGCCGAGGTGACTGAGGCGCTCCAGTCACGGTCAGCACGGCCACTACGGTCGGGGGTTCGAATCCCCCCTCGGGTATGGATATTTGTGCCGTCCTCGTTCGTAAGTAGTTCATAAGTAGTTTGTAAGTTTAGAGACTGATGACCCCGTAGTTAAGTCCCATAAGCTTAACAAACATTTGAATTTGGTTAAGGGTTAATTAAAACCGTTACGTAGGTTTCGACAAAATTAATTTTGACTTCTTCAGATGTCAAGATTTTGAATGCACGATGCCACACCGCTACTGCTATCCGGGATCATTGTCGCCACTATCAATGGGAGGATTCTAGAAATTCGCAGAATCACCACAAGCAGATTGCGCTATTGCAAGGAGCATCCTTCCCCCGACCCCCTCCCCCTTGTAATAACAACTCTTCCTGTATTCTATAGGTAAACAAAACAGGAAAAAATATCGAAATTCCAGCGGTGATTAAATACATCGTAAAGTAAGGTATGAAACAAAAGGAAGATCATGCCGATTTTCATAACACATTGGAGACCTCTGCTCCTTCATACTGCGATGTTCCCAAGTGAACTAACTGTCTTAATTTTTCTCATTGTAGGGCCCGCAGCAAGAAATGTGCCCTAATAAGAAATTTTAATGAATGGGAATTACCCAATATGCTGCAATTATTTTTATTGTTTTATAACGGCCGTTTCGGCTTATGCCCATTGTCAAGTGGTGCCTGCAAAGAACAGGACGAAATTTCGCAATACGACACAGAGAACACACCAGAACATCTGAAAACAAACGCTCTACTTTCTTCCAACATCTCAGAGATGAAAAGCACATCCCCATAAATATTGACAAGGCACTAAAAATTTTACACTTTACCCCTAAAAGTATATTAATTAATGTTATGGACGAATTGTAAATATTTGTCAATATAAACACAACCCCTTACGAAATTCTCAATGACCACACAGAATTTAAACACAAACTTTATTTAGAAAATTTTATCGAAATATTACGATTAGAAAACGGATAATCCATAGGTGCACTATTTTAGATTAATAGATAACAAAATTCCGAAGATATCCACACGTTAACATCAGAGAGACCAAAGACACATTATCAAATTACAAAGGATTATATTTAATTTCCTTTATAACATCCATGTAAACGTATATCATCTACACCATCTGAAATAAATATTACATATTACTGAAATACGAAAACGGAAATATTAAATGAAATAAACGTTTTCGTAACAAACAGATGCTATATGAAATATCTGTCTACACGATGTAAGTATTGTGCCTCAAAGACATCCATTTCAAACTCATAAAACAAGTACAGAAAATAACTTACATAGGTTCTTTGCAGGCATCAATTGACAATGGCAGAAGCTGGAACGGCCGTTGCGAAACAATAAAAATTTGCAACATATTGGGTAATTCTCATTTATTAATTATCTAAAAATTTTTACCCAATGCTCAATCAAACAGAAGTCTCACAGTTTTGAAGATTCAGTGCAGTGATAGCACGCTAGCTTAGCATTCTAAAAAAATATAAAAAGCTGCTGCGGGGGAGGGTGTAAACGGCCCTTCGCCCCCCCCCCCCCAACCCTTGGATTTGCCTATGTCTGCACCATTATAGATCATCTGAATATGGTCGGAAATAGACTGAAAGTGGTCATCGTTTTAGAAAACGTTTTATGCGATAAATTCCGATACGATTTTTAAAAAATTATGCAGTTCGTTGTTTTTGATTTATTTTTGTCAAAAGCACAAAGTACTACATTTTCCTACGTGGACGCTACTTCTCTTGGAACGTAGAACCGACAGTCAAAGTTGAAGCATCCTTAGCGTCCTGGGAGTCTCTTCTTTCCTATTTGGAACATCGCTACAAGTGCATTAGCATGCAAGTAAATGAAATTGAAAAAATAAAAACGTTTTACTGAAGCAAGAAATTTCTTCCTATTCCATCCCTAGATCTTCCATTCATTTCCTTGTAAGAACCGTCGTTATTAGAAATATATAAAGAAATCTTGCCTCATGTTGCAGTCACTGATTACGACGCCTCAGATAAACTTTGCATACGTGCTCTCACCGTAAATCTAAAGATCGCAGAGATCGCTACCAGAAGGCTGAAAGATGAACAACCCGCGCTGACTCTCGGCTGAGGGTAGCGCCAACGCTGCGACTGACATCTACGGGCGGGCGGACGTACCACGTCATCCAACAAGTGGCTTGCCAACCTCTGCAAGCAGAGGGGGTGCGTGACCCCCGATAACGCCTCTGGCAGAATCTTCTTGTCGCGTCATGGCTTTCGAGGACTCTCGCTCTACTAAAAACATTTTCTCTGCCTTCTTGGCTTTATTTCAAAATTTTGTTTTATTCTTTTCCTTTCCTTTTTGGAAGTTTCTTAAAGCTTAATGATACGCAGGAACATTTAAAATTATAAATTTATTAGAAAGTAGTACGAAACTGTTTTTGCCATCACACAGATTGTGCTTCCGCAAAACTTTTACTTCAGATCGTGCGATGTACTATCATCCCCAGAAATATCCAAACGACCTGATTTGCGATCCGCCTGATATGAATGCGTCCTAAATAACGTACCAGTTATGGCGTACATTCGTTCGACTATTCAAATGGTAATGTTCAAATGTTTGTAAGCCTATCCTATCAAACTTCTATGGTTATTAGTCTCTTATAAACTACTTAAACTAACTTGCACTCAAAGACAACACCACAGACCCATGCCAGAGAGGACACCAACCTCGGCGCGAATCACCGCCCAGCCCGTAAGATGACATCTTAGATTACGCGGCCAACCCGCGCTGCCTTTTTAAATGGACCCACTACTAACCACTAGAGAAAACTCCTCAGTATGGCAATCATTCCAGATGCAAAATAATACCGTGATTTTGTAAATAAAAGGAAACACGTCATTAAGTTCTTATCACATGTAATTTTCACTTTGTTACAATAACTGACGTATCAAAAGTGTTGCCACATTTATTAGCGAAAACAATGAAAAACACCACCATCAGCTGAATTTTTATATTTTTATTTGCTGGCAACCAGTTTCGATTGACCACGCCATCATATTCAGGCCCTTAAAATAGGGCAAACTGTATTTTGATACATTACAAAAGCCAACAAATACAAAATATTGGTGTCGCACATTCATGGGACATAACAGTTCAGAGTATCAACAGGTACTGTACTGTTAGGTCGCATGAAAGTGCGACACTAGTTAGAAAGTCCAAGAGGGTATAATGCAGTTGGGAGACATTATGAAATGGTTAGCTCTATGAACATAGGGATTAAAGTTCAGGGTGAAGAAATAAAAACATTGCGTTTTGCCGATGACTTCGTAATTCTGACAGAGACAACGAAGGACGTGGAAGAGCAGTTGAATGGAATGGACGGTGTGTGGAAGAGAGTCTATAAAATGAACTTTAACAAGAGCAAAACAAAGATAATGGAATGCAGTCTTAGAAAATCAGGCGATGCTGAAGGAATTAGATTAGGTAACAAAACAATGAAGGTAGCAGATGAGTTTTGTTACTTGGGTAGTAAAATAACATATTACGGTCGCAGTACAGAGGATATAGAATGCAGAATGGCAATGAGAAGAAAAGCATTTTTGAAAAAAAGGAATTTGCTAACATCGAATATTAAGTGTAAGGAAGTCTTTTCTGAAGGCATTTGTGTGGAGTGTTGCCTTGTACAGGAGTGAAACATGCACGATAAACAGTGCGGACATGAAGAGAATAGTCTTTTGAAATGTAGTGCTAGAGAAGAATGTTGAAGATTAGGTGGGTAGATCGCATTACTAATGAAGAGGTACTGAACATGATTGGTGAGAAAAGGAATTGTTGGCATACCTTGACTAAAAGAAGGGATCGCTCGGTAGGACATATTCTTAGACATCGAGGAATCGTAAATTTAGCATTGGAGGAAAGTGTGTGGGGTAAAAATCGCAGAGGGAGACCAAGAGACGCATATAGTAAGCAGATTCAAATGGATGTGGGTTGCCGTTCTTGTGAGGAGATGAAGAGGCTTGCTCAGGATGGAGTAGGCTGGAGAGCTGAATCAAACCAGTCTCCGGACTGAAGACCATAACAACAACATGAACATAAGGATTTACCAGAAACAAACGGATAGCAAAATTTTTATATCGAAATACCATTTTAGATATTGATGTGAATAAGGGGAAAAGCAGAATGAATTTATCCCTAAATCGTATTCATATTTCATAATTCGTAAAAGAAAACAAAACATAACTATTTATTACTGACACCTAGCAACAAAGACAACTAAAAAAATAGCAAGTACAAAGTGCCTTTGACATACTGTCAGCACTAAAAATCCAGGCACAGTTATGAACTTTATACACATGAAAAGAGCTCTATTCCTTTAATAATATCAGTTTCCATTTGCTAAACAGAAGGAAAAACAAAAAACAAATTACCAACAAGAGAACACACAACAGGGTCTTTTTGTGACAAAAAACTAACCTGTCGAAATCGTGCACACAGACATAAAACAGTCCAATTGGAAATGCTTGACAAGGCGGCGAAAAATTCTTCGTTTGTGTGGCCATAATGTCCGTAGTTGCTTTCATAACTATGAATGGTAGTGATTTTCCGTCTTTTGCAACTACAATAAAATGCGATTTTTTCACACCAGACGCGTTTCGTTTTATTGACTGTAAAACATCATCAGTGGTCTGAAATAGTAGGATGATGTGAAGCGAAAAGAAGACAAAATTTCCGTAAGTACCAAACATTAGGCCTACTTTTCAGGGTCCATTTAAGAACTGTTTTCGATCTAAACAAAAACCAAATTGTAGATTTCTACTATTTCAGACCACTGATGATGTTTTACAGTCAATAAAACGAAACGCGTCTGGTGTGAAAAAATCGCATTTTATTGTAGTTGCAAAAGACGGAAAATCACTACCATTCATAGTTAAAACAGTCCGTTGTTTACTTCTGTCTGTGAGCAGAGGTAATGAACAATCTCTGCCAGCGAGAGTTTCACATGATACATTAGAGGAACCCTAACGTCCCGTCAGGCACACAAGTCAGATATCATTTTACACTTTGTTTTGTGACGCTGTAAATGGGCAGGACAGGACAGGAAACTGTTAAGTAGTTCGTAAGCTTAGGGACCGATTACCACTGCAGTTAGATCCCATAACATCACAAACATTTGAATACTACGATGTTTTGATTTCCACTGCTGACGAGATCATCAAACTAGCAGATGTGTCACTGTAGTTAGAGTATACGTGTGTTACTGCAAATGAACCGTTTAAGCCTAACGTTTCTAGAATGCGATATCGCAAACCCGGCAACGCTTCGCAGTCGCTAATGTGTATGGGATATATACCCTAATCTCTTCTCTTCTTCTCACGATGTCTGTCCCTTCCTCCCTCCTATACTTCTCCATCGCCTCCTCCCTTTGTCCATATCCTCCTCCCCGTATCTTCACACCACTCCCTCTTACCCCACACCATATCCATCTCCTCCCCCCTCCTATCATCCCCCCTTTTTAAATCCATTTCATTCACCCATTCTCTATCTCCTCCTCTCCCTCTCTCTGATATTATTTATTATTATTGCAATCGGGACCCAGATTGGGAATATAAGTGAAAAAGGATGGGTAAAACAATTAGAAACGGGTTATTAGAGAGAACTTTCGAGCTGCTCTATCTGTGAGGTTAGTAGCTTTAATGTCCGTACTCTTAATGGTTTTATTGCACGAACATACATATCAACGACGAACTGATGAAACAATCTGCGCCATTTCAATATGTGATTGTCCTCGTTTCGGTGAATCATCAAACGGTAGGCATAAAATTTCATACGGTTGACCTTCTTGTTAGTTACTTTACCCGTAAGTGAATAATGAACTCTTATAAGGAATCTACTTGAAACACAATTAACAACATTGCTACATACCGGTAAAATTTTACATTCCGCGACACAGGCAACAGCTGTTGGATCGTGAGAATGAAGCCGACCAATCATGGCAAAGCTTGAGACAGCCAATGAAATTTTAGTTGGCGACAGTTGTTTTCTCTTCATATTAAACGATATTATTTTGAGAATCCGCATAATAATTGAGTTTCAGACACATTACACTTACTGAGGAAGATGATGTTTATCGTGTATAAGAGTGAAATGGACTTTCGTTATGGAAACAATCTTACAAATGCTAATCACTTATAACCACGAGAACAATCAATAGTGTTTCCATGAACGAAAAACGTAGTACTGGTAAGAAATCGGCAAATCTAATTGGATATTGTATACTATCACCCAATTGACTAACAGCAACGTAACGCAATTATCCGGAATCAACGGCTATTGCCAACATTGCCCGCTATGTCTGTGTAGCGGATTTAAAATTAAGCCCTACATACCAGTTAATCCCTGGCTTCAGGCAATGCTCTCCCTTTCTTCTAACCTTTCTTCTGTTTGTTTGCTCCGTTACAGCGAATTTGGTCGCTGGGTGAGTAGCGAATGTACGCTGCCCAGCTCGGATCTACAAAATGATCCGAGCTGGGAAGCGTACATTCAGTTATTCTCAAATTCTAATATTATCCGATAGATTTTTCAAAAATTTTCATTCATACAAACCTTGTCCTGAGAATTAGGAACAGAACAAAGAAAAGATCAGCCAAATTGGTGAAGCCATTCTCAAGTTATGCGCTTTCATATATGCGGCAATTTATTTTTATTAATATACATAGATGTGTCATACATAAAATATTAAATAAATAGGTATCTAAAAACCTTCCTATGTCCGTCTCCTGCTTCTAAGCTACCTCCCCACCAATTTTGAACCAAATCGGTTCAAACGCTCTTTATTTATAAATAGAGTATCCAAAAAGACTTTCTTTTATATATATAGATTTTTAGCTAAACGCCGTATCAGTACACAGGTCAGAGGATAGTATAATTTTAAATGTTCGATATTCAGTTATTATTGGAGATTTCACTGTGATATAGAGAAGGCAACTTCAGCATTATAGATATGAAAGCGACTACTTAATTTTACATCTCTTAATGTGTAAATATACAGATTATTTTTAATTTCGAATTTCATACGTATTTTTGGGCTCGATGTATAATTAGTATTAAAATTCGGTATTTCCCTTTTCGCTTTCAAGTATTTATGTTATGATTGCACAGTAATCAATGGCGGTAGTGTATACTTTCCAGGTCTACTTTTCCTTACGTTTTTAAAATGATTTCCGTAAAACACTCTAGGCCAATATCGAGATCGTTGCTTTCAAAGAGCACGGCCGATTTCCTTCCCCGTACTTAACAAAACAGTCCGAACTTGTGGTCAATGTCAAATGACCACGTCGTCAATGGGAACTTAAATCCTAATATCCTTTTTCTGTATTTGTAAATTTTAAGTGATCCTCTAGCAACAGTCGATGCACGGTTGTATTGGGAGATAAAGTGTACAGGGTCAATCTTAAAAAAATATTAAAATTTTCTGATTGGCTTTAAGGTAGGATTACAGTAAGCTTTCTCTACTGAGTTAGATTCGACCGCAAGTGCCGAAATAGTCAGTATAAATCATTTTGAAAATTAAATTGAAATAATTATCAATTAAATGTTTTAATATGAAAATATCAGTCTAGTTCACAAAAAAATACAATTTATTTATAATTGGGTTATCTGTTTCGATCTTATACTAAGAACATCCTCAGGCGGATTTGTCTCACGTAGATGCTGAGACGATGAGCGTGTGACGACTGCTGAGCAGTTGAGCAAGTTGCAGTTGATCTTTTCATTGAGCGCCACATTGTCTTCGCCGCCTCTAGTATGTATGCTAAACGCGTCTCACGTTGCGACTTCATCTTGGTTTAGTGGTGTGATCCATCATTTCGTGTATTACATCTGCAATATATGAGTCGATCATCCCCTTCAGGCGTATATTTTAACACGTACCATTGTGTCTACTTTCCTTCTTCCAACGCCAAGTGATGAACGTCGAGTTGCACCTTAGTCCGAAATCCGTATTAAACAAACATCAAATCGCTATCATCCGGTACAGCAGCGATTACACACAGCTATCAGTAACTCTTCCGCCTGAAAGATTTCCTTACATTACATAACTCCAGTTTATAAACCAATGTTCGTTTAGGGCCACATGTATCTTATTATGTTAGAACTTGAGACGTTGAAAATTGGATTCTAATTCCTATCTCCTGTTTCGCAGAATTCCATGTTCCCGGAACCATTTAGTTTCTTTCTACGAAACAGCAGACTCCTCTAGGTCTCCAAGAAAGGCACGTGAGCCGCGGTGCATTAGCCGTGCGCACTGGGTCGCCGTGCTGCGGCGCGCATGGCACTGGGGTGTCGTGCTGCGGTGCGCGTGGTCGTTTCCCGTCGGTGGTTCGAGTCCCCCCTCGGGCATGGGTTTTTTCGTTGTCCTTAGGTTAGTTTACCTTACTTTAAGTAGTCTGTAAGCTACGGACTAATAGCCAAGCACTTGAGTCCGATAGATTTACAAAGGTACGTGTACGGATTAGAATCCTGGTCCAGCACAAAAATATACCTAATTTCATTTGAAGCCCTAGATAGCGCACATTCCACTGTTTCTGAAAAATAATTTTTAATGTAGCTTCAAGCTTTATCGAATACAACGATAGGTACTGTTGTTTCTACTCATAAACGCACGCATCCTTATTTCCTGCCAAGATTTGTGATTTAACGCCTATTCGTACATAGATAACACTTCGGTAGGTTCGGGATTCCATTTCCGGTCACGTATAACGTAATTTTACCTTTACTACAGATTCAAACCTCCCATTGTTGGTGAAAACATTTGAGTACTAGCATTTCACTTTTCTTAGTTATCATCCCATTAGGTACTGCGCTCTAACTTCGCCAGGTCTTTATGTCAGGACACTTTGTTACTTGTTACTAGGGACGTAAGGGTATTTATTACGTTCCTGGTTCAATAACCAATAAATAAATAAAAAAAATTGTTTCAGGTTTGTGAAAACTCCGATATTTCATACATATTGTCGCGTTGGAATTTTATTATTTATTTATTTAGCCTGATCAGATTAGGACCATCACGCCCTCTCTTACATTGGACCAGGGTTTTACACATACAGTATTTCTTTACATGTGAGTTACCTAAAGTAAGTAAGTAAAACAGTCAACAATCCGAAGATTGATTTGAACACCATAGTGCTTTACTAGGCATGGTCCTGTTTGGAGGTGGTATGCCGTTGCCTTCCTCCGACCTTCGAACCGACTTATCCAGCCAGTTATTAGGGGACCTACAGTTTAACGTGGGTTCCGAACCACGGTGCTACTCGGTATTTTTCACATGAGCGATACTGGCAGAGGTGAAAGAAGTGGAAAGTGACAGATAAAAATCCTAGGACGTGGCGGGGATCGAACCCGGGACCTTTAGTTTTGTAGTCTGGCACTCTACCACTGTGCAACCGAGGCGCACCGTGAGTTACCTATAACATAATAATGATTTTTACAGATAAATAATTAATAACATAATTTATACAGATTAATTACATGTAAAAGGATCTAAATAAAAGGTATTGACTTAACTCTAATAGGATTAATACTAGCAGTACCACTGAGAAACCTTCTGCTGCTGGTGATGTAATAATAGAAGTAACAACATTGATATTAGCAGATACAACATGTACTTTTGAATATATCGAGACTGGTTTAGGCATGGTGAATTCTGACAGAAGGAAGTTAAGAAAGCTGTACCTGGCGAGAGCAAGGGCAATCGGAGAATATCTGGGAGGAGGAATGGATGTGACGTACCTGGGCCGTAGGGTAATAAAGACTGGCGTAATTATTGCTTTAGTAGATAATCCATTAACTGTCGTTTGAAGCTGGCAGTGTTATTCAGTTCTCTGATATACTGAGGTAGATTGTTCCAAAGGCTGGTTCCTGCTACTGGAAAGGATTTTGAGAAACCGGCTGAGTGATGGATAGAGACAGAAAGGGTTTTGCTCTGACAGGAACGAGTAGTTCTGTTATGTTGATCAGATAAGAGTGTTAAGGTCGAGGAAGCAGGCTTGACTTCGAAGGCAGGGTTGTCGACTGAACACAGCACTTATACTGAAAGCAGGTTTATTACGAACTGAAACGTACACGCAGCACTGACTGCCTCTCGCGCAGTGCTCTGCTATTTATACACAGACATGATGTACCAGAAATTAGAAGAATGGTTAACACAAGGAGCAAATAGAAATTACAAATGAACATAAGAAACACGGAGAACATTCTGGAAATGTTAATTACAAAGAAAAACATTTTTGCCGGTGGACGGGAATTGAAGAGGCGACCTTCAGCACCGCAATCGGTGACGCTATCCATTGCGCCAGGCCAGCAGTCGATTAATGTCGGCTCTAGCGCCAATATTTCTGCCTAGCTACGACGATCCTTCTCATGATCGAGTATAGACAAGACACTAATGCTTTGCTTGGTTTAGAATGGCTGAAAGAGATGGGTTTTATTCCAGAACCAGAACAAGATATTCATATCATTTCAATTTCAGAAATCTGTAGAAATATTAGTTCAGTCATGTGTACAGTGAAAGTGTTGGTGTTAATACTAAAGTTTTTATTATCTGGCTAGTTCAACTACCCTTTATGCAAAACCTCTCGCTTCAGGCGCGACGTTTCGTAGTTGAGACAGAACGATTCTGAGAGCAAAAGTACCTAAAACTGCTACAGAACTTTAGAAAATTCGAAACTGTCGTAAAATCTGTTATTCACAACAATTTTAAATGTTTTCTAAGATATATTGAATGTGTTATATGACAGACTTGTGTCAGACTCTAATGAGTGTGGAAATACTTTTGGTATGTCAGTTACTTAATGAAAGATAATAACTTGATTACGTGTTTCCTTTTATTTGAAATACCGCGCTGTTAGTTTACAACTGGAATAATTGCCATTAAGAGAAAATTCCTCTAGTGGTCTGTAGTGGATCCATTTAAATAGTCGAACAACCATGCCGCGAAACAATTAGAGGGCCCGCAAGACTGGTACGTTTATGACATTCTTATTTTCCTGGCTGTCTTTGCAGTGGGATGAAACAACATCACACTGTGATTTCCAAGATACTGAACTTCTATTAATATGTTGAAAGAGCTCGCATTTTCGTAGATACTGGTCATAAAAAGATTCAGAAGCAATCTTGGACTAACCTGATTTCTCAGATTATTGAAAAAAATTAGTTTGCTCCCAGAAAATGACGCGTTGGTAGCATACATACTAAAATATTTCTTGCTTTGTTTTCTTTGCTCCCTGACAAAAGCCAAAACATATATGAAATATTTTTCTGTATTGAAGAATAAGATGCATTTGTAATATCCGGAAACTGTAATGATAACACTGTTCTTTGAAACATACATTTCATGTTCTAATTTTCTATACAATCAATGTCTGTCGACAAAGTCTGAGACAAACGGAGGTATACAGAGCTAGATAAGTGGGCCTGTTTTGCAAAATTTGTGCTGAAGTGGTACATCTTGCACCCAACATTGTTGATGAAACGCGCAGTTATTAATAATGTAATAAATTCCCAGTGAGATAACATGAAATTAGCAGACTATACGGGCATATAATGGATGCAAAATTTCAATACACCGGGTGATCAAAAAGTCAGTATAAATTTGAAAACTTAATAAAACACGGAATAATGTAGATAGAGAGGTAACAATTGACACACGCATGCATGGATACATGGAATGACATGGGTTTTATTAAACAAAAAACAAGAAAATAAACCATTTATTTCTAGACGCGTGAAAGATCTCTTGCGCGCGTCGTTCGGTGATGATCGTGTGCTCAGCCGCCACTTTCGTCATTCTTGGCCTCCCAGGTCCCCAGACCTCAGTCCATGCGATTATTGGCTTTGGGGGTACCTGAGGTTGCAAGTGTATCGTGATCGACCGACATCTCTAGGGATGCTAAAAGACAACATCCGACGCCAGTGCCTCACCATGACTGCGGACATGCTTTACAGTGCTGTTCACAACATTATTTCTCGACTACAGCTATTGTTGAGGAATGATGCTGAACATACTGAGCATTTCCTGTAAAGAATCATCTTTGCTTTGTCTTAATTTGTTATGTTGATTATTGCTTTTCTGATCAGATGAAGCGCCATCTACCGGACACCTTTTTTCTAATTTTTACCTCTCTATCTACATTATTCCGTGATTTATTAAGTTTCCAAATTTATACTGACTTTTTAATCACCCGGTATATATTGAAACTGGAATGTTTTAAACGGTGGCAAGAGGACCAAGAATGCCATCTAAGGTGGGCGTAGCAGATTGAAATGTTCTACAATTTAAAAAAATCTGAATGCTTTTATAACAATAAATAAACTGAAGGAGGAATCAATAAATACTATCTATAAAATTAAAACGCTTTCTTTGGCTTGTTGTTGTTGTGGTCTTCATTCCGCAAACTGATTTGATGCAACTCTCCAAGCACCCCTCTCCTGCACAAGCCTCTTCATCTGCAAATAAGAACGTCAGCCTACATCCATTTGAACCTGCTTACTATATTCGTCTCTTGAGCGCCCTCTACAATACCTTGATGTCTCAGAAAATGTCCCACCAGTCACACATCTCTTACTCAAGATCTGGCAGAAACATCTTTTCTCCCCAATTCTGTTTAGTAACTCTTCATTAGTTACGTGATCTACCCATCTAATCTTCACCATTCGTCTGTAGCGCCACATTTCGAAGGTTTCTATCATCTTTCTATCTGAACTATTTATCGCATTGGAAGTAGACATATTTCGCTTTGGGCCTAGTGAATGGAATACAGGTCGTTAGGAAAACCCTAAACTGCTCGGGAACAGGAAACGACGGTCTTGAATTATCGAGGGTGGCTATCCCAGATTGCAATTGAAATACAATATAGCCACACACATTATTCTAAAATCCATATAAAATCAGGGAATGATAATATGGCACATATAATTATCTTATGATTCAGGAGACTTGGGAGAATCAGACGCCGTCACTTTAATATTCTTTAAGATGAAAATCCGATAAATTTCAGTACTTTAATAATATTATGTCTTATATTTACAATTATTGATACGTTATGTTTATCAGTAACAGTTTAAGAAGCAAATGGGCAGCATTGCACCACGCTATGTATCTTAAAAGACGCACCACGTTATTTCCGTATTCTTTCAATAAACTTTGTTTTACTCTCTTGTTCTGCTTTTCGTTGAGGTAGTAATATTCTTGAGTCAGAACATGGATTCCACCACGGAAACACAAAACATGAACCCAGCAAGGCGCATTACATTTATATATGTATTTTATTACATTTAATATTATTCTTAGTAACGTTCGTTTGTTGTAAACTGCCAGTTATATATTTTGTGGCCGACTAAATATAGTAGATATGCAGCAGATAATGTATAAATAAACAGTTACATGTATTTGTGGACGAGAACTGAATATATTTGCATAAAAAGCAATGATAAATTAAATATTAATTGTGTAACTATATTTCGACGGCGGCAGTATATTTGAACAGTGAGACGCCACGCTTAATAGCTACCTGAGCAAAGAGCTTCAGTCTCAACAGATTTTAGTATTGTGAAATATGTATTTATTTGTTAAATGTAAACATTTGTAGGGTGGTGGTCAAAGCATTTAATTATGTGATATTCAAATGTATAATATTTTGGAAGGGAAGTGATATTTTAAAGATGAGGCGTTAGGATGCGCGGAACGATACAATTTTGGGAGCAGGTAGATCACGCTTTCGAACGCTTGGGAAGGGACTCGTAGCTTGGACGCGGTGGTGAAAGGCTGTGACTTTGGGCGGTCTATAGCCGGGTTACGAACTTGTGATTTGAAGAGATAGGCACATGTCGACATAGAAAATTTACGTGACTGTGACTGCAGATCTTAGTCTCCGGGTGAAAAGTGGTAAACTATGTACGATGGTAGGGCTGTGGAACTGTGATAATTCAGCTATCGTGTACTCGTATAATGACAAACTGTGTTTTATAACAAATACTGTAATTAATCTCGGATTATTTTGGAACTGCAATGTTTGATAGATTTCATTAATTTACGAGTGACAATTTGGAGCCGGCTGCAGTGGCCGAGCGGTCTGCGGCGCGCCAGTCACAGTTTGCACGGCCGCTACGGTCAGTGGCTCGAATCCCCCCTCGGACATGTATGTTGGTTTCAGCTTTAGTACAAGGTAATTCATAAGTAGTTTCTAAGTTGAGGGACTGATGACCCCGCAGTTAAGTCCCTTAAGCTTAACAAACATTTGAATAATTTGGAACTTTTACTCTCAAATGCGTGTGTAATTATTGTGGCTCTCATGAACAATATTTGGGGAAATATTCAGTTATTTACCGATGTATAAAGTAGGACCACCTCCGCAATCTCATGTTCAAAATGAGTAATAAACTCCACTTACAAAAAATTAAATTCGTGAGTGAATATCTTCAGGACATTATCTTAGAATCCATTTTGTTGGTTATTCAGAGCTTTAATTTATGTTTGAGTATATTTCTCCCGTCACTATTTACAGATTGATAGACTGGCTAAACTACAGATTAATTATTGAAACAGTTTGGGTAGCTGTTTAGGGCATAGAAGCTGACATACATATCTCATCCCTATGAACAGAGACAACGAGCCATAAACCTTTTATTACCCTGAGTTATTTATTGCCCATTTGTTACTGATGAGTACCGATAGGAAGGTCGCATCATGATACGGTCATATTTCACAAAGACTTTTAAAAAAATCACAGGAAAATATTTATATACATGTGACCAACAAAATAATCATACATTTTGTCTTGCTGCGGTGGAGTAGCCGAGCGGTCTAAGGCGCCTCGATGCGGAGCGCGCGGTTGCTCGCCGTCGGAGGTTCGAGTCTTTCCTAGGGCTTGTGTGTGTGTGTGTGTGTGTGTGTGTGTGTGTGTGTGTTTGTGTGTGTGTGTGTTGTCCTTAGGTTAGTTTACCTTAGTTTAAGTAGTTTGTACGCTACGGACTGATGACCACGCAGTTTGGTCCGATAGATTTACAAACATTTGAACATTTTCATTTTGTCTTGATAATGTTAGGCAGGAAGAAATTCAGAACTATACACTGATGTGAACAACTTCGAACATAAATATTGGTAGCAAAGGATATGACATCATTTTCGTGGCACCATCATATCTGCAACAATACCACGTAACTGTTGGCAAAACAATGTTTTTCGTCAGGGATTATGACTATAGAGACCTTTTTGGAGAGGGCTGTAACATAAATTTCATATGCAAGTATTAATAGTTTAAAAGTGTGGCATTTTCTGATACTGCTAAGCTATTGTTTATTCAAATGTTCGTAAACATAACGGACCAAACTGCAGAGTACATCGGCCCCTACACTTACAAAATACTTAAACCAACTTATTCTAAAGACAACACACAACAGCCATGCCCGATGGTGGACCGAACCTCCGACGCGAGCGTCCGCGCAATCCGTAAAGTGACGCCACAGAACGCGCAGCTCTGTTCTTTATATCCGGCTAATGTTTGCGAACAGTCACGTGGTTCTGTGTTGCTACCTCACCACGTGTATAGCCGCTCTAATGTCTGCCAGGTCTAGTACTATTTATAGTCGAAGGCGAACAATAACAAAACTAGTAACATTCTTTGGAAAGTAAAAAAAAACGAAGAATATCATACACCCAGTCATCGCTGGAACTACGAACCTTTGTCATTGTTTACGATGAAAATCATTAAGTGTGGTTTGCACAAGTGTGTGTGTGTGTGTGTGTGTCCTTGATGCTCCGTTAAGACAAAGAATAGATGGTAAAGGCTTTCAGCGACGTAATTCATTAAGGTCGCTGAAGCCTACTTATGCAGGGTTTAAATACCGTTCCCCACAACTTAAGGAAGGCCCCATTATTCATCAGTTCTCTTAACAAGCCACTAGAAATAAATTTTCTCCTTGTTTCTCCTGTCCCCTTTCTCTGTGCAGCTGTCTCAAGTTACGTAATCCTTGTAATATTTATACACACTCACTATGTGGCCAGACGTCTTCGAAAAACCCTTTTATGTTAGCTAAAAATACTCCACCACATAATTAATAATGTGTAGGAGTTGTTTTGTGTCCTGTTACTATATTAAATCATCACTCTGGTAGCATATGCGCTACGTTCTGATACGATACAGACCAAATTTTGTTTCCATTCTTTCTGAAATCTAGTAAGTAGTTTTACTGAGTTTTATGGGAATTAATCTAGCACGCAATAGACGACTTAGTTTATTCAGTAGCGTGAGGGTCAAGGCTAGGAGTAAATCATTTCCGCATACCTATCCAACTTCCTTTGAGATATAGTGTTGGTTCAGAGGTTGTCATTATATGATCAAAATCATTATCGTGCTGATACCGTAACGTTAGGACTCCAAACGGTTACTACATAAAGGGAGCAAAATACAGCGTTTGTAAAGGTCTTAGACAGAAGGAAAAAAATTGTATGTAAATTTCGTCGTATCATATTCATGAGAATATGTGAAATTAATTAATGTAATCCTTATATACACGGAGGTGCTTCAATGAGCCAAAGAGCTAAAATAGCTGTAGCGTTAAATATTAAACTTTGAGGAGTGATTCTGGACCTTTTATTATAATGTTCTTCAAAGACATTTACTGAATTGCTGGCCCAACAATCAGGAATTTACTTCATTCAATTTTTGTCTGCATAAGACACGCAAATATCACTTTGCCATGTATCCAATACGCCCAATTACTCCCATCTGAGCTTCATATTATATGATGTGCTGCATCATTTGTCACAAATGTGGCCTATTGCTCCTTGCAGAAAATGTAATGTGGTGCAATATTCTTTGAAACCAATTATTGCACCGCCCTGACGACATGGGTGATAAAGTAAAAGACCCTTCCTTATCTCCCTCAAAGTCTCCATAGCACACCCTTATATGGAAGTATTAGTTTTGCTTGTCTTTCAGTGGCCAAAGTGTAAAAGAAAGACTCCACGTAGGCTGGTGGTGTCATTTTCGACGATGAAACATGTGTATATAGTAAAAGTTGTATATATTGAAATTGGTATCTGTAAAAGAAATGTATTGTGATTGTGTCACTGTAGTTGCATATGGTAGAAAAGCTTGTAGCATTCGTGAAAAATGCGAAACCATCGAGAAGTTTCAGACAATCCTACATCCTCACCGCAGCCTATAGCAACAAATTCGTTGTGTACAGTGTATGTTCGAGTGCAGATTCGATGACGTCATATCTGGTGTTAGGTCACACACTCGCTCGATTTTTATACGGTCAGGGGTTCGAATCCCCCCTCGGGCATGGATATTTGTGCCGTCATTAGTCTTAGCTAGTTCATAAGTAGTTTGTAAGCTTAGGGACTGATGACCCCGTTGTTAAATCCCATAAGTTCTACAAACATTGGAACATTTTTATTTTTATTTTATTTTATTTTATTTATTTATTTTTTAACTCGCACGATTTATAAGTAAGATTCAACCCTCTCTTTCGTATCACACATTTGCTGGGTATAAGGTTACACCTATACTAAAAATCATCCATTCTACCACCCCAATCCTATCTCTACTAATCATGCGTTTCAGGTACCAAAAGTTAGAAAAATGTGCAAATGTTTGTAAAGTCTATGAGACTTAACTACGGGGTCATCAGTCCCTAAACTTACAAACTACTTATGAACTAGCTAATCCTAAGGACGTCAAAAATGTCCATGCCCGAGGGGGGATTCGAACCCCCGACCGTAGTGGCCGTGCAGAACGTGACTGGAGCGCCTCAGTCTCCTCGGCCACTGCGCCCGGCGCAAAAGTTAGAGTCAAGCACTGGTTATGCAGAACTATGCATGGTGATACTTATCATGCCGTCTTTAAGCAATGGGATTCAAAAAAAGCTCCATGCCCTCATAGTTTTAATAACTCGAGTAATTGAATGCATGGAGTATCCAGCTTATCAGCGTAGCGAGATGTCCTTTGGATTTGTTTTGGATCAGAGTGTGTTGGTAATTATTATAAACATTTTTTCTAATATTTATGTAATTTTGTCTTTTGACTTCTAGGGACTGTATTGAGCAAATATGATAAAGTAATTATATTATTATCATATTTACGTTACTGGAGGTCTATATGATATGTTAAGAATTCCGTTAGCTTTGTTAGAGATCGAGGGTAAGTTTTATGTTATAAATTCATTTGTCATTCGAAGTTTGTGCACTTTACTGAGAGTCAGCTAGTGGCTAATTGTATATAATAAGTTATGTCAAGTCACCTCTCCGGGGGACACCACCTTGACGAAGCACTGTCCATGCGGGTGGAGAGGCTTGCGTATCCGTGTGAAGCTGAGGGCTATACCGAAGGCCTCAGCTGATGGATCAGACCAAACGTGTCCCACAACGTCCCGTCTTCCTTATCCTCTCCCAGTCCTTTCCCAATTCCTTTCCCAACCCAAGGTGTGATGCGATCCGTGCCGAGGGGTGGGTGGCACATGGGTGGATGTGTCTTGAACGGAGCCTCAGGGATACTGGGCGACCTCCCTGAGTAAGCAGCCTTGCACCGCGCGGGGTTATCGTGGTGTGGACCATATAAATCCCTAAATCTCGTGGGACTAAGATGAACAAAGAGAAAGAAAGTATTTTAAAAGAATCTGAGGGGCAATCTGAGATCTCAGATATCGGGATCATGACCGATGGAGTGCACTCCTACTTCTGATGTTCAAATGTTTATAGATCTATCGGACCAAACTACGTGGTCATCAGTCCGTAGCTTACAAACTACTTAAACCTAAGTAAACTAACCTAAGGACAACACACATACACACACACACACACACACACACACACACACACACACACACACACATGCCCCAGGGAGGACTCGAAACTCCGCGGCGAGCAACCGCGCGCTCCGCAGCGACACGCCTTAGACCGCTCGGCTACTCCACCGCGGCCCTACTTCTGAATCAGGGTCTAGACCTGAGCAAGAAGTGGGAACTGTAACAGAGAAGTTGCTCCAGATTAGGATTAAGGCCTTGTCTGGGGCTCAGAGGAGGAAACTTCTCTAGGAACAGAGGCAAAAGGAAGGAAAAGAATGGCTTCCTAAGCATACGTGGAGGGAATCAATAGAGCTTGAGCCAGAGACCCCCAAAAAGAAACTGCCTCAGGTAGAAGGGGATACACAGACCCCCTCGACGTCAAAGACAGGTGGCAAGAGGGTTAGGGAGGAATCTAAGACTCCCTAAGACCACCAACCCTGGTGGTGGAGGTCGGAGAGAAGTTCCTGAAGGCAATGCGAGAGCAAGGCCTGAAACTGTTTTTAGGGTTCTCACAGGTCGCCGTCAGGGTAATCAAAGACCTTAAAGGCAATAATGGCAGCAAGATGGGGACTGGAAGTGCTGCAGATAAACCTGCAGCACAGTAAAGGGGCCACTGCTGCCCTGAGCCGTCGCATGGCGAGACAGGAGGTGGACGTGGCCCTGATACAACAACCCTATTTATACAAAGAGGGTGTATCGGGCCTCGGTGGTACTGGAGGTAAGCTGATTTATGCTAGAAATCTAAAAAACTCCAGAACATGCATTTATGTTGGAAATTGAATACCTTTCATACCAATGACGGATTTTTGTTAAGGGACCTGGTGACTATCAGAATGCAGCAACGTGAGGAAGGTATCACGAGGGAAAATGTTTTGGCCTCAGCATACCTTCCTTATGAAGACAGCTCTCCTACTTCTTTGGAAGTGAGGAGACTGACGGAAGCCTGCCATCGGAAAGGTGACGAACTGTTGGTGGGATGTGATGCCAATGCCCACAATCTATCGTGGGGCAGCAAGGACACCAACAGTAGAGGGGAGCACCTTCTTGAATTTCTCCTATCTAACAACTTGGAGATCCTGAATAGGGGTGATGAACCTACATTCAGGAATAGTAGAAGGGAAGAAGTAATTGACATAACTTTTAGTTCAATGATGATGGGAAGTTACGTCAAACAGTGATATGTGGTCCTGGAGCCATTCTCATCAGATCAAATGTATATCAAATTCAAGGTTGAAATGGGAATCAGACAGACCATGGCCTATAGGAATCCCAGGAAAACGGACTGGGAGACATATAGGAGAGATCTTGACTTCAGCCTATCGGAAATTAAAACTTCGATAAGGAATCCAGCAGAGGTTGAGGAAATAGCAGAGGCCGTAACCTCTGCTATAGTGACCTTATACCAGGACAACTGCTTAATCACCAAGAAGTGCACAAATAGGAGTGTGCCTTGGTGGAATAATAACCTGGAAATGCAAAGGAAACAGGTACGAAGATTGTTTAACCTTGCGAGGCACAAAGGACAATGGGTAAAGTATCGTGAGGCCCTTGTCAACTACAGCCTTGCCATCAGACGGGCAAAGGAGGCATCCTGGAAGGTATTCTGTGAGGAAGTGGAGGGCACGGCTGCTCAAGCGAGACTTCATAAAATCCTCACTAGGGTACCAACTAATTCAGGAGGAACATTGAGGAAGGAGGATGGGGAGTATACAAAGACAGCACACAAAACGCTGGAACTGCTCCTCAAGACTCACTTTCCTCAATATACTCTGGGGGATAACTCAGACCAGAATGCGATTCCTGAGAGAGAACGGTTCTCAGGTATTCGCAAAGAGGACTGGGATTTGGCCAAGGAGTGTGGCGATTTCAGTAAGTTCCGATGGGCGGTAGGAACATTTAAGCCGTTCAAGTCACCTGGCCCCGATGGAATCTTTCCAGCTCTCCTGCAACAAGCGGGAGAAAATCTTATTAGATTCCTATGCAGGTTATTCAGGGTTAGCCTAGCAGCAGGAATCATTCCCAATGGCTGGAGGGCAGTGAAGGTTGTCTTCATTCCAAAACCAGGGCGAATTTATCATACCAAGGTCAAGGATATGAGACCAATCAGCCTGTCCTCCTTCATTCTTAAGACATTGGAAAAGCTGGTTAATGTGCATGTTGGAGGAAGGAGGTTAAGTAGGGCTCCTCTACATTCAAACCAACATGCATATCAACCAGATAAATCATGTGAGACAGCTCTCCACCAACTCGCTGGGAAGGTGGAGAAAGCACTACACTTTCAGGAAATAGCCCTCTGCATCTTCCTGGATATCGAGGGGGCTTTTAGCAACACGACCTTCGATTTCATGGTTGGGGCAGCAGAAGTGCATGACCTAGGGACCACTATATGTAGGTGGACTAGGGCCATGCTCAGTGGAAGAAAGGTAGAGGCTACCATGATGAATGAAAAAATGCTAATCAACACCTCTAGGGGTTTCCCGCAAGGAGGAGTTCTTTCCCCTTTATTGTGGAATCTAGTGGTGAATGATCTCATTGGAGAATTAAACTCTAGGCAGTACTTTTGCCAAGGATACGCAGATGATCTTGTCATAGGAATACTTGGCAAATTTGCTGACACAGTGAAGAATATGGCACAAGGTGCATTGGACACTGTGCAAGACTGGTGCAGAAAACAGGATCTGGGGGTTAGTCCTAAGAAGACTGTTGTTGTACCATTCACAAAGAAACATATCCAACACTCAAGTTGGAATCTAAAGCTTTTCAATGAAGCGCTACCTGTGAAGGGGACTGAAATATCTAGGGGTTACCCTAGATGAGAAACTGACATGGACCCCTCACATTAGGAATATTTGCTCCAAGGCAAAAGGTACTTTGGTAAGTACCAGGAGAGCTAGTGGAGAGCCTGAGCCCCAAGGGTATGCAGTGGATATACACCACGGTGATTAGACCCAGGATCACCTATTGGGCAGTCGTTTGGTGGAAGAACAGCAGGTTGCTGCTAAGGATCTTGGTAAGGTGCAGAGACTAGCCTGCTTAGTCATAACAGGCACACCAACTGCTGGGATGGAAACCACGCTGGATATGCCCCCATTACACCTTTGGGTCAAGATGGAAGCAGCGGCTGGTGCATACAGACTCAAAACTGGCAACAACTGGAACTCTTTGGGATGTCCAGAATCACACACTAAAATAGTGAAAAATAGTGACTGAGGCAAATATAGGAAAGGTTGGGGAAATGCCAGCCGACTAGATTATAACCCCATACTGCTTCAACAAGCCTTTCATTGTAGCGATTGGATGTAGGGAGCAGTGGGAGGAAATAGTACGACATCGTACAAGGGCTATTGTCTGGTTCACTGACGGGTCAAAATCGGACCAAGGCGTTGGGGCCGGGTTATACGCGGTGCAGTGCAGCCAAGACTGGAGGGCCGAAATCACTGCCATCAGGGCATGTGTGGAGGAGAATTTGCGTAGGTGCTACAAAGATTGTAGCATCTATATCTATTCAGACAGCCAGGCAGCCCTGAGATCATTGGCAGCTCCTGCAAGAAGGTCTAAAATTGTTGCAGAATGTCACAGGGTTCTGGTGGAGCTAGGGGAAAGCAATAAAGTAACCTATTGTGGGTCCCTGGCCACTCGGGAATCAGTGGCAACGAACATTCCGACAGATTAGCCAGGATGGGGGCAGAGTCTCCATTTATTGGACCGGAACCTGTCCTGACAATCACCAAGGCAATGATCAAATTGGAGCTACGTAACTGGCTCAGAAGTCCATCAACAAAAACATGGCAAGGTAATGATGCCAAAGCCATGTTTTAAAAGAAGCTCTGCAATCCTGGGCCTGAACAGGAGAGAGATTAGACTCATGGTTGGATTGCTGACAGGCCATGGGAATTTCAAAAAACACCTACATACAATGGGAATAACAGAAGAGGACCCTAAATGTAGGATCTGTGATGACAGTGATGAAACTGCATCACATCTAATCTTCGAATGCATTGCATTGGAGAGTAAAAGGCACAGAACCTTTGGGACAACCAGACCCGATGAAATTGTGTCTAATAAAGAACTGGTAAAGGGACTCCTTGCACTGTTCAAGGGCATTGGTTGGCTTTACTAGATATACAATAAACTTAGTTTCGGGGTGGGCAGTGGCGGGTTGGACCAAGACTGTTTTCGCTTCCCTGGAAAAATCAAATCAAATCAAATCAAATCAAATCAAATGTAAGTCATATGACATAAGGTCTATGGTATAATAATTACGCTAACGCCATGATCAAAGACAACTCCAGGCATCAGACAAGTCACATGGAATGTAATAAATACTACAGTACTATATATAAACTCTAGATACGAAATCTATACCTTAACACTGCTTAAGTGTAGAAACAGGCGCATTCGCCCATTAATCACTAAATATTTCACAAAAACTATGAGATAGTAGCAAAATTAACTATTTCCATAGCGCCAAATATTCACAAAAATTTTAAAAATAAAGATAGAAAGAAGGGCATCGGGCTCTGCAATGGGGGTTGTGCTCAACACTGTTTTAGTGCACGCATTATGCTGTCTACCGAGGATATATGGAAAAACTACATGTAATCAATTCTGGGGTGAGTGTTCGACACGCTGGTGATGAAAGGTAGAACCAAAACACACAGTCGTTCATCCAACTCACGGCAAACATAAAATAAAAATTAGCACTCACCGTAATGTATTTGGATTGAAGGACATAGTTGCGTGATTCAGACATGTGTGCAGGTAAGTCCAATCAAGCTCACCACCTAACCCTCCCTTGCTCTCTTGTCACACTGGGATAATGAGAAACGAACAATAGGTCATCTAGCTTTTAAAACAATTAATAATGTGGAAGCGTCGTCAGTTTGACGCTGCTAATTATGTCATGTGAGAGAAGAATGCCATCGCTCTAAAATCTGCATATAAATCATCGTTATCCACTCTAACCATGACAGAGTTCTGTATTTACAAAGAAAACATACTGCAATAATAATATAGCTACAAAAAACAAATGCGACCAGACCATCCAAATTACCAGAGAGTAAACTATATAGACGTATGAAACCAATATTTAGAAGTCGTGATCGTTAGAATCCAAATATCGCAGTGTTGTTTAGAGGATACACTGTCTTACGTGTACTCTATAGAGTAATGTGAGAGGAGTATTTTACGAGTCATTTAGCTGGACAAGAACTAACTGGACATCAATTTTCGCTCATTGCTTCCATTAGCCTGTGGACAGAGATTCCTCGGCCTAGGTTGAAAACATTCCTTTAGCCCTTTCTGTGTCCAAGCTTGCAACATGCAGAGAAGCATTGTAAGTGCTATAGCATCCCACTAAACTAAATAATCAGCATGCTAGACCTGATTACCAACCATACTGCCATACTGCAGCAAGTTCCAGCCGCTGAAAGGTTGAAAAATACAGATTTCACTGATTTATCTTGTAAAGGAAGCTTAGCGGATTTCTTTTAGTAATCATGTGGATGACTTCACACTTTGTGTTATTTATGGTCAACTGCCAGTTTCTGCGAAATGCAGATATCTTATCTAAAACATTACGCTGTTGTTTCTGATCTTCTGGTGACTTTACTTGAAACATGTCTGAACAAATTCAGTAATATTGTTTCGCCTGTCTTCTATCGATATTTGTATGTAAAATGTTGTATGAAATTCTTTGAGTAACTACGTCTATGGTTCACTCTGTTGTGTAACATCTCTGTCAAAGACTATATATGTGAGTAGTAGCTGAACAGAAAGAGGAGAGTTGGTGTGTAGCTCTGGTATTGAACGGACGTGCTTTGGTTAGCTGCTGAGGCAGCAAGTTTTGTACGAGCTGATGGAATAATTTTGAAATCTGTCTTCATAAGATTTTGTATCATTCATAGCTATATGTATCAGCCTGAGAAGATTTTTGTTGTTTCCCAATCATAAGGTAATGTAATCATTATTGCTAATAATAATTGAGAAAGTTAAACTTCTTTACCTGTTTCACTTTTGTAGTTAGAAAGCTAACCCTCTTCCTTTCATTGAAAGTTATTGACTATTAAAATCAAAGAATAGTGTGGTGTCGCACAAGTACAAAGTGCGCGCCACCTACTTTCGCCGCGCGCCGCCATGCACGCACGGCGCGGCGTTCTCACGACGACAGCCACGAGCGCCCTCTGCGACAACTCCGCTCGTGGCCACCACTGAAGGACACCGTGCACTTCGGACGGAGATAGCAACCAGTTAGGACCTTCGTAATCAGATAGGCACCAGTGAAGACTTTGCTATCGTACAGGCACTAGGCAGGCCTCTAACAACTATGTTTCAACATTCTGCAGTACTATGTAAAAGTTAAGTATTGTTACATTCTGTGCAATATATATCTCTTTCTAATTTACTCTAGTGTTTATAGTTTCTGGCTGCTCCCCTCCGTACCTGCACCAGCGTGCTATTTTTGTTCCTGTGTCGGGCTCATTCCACTCGGCCACCGACACCTACGACGAGGCTGGGACACAAAAGCGGCGACGAAGTTGGGACACAAAAGTGGCGACGAGGAGTGATAGAACCTTGGACCAGCCCGCATACAGCAGCCAGACAGCAGCAGTCGGAGCACGCAGAAATTGCTCCCGCCCGCCCACCCTTATTATAAGATTTTTGGGGGAACATATTTGGTTACTTGTTTTGTGGACTTTTTTGTTGCAGTGCGAGCCCTTCTTTCATATTGCATTTGTGTTTTGTACTAATTTTCTTGTATGCGCGGCGCGTAATCGGTCAGCATGGCCACTACCCCGAACCCAAACTTAATGGAAATTATTCAGTTACAGTCGGCGCAAATCACTCAACTACTGCAGGCCGTGTCGCAGTTGACGGCACAGGCTGCTCACCAACAACAGCCGTCACATCAGCAGCCCACACCTGCCGCTGCACCGCTTCCTACATTTCGCCAGTACAACGAACGTGAGGAAGAATGGAGCGACTATTTCGCACAGTTTCAAGAACTCGTCGCGGCTCATCAAATTACAGGTCAGAGGGTGAAGAACCTTTTCTTATCGATTGTGGGCCCCAAGACCTTCGTACTATTGCAAAAACTTTTCCCTCTCGCATCTCCTCGTGATGTAGACTTTGAACAAATTGTAGATGCAATGAATGCTCATTATGAGAGAAAAGTTCTTGTAGCCGCTGCACGGTACCGATTTTTCAGACTGAAAAAATTACCGGAACAGTCACACCAAGATTGGACTACGGAATTGAAGGGCTTAACCCGCCAATGTAAATTTACTTGCTCTTGTGGACTTTCTTATAGTGACGTTATGTTAAGAGATGCGATTACGCAGAACATTCAGGACCCCAGAATTAGGGCAGCAATTCTGAAACAGTCTGACCCCTCATTAGACAGTGTACTGCAGCTTATTGAAGCGCATGATACTTTTGACTTAGCAGATGTAGAAATGCAAAGCCACAGTGTTAATTCAGTGCGTCGCAATGGACGCTTTCCTAGCCGTAGTTCTCATTTTCGCACTAGTGATTCTTTAAATTCCACCGGCCGTTCTGAAAAGACAGTGAACAGTAGCCAGTGTAAAAGTGCGACACAAAGGTCGCCCCGTCGTGTTAGAAACAGTAATTTGAATAACGGGCGCCAACGCCCATTTCAGAGAAATGTTCGTAAGTCTTGCCCCCAGTGTGTATCTCGCCACAAACGTGCACAGTGCCGAAGTCGCAACGCAACTTGTTATCAATGTGGCAAAATAGGACATGTACGGACTAGAGATGGGCAATCTGCTGCTGAATTGATTCAAAGAGCCAGATCCTTCTAAGGAGTGAGTGATGGATGAATCCAAAAAAAAGAGTGGTAGTTCATCTGATACGAAAAGTCCCTCTGGTGACAGCAATGAGCTGCATAAGAACCCCTTGCCACAATCTTCAGAAGTTTCCTAAACCCCTTGCCACATGCTTCAGAAGTTTCCTAAGCTACAAAAAAACATGTGCTATAGACCATGTGCAAGTATAAAACGCAAAAAATGAGCGCCTAAACACGTGCAGCGCCTTCCTCCAGCAAGTCGAGAATCGGTGAGTCGCGCAAGCTCCGCGGTTCAGTGAGCGCGCGGCTCCCGACTACCGCTAGCTCGCTGCTCCGCACGACTCCGGCGATCGAGGCGATCCGACCGCCAACTGAGTCGGTGAGTTAGCTGGTTCACCGGTTCACCTCTCCCCACCACTCTCCCGACTCCGCTCGCTTGCGGAGCCGCCCGTGTGGCGCGCTGCTCATTATTCCCCCCACTCCTCTGGCGAACCGCGTGGTGCCGAACAAAGCGACTCCGCGCATTTCTCTGTTCTCTCGACTCCTGTGTTCTGATAAAGCTTGCAGATCACTTACAGAAACGATAATCTGAAGCAACAGAAACCGTCATATTCCTATTTCGAATAGTACTCGAGATGAAACGTATTTATTTAATGTTACATGTTTTTTCTTAATAACATGAAATCTGCAGTCGGTAGCAAAAACGCGTTACAGTACAAAATTAAACTATATAAAATTTCTACGAAAAAGATCCTACTCCATTTTTCTCGAACACTTGTAGTTTGCATGAAGGGAGCAATAGAGACAAGGTCTTGTGCAATGTGCATTCTGTTGCTTAAATTTTGTAAGCCCATATCACACAGTTTCCTGACTTGATAAACGAGTGTCCTGTAACAAATTATGCGTCTTTCATGCATCTACATTATTTTGGCATGTTGAAAACAATGACTATATAATCGAATAACAAAGAAAACAACAATGTGCATTAATTTTTCTGTATCTGAAACCATTCAGTTTTGGGAATGTGTCCATTTAAAATTTTTGCTGCTGGCATCAAATCTTTGACAGTAACAACAAACTTCTTTTCGAAAAGAGAGAGAACACTAGGATGTCAAACGAAATGTCTATAATTACGTTTCTGAGTAAAATATCTTGCTGTAATGTTTCATTACGAATTTAATGTGTTTGGTACAGTAGGATGTGTGTGTTTGCAATTAAAGATAAACTATATTGAGAAGCACTTAAAAAAAAACAATTCGCATTGCTCTGTATAGAGAATATATAAAACTTTGCACAAATTACAGGTGAAAGGGTTGTAGTTACAGGAACTAAAAATAGAAGGTGGAATGGAAATCTTACCAGCAACTGCAAAACTTAGAATATAGGAGCCCAGAACGCTACCCCTGTACTACGCCGACTGTAAGAGCATCAGCACAGTTATTTACCTAATTATTTCTTTAGCTAAGACTCTCTTCAAACTTAATCAATTGTAGATGGTTTGTAGTCACAAAAGAAAAACTCGTTGACGACACAGTCGAAAGTATCTGTACTCGTCGTCGTATTTTCTAAGAATTTGGCTGGAGATTTTCACAGTCTTTTTTTTTTTCGTACTTGAAGTTAGGAATGAAATAGTCCACGAACATTCCTCGCTTTGTAAATGTAATGGACATTACTCTTTTGACGCCTTATTTTCGAAATTAAATAAAACTTTATTGCTTACTGTGGAGCTATCATTATATTACTGTTTATGGGTGCCAGACTTTAGTTTTTAGATAACAAGTGATGGGTTCTAGCGGCCATCTTGTAGCGAGCATCTGTCGCGCTCACGTAAGACACCCAGCCGTGACGCCGAATGTCGCTGCTTGTAGCTGCCGTGTCGCGTCGCTGAATATCGCGCGCTGTCGCTCGCCTTTGTTGCTCACATAGCACGCGGCATTAGTGCGCATGGGTATTTTCCTGCGGCAGTTGCCACGTCCTACATGGACCTCTCGCGCTATCACGTTTCATTCTACTCGCTTAAACTCGCAGACTACTCACTGTATAAGTATGGAACTAGTATCATTTTATTCTGCAAAATATTCTATTTTTTGAATGAAAGTATACGAATATAAAAATAATATATTTTTTCTTTTTCCAATTATTTCACCTTCAAAAATATTTAAATTCTGTTATAACATTTTTAAATTTTAATGTAGGTGTAACTACAAATTTTAATTCTCGAAACTACTAAGGACTTACAATAAAATTATTACTCTTCTTTCTTCTTTCACAATATGGCTAAATCAGATAAAGGTATAGTGACAAAAAAGTAATGTGACATCGTTTTACGTTTTATATCAGTTGGTGAGTCGGTGAACGATGAAAAAGAACTAGTTCATCCCAGTGAATGACTATTTCTGATCCGATCTCTGAAAAGATCGGTTTTGCCCATCTCTAGTACGGACAGTGTGTATGCAAAACAAAATTTCAAAGAACGGCGTCGTTAGAAACAGTGCAAGAACAATTCAGGCTGTAAATGTCATACACCCTGTGAACGCCGGCAGTATTTCTCGTGATTCTCGAATGCAAGACAATTTTTCTGCTTTTTTTTTTTTTTTTTTTTTTTCCCTTTATTGTTGTTTTAAAGCCAGCCGTAGAAACAGCTGGCAGGCTGGCAGCAGCTGCGGTGGCTGCTCTTCAGCCATGTGATATACAAACATTTCACAAAGAAGAGATAAAATATAAAAAAGATGAACAAAATTGCGGAAATTAAAAACATTGACAGACAGAGTTTTCGACAGACTAAAACGGACATGTATAAATGGGACAAAACATATGGCAGAGAACAAAAAAGAGACGAGTAGCGATAAAACACACACACAGTCAGTAAAAACAACCGGCCACGGTGACAAGTTTAAAAGTACATTGCGGAGACACGAAGTTCACACACGGAGACAGCTGACGGCGCATAGAATAAAACATGGGGACGGCGATTGTGGAGGCACTTACTAAAACACACGACACTGGAGACACTTGCACTGAACACGGAGATAAAAAGTCGAGACGCCCCCGCAGGGAGTGGGAAGGGGATGGAGGGGGGAGGTGGGGCAGGGACTGGGGAAGTGCGGGGGAGGGGGAGAAGGGGAGGGAAGAGAGCGTAAGGAGGGAAGGAGTGACGAGACTCTGGGCATGGGAGAGGGGTAGCCAAGCGGGCGGGAAGGAAAAGGGACGGGAGAGAGGGGCGGGGCGCTGATGCTACGGGGAAGGGATCAGAGTTGGTAGGAGGGGTAGATATCGGGCCGAAGTTCGGTATCCGGTAGAGAATTTTTCTGCGCCTACGGCAAAATTATGTAGTGAGCCACGCCGCAAGCGCCGACGAGCGCGTAAAACTGTTCAACGGCAACGGGTTCGGGACAAGCAAAATGACTATGAACAGTGCATTCCTGTAGTGAAAATAGTGCCTTCTGCAACTGCTCCTTGTAATAGTGCCCAGTACTGTGTAGCTAGTGACAGTAGACATCAAGTAGCTACTCAAAAGTTTAGTGCAGTAGTTAGTGACTCTGTAGTAGCCTCGCATTGCGCGGACGCCGATCCGGCGGTAGTGCCATCTAGTGACAGTGTTGTTAATCCGCTGCGTGCCGAGTCTGCGCCGCTTACTTCACTACGCGGCCCGCGCAAGCGCAGTAAACGAACCGTAGCAGACGTTGCCCACATTCGCGCACCTGTCGTGCGCCAGAAGCACAAACTTTTTGTAAATCTCTCCATAGAAGATAAGACTGTGCAATTTCAGCTTGATACTGGTTCCGCTGTCACATTAATAAATAAAGATACTTATGAACTTCTGGGTTCGCCAAAATTGTCGCCGTCACAGCAAGTGTTAACAGCTTATACAGGTCAAAATATTCCCGTGCTAGGAACGTGTAGCCTGCCCGCCTCATTTCAAGGTGTAACAAAAACAGTTGCTTTTGTAGTTCTTCAGGCCAAATCGACACAGAACATTTTTGGACTAGATGCTTTTGACTTGTTTGGTTTATCAGTTCAAAGAGATGTGCTTCAAATTTCGTCAATAGTGCCTCAGGATAAAATCAATGCATTGTGTGACAAATATAGTGACTTGTTTTCGCCGGAACTAGGTTGTGCAAAAGACTTCGTGGCACATGTAACTTTAAAAGAATCTGCAGTTCCAAAATTTCGTAAAGCTAGACCAGTGCCTATCGCAATGCGTGATACAGTTGCCGAAGAACTTTAACGTTGGCAAGATAGTGGGGTGATTTCTCCTGTTTCTGCGAGTCAGTGGGCCTCGCCTATAGTAATTATACCCAAGCCGTCAGGAAAACTTCGTCTCTGTGCGGACTTCGAATCAACAGTGAACAGTCAAACAATTGTCGACACTTATCCCCTGCCCAGACCTGAGGAACTGATGGACAAATTAGGACAGTCTCGCTTCTTTTCCAAGATTGATTTAGCAGAGGCATACTTACAGATTCCACTTGATGACGAGTCGAAAAAGTTTTTCGTCATTAATACTCACATGGGCCTTTTTCAATTTCAACGCCTACCCTTTGGCAGTTCTTCCGCTCCCGCTATTTTTCAGCTTTTTTTGGAACAGCTGACAGTTTCTGTACCGTGTTGCTCGAACTATTTAGATGACATTGTGGTATCCGGACGTACAGTTGAAGAACATTTAGCAAACCTGGAGTGCCTTTTCAAAGTTTTGACTGCAGCAGGTCTACGTTGTAATAAAGCAAAGTGTTCGTTTTTTCAAACTGAAATAGAGTACCTAGGCCATGTGATTAATGCCCAAGGAATTCATCCCTTACAGTCACATCTTCGAGCAATCAAAGACTTGCCTCCTCCTAAGAATGTGCACGAATTGCAAGCAGTAATGGGAAAGCTGAACTATTATTTCAGATTTATTCCCAATGCCTCTCAGATTGCAGCTCCACTGCATCACTTACGTAGGAAGAATGTTCCATTTGTATGGTCCAAAGATTGCCAGGTTGCCTTTGACAACTTAAAGTCTGCACTACTCAGTGATGCATGTTTGATTCCCTTTGACCCACAGAAGCCTGTAGTACTAGCAGTTGACGCCTCGTCGTACGGTGTGGGTGCAGTTCTGTCACATCGTATTGGATGTCATGATCGTCCTATTGCCTTTGCATCCAAGCTACTGACGCCGACGCAACAGAATTACAGTCAGATAGAAAAGGAGGCCTTAGCAATCATTTACGGCGTCACAAAGTTTCATCATTATCTCTATGGCAGAAAATTCTATTTGTTGACAGACCACAAGCCCCTCACGTCGTTGTTCTCACCCACAAAGCCAATTCCGCCACGAACGGCACAAAAGCTTCAGAGATGGTCCTTGTTATTGTCTAATTATCAGTATGAGATTTTGTACCGACCTACCACTAAACATGCTAACGCGGACACACTTTCCCGACTTCCGGTTGGCCAGGATGTATCATTTGATTCTTCAGAAATGGCATGTTGTCAGATAGACTCCAGAGATGCTTCCGCTGTCGCAGACTTTCCTTTGAACTCTCGTCGGGTTGCACAGGAAACAGCTGCGGATGCAGACTTAAGTGTGGTAGCACGTTTTGTTCGCTCAGGGTGGCCTGCCAGAGCCAAAGACATTGATCGGCCTCTGGTTCGACGTTATTTTGCACAACGTCATGCATTATCTTTCAGTCAGGGTGTACTGTTGTTGCATACCGACAACGACCAAGCAAGAGTGATTGTTCCTCGTTCCCTGCAACGAGTAGTGTTACGCCTCCTGCATCAAGGACATTGGGGCATTGTTAGGACAAAGCAACTGGCCAGACGTCATTGTACCTGGGTTGGTATGGACGCTCAGATAGAGAGCATGACATCACAGTGTACAGTTTGTGCGGAGCATCAGGCGGCTCCTCCACAGCGTTTCTCAGACTGGCCACGCCCCAAAGGACCATGGCAACGTTTACATATTGACTTTGCCGGACCTTTCTGGAATACGCGCTGGTTAATTGTTGTAGACGCTTTCAGCAAGTTTCCTTTTGTGATTGCCATGAACTCAACGACGGCGTCTAGTACAATCAGGGCCTTAACATCTGTGTTTTGCATCGAAGGTTTGCCTGAAACTATCGTCAGTGACAATGGACCTCAGTTTGTTAGTGCGGAATTTCAACAATTTTGTCGTGTGAATGGCATTCAGCATATCACCACCGCACCTTTTCACCCTCAGTCCAATGGTGAAGCAGAACGTTTCGTTCGAACATTCAAGTCTCACATGGAGAAGATGAAAGGTCAGCACTCCAGGCAACAAGCTCTTCAAATTTTCCTGTCTACGTATCGGTGCATGCCACGTGACGGCCCGTCTCCTGCCGAGCTGCTACACAGCCGCCGTCACCGCACTCTCCTTCACCGGCTGCCGCCTCCCACGCACCGAGTCGGTTCGTATGGCGCTACGCGTTTTCAGGTTTCCACGCCGGTGCTGTACAGGGTGTTTGCTGGAAACAAGAAGAAACTATGGATGCCGGGCATCATTCAGCGCGTGCTCGGTCGCAATATGTATGTTGTACGTTCTTCCACAGGGTCGGAGCTGCGGCGCCACGCAAACCAATTGCGTCTGCATAGGCCGCGCGATCCTGTCTCCGGTTTCTTGATTCCCGACCCAGTTCACCGCCAGGGAGCACAACCACATCGTTCGTCCCCGGACTACGAGATCGTCCCGATGGAGATCGACGCGACGCCGCCGCTGTCGCCGCCGCAGATGACAGCGTCACCGAGAGGGACTCCGGGACCGTGCGTGCCGCCGCCGCCTGGGCCACGCACCTCAGAAGAAGATGACCTGCTCCTTCTGGGCGGGCGTCCTTCCGCTGGTTTTCGCGGGTTTTCCAGCGGATCGCAAGGTGTATACCGGGGCGCGGACGGCGTCTCGATCCCAGCCTCAGCTACGACGCCCGTCCCACCAGTAACGCCCCCGCCCAGGCCCTCCTCCCAGTGCCGTCGCCGTGGCCCTCAGCCCTACGCCACGACGGCGCGGCGGTTTGGGGGGGAGTGGTGTGGTGTCGCACAAGTACAAAGTGCGCGCCACATACTTTCGCCGCGCGCCGCCATGCACGCACGGCGCGGCGTTCTCACGACGACAGCCACGAGCGCCCTCTGCGACAACTCCGCTCGTGGCCACCACTGAAGGACACCATGCACTTCGGACGGAGATAGCAACCAGTTAGGACCTTCGTAATCAGATAGGCACCAGTGAAGACTTTGCTATCGTACAGGCACTAGGCAGGCCTCTAACAACTATGTTTCAACATTCTGCAGTACTATGTAAAAGTTAAGTATTGTTACATTCTGTGCAATATATATCTCTTTCTAATTTACTCTAGTGTTTATAGTTTCTGGCTGCTCCCCTCCGTACCTGCACCAGCGTGCTATTTTTGTTCCTGTGTCGGGCTCATTCCACTCGGCCACCGACACCTACGACGAGGCTGGGACACAAAAGCGGCGACGAAGTTGGGACACAAAAAATAGTATTGACTAAGCTGAGTTTCATTAACTTATTTTTTATCGATCTGACGTTTAATAATAACAGTGTCTGTTGTGCAATACTGCACAGATGAACAAGATACTAAGTTTCTGCAATCAGTCAGTTACCAAAATAAATTCTTGAAGTTGCATTATTAGAAAGAGGCTTGTGTTTTTTCCAGATATCTCTCGCAGTCAAATTTATAGTGTAATTAGTAAGCCTTATGCAGACTACATATTGTTCTTCACATGTTCAAAAATCCGTTGCGCTTTCAATCAGTTTAAATCCACTGTTTCCTAATTAACTGTGTAGGTATTAATATTAGGGTCATAACTAAACAGAATTATAGTGGTAATGAGTAATAAACGTGTTCAACTAATCTTCAATGAGCTTGATTGGAAAGTTAGTTATCGTGAATGTTAACTACCAGATGATGATAATTATTAGTGCTGCGTTTAACATCAGATCAGTTTTGAATGAGTAGCTTTAAAACACACCTCCTTTAGCTGGTTCGCAATTGCCAATTCCCTGTAGCGATCCTGTTTTTCCTATCAATTGAACAGCCTTACCTTTATTCCATCAAGCAACATACCAGTTTTCTACTAACAGATAAATGACAACATCATCGGCAAACTAAGATAGCTGCTTTCATTGGCTTTTAAATCGTTTATAAAGATAAGGAACGGTACAGGGCCAGTAATTCTTCCCTGGGGAACGCCAGATGTCACTTCTGTTCTACTTGATGACTTTCCATCAATTACTTCGTACTGTGTCCTTGCTGACAGGAGGTGAAAAATCCAATTACATAACTGTGGCGATATACCAAAAGCACGAAATCTGAATAGAAGACGCTTGTGAGGTACAGTGTTAGAACCCTTCTGAAAAACTATAAATACGGAAATCACTTGAGCTCCCTTATCTGTAGCAATGATCATTACATGCGAGTAAAGAGCTAGCTGTGTTTCACAAGACAGATACTTTCTGAATCCATCTTCACTGTGGGTCAAAAGTCGTTCTCTTCCATGTAGTTCATAATGTTTGTTCTAAAGTCCTGCAGCAAACCGACATCAATAATACAGGCCTGTAGTTTTGCGGATCATTCATGTTGCCTTTCTTGAATATTGGGGTGACCTGTGCAACTCTCCAGTCTTTTGGATGCAGAACTTTCACTGAGCGTGCAGTTGTATATGATAGCTAGGTATGGAGCTATTGAATCAGCATACTCTGAAAAGAACCTAATTGGTATACAATCGGGACCGGGAGACTTACTTTTGTTAATTGATTTATGTTGCTTTAATATTACAGGTATGTCTACTTCTAAATTACACATGCTGCCAGCTGTTCTTGATTAGAAGTCTGGAGTATTTGTTTCGTCTCCCTTGCTGAAGGAATTTCGGGAAGCTGTGTTTAGCATTTCTACTTTAGCAGAACTATTGCATAGTGAAGGTATTGTTTCTGTTTTGCCGCTAGTATACTTTTCACATGACCAGAATTTCTTATGATTCTCTACAAAATTACATTACAGGGTTTCGTTGAAGAAACTAATAACCTTCTCGCATGAAAGTTCGAGCTAAATTTCAAGTTTCTGTAAAAGATTGCCAGCCTCGGGACTGGTGAACAGTAGAAGAATATAGTATATACACTAAGGTGACAAGTCATGGAACTTCTCAAATACTGTGTCGGACCTCCTCTTGCCCGGTGAAGAGCATCAGCTCAACATGGAAAGCACTCAGGTGGTTGGAGGTTTCCTACAAGACTATTGAACACTGCTGTCTCTTCAGCCATCCACAATTGAGAAGCTATTGTCAGTCAAGGAATTTGAGCACGAATTCTCTTTCTCTTTAGCCATATTCCCGCATATTCAGGGTCAGCTTTGGAAATCGGATTTGGCGTGTTAATAGTTACGGGGTGGCCGGGTGCCCTTTCTGTCGCCATCTCATGCTCCATGGGAGGAAATTTGTACCCCAAATGTCTACGTATAGTGTTATATGCGTGAAAGTGTAAACTATTACGAAATGTGTGAGAATTGTGTAACGGAGGCGGTACTTAGGGATCAGCTCGGTATTCAGCTCGGTATTCAGCCTAAAAACCTCATCCAGGCCGGCCGGCACTCCGACCCCCTTGGTTAATCCGCCAGGCGGATTCGAACCGGGACCAGTAGCCTCCCCATCTCGGAAAGCGGTGCGTTAGACCACACCCGAGCGGGTAATCTGAGCACGAATGGTACCCCACAAATGTTCGATGGTATTCGTGTTGGTGTCGAATCTTTCAGTGGAATTATCTAGAATATTTTTCAAAGCAATTGGGAACAAATTTGACCGGGTCACAGAGGGACAGCATGTCCTTATGGCGTTTATGAACGGCTGCAAATGATCTCCAAGTAGCAGAACATCGCTATTTCTAGTCAATGATCGGTTGAGTTGGACCAGAGATCCCAGACCATTCCGTGTCAAAACAGCCCAGCCGTAATGGAGTCACAGTGACGTACACAGTGCATTGTTAATAATTTGGAGCAGTGGCTTCGTGCGGTCTGAGTCATACTCGAGCCCTACAATCAGCTCCAGTTTTCAGTCCTCAGCTAACGGAGTCACGGTTTTCCAGTTGTCTAGAGTTCATCCAATACATTCATGAACCCACGACAGTCACCGCGGCCGGCGTATTTTGACTAGCCAGTTGCTCGGCCACCATTGACCAGACGTTTTCATTTGGTGAGAGATCTGGAGAATGTGCTAGCCAGGTCAGCTATCGAACATTTTCCGTATCCAGAAAGGCCAGTAGAGGACCTGCAACATGCGGTCGTGCATTGTCCTGCTGAAATGTAGGGTTTCGCAGGGATCGAATAAAGGGTTGAGCTAGCGGCCGCAGTGGCCGAGCGGTCTGCGGTGCGCCAGTCACAGTCTGCGCGGCCGCTACGGTCCTGGGTTCAACTCCCCTTCGGGCATGGATGTTTGTGTCGTCTTAGGTATAAGGTAGTTCATAAGTAGTTTGTAAGTTTAGGGACTGATGACCCCGCATTTAAGTCCCTTAAGCTTGACAAACATTTGAACATTTAGAGTCACCGCAAGGGTGTCGTTTTCCCAGGAAACATACTCGAGTGGGTCGTTTGCTACCAAAGAACATGAAATTGTACCGCACAGTCACAATGGCTACTTTCGTCATACGTCCCACTTGATTTTCGCGGTTGTTTGACTCAGTGTTGCTTGTCAGTTCATTGACTGCTCTACGCAAAAGCAGCTTCTCTTGATCATTAAATGCATGCCTTTTGGCTACTGGGTTCTCCATGGTGAGAGGTAATGCCTGAAACGTGGTATTCTCGGCACACTCTTGACAGTGTGTATCTTGTCGGAATTTTAGAATTCTTAATGATTTCCGAAATGAAATGTGTCTTGCATACAGCTGCAACTACAAATCCGCATTATTAGCTTTTTAATTCCCGACGTCGACTGTGTCACATGAATCACCTCAGAATAAATGATAACCCTGCCAATTTACAGCTTTTTCATACCACGTGTATCTGATAATACCATCCTCTGTATCACATTACTTGATTGAAATAAAATGAATAAATACGGTAGAACACTGCTATCGAATATCTACCACAAGTAGTATAGTACTTTATTATAAAATATATGTACACACGCCTACATCTGCACAAATACTCCGCAATCGATGCAACGGTGCACGAAGGAGAGTACTCAGTACCACTACTTGTTACTTGCTTTCCTTTTCCACTCCTATATAGAACGAGGGAAAAACGAACGCTTGTAAGCATTTGTACGAGCCCTAATCTCTGTGATCTTATCTTTGTGGTTTTAACGTGAATTGTAGGTTGCTGGCAGAAGAATCGTTCAGCAGTCCGCTTCAAATTCCGGTCCTCTAAATTTCTTCAACAGCGTTTCTCGGAAAGAACGTCGCCTTTCCTCCAACAACTTCCATTTGAGTTCCCGAAGCATTTTAGTAACACTCGCGCATTGATTGAACCTTCTACTAACAAAACCTAGCCCCCCCCCCCCGTCTCTGAATTGCTTGTGTCTTCCTTTAAACCGATCTGGATAAAATCTTGAATCCTGCCGCAGTCAAGCTGTTGGAAGCTAACCGCTGAAGCGATGTATCAGACTTGCTCGCCCACGTCAGGTGGACGTTATCGCTGCATCTGGATTAAACAAGCCGAGATACTTCCATCACAAAACAAAGCGTGGAGTACTCATTTAGCGTTGACAAACGCCAACCTGCCAGAATACATCTATTTGACGTCTGTGACGCGATAAAAAATTTCAGGGCAGTACCAGGGTCAGGAAAGTAGACCCTGTAACGACAGACTCGGGGGCGTGTTCAAATAGATTGCGAAGGAACACGGAAGACGTATCGAGTTCAGTAGAGTCGGGGGAACACAAGCCTCGAATGGGAAAGATCTAGACCAGAGGTCGGCAAGTAATCTTAGATGAGGTAGGATTGAAATTTTTTATCGAGGTCCACAAGTAAAATCTCATATTCCTTATTAATTTTCTATTTTACTTTTTATTCACAAAATAATATGAAACGCAACAGACAGGCATATTTATATTAAAAAATCGAGAAAAAGTAATATTCTTCGCAGTATTTTTTATTTTGATTTTCACTATCAAACTAGTATCAAATACAACAGATGTGAAATAGAAACGTATGAAAAAAGGTCGTGTTATTTTGAAAAGTAGCTTTAGGCTTTCCTTTGTTGGGAGCACAAAATGGTGTAATTGTCAGAGTTGGTATGAAGTCGATTTATACTCGTAGAATTTCCTTGTTCATTAAATAAAGTTATTGTGCTGGATTCGTGTGTACAGAACTTTTATGCGGATCACCTGCCAGCTTGCTCCGTTCTACCGACGCTCTTCAGTGTACTCCCCTGCGATGCACATTGTGACAACTATTTTTGAAATCTACCTTTAATAATCATTAAGGGTTCTAGTTATTCATCAGTTAATTGTAAAATTCTAGAAAAATATAAGGGTGAGTCTCATATAAATTTTTATCAACAGAAAAAAAAGGTTTTCTTTTAATAATTTGAGTATGTAACTTATACTTTCAAAATATTTTTGGCGGTCCAGTTTTTGGCTTGTGTACTAAGGCGCCCAGCTGCGGTGCGCACGGCCGTTCGCCATCGGGGCTAGAGTCCTCGCTAGGGCATGGGTGTTTGTGTTGTCCTTAGCATAAGTTACTTTAAGTTAGTGTAAGTAGTTTGTCAGCTTAGAGACTAAGACCACCGAGGTTAGATCCCTTAGATTTATAAACACTTGAACTAAAATCCATACCATCATTTCGTTTTTCATTTCACTGAAACCTAAATCTGAGTGTGATTGCGAGTTCAGTGTGTTAACCGCTGGTTGACGTCTGTTCGAAAGAAATGGTAACGTGTTCCAATAATATGTGTATATTGGACCGCTGTCCGCCAGTTGCCGACCGCTGATCTAGGCAATCTGCTGGGGAAATAATACTGTTTGACATGGAAATGAACAGTCACCCAATCGAAGGTGAGTACAATGAGTCGTCTTGTAAGGTCACGTGATATATGAGGACGCTACACTTGCCGTTATATTTGACTGTGGCAGACAAATCTGTAGGAAACACATAGGACAATACGTAACTTAGAACAACCACGAATAAAACTTTTTACCCATATTGAATCTCCGTTACTATAGTAGGCTAGTCAGTACCGGTTGAAATAAACACATATTATTGGAACACGTTACCATTTCTTTATAACAGATGTCAACCAGCGATTAACACACTATACTCGCCATCACAGCGAGATTTAGATTTTCCGTGAAATATAAAACGAAATGATGGTATGGATTTTAGTTCAAATGTTTGGAAATCTAAGAGACTTAACCTCGGTGGTCATTAGTCCCTAAGCTTACAAACTATTTACACTAACTTACCGTAACTTATGCTAAGGACAACATAAACAACCATGCCCTAGGGAGGACTCTAGTCCCGACGGCGAACGGCCGTGCGCACCGCAGTTGGGCGCCTTAGTGCGCACGCCTATTCTGCCGAGGCTATGGATTTTAGTGGCTAGGATATCCCCGTCGGCGTTCGGCTGCCTACTGTTTCTGCAAAAGAGAAATTTGTTAATATCGAATACTAATTTAAGTCTTAAGAATTATTTTCTAAAGGATTTGTGTGGAGTATTGCGTTGTATGAAAGTAAAACAGGGACGCTAAAAAGTTTAGGCGACAACAGGATAAGAGGTTGTGAAAAGTCAGGCTACAGACGAATGCTGAAGATCATGTGGGTAGATCGCGTAATTAATGAGGAGGTACCAAACAGAATTGATGAGATAAGAAATTCTGGCGTGCCTTTACTAAAACTTGGTAGGAAACATTCTGAGGCATCAGGAAATCGTCTATTTAGCATTGGAGTGAATTTTTTCGGGTAAAAATCGCAGAGACAGAGCAAGAGACGAATACTGTATGCTGGTTCAAATGTAGGTGTGGGTTGCCGTTCTTATGAGGAGATGAAGAGGCTCGCTCACCATAGAATAGGGTGGAGAGCTGCATCAAATCAGTTTGTGGACCAAAGCCCACAACAACAACAACCTTAAAAAATAATGCCGAGCTTGTGCTCCGTTCCTAAGGACAAAATGTTCAAATGTTTGTAGAGCTTACGGGGCTTAACTACGGGGTCATCAGTCCCTAAACTTCCAAACTACTTATGAACTATCTAATACTGAGGACAGCACAAATATCCACGCCCGAGGGGGGATTCGAACCCCCGACAGTAGTGGCCGTGCAGACAGTGACTGACATGCCGCAGAACGCTCGGCCACCGCGCCCGGCCTTCTAACGATCACGTTGTGGACGGGAAGATAATCCCTACTCTCCCCTTCATTCTTCCTACAAGTGAACTACATGTTTTATTTCTTTGGAAGGTATCTGTCCATCCCACGTCGATCTCTTCGTACCTGCCACACCTCTTGTAGTGGGACAACAAAAATTATTCAAGATTTTATGCAGTCATTTGAGACTTTTGTATAATTTATGTATTGTGAAGAAAGTGTGTTCGAGTTTTATGAATCGATATTTTTATAACTTGTTCATGAGACATATCTGCGGTTTAGAAAAGCTGTTGGAGGACTTCCAACGAATATAGTGTTACATTATTAATTTTACTCTTATTAATTTTATATTTTAATGGGCCGGCCGCGGTGGCCGAGGGGACTGAGGCGCTTCAGTCACGGTCTGCACGGCCACTACGATCGGGGGTTCGAATCCCCCCTCGGGCATGGATATTTGTGTCGTCCTTAGTTGTAGGTAGTTCATAAGTAGTTTGTAAGTTTAGGGACTGATGACCCCGTAGTTAAGTCCCTTAAGCTTAACAAACATTTGAACATTTTTTGAAAAAATTTTCATTAAACTATAAAATTAATAAAAGTAAAATTAATAATGTAACACTATTGATTAATTCTTTAAAATGTAGCAACTCCTGATTCAAGACATGCAGCTACATATGCACTTTTTATGGCCTATTCACTATAAATACTGATGTAAGTAGTTTATCTTAGCTTTTAAGGATCTTTGTATAGTAACCTTCAGATGCAAAATGTCCACATGTTCTGTAAGTGTATATGTAACTGTGTTCTTGTGTTGTGTGTGCCAGACAACAAGATTATCAAAACTGTAAGTAAATACAACACTACAATAATCCAAAAACTATAATGATGAAACACAATACTAAAAATAGCTATATCTTCCTGAACAGGTTAAAAATGTACAAACATAACCTCACTGGTATCCACAACACAAGACATAATAAGTCAAGAATGTAACCAGCAACTGTAAAAATGCACCCGATGATGGCAGCGTGCTGCCGAAACGCGTCGTGCCAATAAAAATATCAATAAATAGAGACTGCTGCAGCATTAATTATTCAAAAAAAAATTAAATGTTCGATGGACTTCATTAATTTACGACTGATAATTAGGAACTTTTACTCCCAAGCGCGTGTGATACTTGTTTCTCTCATGAACAATAGTTGGGGAAATACTCAGTTATTTACCGATGTGTAAAGTAGGACCACCTTCGCATTTTCACGTCCAAAAAGAGTAATAAGCTCCATTTATTAAAAATTAGAGAATCCATTTTGTTGGTTATTCATAGCTTTAATTTATGTTCGTTTAAATATATTTTTCGCGGCATCATCTGCAGATTGATAGACTGACAAAAATACAGATTAATTATTGATCTTATTGTTTGGGTAGCTATTTAGGGCAGAGACTTCGAGCAATAAACCTTTTACTACCCTAAGGTATGTATTGCCCAATTCTTATTGGTGAGTACTGATAGGAGGATCGCGAAAGTGTGCAAAATTCTATCGCTATGTGATAGACGGTATGGAAGTGCGTAAAATAAGAATTTAATCGGATTTTACCAAAATTACCAATCTGAATTATTTCGATTTTTCAGAGCCACCTATCAGATGCAATTGAGAATTTAAAGCGTCCTGGGACTAACTCAAACACACATACAAACTTACATCAATACCGGTCCTGCAGTCTTCGAGGAATTCACTGCCGTACTACACGGTTCTTTCAACACGTTTGCTTCGTGCGTTTTCTTTGCACGCTTTTGTTGAGGTGGCCACTTACTGAAAATAAGCACAGCACAGCACAATATATATATATATATATATATATATATATATATATATATATATATATATATATATATATATAAGAACGTCGTGTTAGTTACACTATGTATAACTAAAGAACATCTGAACCGATTTGGCTCAAAATTGGTGGGGAGGTAACTTAGAAGCAGGAGACAGACATGGCATACTTTTTGTCCCGTTTCGCAGCATATTATATCAGAATTTGAGAAAATCTGCAGCTGGGATGATTTTTCTCGATTCTCCAACAATCAGATTATTCATTCGCTACTGGCCTAGCGACCAAATACGCTGTAACAGAACGAAAAAATACGCCAAGAGGTTAGAATAAATGGAGATGGCGTTAAGGTTGAAACTATCAGACAGATTTAACATGAAACGTCGTTTCTTTACAAGCCCCATGGTATTATTCTTACCTTCATGATGTTATCGGTGGATAATATCTTTTGGAGCATTGAAAAGATAGAATTGATGTTATTTCGCGGTATTTTTGAGTGTTTACAAACAAAGTACAGATCGTGGTTTATTTTTTAGACAATGCCTCCATTGTGTCGGCGTAATATCGGTCGGTGTACGTGCAACGCAATCTTACTACGCGATCGTAGTCTATGAGACCAACGAACATCGTACACAGCGCTTGGAGGTAAATCGAAAAGAAATTCCCAAGCGCGATCCGTTATGACTCCCAAACAAAGGATACAGTCGAGTTCGACTCCCTCAGTTGCAGTTTACGCACGCGGTAATTTGGGCCGTCGACAAAACAGACGGCCACGCGTGGCAATTATAATTGAACGGTTGCGGTACAGATACAATCCAGCAGTCGATTACGCAGCGGATGCATCAGTTGGCTTCGGAACAAACTGTCGCCATCCAAAATTTCATTGGCTACCTCAAGCTTTGTCACGATTGCTCGGCTTCATTCCTACGATCCAACAGCTGTTGCCAACATACCTATACCACCCATGTGTTGCGAATTGTAAAATTTTACTGGTATGTAGCATGTTTTGTTTCATATGGACTCTATCAGTAAACTATAATCATGTTACAACTTTGTATTCAAATCAAAAACTTATGAAGATGTATACTGCTCGCTGCGAGAAAAATGTGCTAAGCTGTGCTGTAAACATGTGCGGTTTTGTTTTTTCCTCCCCAGTCATTTTTAACATATAACAGGAAAGTTTTTTTTATGCCTACACATATAATCATACCTGTTCGTACAATGCAACCATTAAACGTGCGGTCATTGGACCTCAAAGATAGAGCAGCTCGAAACGTCTCTCTAATAACCCGTTTCCAATTGATTTACCTATCCATTTTGACTTCTATCCCCAATCTAGTTCCCGATTGCAATAACAATAAATAAGATCAGAGAGCTACGAAGGAAGAGGCAGAGTATGGGGGAATTAAATTGATTTAAAAAGGGAAGATGATATAGAAGCAGAAAGGAAGGGGAGGAGATGGATGTGGTGTGGGGTAAGAGAGAGTGGTGTGAAGGTAGTGGGAGGAGGAGATGGACAAAGGAAAGGGAAGGAAGGGATAGACATAGGGAGAAGCTACTGAGAAGCGTTGCCGGGTGTGCTAGTTAGAATTAAAATGAAGTACACGAAAGATTTCTGAAGCATGGTTATGTCGTATATCAATTTGGAAAAAAACACGGGTAACGTGGAATAAATTTTTGTATCAAGGAAAGATTTTAAATAGTGACACGTTGCTTACCCAACGTAGATAGGTAAAGGATACGTTCTGAGTTCTGGCCTTAGATGGGTCAGTAGAGTCCAATTACTTTTCAATAAAAAAAGTATTCAGTTCATTGAACGTGATAAAAACTATTATATATTTTAAGTTGGCCCAAATCACAGTGTGCAAAATACCCTGAAGATCAGTTCACAAGGGATTGTTATAAATATATACATATATTACACTATGTATATATTATCTTTCATTGAAAAATATGCAGCATAGTCTGAATTTTTATTAGAGCATCGTGTAAAAAGTTTGAGTAAATCTGTCGATTACTTTACTAAATTTTTGGTAACAACGTTAAACAGCTACTGATCATTACATAACAGTCAGGTGCAACCAATGTCCCAGCGCATCTTTGACCAATTAGAAAAGCGATTTTTTGCAGAGGAATTGAAACGTAAACAGTCTCTGCGAAAATTGGTGACACAAAATTTAAATTAATCTCCGCGCGAGAAGTGACACTGGCTCTACATTTGTTTGTTGTGTTCTGTTTATCGAGCGTGGCTGTTGCTCTATAACGAGCGAGGCGAAATTATGCCTACCGCTATAAATTTGTGAGTAAAGAAAGCTGAGCACTGTGACTCATTGCTGAAAACAATAAGGCGGCTTGTGTGGCGCCAAGCAACGTCATACAAAAGGCTGCGTAAATCATGCGTGCTGCTGCCACTAACAGTTACCCGGCTAGCACGTCGTTCGTCTTGTGGATTCACTGAGCATCTGGAACAGTTTCCTGCGAATGAGTTGGCTGGCATTGAATTTCACAGTGAGCAGTCGGCAGCTAGCAGCTGGGACGTTGCTCAAACAGTACTTTCTTCAATAAAAATTAATCTAAAGTTTTTTTTTTTTTTTTTTTTTTTTTTTTTAATGCCTTTGTTAATGTTAATCTGACTGCGTATTTTTAACTCTATTCTATGTAAATGTAAAGGTATTACAAAACCTATCTGACTGCGTAATGTTTATTACAATGAGACACAAACTGCTAATTGTTTCTGTATGAAAATGTCGTAACAGTGTTAACTGTCTGAAAATTACTGATAATAAAAATCACTGTGTTAATAATTCTGGCCCTACAAACTTGTTTCTAACTGAACTAACAATCTTCAACGGAATGTAACGAACACAGTATTTAACAATGCAATCTGACTCAGTGCAAACACTTGTTTCCCTGAACACTGTGTGAATTGTCCTATACTGAAATCTGTAAATCATACTGAACTGTAAGCTTCTGTTTGAAGATGTCGTAACAAAGTTAACTGTCTGAAAATTACTGATAATAAAAATCACTGTGCTAATAATTCTGGCCCTACAAACTTGTTTCTAACTGAACTAACAATCTTTAACGGAATGTAACGAATACAATATTTATCAATGCAATCTAACTCAGAGAAAACACTTGTTAACCTGATCACTGTATGAATTGTCCTACCCTGAAGTCTGTAAATCTTACTGAACTGTAAGCTTGACTAAACTGATTCTTTCTCACCTTCACTTACTGCATAAATCTGCGCAATACCAAACTGCTTCCTGCTATACTAACTACTGGAAAAGTAACTACAGAAAACATCTATGGCATTTTTAATAAAAATGTGAGGAGGGATAAACTGGTAATCTGTTTAAGAAACTCGAACTAATTATTAAAAATGAATTATCTGATTTATTTTCTAACTGATGTAACTTCATGAAAATTACTAACAATGTCATGTTTATGATTTTAAAATCGTTCAGAGAAAAATATAACTCAGATAATAATAAATTTAATAATTATTAATAAATGTTAATAAATTTAACTCTATTTACACAAAAAATGTTACAACAATACCATATTTCAAGAACACTACCCATGAAATTCCTATTTCATGAAAAAACGCTATTTCAAAACTAAACTATTACAATAAATACTTTTCCTAACACAGAAAGGGGTCCCTAGCATGAATCGTGAGACCGCACGCTAACAGTAAGATTTTTCCCGACCGTTACTGTTACCATCAATTCAGCCTAACAATGCGAAGTTGTGCCATAGAAACATGACAAGTGTTTCAAGAAAAACTTTATCTTATAAAAACTTCAAAAGATCGTTTCTCCAACGTCATCTATTCCTTTTAGTCTCCATATCTTAAACAAACAGCTTGGCTCAGCATTCAAGTCTCAAAATCTCATCTCCTCGGCTGTCCCGCCGGAACAACAACTGCATTGATAAATATTGTGTTCGTTACATTCCGTTAAAGATTGTTAGTTCAGTCGGAAACAAATTTGTAGGGTTAGAATTATTAACACAGTGATTTTTATTATCAGTAATTTTCAGACAGTTAACTTTGTTACGACATTTTCACACAGAAACAATTAGCAGTTTGTGTCTCATTATAATAAACATCACGCAGTCAGATTAACATAACGTTGTACAAAGGCATTCAGCTAGAACAAGTTCAAACACACAGCAGACGAAAATTTTGTAAGAAAGAAGGAAAAGCGATAAACTTTCAACGGGCATAGTACTAAATTAGGTGCATGTACATCTTGTCTTATCCCTTACCAAGCGCATGCTACAAAATATGTCTCTGGAAATTGATTTATGATTTGAAACTTAAATTACTTGTTTACTTAATCTGGTGATAGTAGGTCGTCCAAGGTTTCTTTTACGTGAATGGTGGTTGATGAATATATCCTTTATATATAATTCCTAGCGATATGTGAATTTTGAACACTAAACTCTCCAGCAAAACTGATGTGGAATGGGCATTTTTACTAGGGTGATACCATCAATTCAAATGTTGAAATGTTTGTATAGCTTATGGGACTTAACTATGGGGTCATTATTCCCTAAACGTACAAACTACTTATGAACTAGCTAACACTAAGGACGGCACAAATATCCATGCCCGAGGGGGGATTCGAACCTCCGACCGTAGTGGCCGTGCAGACCGTGACTGCCGCGCCGCAGTCCCCTCGGCCACCGCGGCCGGCGTGATACCTTCAAAGGTATGTAGTACTCGACGATAAAGTAAAAGGGTCTGATTACCGTGTTGTTCAGTTCCATTACGAATCCTCAAACAACAACAATTCAGTAACTAATTCCATATCAATCATGGTTTTCTTCCTCTCTCGTCTCACGACAAATGGGATTATTATGATAAACAAATGAAGATCTCGTTGAAGAGGAAATCATGCTTATCTTTGTAATAGGTGCAATAACTCGAGTTCGAGTGTACTTTACCATATCTTAGTATCTCGTTTTTCATAGAGAAGCGTTATCTTGTTGAATACATCTGTTGGTAAGTGTATTTACTACTTCGGTTATCTTTACAAGAAAGAAATTGTAGAGCTAAGATTTTTCACAGACCCGCACAAAGGTGTTATGAACCACATGGCCAGCCTTTAGGACAAAGAGAGCGGGCATGAATAAAATAATTCTTAAATTCCCGACGACGGATTCCAAACTAATGAAAAATGACGATTCGTTTGAAGAATTACAAAGTTAGGTCCGATTAATATTCAAGAAGTTGGTAAAATTAATCGCCAATCAAATCATATGAAACTAATTTTCCCCGACAATCTAAAATTACCGTTTGCTTGCCTGACCAGAGGACCATCTTTTGTGGGGGCGAAATAATTTTCTATGTTCTGAATTATTTAATATATTAAATTGGCAAGATGGCGATCAGTCACAAAGGCTACCGGAGCCGTTAAGGTCAAACCCGGAGAGACAACGTCTTCGCGGAAGGACACTTCTGTTCCTGCCGTCTTTGACGAGTTGCCGCCAAGACAGGCCGCCACCCTAGGAGTCGTGAAACCGGGCCTTGCGGGCCAGAGCGAACTCTAACTGTACTCTGGATCAGGTTGGTAACACGTCAATAGTTTTGTCGGCGGAGGAATCAGCGGTGCGAAACTCGCGTTAACAAAACTGGCGTGTGCGACGTGGCCGCTCTCCGTACGGCAGTTGCTTCAGATGCTTGCAGTTCTTAGGAGGACAGGTCCACGATCGCCTATTGTGCAGAAGTCGCCATGCTCAGTCTTCGTGATATTTCGTTGACAGACAGAAACTTCACAGTTCCACCGAGCAGGCATTCGCGATTAAAATGAAGTAATTGCATTCGGTAGCGAGTTCAATAAATATCCAACGATCAGCATATCGGGCGATAGGCGCGATGGTTACTAAGATCCTTTTTTTCTTTTTTTTTTGCGTCCCCTATTTCAGGCTCAGTCTACTGTTCTCATGACCAACGGAAATTTTCATGAAACTCAGTACGCTCTCTTTCTCTCTTGTTAAAGGCTGGTCGAACTATTTGAATGTGCCTTATTTTCGATGTTTGCTCTTTACTGTATGTCTTGTCCTTCAGCAAGAATCAGTAACCGTTTAATAAGATGTAACAGGCTACCTCGTAATTCTATATCCTACTTTCAGAATACGGAGATTATTTCAATGAACTGTCCGACTTCTTGTCTGTAGCCTTCCCCTGTTGCTATCATTTTTATTCATTTACAAAATAATAAACACCCCTGCTAGAAGAGAGGTGGTCCGATGCTGCCAACGCTCACAGCAACAGAAGATTAACAGGTAAGTCACCTGTTAATTGGTAAGCGGAAATCAGGCAATTGATTTACGTCATAATGTCGTTGCTTTCTTCCCACAACCAACCATAGTAAGAGACAGGCGCTACAAAATTAAATTATCATGATAGTTTTATTACATATGCGCCATCCACGTTTACTAATACAGTTATCTTTTAAGGAATTATTTTGTTTCTTTTATAATGTTCGCAGACAAATGCAAGCTTTTCGCTCATAATTAAACCACATAACGGTATAAAATTTCTACCAAAAACTACAAATCGAGCTCAGGACACTGTGTCATATGAAATGGGCTTTGCCTGAAACTTACAATGAAAAAAGAAACCTATTTACCGTAATTGGAGACATGGGAATGTGGACGACGCGGTGAGATTTACAGGGCGTATCGGTCATATGGCCTAATACATTCACGGCGGCGGTCGTTTACAAGACACTCGTTTGGACAACAGGATATTGCTCGTTAATTATGGTCTATTATCTCCTTAGACTGATAGATCGGTCAAGGTTTTTATTTTATGCATTTATTCATCACTGCGAAAACGTCAAGTGCCTGCAATGGAAGACCGCACAAGAAAGGCATTTAAAGTGCCCGAATGCCAACCAGGGTACAGATACATATTAGAGAGAGGTCACGGCGACATGACATTCGCTTATCATTTGATAATTGCCGGGAAGAGCTCGGTCGGAACTCGTGTGATCTTAGCCTGGAAGTCCGAGAAGATTTTATTGATACATGTTATTTTTTCCAATTTATATTTCGCATAACGGATATGAAGGAAATTAGCAATACACTGATAGATACCGTTCGACTTGTCTTGCAAAAGTATGTGGAGCCATCACGATAGCAGCAGTGCTGAAACAGTGGTGCTTCCAAACACCTCCATGGAGGCATCTTCCAGACAATGGCGGTGCATTCTGCAAAGGTTACCTCCACAACCGCTATGACGACATCACGATGACTAACCCCTGTTCTTGCACATCACTGGCAAGGTTAGGACTGTTTTGTAGCTATAATATCTAAAATATTTCCATTACCTGTGGGTGCCGACTCGGCTTGTCAATGCGTCTCGCCTCGATACGGAACTCAGTGCTGCCCGTATAGTTGTCTCATTCCCTCCCACATGGTGGAACTTAGTGCAGCAGCAGTTATTTCTGCTTCTCAATGCCACACTCTCGACAAACACATCCACTCTACCCGCGGATCTCGCGCTGTCTTCCCACGCGTGTCTCGTTAACATTCGCACTTTACAACAATATATCTGCGCTCACCAGGCGACAACGCCCTCCCCTCCCACTGGCAGAGGCAAAACCCACACCACAGACCTAACCACGTGGCAATCGATCAATGTTTTTTCGATACTACGCAATTAAAAAAAAAAAAACAAACAAATACATTGCAGTAATCAATACGTCGTTAAAACTGAGAAAAAAACAGTTGCTACTTGTCAACCGCCGTGCTGAAATGCAAGAAAAGGACCTCTATCCTTCAATTTACATAAATACTATGCAAATCTCATTGAAGTGCATGGCAGAGGGTTTATCGAAACACATCTATATATACAGGGTGTCCCAGCTATCTTGTCAACCCAAATTATCTCTGGAACAATAACAGCTTTTGGAAAACGACTTTCACCGGTATCAATGTACGGCTGGGGCCCATGAATGTACATATTTGGAAACATTCTAAAACGAAAGCAAATGTGTTTTTTAACACAAATTTATGCTTTTTTAAAAATAGACACCCTATATTTTTCTTCAGTAATCCATAGCATGACAAATCACATAAACAATGGCGTTGAGTGCATCGCAATATTGCAATTACATCCCGAGATATTGCGACGCGAAGTTGACGCTTGAAAACCCCGAAACGCGGTGCTAGCGCACGTCCTGAGGCTCAGGCGTGAACCCCATGCTGCCCGTAATCGCGATGTGATGGCAGTAGACCGTATTATTCGTTTCGGACCTCTTGATAAGTATGGAAGTGCGATTACGCATGTCAGTCACATCACGATTACGGGCAGCATGGGGTTCACGCCTGAGCCTCAGGACGTGCGCTAGCAGCGCATTTCGGGTTTTTCAAGCGTCAACTTCGCGTCGCAATATCTAGGGATGTAATTGGAATATTGCGATGCAATCAACGCCATTGTTTGTGTGATTTGTCATGCTATGGATTTCTGAAGAAAAAATATAGGGTGTCTATTTAAAAAAACATAAGTTTGTGTTAAAAAACACATTTGCTTTCGTTTTAGAATGTTTCCAAATATGTGCATTCATGGGCCCCAGCCGTACATTCATACCGGTGAAAGTCGTTTTCCAATAGCTGTTATTGTTCCATAGATATTTTGGGTGGACAAGATAGCTGGGACACCCTATATATAAAAGAAAGTCGTGTTAGTTACAATATTTATAACTAAAGAACTTCTGAACCGATTTGACTCGACATTGGTGGGGAGGTAGCTCAGGAGACGGACATAGGAAGGTTTTTAGATACCTAGTTATTTAATATATTATGTGTGACACATCTATCTAAATTAATAAAAATGAATTGCCGCATGTATGAAAGCGTATCACTTGAGAACGACTTCACCAATTTGGCTGATCTTTTCTTTGTTCTGTTCGTAATTCCCAGGACAAGGTTTGTATGAAAGAAATTTTTTGGAAAATCTACCGGATAATATTAGAATTTTAGAATAACTGAATGTTCCTGCTCGGAACATTTTCTAGGTTCTCCAATAATCAGCTTATCCATTCGCTACTCGCCTAGCGACCAAATACGCTGTAACGGAGCAAACAAATACACCAAGGAGGTTAGAAGAAAGGGAGAACATTGCTTGAAGCCAGGGATTAACTAGTATGTAGGGTTTAATCTTAAATCCTCTACACAGACCTAGTGGGCAATGTTGGCAACAGCCGTTGATTCCGCGAAATTGCGTTACGTCGCTGTTAGCCAATCGGGTGATAGTATACAATATCCAATGAGATTTGCCGATTTCTTACCAGTACTACGTTTTTCGTTAATGGAAACACTATTGATTGTTCTCGTGGTTATAAGTGATTAGCATTTGTAAGACTGTTTCCATAAGGGAAGTCCATTTCACTCTTATACACTAAAAAATAATCTTTCTCAGTAAGTTTAATGTGTTTCAAACTAAATTATTATGCGGATTCTCAAAATAATATCGTTTAGTATGAAGAGAAAACAACTGTCGCCAATTAAAATTTCATTGGCTGTCTCAAGCTTTTCCACGACTGGTCGGCTTCATTGCCACGATCCAACAGCTGTTGCCTGTGTCACGGAATGTAAAATTTTACCGGTATGTAGGAATGTTGTTAATTGTATTTCAATTAGATTCGTAATAAGAGTTCATTATTCACTTACGACGGGTAAAGAAACTAACAAGAAGGTCAACTGTATGGATTTTTATGCCTACCGCTTGATGATTCACCGAAACGAGGACAATCACATACCGAAATGGTGCAGACTGTTTCATCAGTTCGCCATTGATATGTATGTTCGTGCAATAAAACCATTAAGAGTACGGACATTAAAGCTACTAACCTCACAGATAGAGCATCTTTAAAGTTCTCTCTAATAACCCGTTTCCAATTGTTTTGCCCATCCTTTTTCACTTCTATTCCCAATCCGGGTCCCGATTGCAATAATAATAAATAAGATCAGAGAGAGGGAGAGGAGATAGAGAATGGGGGAATGAAATGGATTTAAAAAGGTAGGATGATAGGAGGGGGAGGAGATGGATATGCCTCACCATAACTCAAATGTTCAAATGTTTGTAAAGCTTATGGGACTTAACTGCGGAGTCTTCAGCCCCTAAACTTACAAACCGAGTATTAACTAGCTTATACTAAAGACGGCACAAACATCCATGACCTAGGGGGATTCGAACCCGCCACGGGGAACAGCCTCGCGCATCGTAACATAGCGCCTCAATGCGCTCGGCCGTTCCGCCGCGGCACGAGGACAATCACATACTGAAATGCCGCAGATTGTTTCCTCAATTCACCTTTGATAAATAAGATCAGAGAGAGGGAGAGGAGGAGATATAGAATGGGGGAATGAAATGGATTTAAAAAGGGAGGATGATAGGATGGTTATGATGTGGGGTCAGAGGGAGTGGTGTGAAGATACGGGGAGGAGGAGGTGGACAAAGGAAGGTGGGAGGAGGCGATGGCGAAGTAGAGGAGGGAGGAAGGGATAGACATCGGGAGAAGAAGAGAAGAGATTAGGGTATATATCCCATACACATTAGCGACTGCCAAGCGTTGCCGGGTTTGCTAGTTTATTACATTTCTCTACAGTTCCATTCTCTAATAGCGTGCTGGAAAAAGGAATACCTAAATCTTTCAGTTTTCGATCTGATTTCTCTTTTTTTATTACGATGATAATGTCTTCCTATGTAGGTGGGTGCATTCGGAAGAGAAAGTTGGTGAGAGAAATTTCGCAAATACCTGTAGATCTCGCCGTCACGCATAACGCCTTTCTTTTAAGTATTCCACCCCAAAGCGTGACATGCCAGTGACACTACATCTACATGGGATGCTCTGCAAATCACATTTAAGTGCCTAAATCGCGATAACGCAAAGCGAGCAGCCCTTCTGTGAACATTCTCTACATCCCTCGTCAGGCCCTCTTACCGAGGATCCCACAATGCGCAGCAATACTCCAAAGTTCGATGCGCTACTTAGTGTAGGCTGTTTCTTTAGTAGAACTGTTGCATCTTATAACTGTTCTGTCAAAGAAACGTAGCCTTTGTTTCGCCTTTCCTACAATATTTACTATGTGGTCTTTCCAATTTACGTTGTTCGTCTTTGTAATTCCTAGGTATTTAACGGAAATTACGGGCTTTATATTTGTCTGGTCTATATTGTAAGTGAAGTTTAACAGATTTCTTTTAGTGCTCATAAGAATGCCTTCACACTTATCGTTATCCAGGTCCAATTGCCATTTTTTTGCACCATGCAGATAACTGATCTAAATAATTTTGCAGCTGCTTTTGCTCTTCTGGTGACTTTATTAACCGATAAATTGGCCGAGAGGACTGAGGTGCTCCAGTCACGGTCTGCACGGCCACTACGGTCGGGGGTTCGAATCCCCCCTCGGGCATGGATATTTGTGCCGTCCTTAGTATAAGGTAGTTGATAAGTAGTTTGTAAGCTTAGGGACTGATGACCCCGTAGTTAAGTCCCACAAGCTTTACAAACATTTGAACATTTTTTAACCGATAAATGACAGCATCATCCCTGAGACTAAGAGAGTTATTCACATTTTCTCCTTAATATTTTACAAAGATAAGGTACAGAAGAAGCCGTATACCGCTTCCCTAGGGAACGCCAGATATCACATCTGCTTTACTCGATTAATTATTGTCAATGACAACGTACTTTGTCGTCCCTGACAGGAAATCACGGATCCAATTGCACAACTTGGCTATGTTTCTTAAGCACGCAATCTGATTACAAGACGCTTGCGAGGTACAGTTACTACACTCCTGGTCATTAAAATTGCTACACCACGAAGATGATGTGCTACAGACGCGAAATTTAACCGACAGGAAGAGTATGCTGTGATATGCAAATAATTATCTTTTCAGAGCATTCACCCAAGGTTGGCGCCGGTGGCGACACCTACAACGTGCTGACATGAGGAATGTTTCTAACCGATTTCTCATACACAAACAACAGTTGACCGGTGTTGCCTGGTGAAACATTGTTGTGATGCCTCGTGTAAGGAGGAGAAATGCGTACCATCACCTTTCCGACTTTGATAAAGGTCGAATTGTAGCCTATCGCGACACTGCTGCTAGCGTTGGTTGCGATCCAATGACTGTTTACAGAATATGGAATCGATGGGTTCAGGAGGGCAATACGGAACGCCGTGCTGGATCCCAGTGGCCTCGTATCACTAGCAGTCGAAGTAACACGCATCTTGTCCGCATAGCTGTAACGGATCGTGCAGCCACGTCTCGATCCCACGTCTTGAACAGATGGGGACGTTTTCAAGAGAACAACCATCTGCACGAGCAGTTCGACGACGTTTTCAGCAGCATGGCCTATCAGCTCGGAGATCATGATTGTGGTTACCCTTGACGCTGCATCACAGACAGGAGCGCCTGAGATGGTGTACGCAACGACGAACCTGGCTGCACGAATGGCAAAACGTCATTTTTTCTGATGAATTCAGGTTCTGTTTACAGCATCATGATGGTCGCATCCGTGTTTGGCGACATCCCGGTAAACGCACATTGGAAGCGTGTATTCGTCGTCGCCATACTGGCGTATAACCTGGCGTGATGGTATGGGGTTTCATTGGTTACACGACTCGGTCACCTCTTGTTCTCATCGACGGCACTTTTAACAGTGACCATTACATTTCAGATGTGTTACGACCCGTGGCTCTACCCTTAATTCGATCCCTGCGACACCCTACATTTAAGCAGGACAATGCTTGTTGCAGGTCATGTACGGGTCTTTCTTTATTAAAACATTATGGGATTGTTTTTCCTACTGACATTCATCACGTTGCATTTTCCTAAATTTAGGGCTAACTGTCATTCCTCAAACGAACAATAAGTCATCCTGCATCCTGCTACAGTCATCAATGACAGCGCCTTCGCGTACCTCAGTGAGTCATCAGCAAACAGCCGCAGAATGCTACTCACTCTGTCCGTAAGATCATTTACGTCGATAGTAAACAGTAACGGTCATACCACAAGGTCTTTTTCTAAGATTATAACGGTGGCACCCACGCGGAAATGCCACGTGCTCTAAAGCGTCATGTTACAGACTGGGCGGCCGTTCCCGCCGGAGGTTCGAGTTCTCCATCGGTCATGGGTGTGCGTGTTGTCTTTAGTGTAAGATAGTTTAAGCAATTTGTAAGCCTAGAGACATAACCACAGCAGTTTGGTCCAATTGGTTTGCAAACATTTGAACATTTTGACGGTGGTATTTACTACATGTTTCCCGCATCGACTTTTTTTTAAAGGCGCACGAATCTCTATTAAATTCTGTCCATCTTGATTTTCATGTTCTTTTTTGAACCAAAAGTGCAACTTCCTTTGCTTTCTCAGAATATTTCGAATACTTTTATTAAACCACGGTGGAGCTTTTCCATTGTTGATCCACTTTGTAGGCATATTCTACAGTGACAATGTATTTAAATTTTGCACGTAAGATCTGTGTGTGCATTGCACCGTAACCAAACGACGTCCATACATACGCTAACTGTTGCGTGTTAGATCCATGTTGCGTAATCACTCTCCTGAACTGCTTGGCTGATTTATTTACTTTGGCAAGCTGTATCACTATGACAACATGATGAACACTAACCCCACCTCTACAGTGACATCACTGACGAGGTGAGGTCTGTCTAGCTATGATGTCTGAAATATTTTCGCTGCATGTGGGCTGTCGGCTTAGCTGCTTAAGACAGCTTTCGAAAACCATGTACAATAGCAATTCACAAAACTGCTGCACCGCGATTAGTGAATGTCAGGAGCTTATATGGGGGTAGGGGTGGGAGGGGGTCTTAGGTTACCTGCCCCCCTTTGAAATAATCAATATCAAGAGAAGAAATAAGTACGGTATCTGAATTATTTTAATTAACGATGCGTGAAGGCATAGGTGTGGTAGACATAGTTCCCTGTATTACGAGATTGGGGGGTTAGTGGTGTGAATTTAGTACCTGTTTTTTTTTTCTTCTTTTTTTTTAGTCGCTATATTTATATGATATAATGTCAACAATAAAAAGATTGATCTGGGTAAAGTAAACGGTGCTTCGGCGCAAACTATATTCTGAATATGGGCAACAAGTCTCATACTAAATATCACGGGGTGTCTATTTAAATTTACTTATCTTTGCAGTACTTAACTTATCTTTACATTATTCCCCCCTCCATATATGTATATAAATATATTCGCCACTGAGTGAACCCCTCACAGGTTAAAGTCGCCCCAGAGAAATAATGCTTGGTATGAGTACCTGTGCGCTACTGAGTGTAGATATTCTTTGAATGACTCTAGAACTGGGACGGCTGAAGCAGAGAGGGGGGGTCGGAGTAAAAACATCGAACCATTTGTTCGATTTCTCGTAGAACTGTTACAAGCGTCCAAATAACTTGACAGCCACTCTCGACCGTGACCTCAGTAAAAACAGTATTTTTGTTGACTGCAATCAACGCACCCTTCCAGTTGTGACAGCTCTATCGTTCCGATATAAATGCCACCCTCGATAAATACACTCCTGCAAAACGAAAAAAGAAAACCATGAAATCGTCAATCCAGCATAGTAAAATTTTATTCACACATTCTTAACGATGTGTATAACAGACGATCACACAGTCAGAACCATACGAACGTCTGTACAGTGCAGTCACCACAGCGTGCACAGTGTCGACGCTAGTATCGTGTATACCCTCCTTTTGCAGCAATGCAGGGTGCAACTTTCTCATGAAGACGACTGTAGAGGTGCCGAATGAAGTCTTACGGTATGGCCTGCCATGAAATTTCCATCTGATGCGTCAGTTGGACCAGATCTCGTGCCGGTCGTGTATACCGCACCAAGATGACGTTTTATCCTGCTCCAGACATGCTCAACTGAGGCCAGATCTGGCGATAATGATAGACAGGGTAGTTGACGTACACCTAGAAGAGCACGTTGGGTTATACGTAATACTTGTGGACGTGAATTGTCCTGTGGGAAAATCGCATCGCCTTGGTGGAGTATGAAAGGTGGCAAGACGGGTTGAATGATGGCTTCAGTGTATTATGTACTGTTTAGTTCTTCCACAACGAACATCAGAGGAGAACGGCCAGTGTAGGATATGGCCCCCCACACTATGATGCCAGGTGTCGGCCCCGTTTGCCTCTGTCGTGTACACTCCACATTTTCGCACTCGCCTGCACGATACCACACACACGTACGACCATCATTGACACCGAGACAGCGACTACTCTCATCACTGAAGACGACACGTCTCCATTCGTCCCTTCATAAGCGCCTACCATGACAGCATTGGAGGCGGGCTGAACGATGTTGGGGGCGTGGGCGGAGGACACTGTAACCGCACACATGGTCGTGCATCATTGTGAGGGTAGCTATATTCTACACTCGACTAGAGAACATTCAAACCATCATTTATTCGTGCCGGCCGCGGTGGCCGAGGGGACTGAGGCACTCCAGTCACGGTTTGCACGGCCACTACGGTCGGGGGTTCGAATCCCCCCCTCCGGCATGGATATTTGTGCCGTCCTTAGTATTAGCTAGTTCGTAAGTAGTTTGTAAGTTTAGGGACTGATGACCCTGTAGTTAAGTCCCATAAGCTTAAACTTTTTTTTTTTTTTTTGATGACCCCGCAGTCCAATAAGCTGTACAACATTTAACCCGTCTTCTTACCACTCATGCACAACAAGGTGATATGCTCTTCCTACAGGACACTGTAGATCCACATGTATCCCGTACCACCGTGCGTGCTCTTCAAGGTGTACGTCAGCTACCCTGTCCATCATTACGGCCAGATCTGGCCTCAGTTGAGCATGTCTGGAGCAGGATAAAACGTCATCTTGGTGCGGTATACACGACCGGCACGAGATCTGATCTGATCTGATCAACTACCCTGGCCAGCAAGATCCCCAGACCTGTTCCCCATTGAGCATATTTGGGACCGCATGAAACGTCATGTGGGGCGGTCTGCATGAGCGGCATGAAATCTGGATCGAGGCACCAAGTGGAAATTGCATGGCAGGCCATTCCACATAACCACATTGGGAACCTCTACGATGGTTTCCATGAAAGAATTGCAGCTTGTATTGCTACAAAAGGAGGATATACACGGTACATTGCTCTGGTGGCTGTACTCACGTGCGTACGGCTCTGTCTGTGTAATTACGTGTTGTATACAACCTCAAGAATATGTTAATGAAATTTCCCTCTGCTGGGTGTACGAATTCATAGTGTTATATTTTCATTTCCCAGAAGTGTACTTCAGAGCTTCTTACGTCGGGATTTTGCCAGCCCTCAGTCCCGAGTATTATCTGAAAATGTTCAAATGTTTGTTAAGGTTATGGGACTTAACTACGGGGTCATCAGTCCCTAAACTTACAAACTACTTATCAACTACTTACGAACTAGGACGGCACAAATATCCATGTCCGAGGGGGGATTCGAACCCCCGACCGTAGTGGCCGTGCAGACCTTGTCTAGAGCGCCTCAGTCCCCTCGGCCACCGCGGCCGGCGTATTATCTGAACACAACATAATTGTCCTACAATGCAGGAAGTTCTCGGTCTCGTGCATTTCATTTTTGTTGTTTTTCCGGAGTGTGTTATTCAGTAAGCTACAAAGTTGTTAACGGGACACTCACACAACGTGAGGGCCACCGACCGCACGTTTCATCCTCTTGACAGTGCTTGGAACAGCTTATGAAGGCATTGCGTCACGGTGCTAGAGCTTCAGAAGCTACTGCAGCTTCCTGTAAGTGTTGCCCACGGGACGCTGCCCGCCAATCACGCTCACAGCAGAGGGCCGATCGCTTTCGCTTGCTTTGGTGCGGCGCCAGCAGCCTGGCCTGTCCTGGGCTGGCGCTGCTCCACGCTCTTATGAGGCCCGGCAGTAGCGCTGGATTAATTCCTGTTGTGCCGCCGGCGGCAAATAAATATTGTAGCCGTGTCCCGCGAAAAAGAAACGCTTTGGTTACTGTTCCTGTCACAACAGTTGACGCATTAGCTTATTGTTGTTTTGACATTTCGATTTATAAAGCCATCTGTTTATCCGCCATGTGTAAATTACTTCTAAGTTAATTAAAAGGTTGTTTGAGAATTCCGCTACCAGTCACAACTATGATTTAAATGTTGAAAAATATTTATTAACGACTTGTTTCGATGCTGTAAATCATCATCAGGCTCTAGACACACAAAATATATTCTAAATGTGTAGATTAATCTATTAACAAGTCATCTTTCTGTTTTCACAGGTTCATTGCCACAAATATCAAGATGTAGTCAATATAGATTAATGTACACTTTTAGTAACATATTTTGTATGCCTTTAGCCTGATGATGATGATACATAGCAACGAAACATGCCGATAATAAATATTTTCTAACACTTAATTCATAGTTATGACTGGTAACGGAAATTTTAACCCACTTTTTAATTATTTGATACAGTCACTGTCGACACAGTCAGCATTGCTTTAAATTGTCCTCTTCATTCGTGATGCCTCAGCATCCTAATTTTTTATAAATACTAGCTAAAAACCCGGGGTTGCTCACCTACGCTCACTGGAACACGGTTATCATGATTTCATACGGGATACGCTACCTGTGCTGCTAGTTCATCTGCCTTTACAAGTACGACACAACATGTGGCTCATGCACGATGGAGCTCCTGCACATTTCAGTCGACGTGTTCGTTTGCTTCTCAACAACAGATTCGGTGACCGATGGATTGGTAGAGGCGGACCAATTCCCTGGCCTCCACGCTCTCCTGACGTCAACCATCTTGACTTTCATTTATGGAGGCATTTGAAAGCTCTTGTCTACGCAACCCCGGTACCAAATGTAGAAACTCATCGTGCTCGTATTGTGGACGGCTGTGATACAATACGCAATTTTCTAGGGCTGCCTCAGCGCATCAGGGATTCCATGCGATGGAGGGTGGATGCATGTATCCTCGCTAACGGAGGACATTTTGAACATTTCCTGTAACAAAGTGTTTGAAGTCACGCTGGTACGTTCTGTTGCTGTGTGTTTTCATTCCATGATTAATGTGATTTGAAGAGAATTATTACGTAGACATTGCCGTTACTCTTGTTTTGGAGGTTACGTGTGGGAAATTTTATTGCAGTTGGATGAACGATACGGCAGCGCAAAAAATTGATAAATAAAACGAATTTAATTTGAAGTGGCGAAGCCCATACAAATTTACCAATTTCGAATTTTTCGATCTTTCAGCGTCACCTAGAGGCTCAAATTGTTAATCTACGATCCAGGAATCCACTTAAACACATATACAAAGTTTCGTCAAAATCGGTACAGCGGCTTAGGAGTATTTTTTGACAAACACACGTTCAGCAGATTTATATAGGCTATATAAGAATTTACTTAAAATTCGGTTACTGATTGTATAGTTACTTTATGTAGATTTCATTCAGCAGATTTTGGTAAATATTTTCTGTTAAGGGTTGCAAAGACGGCATTGGAATTAAGAAAGTACTTCCACAATTCGAAAACTCCGACTGGGAACGTTCGTGAATAAGCACCGTTCGGATTCGTTGGTACACCGGATTAGAATTTGGAAAGGAATGACCAAATACGCCTCAGGCTATTCTACGTTTGCGTTCAAGTAGGAAATAAAAAATCTTTTTCGATCATTCGCACTGACAGGCATCTTTCTTTCGCGAAGTATGAGCTGTGCATGGTATTGTATGTGTTTAGCATGCGTGACTATGATTGCTGCTTGTGTAGTGCAGTTTCATGTTCGATTTGGGGATGGGAGCGGATGAAAACCGGATCCGGCACACAGCCTACTCCTCTCAAACGGCACCAACGTGGTCGACGTGCTCCACGTTTCCATTCGATTGACGGATCACCATCAACAGTGTCCGTGCCGTAAGTTCTCAACACACTGTGGAGAGCTTTGGAATTTAGTCCACGACATTGGCGCAAAGACTACCGAGCGGGGACTTAAAGCCACTTCTCCTACTCCACTTTCCGCAAGACCAAGGGAAAGCCAAAAGCACGTACCCAAGCGGTTCCTCACGCAAATTATGGCGACGGACGACGTTGTTTGGCTGCGGTGACAGGTGGGAATGGGTGCATTCAAACACGAAAGACTGCTACGTCACTTTGAGCACGCTCTGCCCGCACTTACGGCAGCTTCTTTCTGGTGGCTCCTTCCAACTGAAACACGACAAACTTCCTACGACTCGACGGCGACGATACGTCACACACGTACGCTTCATTTAGTCCTTTAAGCCGTCTACACATCTTTCTCATTAAATATAAAATGTAAATGTATGTATTCAAAATGAATGTAGCGATTAGACACGTTTATCAACATTTATTGCAGAACAGTATACCGATACGTTATTACAGAGAATATAAATGAAAGTTCAAAATTTCGATCGTTGTGCAAGAGCATTCAGTCGGATGCGAACGGAGGCGTTCTGTGTCACAGGTGAAATCGAGAGATGCTGTGCAGTAGGCAATCTGCAGGTTAAATTTTAACAGTCGTTCTGTTATCATAGTGCAGAGAGGATCTCGTCACCGTTACAGTGAAGTATCTCTAAGTAAGGTCGATGGTGTCACACATGCTTTAGAACGCTAGACGTGGATTGTTGTTCAGGTGTTGTCCGTATGACGTATCGTAATCCTATAGGACACGTAAAGTACATGAAAATTACACATTTTCTGTGACACTTACCAAATTTTTGCTATTTATAAAAATGGTTATTGTTTGTAATCCTTACATTTATTTTGACCTGTCATATATTAAAGAAGTCTACGTAGTTTTTGCTTTCACACATTACATGATTGAAACTTTTTATGGTTATGATTACTTTTTATGGTAATGATTAAGGATGTAAATTGCCTGTTTCAGAATTCTGGCCGTAATGTTACAAAAGTATGAGGACTAATGAAGAGACACCTATTTTACGTGGTGATATAACCTAATATACGAGAACACAGTAGAACGAAGATTACAATTGTAACGCCTCCCTGACTAGAAAATTTTGTGATGCAATAGCGTAATATAATTCCTGAAAGGAGATAAAATTTGTAAGGTCAAGAGAGATCTTAACATGCTCGGCAATGTTTGTAAATGTCATTTGGAAAAAATATAAGTTATTCCGACAAAGTTTTTTACGAACCCAGTGCAAAAATATAACTCTAAAAAATTCTAATTATGTAACGTCTTTGATTATTGAGAATGAATATCTCGCAGTGACTGTACTGTCTCTGCCATTTGTATGTGTTGGACTCTACGTACCGATATTGTAATTCGTCTCATCTCCATTAACTCTAAATCATGATTAAAACTGAATATCATTAAGTAACTGTTCATTATTTTTCAGTTTTTACAGCGACACAGTTCATTAATGTGTACAGCTAATTTTGCAGAAGTGATTTGCGTATTAGTGTGCTTATGTAACTTCTGGAAAATCCTGGTAGCTGTTTATAAAGTAGTAGATGTGACTTAGTTAGGTCATCATAGTAATCTTTTTTAATAATTAAATTGAGACTTGCTACCAGGAAAGCAGTAATGATTATTTAAAGTTTTCTTTTAAATTTCGTTTTGAAAGACAAATTAATATTGAATGGTCAGAGAGACAATTTCTTACGGTTTCGCTGGCAACGTAATAGTCGAGCTAAGGTTATGTTTAACAACTAGCTTAATTCCTTCTGCTTCGCATGCGTAGACTGGATGGTCTGCATTGGTTCTTTCTACTTCTTAATATAATTTTTCATAGATTTAGCTTTAAAAATGCTTTCCTAATCAAGTATTTTGAAACAAATTGCCAACCCCTATTGCGCCATTGATGGAAGAATTCAAAACATCCCGAAACACATTTTTTAAAAATTGTAACCATGGTTACAAATCATAATTTTCGCATTTCTAGCATCAAAATAGTATTAGTAGCACCCTTAAAATATTTTCTCTTATTTCACCCGCTTAGTTGTTTAATTTCCAAAAATATCAAACACTGTTTTTAAAATTCCAGTCAATAATTAAATTCCAAATTTTGTATTTCTTGCTTCAAAATTGCCTTAATAGCACCGTAATTTGAGAGAAAAGAAAGTTCATCCCCTATTTCACCCCCTTAGGGATGGAAATATCGAAAAATCGCTGATGCCTACAGTGTAAGATAAACAACGTCTACAAATTTCAAGTTTCTATTGTCTGCAGAGTCACTTTCAGCGCCGAAACGGATCGGAACGCTAAATTTCTTTCTTATGCTTTGGCATCTTTCTTGGTGGTTTTACTTTTCAATTTGCAATATGCACTTTTTTTCTTTATTCGTACGCTTGTTGCAGAAAAACAACTGAAAAATGTACATCACGTTTCGTTGCATATAACCTCTTTGATATCATATTGTGAAAAGTCATCACTGGTATTCAGTCGGAATTTTATATAAGAAGACGGCTTTCACCCACTATAAATTCTATTCTCTAATAGCTATCGACTCGGAACTGCTATGGTGTACAATGGGAGACTTTGTATTGCAACAACACAGAGAGATCGTTCATCTCCATTGTGTAGTTTTTGCTGAAGAGCAAAATATTGACACCCACACTTAGAATTTTATATACGTCGGTAACTTTCAACTCCCATATCTTCCACCCCCTTATGGTTATCAACCCTCTACCACCATATTGCACAATGGGAGACTGATACCTACTACCACATACAAACACTATTCGTTTGCGATGTGTAGCTTTGGCTGCAGTGTGAAATAATGAGACAACCTCCTCAATTTTTCTATATATCGAGATTATTTGAATCACAAACAGACATATGATGTACAAGAGAAAGAAAGAGAAACGTAAGAAACAGACACTGATCAAAGCTGCTGTTAATTGTACAATCGCCGGCCGCGATAAATAGTTTAAATAGTCTAAATAGTTTAAGGAACAGTAGGGGTCCTAGGAAAAGTGAGATACCACTTCTTTTCTTTCTCGATGACTTTCCGTCAATTACTATGCACTGTATTCTTTCCGAAAGAAAATTGCAAATCTAATCACAGAGTTCAGACAATATTCCATAAGCACGCAATTTGATTTGAATTTCAGACGTGACACGAAGTCTCTGATGAGGCAAGAGCCCATAAGTATGTGTTTATATTATTAAACAGTACTACTAAGGACGCTGTAGAAACATTAAGGCCACAGGTGGTGATTCGGCTGTTCATTTATTAACGCGTTTCGAAAACAATCATCAAAATCTGCAATGTTAGAACCATAAGGTAGCATGGTGTTACGAAAAAAGAGAATGATTAGAAGAAATAGACAAAATACACTGTAAATACAAAGATTCAAGTACATAGACAGGCCTGGGGTGAAACTTAGTGGCATGATGGCCCTGCTGAACTATAGCAGTTAGCATCGTCCAGGTAATCGAAACAACCTGCCAGGGGGCTCTCGTATACATGATAAAGAATGTAAAAGTAGAACTCGTATAAGCCGGCCGCGGTGGCCGAGGAGACGGGCGCTCCAGTCACGGTCTGCACGGCCACTACGGTCAGGGGTTCGAATCCCCCCTCGGGCATGGATATTTGTGCCGTCTTTAGTATAAGGGAGTTGATAAGTAGTTTGTAAGTTTAGGGACTGATGACCCCGTAGTTAAGTCCCATAAGCTTAACAAACATTTGAAGATTTGAACATTTGACTCGTATAAAAAGCAATAAAAGTAATAAAATATAACTTATCATAAGCAATAAAAAAAACCAGCATGGCGAGTATCGGAGAGTGGGTGTTTTCTTACTGAAAGGGGTTTGTAACAGATCGTTAGATGCTTTAATGTGTTTCTTAAGGTTTAAATATTGTAGGCATGCAACTTAGAATTAAGGTGTTTAACGCTCCTAACGATACAGTCATAAACATAAAATACATTATTGGCTTTTCTCAAATCATTTAGCAGCCCTCCCATACTCTCCGTGTCATTGGTCACCGTCATAGATACCTGCCTCTAGCAGTGGGGGTTGCATGCAGTAATATTTCGTAACCTTATATTCTTCAACTTCCCTTTAATTGTCTATGATAACTTATGTATTATTATTTTTATTGCTTTTTACATAATTCTTACTTTTACATTCTTTATCATGTATACTAGATCCACCTGGCGGCGACTTTGGTTTACCTGCACAATGCTATCTGCTATTTTGTTTTAGTATATTCAGCAGGGCCATGGCGCCATCAGTTTATATTAAGTTTTTAACCCAGACCTGGGTCTGTATTAAGTCTTTTGTATTTACAGTGTATTGTATATTTCTTCTAATAATTTTCTTTTTTTTTAACACCATGCTAATTGATGGTTTCAATGTTAATAAATGTACAGGTTCGTCACCACCTGTCGGCTTTATATTTCTGTAGCATCCATAATAGCAATGTTTAACAATTTCATTAGAAGCCGCTTGTGAGGTACGAAGTCAAAAGCTTTCCGGAAATCTAAAAATATGGAATCGATTTGATATCCCTTGTCGATATGAAATGGTAATTCCGTTTCCTTTTTTATTCTTTCGAAAAGAAATGAGAAAATTATTTTTCCGTTTATTTTATTTATTTATTTATTTTTGATTTTCAAGTTGCGGAGGATAAGTGCTGAGCAAGAATATGTGATTACTGTTTTATTGCAAACTCATTCCGCGTAATTAGAAGTAACACTTCAGCGTGATGATGCAGCGTGGAATTTTCTTCGCCAATAGTGAAATAAAGTATATTTATAAGTGCTGTAAATTTTTACCAAAGTTACTACATCACTGTAAGTTCGACGTCTATCACACAAGCGCTTATGCATAATAATTTGAGGCATAAATTCATGTTAAATGAACATATTCCGTCTAGCTTGAGTTCAGTATTATTCCACAAACGGAATAAATAAATATAACAAAAAATCTCAGAGGCGTTATTTCGCTCGGCTAAGGATATGAACTGAAATCAAACACAAAAGTATAATTATTCCGTCCTCCAACATTTTTTGTACGATGATGGCATGGTCGTTTCCTGAAAAACAATTCTGTAAATTCATATTAATGGAATTTTTTGTTTGTTTGTTTTTGTTAAAGCAACGATCAAGAAATAATGTACACAAATGCAAGAATTTTAAGTTTATAGAAACAACAACATTAAACTGAAAATCATAGCAACTTATTTATTTATTTATACATTTATTTTACCTGGTAAGATTAGAGCCTTCAGGCCCTTTCTTGCACCTAACCAGGCTTACTGAAGATAAACACTTTGCTCGGTACATTACAGACAAACAATGTATAATACAAAAATTAAAGTTAAAAAAAGTACAGATCATTACTAGAATATAATAGCAACAATAATACTGAAAGAATTTATAAGAATCAAAAATTATAATAATAACAATAATAGAGAGAATAATAATAATAAAGACTTTGCGAAGGACAGTAAGCATGTTTCATATTGTGAACATCAGCCCTACCACCATTTTAGAATTGCCTCGTTATGTTCTTAGAGATTGTGAGTTCTTCACATGAAGCAGAGACATAAGAGAGATATAGAAGATGTAGACGGGTTAGATGAAGATAAACAGAATGGTAAGATTCAAAGCTATGATGTAGAGAAGAGAGAAAGAACTGAGAGGAGACTAACACTGGAGGCTATGCCGTCGTTAATATGTGAATTTTGAATTTCCTCTTGAGTATCGAGTGGTTTAGAGCAAAACGTAGATCACATGGCAGTGTGTTCCATAGTCCTATGGCTGAGATGGAGAACGACACGGAGAAATATTTAGTGTTATGTGAAGGTACAGACAAGATGCTAGACGTATCCGAATGTTCAAATGTTTGTTAAGCTTAAGGGACTTAACTGGAGCGTCATCAGTCCCTAAACATACAAACTACTTATCAACTATCTTATACTAAAGACGACACAAACATACAGACTCGCGGGGGGATTCGAACCCCTGACCGTAGCGGACGTATCCGATCTGGTATTGCGGTTGTGGAATGATGATAGCTGTTTAATGTGACAAGATAAGTATTGAGGGCACTGCTGGCTGAGAAATCGATGAAGTAAGCACAGCCTTTGAAAAACGCGCCATTTATGTGGGCCCATCCAACCTGGCTGGGTATATGAAGGACGGATATGATCGTACAACTGTATATTGCACACGTACCTAATGCAAGCATTCATCACTAGTTCGAGGCGTCTCGAATTTTCACTATTTGTGCTGTGTTGAACTACATCACAGTAGCAAAGATTTGGTAAGACAAGTGTTTGGACTAATTTTTGTTTAACTTGGGTTGGAAATATTTTTCTAAATTTTTGGATTGAATATAGGGATGAGAGCGATTTCCTGCACGCTACAACTGTTTGTTCTTCCCAGTTCAGGTGTTCATCTAAGATTATCCCAAGGTGTTTCACCGTTTTTTGATGTGGTAATTGGGTACCATTAAGGTGTATTTCAGGGACTGTTTCACGAAAATACCGACTGATTAACTATGGATGAGATATGAGGATGATCTGAGATTTCTTGGGGTTTAACTTAAGCTCGGGTTTTGCGCCCATCGTGGAACGGAGCAAAGATCAACATTCATACTAGCTACTGCATCACAGATTTTCTTAGGACTGGCACTTTTGTACAGATGGATGTCGTCGGCATACAGATGGTAGTTGCAGGAGTGAATCACTGAAGAAATATCATTGATATACACTGAAAAGTGAAATGGACCAAGGACGGAGCCTTGAGGAATTCCAGAGCACACGTTTTTCCATGTTGACTTCTCCGACCCACAAATGACTTGTTGACTTCTGTTTTTGAGGTACCTGTCGAACCATTGTATTGCACTGTTTGAGAAATTCAGCTGTTTCATTTTAATTAGTAGTATCTGAAAGTCAGCCTTATCAAAAGCCTTACTAAAGTCAAGCAGTGTTGAGATGGTAGCTTCACGTCTGTCCATAGCACGAATAATATCATCGGTTACTTTGATTAACGCAGTTGCTGTACTGTGGTGCTTTCGGAAGCCTGATCGATATTTATCATGTATATTATAAGTTTTGAGGTAATCCATCAGCTGTTCGTGAACAATATATTCTAAAGCCTTAGATATTGCAGGTAATATGCTAATCGGTCTGTAGTCATCTATCGACTTTGGGTTATCAGTCTTGGGTACAGGTTGAATTAAACTTTGCTTCCACTCAGTGGGATATACCACTGACGAGAGAGGTTGAAGATGTTTGTGAGAACTGGAACAAAACGTTTTTAATCATGTGTATGCTCACTCCGTCATTTCGTAATGCCTCAGAAGAGATTCTCATAATTGCCTTGCGTACTGTGTCTGTGGAGACGTGTTTTAGGAAGAACGTGTCCGTTAAGAGTGATATCCTGGGGCTGATAATTCGTTGCTACTTGACAGTTTACAGCTGTTGAGAAGAAATCGTTAAATTCGTCTGCAGTGGCTTGAAAAACAGTGTCAGATTTTCGCTTCCCTATGCCGAAACTGCGCAGCTTTTTCCACAGTGCAGGAGGATTCGATTTGCCGCAAACGACAGTGCGTGCATGTCTGATTTGGCATTCCTCACACTTATGCTTGGCTCTTTTTCGAAGTTTCCTGTAGGCTTCATACGGCTGAGGAAATGGATTACGCTGGAAGGTTCTATGTGCAGCATCTCGTTTATACGTTAACTGCTGTAATTCAGTGGAAAGTCACGGAGCGGGAGCTATCTTTACCATGACAGAGCGTTTCGAGGCATGTTTGTCATACAGTGCATATTCCATCCAATCTAATCGAGAGTAACAACAAGGGAGAGTACACCGCAGTATGACAAAAGAATAATACATCTATATTGTATTCTTTTTATCAGTGATATTGTTCTGTGGTGTCTTAGATATTTTTTAATTAATCTTTGATCAATTTGCAGAAAGAATTTATATTTTTCAGTGAACTGTAAATCATTTAAAAGTAAGGGAAAAAAATTTTGTTCTCCTAAACTGCCGATTGACCATCTCCTTCTGACAGATCTCTCACATATTCATCTAATACTGAAGGTAAGAGACATCCGTTCATTACTTGTACACACACCAAGAACGCTTCATGTACACTGCTGACCATAGGAAATGTAACACTAAGAAAGTCCGTAAATACCTCGCCAAATTTATTTGGGAGACACATGCACAAAGAAAACATAGTTGATAATACTGCCGCATGTGAAGTCAGGAAGATGAATAAATCAGTAATGAGTGTTGCCGCCATTGCTACACGAAACGGCCTTGAATTGGTCCTGCACTCAGTCTTTGGTTTCATGCAGTAAAAGATTCCACTCCCGCATACCACCTCGGCGTAAGGGATGGCCGGTACTCTACGCATCCAGAATTATTGGTCAAGTCTAAGATTACATTAAATATAACATTCCAAGAGGATAATGCGCATCCAAACGTGACATGCAGTATCCCAGATTTCTTCGTCATGCAATGGATTGCATTTTTGCTTTGTTCTATCTGATCTCCCGATCTCTCGCATAAAGAAAACGGAAGGTCGATGAATGCCAATGATTGGACTGGAATTCACTACTCAATATTTTAGAAGTTGAGGCTTGCTATAGTGAAATTATTGTAATACTTTTTTATATTCTGGCTCTTAGTACCGAGTGAGGGGCCACAGTGGTTTGCACGCTGCACTGGCATTCGAGTGGATGGTGGTAAAAAACTGCCAATGACCATCCAGATTTGTGTTTTCCGCGATTTCCCTAAATTTCTCTAAGTAAATGCCAAGAATGGTTCCTTTAAAAGGGTACGACTCAGGGCCGGCACGAGCCAAATGCGAAACGTGCGGCCGCACGGGGCGGCACATCAGACGACACCGCCAGAAGACAAGGCCTAACAATTGGCCGTGCCTACGTCACACAGAGGCCGTGGTCGCCAACTGACTGGCTGGTCGCTGGGGCACGCCCATCGCCTCGTAGCGTCCGGCCAGTCACTGGTGACCGCGACCTCTGGGTGTGACGTAGGCACGGCCAGTTGTGAGGCTTTGTCTTCTAGGCGGTGTTGCATCAGTGGTACGTCACCAGGCTGTACAGTGGCGTTCCGGCAGTGCCCGATGGACGAGGCGAGCCAGAGGACCCGAGGTAAATTCTGTGACTACTCGTCTACTCGTTTCTCTGTTTTGAGAGTAGCGATCGTGGTGTTTGTGTGGTCGCTGACTACGAGAGCTGTTTATTTTATTTTTTATTTTTTTTTATTTTTTTTTTTTTAATTATCGTTGCCTTTATTTTTAGTAGCATCATTCTAGCCATTGTTTTCTTTACAAATGAAAAATACGAGTTGTTAATGGCAGTTGGCCGATGGAGTCAAGGCCGATCAATGCTTTTCCTGATCTTAGATAAAGAGGATCGTCACAATTTGTTGTAAATCGCGATTATAGGCTACATGTGATCAAATGTCCAAATGTTTGTAAAGCTTATGGGACTTAACTACGGGGTCATCAGTCCCTAAACTTACAAACTACTTATGAACTAGCTAATCCTAAGAACGGCACAAATATCCATGCCCGATAGGGGATTCGAATCCCCGACCGTAGTGGCCGTGCAGACCGTGACTGGAGCGCCTCAGTCCCCTCGGCCACCGCGGCCGGCGCTACATGTGATGTAAGGGTGCGTTCACACTGCGCGTCGGGCCGAGCCGAGCCGAAAAACAGGGGAAAAGCCAACTTTCCCGATTTTCAACTTGTAAAAAATTTTGACTGTATATAAGACCACGCCACATCATTTTATAAACTTATTTTTTCTTTATAACTTTGCCTTGCCTGTGAAAAAATAAAAAGTCTAGTTTTCATTCCGCGCGAGGTTTTAGTTTTGTAACGCTTCTTACTCGATTTTGAGGAAAGTATACTGTTAAAAAATCTGATTGTTGGACACTTGTTACTACAACACCATAGCTTTTGAATAAAACATTCACCTTTTCGTAATTCTTAACAGACGTTTTCAAATGACGCTATTTGTCGAGTATGCGCACTTGATATACAAATCGTGTATTGAAAAAGTTCGATAGCGGGCAGCTTACTGCTCTCTGCATTTTAGACCTTACATTACTGTGAGTGAATTGGAGCTAAAGGTGTAGAAAAGTTTTTGAAATGGTAGTCGCACCGATATCTAACTCCTTTCACAAGTAATTAGAGTTATCTGAGCGGCGTCAGTGCCGCGATTGCAAGCCTACCAACTCGGCGGCTGTTGAGCGTAGCGTGAAGCACTGCAGTGCCGAAAAAACAGAAATGCCAATCACGCTTATAGATCCTTCGTGATGTGTTAACGATCCATAACCAGAAAACAAGTATGAACTAATTTTTCTTGGGTTGCGACCGATTACAATGGACACCGATCGGCTACGGTTCCACACCAGGTCATACTCGATTTTATGAGGCATACAACTTTTTTTTTTTTTTTCACACCAGACAATTAATGGAATATATTTTTCGTGTTTGGAACTAGAAGAGAAGAAAAAATTAATGCAACCTGCGACATTACTGTTGATGGACTGATAAAATTTTCTGACATTACACTTAATGGTTTTCTAGTTGGAGATGATGAAATAAGAATCCCAAAAATACACTTATTTTTATAGATGTATCTTCTCCTAATAGAAAATATATACCTTTCATTATTTTCGTGTTTGTATGTTTCGAATAATGTTGTGCCACAACGTCAAAATAATTGTGTACAGCGTGTCCCACATAAAAGCGGTACCCTCACGTCTGAGATTAAATTAGGAATGAGTTACCTAAATAAAATACCAGTGTCATTAAAAATACGTAGTTACCTCCTTATAAGAAATGCTGCAAGTGGTGGCTACAGGCGTACGTGAGGTGTACCGGTATTATGTGCGTAATTCTGTACTATATTACAGCCCGCCTCAACGTTCAAAGAACTCTATACAACTTTCATATTTTATTTATTTATTTAGGAATCTGTCTGAGGGGAACTAAGTTTCTAGGAACATTTTACTCAATCATCTGATGACAATTTTCTTTGTCTGGATGATGGTACTTTCATTTCGAGTTTTCTACTGTAGCTTTAAAAAAAAAAAAAAAAATCCGCAATGACGTGTTTTACGGCCCACTTTAAATTTGTAGTTTTATAATTTTTTGCAAACATTTATGACAAAAATAATAATGTAAATAATAAAAAAATTATACTGATATGATTACGACTCTACTATTGTGATATGCACCCAACACGTAGCCCTTTTAGGAAAAAAGGAGAAAAAAATTTTTTGGTAGTGGCGGGTCCTGAACCACGGACCATGTGCATCACCATCGAACACGCTTCCTACTACACTACGGCTAACAATTACGAAATTCGCCCTTAATTTTCGTACTATTGATGGCAGTTGTTAACTGATGCTAATGTGGCATTTTGAGACACTAGATATCATTTTTCGTACGAAGAACGACGTGTTTTTGTTAATTCTTCAGTGCGCCGTTGCTTTGAAATAACAACTCGTAAGTTATAATAAGAAAATCATCAAATACGCAACGCCGCAATGTAAGATGGCGTGTGCCAGAGAGAGAGCAAATTTGTAGAGGATTTCTCCTCTACAAATTCGGTTATTCAATTTTCCTGTCAGATGAATGGTTAAGCCGTTATTTTCATTTATATTCGGAGCTGTCAAAAAAACGATCGTAAAGGCCCACTTTTAGTGTTACTACCGTAACCTAAAGCAGGCCAATACGTTGATTTGGTTTAGCCTCAGACACTGCAGGACAGGTCAGTAAGGGATAAAAGAGTGTGTAACTTTAAAAAAAATTCTTTATTCTTCTTGGTGTACTTGTCCCCAGCAACAAGGATCCCCACCCACCGTCAGTAGAAAATCGAAGCTAACACGGAAGTGACCAAAACTTGTTTATTGTCGTCTACTTACAATTAATGCTTAAAACTGTTGTACCCACAAAAATTTTTCTATGAACAAATTTTGAGTCACTGATTTCCAAAACACATGTTATTTCGATATAAATAATGTAATATTACATAAATTCTATTAAACATAATATAAAACCAAAAATTACTAAATTCAGGGTGACAACCTGCACAAAATTTCTGTTTTGCCAAGTTAATGATATCTTTTGTTTACAATAAGCACACTGGTATTCAAAAAAATTACCAAATATGTTGTTTCCCTCATATCAAGATCTATTCATAAAAGTATTGTTTTGAATATCAATATTTTGTTTTAACAATAGGGACTGTATTTCTAATTTTGTATGTTCTGTAAAAACAAATGTAAGATGCCAAAAGGGAGCAGTTATCAGATTTACTTGGAGAATAGAGTATGTAGTTCATGTGCCAATCGCATATATAACTAAGCTGTAACCAAGACTCCAAATACCAACTTTTGTAGTTCAGGCGTCAAAACTGTCTTAATAGCAGCATTTTTTCAAAAACTTTTTCATCCCCTATTTCACCCCCTTAATGGCTTATTTTCAGGAAAAGCCGAAAGACGCATTTTAAAATTTTACCCAAGACTCCATACACCAGTTTCTGTAGGTCTGGCTTCAAAATTGGCTTCATAACAGAGTTTTTCAAAAAAACTTTTTATTCCGTATTTCACCCCATCAGCGACGGAATATCGTAAAATCGTTTCTTAAACAACGCCAACAGTGTAAGATGAACACCCTCTAAAAATTTCAAGTTTTTCTCATCAGTGGTTTTGGGTGGGCGATGATTAGTCATTCTTTGAATCAGTCACTGGGAACACCGCACGTCACAAACTGTTGTGATCTCTCTCGAAGGTAGTCTACGCAGTGTTCCTAGTTATATACTGAGTATTACCTAGTAGAACGCAGCGGAGTCGGTTACCAAGCCGGACGACAGATAGGCCTACCCTGCTACTCCACAAATTGATGTACGATGAACATCGGTGCTTTAAAATAGCCCCTCACTTGTTTCGGAAGATCAACTGTCCCATGGCGTTGCTCTTTTACAGCATCTCAAATGTCACTCAAGGTTCACTACAGCAATACGTATCTTATAACGAGCTTCTCGACATTAGTACCTAATTCTTTTTAACTCCTTGCCCATAACCGTTGTGATTCCAGGTTGCTGGAAACACATTGGAAGTGCCCTCTGGAATGCCTGTTGGTTCGTGTCCGTCTGTGCGTGAGAATTTGTCGGTTATGTTGAGCGGTTCCACATCACAATCACAACACCAACCATCGGCTCGTTCAGTTATGGAGGAGTTGAAATGATCCTGATTGAATTCTTACTCAGGTGGCATCCAGTGACTATTCCACTTTCGAAGTGCTATCCTGCCCTTGCTTTTCTGTTGACAACACAATGCTCCCAGCTTCCTTTTCTACCGGCGGATCCGCTTTCTGTGACTTCTAGTGGTCAATTCCTCAATATTTATGTGAATCAGTTAACTGTCATGGATAACAAAGATTAGATTAAAACTTGTTTTGTAGATGATGATTGTAAGATTTCGTAATGATGTGGAACGTGTCAGTTTAGTAAAAGGTAACATTATATGACATACTTTTTTAATTTAATTTATATTATTATTTTTGCTAAAAGTACTAATTTCAATGTAAAAATTTATTTTCTGCATGGAAAGGAGTTGGCATTCAGAAATTCTTTCAATTTGTCTTCGAATGCTGTTTGGCTATCTGTCTGACACTGGATGTTATCTGGTAAGTGACCAAAGACTTTTGTGGCAGCATAATTCACCCCCCTTCAGTGTCAAAGATTTAACCTTGAGTAGTGTAGATCTACATCTACATTTACATACATACTCCGCAATTCACCGCAATGTGCGTGGCGGAGGGTACACTGTACCACTACTAGGCATTTCCTTTCCTATTCCACTCCCAAATTGAACGAGGAAAAAAAGAATGCCTATATGCCTCCGTACGAGCCCTAATTTCTCTTATCTTGTCTCTGTGATCTTTACGCGAAATGTAAGTAGGCGGCAGCAAGATCGTACTACGCTCAGCTTCAAATTCCGGCCCTCTAAATTTCCTCAACAGAAATTCACGAAAAGAACGTCGTCTTTCTTCCAGCGATCCCCAATTGAGTTGCCGGAGCACTTCCGTGACACTCGCGCATTGGTCGAACCTACCGGTAACAAATCTAGCTGTTCGCCTCTGAACCGCCTCTATGTCTTCCTTCAAACCGATCTGCTGCGGGTCCCAAACACTTGAGCAATACTCAAGACGTGGTCGTACAAGCGTTTTATACGCGGTCTCCTTTACAGGTGAAGTACATCTTCCCAAAATTCTCCCAATAAACCGAAGTCGGCTGTCCTCCTTGCTCACAACTGTACTTACATGCTCGTTCCATTTCATATCGCTCTGCAATGTTACGCCTAGATATTTGAACGACGCGACAGCATCAAGAACCTCACTACTAATGCTGTATTCGAACATTATGGGATTGTTTTTTTCTACTCTTGCGCATCACCTTGCATTTTTCTACATTGAGAGCTAGCTGCCATTCTTCGCACCAACTAGAAATTTTGTCTAAGTCATCCTGTATGCTATTACAGTCAGTTACAGACGACACCCTCCCATACACCACAGCATCATCAGCAAACAGCCGCAAATTACAACTTTCTCTGTCCATCAGATCATTTATATAGATAGAAAATAAAATAGATCATCCTTTCTCCTAGAGCTGTAGCTTTGTGCACTGTTATTACTTTCGAATTGAGTTGGGTTATTAATAAAAAAAATCATAAGACAATATATAGTTTGAAACTACTGTGAAGAAGCCTACAACCTTAAATAAGTGTCTGCAAGATGATCTTGGGTGTATTCCAGAAATAATTCTAATTACACATTTTTACAAAAATAAATAATTTTTTGCTCATTGATGAATTAGCCCAAAATGATGCCACATGAAAGCAGTGAATTAAAATAGGCATAGTAAGCTAAGTTACTGAGATATTTGTCACCATAAATTGATACAACCTTAATAGCATAGATTATTGAACTCAAATGTTTCGGTAGATAGTCAATGTGTTGCTTCCAATTAAATTTCTCATCAATGCACACATCTAAAAACTTTTAATTTTCTACCTTAGTTACAGTCTTCAGTTAACAGACTATACATATTAATGTTGTCATGCTGTTTACCATGTGGAACTGTATGTACCGTGTTTCATCAAAGTTTAAGAGTCCATTTACAGAGAACCACTTAATAATTTTCTGAAAGACATTATTTACAATTTCATCAGTTAATTTCTGTTTGTCAGGCGTGAAAGCTATACTTGCATCAAAAGCAAAAATAAGTGTAAAAGTTTTGGTAAGGTGATTGCTAACTGCTTTCAAGTATTTAATAAAAGGCATCTTGAACCATCAGCTATTTTATTAAATCGTTAAAATCTACGAGTTTCGGTTCAGGACCATCATCATAGATAGGCTAAGAGGTTATTAAAACAGGTTAGTCAACAGCCAGATTTATTTTATTTAATGCTGTTGACTAACCTGTTTTAACACCTTTATATCTATGACGATGGTCCTGGACCGAAACTAGTCGATTTTAAGGATTTAATAAAACAGCTGAAGGTTCAAGATGCATTTTAGCAAAAAGAAGTAGCTTAGCATCTTCGTGAACATAGAATGGCGAGTCATTAATTAATATTAAGGACAGCAATGGACCCAAGACCGAGCCTTGTGGGAACCCATTTTTGATAGCTCCCCAGTTGGAGGAATTAGCTGCATCTTGAATGTTATGTGAACTGCTTATTTCAACTTTCTGCACTCTTCCAGTTATGTATGAAGTAAACTATTTGTGACCCGCTGCACTAAAACCAAATAATTCCAAGATTTACATAATCAAAAGTCTTTGACAGATCAAAAAACATTCCAAAGAGTGAAAGCATATACAGCATTTTCTGTTGAATAACCTTGGTGGGAACGAAACAGTCATTTTGTTAGTACCTTATTTTTACATATGTTTGAAGGTACTCTTGAGTAGATTTGTGAATAAATCCTCCTTATGCAAGACACCTTGTTTTAACACCCAAATATGTTTTGGCACTTATTGTGCCATCTTCCGTAAGTTTTTGCCTTTTATTTTCTAGAATAACATGTTACAGATTGTTATACTCGTACAGTGCTGCGGCGGAGCAGCTGAGCGCATTGAGGCGCTATGCTATGATGCACGAGGCCGTTCCCCTTCGGGAGTTCGAATCCCCATCTGGCATAGACGTTTGTGCCGTCTTTAGTATAAGCTAGTTCATACGTAGTTTGTAAGTTAAGTCCCATAAGCTCTACAAACATTTGAACATTTGAACTCGTGCAGTCATTTGGACAACTTGTTTGATTTGACAATTTTGTTAGATATATTAGATCTAATTTATTTAATACTTACATTATGCCATTCGTAGGAATTGCATCTGCTTTAATTTAGGAATGGCAAGTTTTCACAGCTTGTCATCTGCAAACAACAAAACGTTTTTATCCACGAATACTAATTGATTTATTGTACATTCACTTGGAAGTAGGGAAAATAGTTCTACGTGGCTGTTCAGTGGCTTATTTACATTCGAGCTGTGGTGTTGCTGCTGCTAACTTGTTTGTGATGTGTTATTATGTTTCATGTTTTGTTGTGAATTGCAGCACGGAAGATACAAGAGCTGCACCATCACAAGATGATCATACTCTTAAATACATTACTTTCTCAAGAACTTTGGATAAAGCTGTCAGAAGTGAGACTGTGCTGTAGTTATTGACAGCTCCTTATTTATGCGATGTTTTGACCGCAGCATATTTTAGTCTATCTGGGAAAATACCCAGCACCAGAGCTATTACATATGTGGCTGAAACTGCTACATATCTGTTGGGTACAAGCTTATAGTACTCTGGTGGAAATGACATCGATGAAATATGGGTAATATATGATTCCACGATGACGTTACAAATTTTCAGGGATGTTGGAGAAGGATAACTGTAACAATTTGAGGTAAGGAACCCTGGTTTCGAAAGGGATAAGCGAAAATCTTATGTTCCGCCTCACCTTCACGCAGCGCTCAAACTAAGGGGCCCAACCTCCAAACCCTGATATGAAGTACATAGTTCACAAACACTATTAAGTACATGCCTGTTGTCAACGGATAGACCAGTTCCCACCTGATCTCTGAGGAATTTGCGGGTTTGACCAATACAGGGATTGGTGACCCTTCGGGTACTACGCAGACTGTTGACAATCCTCTCTTTAAAATTAGTAAAAAATTGCCTGCTATTGTGCCATGGTAGTATGGATGTATTCACAAAAATGTTTGAAATTCTATGGGACTTAACTTCTTTGGTTTTAGTCCCTAGGCTTACAAAATACTTAAACTAAGTTAAACTAACCTAAGGACAACACACACACCCATGCCACAGGGAGGAATCGAACCTCCACGGCAAGCAACCACGCGCTCCGCAGCGAGGCACCTTAGAACGCTTGGCCACTCCACCGCAGCTATTAATAAAACCCAACAATTTGGTACAATGTGTGGAGGCAAGGTAAGAGGACCTAGAGATTTCCTTGAGAATCTCAACGTGATTAGTCAGAGGAGTGAGTTCACGATAGAGAAGGAGGCAGACGGAAGGTTGAATTTTCTGGTGTTGTATTCAGTAAATAGGATGGAAGCTTGGGCCACACACTTTATCGGAAACCAACGCACACGGACCTTTATTTATACCGGGAATCGAACCACCATCCACAACAAAAGTGAGCCATCATAAAGAAGATGGTGAATAGAGCAAGGCACATCTGCGAACCAAACCTATTAGACGAGAAATTGAAACACCTCACTAATGCACTACTCAAGAGTGGGTATTCGTCCACTCAGAAAAAGAGAGCGCAAAGAACGCCACGTAAAAATCGCATCGGCGTACAAACTTAAGTGAAATCCCAAGTTTTTTTGCCTTTCATTAATGACGGTAACGGCGGAATAGGAAAAATCTTAAGGTAACATCGCCATGGTATACAAACTTACCCGGCAGTTACAGGATCACCTATAATTAGCAAAGGATGCTCGCAAACAGATGGAAATGGCAGGAATCTACAGGATTCCATTCAGTTCTGCGGACTTGTACGTGGGTACTACAAGAAGAACTATTGTAAAACGGTTAGGAACGCATAACGACAAGTGTTGAAGGGGACAGAGTGATGGTTCAGCTATTTCCGAACATGCTTTGCAGCCAGGAGACCATCACATTCAATTTCATAATACGCAGATACGCAGGTACTTGCAGTCACAAGCCTGTACCGTGAAACGCTGTACAGAGAGGCGATAGAAAGTGTTAGGCACCCCAAGAATTTCAGTAGGAAGGAGGAGGGCGTGAAACAGAACGAGATCTTGATTCGGTGCTGCAGAAGAGGTGTCCCAGTTTTTTTACCATCGGACCAGAGCAGCAGACGACGACGGCAACCCATAACGGCGAATGGCACTCCAATTATCAAAACATGTGACGTCAGGCCTCTGCGCGGGAGCACGCGAAACGGGAATTTGGCTGCAGTTTGAAGCGAGCCAGCTTTTAATTCGGACGTACAAAGAACCTAGGATCCCCCTTGAAAACATCCTCCGCAGATGAGTCGAAATGTTGGGTTTCAATAAAAATCTTCCCGACAACGAAGAAACAGCCCAGAATGTTTAAGTAATTTTAACATTTCCGAACGTGAAAGCTTACATTTTACAATCTTCTTTTTTGCCTTTGCGACAGAAGGAAGTGGATGGATGGTGGCGTAATGTTCATTATCAACTGCCCTAGTACCAATCTCCTATATTAAATCTCATGCGAATCTGCTCAGTCTGTCTAAGTGATGGTATGTGACTGTTTTGATGATGAGAGGTTTATGGATGTCGAAGCACAGCCCAATGACCTCCTTGAAGCTATTCGAGAGAACTAGGCTAATTCCAGGCAATGAGTTTCACCCTCCTCTCATCATTACGCACATGATAACGGAATACACAAATGACACAGTAATGAACAGTTAGCTCAAACGTTCAAATGTTTGTAGAGCTTATGGGACTTAACTATGGGGTCATCAGTCCCTAAACCTACAAACTACTTATGAACTACCTTATACTAAAGACGACACAAATATCCATGCCCGAGGGGGGATTCGAACCCCCGACCGCAGCGGCCGTGCAGACCGTGACTGGCACGCCCAGACCGCTCGGCCACTGCGGTCGGCCAGCAGTTAGCAGATATATTGATATCCAGTTTCGAAACGATGGCTGAAACTGTCCTTTATTCCATCCAATATTACTTTTACCCAAAGGTTTGTTTCTGGACTAGGGCACCTTACCTAAGACGAACCATTTACTCTTCTCTCTAAAAGTTTGTAACATCATCAAAGCTGAAGGGAATGGTCCTTGTAGAATACTGTCAAGAACACACATAAAGAAATGTTGAATCACCATGTTCTAAGGGGTTCACGAACCCTCAACAAAAATGAAATAGAGATATACAAAAACCACTTCTCAGTTCTCTTTGTTGCTCGAGAAAACAGAAAGTGACAAGCTGCAGACAATAACCTAGACATTCTAAATGAGTGGCCCAGATTACATCATACAGCAGTACCCCTAATGCCCAGTAACACGTTCTTTTCCACGGACGCATGCATATATTTGTCGTAGCATACTGTCCAATAGACCATCATCGGACTGTTGGTCCAGATTGTCATACTCCTCAACGCCGGTTAGGCGTACATCTCTAAGACTGGTTGGTGGGTCGTCTCGTCCAAAAACAGACCTTTTCAATGAGTCCCAAAAACTCTTTAGAGTATGCTGGCCATTCTAATCCCCGATGTCGTTGTTATGAAGAAACGCATTCACAAAATGCCGTCCATTATGACGAATCCCTCACCAAAATGCTGCCGATATGGTTGCACCATAGGTCGGAGTGTCATTATTGTATCCTATAGTCGTTTGATTACGACCACCAGAGATGTTCGCTTGCTCCATATAATGCCACCCCATAACATCAGGAAATCACCACCTAACTGCACTAGCTGAACGGTGTGTCTAGGACGTTGGCTAACGAGACTACCTCCCAAACCGTCACCGACAGTTGTGTTGTTGAAAACAGATGCAAGTCTCATCTGTGAATAGCACTTCTTGCCGAACCTGACAAGTCAATTAGTCATTCTGTTGGGCCCATATTCACCGCGCTGCATGGTGTCTAGATATCAAAGCTGGACTTTCCATGGACTTCACGAGTGAAATACATTTTGAGTCGTAACTCGACGTAGTGTGGCAGGGCGAAAATCATACAGCAAGGTGGCGTTCCTCCAAGATGAAATCCGTAAGTAGTGGTTATCAACTGCTGTGGTGGGCTTTGGACGGCCAGAGTGAGGGAGGTCATCCACAGTTCCTGTATCTCTGTACCTCCTCCACTTCCAAACAACAGTGTTTTGGCTCACTCCAAGACGTCTGGAAACTTCATTCCATGAGAATCCATCCTGACACAAAGTAATAACTACGATACGCTCAGACTTCCAAGTTGATCTTCTTGGTGTGGCTGTACTACAGTCAGCGCAAGCAGTGTACTTCCTCTGGAACCGATAGGCTGTCTGACCCACTCCGTCACTTTGCTCATGCGTGGTTGTTTACATATGTGTGTCTGTCGATTGACATCTATGGAGAATGTAGGAGATTGTGATCTTGTCAGGAGACCTTGGAACAAAAGTGATGCAACACTTTTTTATGTGTGTAAATCGAGTGTTAGCGAATAGTTGTAAACCAATGGCGCGGTGTGGTATGTGCCCTGGCTGGATGTAGTTGGCAGCAGTGATGAGCGGTGTGATTGTGAGGCGCAGGTGGCGGGCTGGGCCGTTTAGTGAGGCGCGCGCCTTGTTCCAGCGGTGGGCGTACGGCGGCAGCTGTCGGGAGCCGCTTCCAAATAGTTGGCGCGCGCCGCGACGCCGCCTAAAAGATGGCCGCCAGCTGCGACACGCCGCGCCACGGCGCACAATGGCCCGCGCTCTGCCGGCACTCGCCAGGTGGCCACCCACGCGGCCGCGCCGCCTCCAGACGCCGCAGACCTGCCGAGGTGAGTCACGCACTCTCTGCCTGCTGAGCGGACACTCTGGTGGCGGAGTACGCCAAGGTGGTTGTACGCTCAGGTGATGACGTTGAGGGGGCGTATACGAGGGTGCTGGCACGGTGAGATGCTGTAGTCGAGACGGAATATTCCTCGGTGTCGTACATTTTGGGTGCTGATGTCGAGGCAGAATATATGAGAGTGATATGGTCAACTGGTGACTCCGAGGTGGAATATACAAGGGTGTTGGTATAGTCAAGTGTTAACATGGGGGTGGAATATACAGCGATTATGGTATGGGCACGTGGTGACATTGAGGCTGCTTACATCAGGGTAGAGCTACAGTCAGGTGGTGACTTTGGATTGGGATATATGAGGTTGGTGGTACAGTCAGGTGGTGACTTTGATGCCGAATATATAAGGGTAGTGGTAATGTCAAGTGATCATATTCAAGTATACTAGGTTGGTGGTACAGTCTGGTGGTAACATTCAGGCAAAATATACAGGGATGGTGGTATGGTCAAGTTGTGACATTGAGGCTGAATATATGACGGTATTGGTACAGTCATGTGGTGACTTAGAGGTGGGATATACAAGGGTGGTGGTACAATCAGATGGTGACTTCGATGGGGAATAAATAAGGATGGTGTTACTCTCAAGTGATGATAATGATGCAGAATATACGAGGGTGGTGTAATGGTTAAATGGTAACTTCGAGATGGGATATGCAAGGGCAGTGATACAGAAGATGCTGACGTCGACATGGAATATACCAGGATAGTGGTACTGTCAAGTGGTGGCATGGAGGCAGAAAATACAAGCGTGGTGGTACAGTCAAGTGGTGACATCAAAGTGGGATATACGAAGGTCATGGTATGGTCAGGTGGTGACTTTTTAATAGAATATATGAAGGTGATACTGTCAAGTGGTGACAGTCAGGCAGAGTATAAGAGGGTGATGGTATGATCAGGTGGTGACACCAAGGTAGAAAGCATGTTTTTGTAGGTTCGGATGGTGACATAAAGGCAGAATACTTAAGGGTGGTTGTATTGCCAAGTTATGATGTCAAGGCGACTATACAACAGTGGTCACACATCTGGATGAAACTGTCATGGCAGAATACCATGAGAGTGTTTGTGCACCAGGTGCTGACCTCATACAAGAATATGTGAGGTGGTCGTATGGTCAGGTGGCGGCACCATCGAGGAATATATAAGGGTGGTTGTACGACTGGGTGGTGATGTTGAAGCAGAGCTATACTGGGATGGTTGTACATTCTGGTTCTTACGGTCGAAAGGGAATATATATGAATGATCATGTCCAGTGCCAGCTGTCACCAGTGCCACATCGTAAACAGCGCTAAGTATCTGAATTTAATTTGTGTCAAATTTAATTTGCCAGTCTAATTCATTTTCGGTAGTACTGTTTTAAGAGGTTTATTCCCGCGTACTTGCAGATTTCGTTTGTACTACTGTTTTAATTGTTTATTCTATCGTATTTGATAAATACCGTTGTGTTTAGTCTTCGTCTTTGACCGGTGTATTTCAAAACAAGTCAGTGACCGTTACTAAGCTCGTTATCAGTCAGTCCAGTGCCAGCTGTCACCAGTGCCACATCGTAAACAGCGCTAAGTATCTGAATTTAATTTGTGTCAAATTTAATTTGCCAGTCTAATTCATTTTCGGTAGTACTGTTTTAAGAGGTTTATTCCCGCGTACTTGCAGATTTCGTTTGTACTACTGTTTTAATTGTTTATTCTATCGTATTTGATAAATACCGTTGTGTTTAGTCTTCGTCTTTGACCGGTGTATTTCAAAACAAGTCAGTGACCGTTACTAAGCTCGTTATCAGTCAGTCCAGTGCCAGCTGTCACCAGTGCCACATCGTAAACAGCGCTAAGTATCTGAATTTAATTTGTGTCAAATTTAATTTGCCAGTCTAATTCATTTTCGGTAGTACTGTTTTAAGAGGTTTATTCCAGCGTACTTGCAGATTTCGTTTGTACTACTGTTTTAATTGTTTATTCTATCGTATTTGATAAATACCGTTGTGTTTAGTCTTCGTCTTTGACCGGTGTATTTCAAAACAAGTCAGAGACCGTTACTAAGCTCGTTATCAGTCAGTCCAGTGCCAGCTGCCACGAGTGCCGCAGCGTTAACAGCGCTAAAGCTGCCGGACTCAGTTTTGTTGATTCGACAGTGTAGTTACCACTGACCACAGTTAAGTCAGCAGCCAGCCGCCTTCATTAGAGTACTAGGCTTCTTTAAAGTTGTAAATTGCTGTTAATTGTATCGATAGGATGGATAGGATGTGTGCCTGCTGTGTGCGGACGCAGGAGGAGTTGGCCGCGGTTCGCGAACAGCTGAGCGTGCTGTTGGCTACGGTCAGCCGTCTTCAGGCTGCCGTCTCGGGGTGCAGCGATGGTGGGGAGTCTGGTTCGTCGAGTGGGACACCTCAGGTGTCTCACGCTACGCTCTCTGTCCCTGCTACCGAGGCACCTTCAGGTGTACCGGACGTCGTCGAGCCGCCTTCTCCGCAAGGGGAGTGGCGGGTTGTACGGCGTTCGCGTCGCTCGAGGCGGAAGGCCAATGTGGAGGCTGGACGTCCGTCCGCGCCCGTTCGTCCTGTGAGTGAAGGTGTGGCCACTCCTTCAGCAGGGTCCGAGCAGGTGCACGGGGGGAGGGGATTATTAGTTATTGGGAGCTCCAATGTCAGGCGCGTGATGGAGCCCCTTAGGCAGATAGCGTCCAGATCTGGAAGGAATTCCAACGTGCACTCGGTGTGTTTGCCGGGGGGCCTCATCCGAGATGTGGAGGCGGCCTTGCCGGCGGCTATCGAGGGTGCGGGGTGCAGTCGACTGCAAGTCGTAGCTCATGTCGGCACCAATGACGCTTGTCGCTTGGGTTCTGAGGACATCCTCAGGTCCTACGAGCGGCTGGCGGAATTGGTGAAGGCTGCTGCCTTCGCACGCGGGGTGCAAGCAGAGCTGTCGATTTGCAGCATTGTTCCCAGGGTTGATCGGGGTCCTTTGGTTTGGAGCCGAGTGGAGGGTCTGAACCAGAGGCTTCGCCGACTCTGTGACAGTCATGGCTGCAGATTTCTGGATCTGCGTTATCGGGTGGGGAATTGTAGGGTGCCCCTAGATAGATCAGGGGTGCACTACACTAAGGAAGCGGCTACTCGGGTAGCAGAGTACTTGTGGAGTGCACACGGGTTTTTTTTAGGCTAGGCGCTAACTCTGATGAGCACTCGCCTGTCAGCATTCAAACAGCGAATTCAGGCCACGTTCGGAACAAAAATTCGAACATAAAAATATTAGCCGCGAACTTACAAAGTATTAGAAACAAAGTTCCCGAATTTGCAGCGCTGCATGGAAGTTATTGCGCTCAGATAGTTTTAGGCACCGAAAGCTGGCTAAATGATGATGTGGCAAGTTCAGAAATATTTAGCGAAGCGTGGAATGTATATCGGAAAGATAGATCTGATACAACTGGAGGAGGAGTGTTCATCGCTGTGGACAAAGATATTGTTTCTACTGAGATCGAGGTTGAAAGTAACTGTGAAGTTATCTGGGCACGCATAACAGGTCTAAAAGAAGTAAAGTTAATAGTTGGGTGTTTTTACCGGCCCCCCAGTGCTGCTGTAGCAGTTTTAGAATCATTCAAGGAAAGTCTACACCAGGTAGTGCATAGGTATCCGGGCCATGCAATATTAGTCGGAGGTGACTTCAACCTTAAGAGTATAGATTGGGACCTCGCTAGTTACATTTCAGGCGGTACAGACAAGCAGTCTTGCGAGCTACTTTTGAACACATTCTCCGAAAACTGTCTTGAGCAGTTAAACCGGCAACCCACGCGCAATGGAAATATTCTAGACCTTATAGCCACAAACAGGCCTGACCTTATTAACGATGTCTGTGTAGAGACAGGAATTAGTGATCATGATATCGTCATAGCGTCGATGGTCACCAAAGTTCATAAACCAGTCAAGAAGGCTAGGAGCGTGTTTTTGTTGGGAAAAGCCGACAAGCAAAGGTTACGATCGCACTTAGAAACTGAATGGGCATCGTTTAATTCTGCGACTATGGATGTAGAGGAATTGTGGACTAAATTTAAATGCATTGTTAATGAAGGGTTAGAGAAATATGTGCCAGTAAAGACGATTAAGGATGGAAAAGATCCACCGTGGTATAATAATAATGTTAGAAAGCTGCTGAGAAAGCAAAGGCTGTTGCACTCTCGATTCAAAAAAGAACACGCAAATGATGACAGGCAAAAGTTAGTAGAGATTCGTGCGTCTATAAAAAGATCGATGCGTGAAGCATACAATAATCATCACAGCCATACCTTAGCAAAAGATCTTTCCGAGAACCCGAAAAAATTCTGGTCCTACGTAAAATCGATAAGCGGGTCAAAGCCCACTGTCCAGTCACTAGTTGATCATTCCGGGGCAGTAATAGAAGAAAGCAAACGGAAAGCTGAAGTTCTAAATTTAACCTTTAAGAAATCCTTCACGCAGGAGGACCGCACAAATATACCATCATTTGATCAACGTACTAATTCCGAAATGGGGGACATAGCAATAGGTGTTTCCGGTGTAGAGAAGCAGCTGAGAGAGCTAAATACGAAAAAGTCTGCTGGTCCGGATGGAATACCAGTTCGGTTTTACAAAGACTATTCTGCGGCATTGGCCCCCTACTTAGCTTGCATTTACAGCGAATCTCTAATTCAGCGCAAAGTTCCTAGTGATTGGAAAAAAGCGCAGGTGACTCCCGTGTATAAGAAAGGAAAGAGAACTGACCCATACAATTACAGGCCAATATCGTTGACATCGGTTTCATGTAGAATTTTGGAGCATATTCTCAGTTCGAATATAGTAAATTTCCTTGAAACGGAAAAGCTTCTTTCCATGAATCAGCACGGGTTTAGGAAACATCGTTCATGTGAAACTCAGCTTACCCTTTTCTCACATGACATCTTGCGAGCCATGGACGAAGGGCAACAGGCGGATTGTGTTTTTCTCGACTTCAAAAAGGCGTTCGACACGGTGCCACACTGCAGACTACTAACCAAGATACGAGCTTATGGAATAGGTTCACAGATTTGTGACTGGCTGGAAGACTTCCTAAGTAATAGAACGCAGTACGTTGTTCTCGACGGCGAGTGTTCATCAGAGACGAGTGTATCGTCAGGCGTGCCCCAGGGGAGTGTGATAGGACCGCTATTATTTTCTATCTACATAAATGATCTGATGGACAGAGTAAGTTGTAATTTGCGGCTGTTTGCTGATGATGCTGTGGTGTATGGGAGGGTGTCGTCTGTAACTGACTGTAATAGCATACAGGTTGACTTAGACAAAATTTCTAGTTGGTGCGAAGAATGGCAGCTAGCTCTCAATGTAGAAAAATGTAAGGTGATGCGCATGAGTAGGAAAAACAATTCTATAATGTTCGAATACAGCATTAGTAGTGAGCTTCTTGATGCGGTCGCGTCGTTCAAATATCTAGGCGTAACATTGCAGAGCGATATGAAATGGAACGAGCATGTAAGGACAGTTGTGAGTAAGGCAGACAGCCGACTTCGGTTTATTGGGAGAATTTTGGGAAGATGTACTTCACCTGTAAAGGAGACCGCGTATAAAACGCTTGTACGACCACGTCTTGAGTATTGCTCAAGTATTTGGGACCCGCAGCAGATCGGTTTGAAGGAAGACATAGAGGCGGTTCAGAGGCGAGCAGCTAGATTTGTTACCGGTAGGTTCGACCAATGCGCGAGTGTCACGGAAATGCTCCGGCAACTCAATTGGGGATCGCTGGAAGAAAGACGACGTTCTTTTCGTGAATTTCTGTTAAGTAAATTTAGAGGGCCGAAATTTGAAGCTGAGTGTAGTACGATCTTGCTGCCGCCTACTTACATTTCGCGTAAAGATCACAAAGACAAGATAAGAGAAATTAGGGCTCGTACGGAGGCATATAGGCATTCTTTTTTTCCTCGTTCAATTTGGGAGTGGAATAGGAAAGGAAATGCCTAGTAGTGGTACAGTGTACCCTCCGCCACACACCTTACGGTGAATTGCGGAGTATGTATGTAGATGTAGATGTAGATCATGTGGGTGGGTACTGGTGTCAATGTGGAATGTCGAAGGAGGGTGATACAGTTGGGTGCTGTGATCGAGGAGGAATATATGAAAGTAGTTGAATGGGTGGGTAATGATATTGAGATGGAATATTTAATAGTGATAGTAGAGTGAAGTGAGGTGACGAGTCTGGTTGTGCGTTGGGATGATGACTTCAATATGGAATGTACAAGGATGGTCATACAGTCAGGTGGTGACTTTGATAGACTATATGAGGCTGGTAGTACAGTCATGTGGTGACTTTAAACTGAAATGCACAAGGGTGGTCATATGTTCAGATGGCGATTTCAATGTGGAAAATATGATGGTGGTCATACAGTCCAATGGTAACGTCTAGATTGAATATTATGAGGGTGGCCATAGCAGTGGAATATAAATAATACATCAAAGATATAACACCTCCGATATTTTTTTCCTTACAATTGGCTATGGCTAGATACAGGTGGATTGCACAATCGTTCTAAATACGTGATGGAGATTGGAGTACTGTTCGGCACATAGATCTCTGGTGACAGCTAAGAGATATAGGACTACTATTGATACTTAAAACGGCGGTTCGCAGTACAATAACAGCATGTAATCATTAGTTTTTACCATTTTCGTGGTGTGCCACCGACTGAAACTCATCGCTAGTTGAGTGAGAGATGGGGTGATGGTGTCAAGGATGTATCCAGTGTACATTCGTGGATGTGACAGTTGAGGGATGGCAGAAAGTCGTGCTACACGCCAAGACAACACAGTCTCATACCAGCCAGTCTGAGACATGAAAGAATGAATGGAGGAAAATGTAGTGCAGGTTCGCCGTAAGACTGTGGGACACATAAGCCTCAACTCTGGCAGATCCGTGGGATCTGTGCACACAATCCTGCATGAGGACCTGAAAATGCGAAAAGTGTCCGGATGAGAGCTTCAAATGCTTATGATTGACCAGAAGGCTGTATATATGGCGTGCTGTAAGGCAATGATAACCCGTGATGACGGCATGAATGACACTTTCTTTTCATTGATTGTAACAATAGATGAGACATAGGTGCCGTTTTTCAGCCCTGAAATGAAACGCCAGTCTGCGCGGCATCAGCGATTTTCCATTGGTCAAATAAAACTCCTAAAGAATCGTTCGTGGCAGTCATTGTGAAAAATGTTTACAGTTGAAGGGATTACGCCGAGAAGTGACATAAGTCTCAGAATATGAGTGTGATTAGTTTGTGAGAAAAAAATCAGAGGTGTTACAACTTCGTATGAGGGTGATCAAACATTCGGATGGTGATGTCGAGGTAGAACGTACAAAGGTGGTCACACAGTCAAGTGATGACGCCGAGAATATATTATGGTGGATTAACGGTTGCATAGTGACATCATGGTGGAATATAGAAATGTGGTGGTACAGCCAGTTGGTGACGAAATATACGAGGGTGGTTGCGTGGTAGGATCACATCAAGGTGGGAAATGTGATGGTGCTCATATAGCCGGATCGTGACGTCTAGGTGGAATAATATTGAGGGTGGTCGTAAGGTCATGTGGTGACGATGAGGTGGAATATGACAGGATGGTCCTATGTTTTGTTGCTGGCATCAAGTAGGAATATCCAAGGATGGTCGTACAACTAGGTACTGACGTCATAGTGGAATATACATGGGTAGTCACACGGTGAGGTCTAGCAGAATACAAGCAAAATAAGTAAAATTAGGGTATAGCGTCAGGTTGATATCGTTGTTAGTAAAGACGGATGAATATACGAGAATTGTAGGACATGCAGTTGACGTCGAGGCGGAAGATAGGACGATGGTTCTAGGGTCGTGTGGTGATGTCGAGTCAGAATATACGTGGGTGGTCGTACGTCGAGGCAGGCGCAGGGGACTCCACACTAGCTAGGATCACACTGACATGAAGACACGGCTCCGCTGCCAAGCGTAGAAAGGCAAAACGCGTTATTAACGTTTGGTGACATAAAAGTTCTGCAAAATCAAGGTTGTGTACCTTATCCCATATTCCTGTACACCGCATAAATAACATACTAGAAGTTCGCGACACTTTTCGATGGTTCTGTTGTATATCCTGATATCGCAACGCTGGAAAATTGTAAAGAAATGTTTCGAGGCTTGGTGCAACAAGTGCCACTGTTCCACGACGTAACGTATTCTGAATGCATATGACAAGGAATGACGCGCTAATCGCTTCCAGAACAACCTTCAACAGACTCTGTATTATTGAAATGCTTGTGTACAGTCTTCATTGCAATTAACACGTCAAGTCTCTACATTTCATTTTAGTAATATTTTTCAGGTGTTCATCCGCAATTGCTGGCTGTTTCGTAACAACTGGAAGTTCTTTCTCAGCAAGTGCCTATTGTTCCTTAATTTGCACTAGGTGACTGAACAATTCCACATGGGATCTCCCGGCAAAAATGCCATGTGATCATTTCATTTCTCAACCACCTGTTGTCGAGAACACAGTTTGGATTTCTGAAGAGTTCTCATATCGAGAAGGCTATTTACAAATACAAAAATACAGTGAGAAAGTACTAAATTTTTAAAGATTTCGAGATATCGAGAAGAGTATTTACACCTATAGTGAGAATGTACTTAATTCATTAGATAACAAATTGCAAGCAGCAGGTATTTTCTGTGATTTGTTAAATGCATTTGATTGTGTGAACAACAACATCCTTTTGAGTAAATTAAAATTCTGTGGTGTCATGGGGAATTATATAAAATTGTTCAAGTAATATCTCGCTAACAAGAAGCAAAGGGTCTCAATGCAACGGACTAGTGAATGAAGCTATCAGTCATCATCATATTGGGAAGAAATTACGTGTGGTGTTCCACAAGGATTTATCTTAGGGCCACTGCTTTTTATTATGTACATTAATGACCTTTCATCAGTGACACTACCAGAAGCAGAGTTCCTTTTGTTTGCAGATGTTATAAGTATTGCAATAAATAGCATGTAGAGCGTAGTTGTAGGTAAGTCTGCTAATGATAATTTCGTGGGCATTAATAAATGTTTTAAAACTAACTCATTGACATTAAACTTTGAAATCACTCACTACATGCAGTTCAGAACATGTAAGAGGTTACCAACCAGCATATGCATAGAGTATGAGGAAGAGCAGATAGAAGAGGTTGACAATATTAAATTCCTGAGACTATAACTTGATAATAAATTCAGTTTGAGGAGTACACCAAATAACTATAGAAACGCCGTAACAAATGAGACGAATATACAGCACATTTTTGTCTTAGCCCAGTTTTATTTTTAATTGATCAGATGTTAAGCTATTTACAAAACCCTGCTTATATTTTCATCGTCGTGTACTTGACAAAGATTTATCAGTTTAATTCGGCCGTCACCTTCCAAAGGCTTTGCCTGTGAATGGAGTAATAAGCTTTTAAGAAATCAATAAATAGGTAATTTGTTTCTTTATATATATATATATATTCACAAAATTTTCCATTTATTCTTTGGAATACAAATACAGGTATATTGTCAGTAGTCGATCTGTTTCTGAGAAAGCCGTTTTGATAATTCTCAATTATATTTTCTGCATATGGTTTTAAGCGGTCTACTAACAAACTTGATAAAATCTTACAACCTGTATTAACTAATCATAATCTCCTACAATTTCTCAAATGTTCCCTGTTTCGTTTTTGTCTGTATTGGGGCTATTAATGATTATCTCGATTCTGTTGGAATGTACTCTGTTTTGTAGATAATTTGTTTGAGATTAAATAAATGTCTATTCTATGCTTGTCCTCCATACTTCAGTATGTTAGCCGGAATTCTGTCACTCCCAGTTGCTTTTTTTATCTTTTATGAGTTCTATACATACCACCACCTGGAATTTCCTCATAATTAGGAGTAGGCCTATTACTGAACTTTGTAACTGGTGTGTCTGGATCAGAGGAATGCAGAAAAATGTCAGCGTACCGATTGCTTGTCGCCAAAATATTTCTCGTTAATCATAATATTGTCATTCAAATCCTTATCACCTTTGTTGTGTAATTAAAAACCGTTTTAATTTTGTTGCTTGTGCCATACACTTTACAAATACATTGTTTAACATCAATCCTGAACTGAATAAAACGGAAATTGTTTTATAGTAAATGCGGTGTAAATGAACAAGATACAATAAGTAAATCTTAGAAATTCGGAAAAAGTCTACTTCTTTATTGTTTATACAGTAAGAGCTTTCTTAATGTCCACAATTAGCTATTGACTCATGCCTTAAGTGAGAAACACTCGTTATGCAAAATTTATATTTATGTTGGTAATCATCGAAAAATAGGGATAATGCTTTCCATTCACGAAAATACACAAAAAGAACGTTTAACAATTTACAAAAAAGTTCTATCAACAGAAAGAAAATTAAATTCGTTGCCTTTGAGACGCCAAGAACTGTTTTGCTAGGTTACATAATAATGACAGGTGTGGGGGAGGGGTCTCCAGAATGTTTATTCTTTGAAGGGAGTCGTTGGAATATTTTTACCTGCAAGGGGGTCGCACATTCGAAAAAGTTGGGAAACACTGCCTTAAAGTAAGCGGATTTGTAGCGTCGTGGCAACCCGTCCAACAATCTCTGAAACGTTGCAAGTGAATTTTTACATCCATTTCGATTCTCCTGAAATGATAGTATTCCTGTGCTGAAGCCTGTCCTTGGCCGGTCATCTAGATCCAGTTTTTGAATCCTATCATCGAAAAATACTTGCACTTTCCAGAATTATGGTCTCCAGAACATTTTGTTAAGGAGCAGGTGTCCTTTATAGTTTTGGGATTCAGGTGTCGATAGTCGCAACGAAACCTGTATTTTCTTTTTTCATGCGTTGTTTTTTGAGCACGATGACGATTCTGGTGACCATGGTAGATTGTTTGCTTCAAAAATCCAACTTTCAGCTACTAGATAAGAACGGATATGCTTATGTGCCTTACACAAATCTCAAATGAAATTGCCCTTTTCGATGTGAGCATATTCACATTAAAATGACATAAAATGTCTTAAGAAAATATACGTGTTCATTGCATATAAGAATTGCATATTAATAAAAATAGAAAACATTTTACAACACTTATTTAGAGCGCTGCTCATCATTGGATCTCGTCTGTTAGCAATCCTACCCTGTATGGGTCCCAGTAATGGATTTTTTCCTCCTGTGTAATTGCAACTGTCCGTTCCTGCACCACCCATCAATCCTTTGCAGGTTCTTTTGCAAGTTGCTACAGTCTGCTTGCAAAAATACGTTCTTGTAAATAACTGCGTTATCTGCAGAGAACGTTCAAAAGCTTCCGACGTTTTCTGAAAGATCATTTATATAGGTTGTAATCAGTAACGTTCCTATCACATAAGAATATAGACCACGCTACAGACTAATGGGTTTGAAAAACGCTATATATTCAGAGGGGAGGCCACGTGATCAGCTGGGACAGTGATGTGTGTGTGTGTGTGTGTGTGTGTGTGTGTGTGTGTGTGTGTGTGTGTTGACTTTCAGAGCGGCTGTATGGCGATTTGTTCTGTTAGAAGACGTGGGGGACGAGTTCACCCTTCTACCCACTGAAGGCGGTGTATTTGCAGTACAGTGTGAGCATATTCACTAGGTTTACATGAAACACATCTTCCGGAAGACGAAAACCGATTTTCGTAAACTGTTTTTCGCTGTCGTGTTTCCATGTCACAGCCTGAATCGGATTTCCTAGCCCACTCAATATGATAACGAAAAACAGCTGATTCAATTCCTGATTTAGTTAGCACAATCGCTGTTTTGATTTATTTATTTACTTTTTATTTAATTTAAATACACAGTTTTATACTTTTATTAGCTAAAAACCCGGCGTTGCCCGGATATTTATTTATTTATTCTTGCCTTGAGTTAGTACTTCTCCTATCCCTTCTCTCTGTCCATCTCTTTTTTCTAAAAAAAAAAAAAAAAAAAAAAAAAAAAAAAAAAAAAAAAAAAAAAAAAAAAAAAACCATGGTATATTTATCGGAGAATATATCAGAAATAACGCTATTTTGCATAATGTACAAAATTATACGTGCAGTACCTAAACAAAGAAATGTAGCAATCAAAATACAAATGGCATATAAATTTCGCACGATCTCACATTTGTTGAGTTATATGTTGTACAATTGTATAATTTTCAGGTATATATTCCGTTGTATAAGTGCTATATGGCTGTAAAATCTGTTGCGAATACAATTAGTAGTAAATAAGTAATAGATTAAAACTTGGTGCGTGATAGGGCGGTTTTCTATGAACGTTACTGTTTATGTGCTCATATGTCATGAACTGAGCGTCGTATTGTGATACAATTTCGAAGGTACATTCAGCTGCTATATGTGTGTATACTGTTCGTAAAATTTTCTGCGGCTACAATTTGCAGTGTAGAAGTTATAAATTGTAACTTCATACCGAATGTCTTAATTTTAGTCCATGAACAGCGGAAAAGTAGTAAGCGAGAAACTTTTTTCCTTTCATAATTTTGCTATGTTTGTCAGTGAGAAAAAGTTCAATAAGGGTTTGAAATTATGTTTAAAGTTGGTTGCAAGTCGCTAAGTACTGTCATTCTCGTACATTGCGTGAATAAAGTCTCCTTGCATTATGTGGCAGTTTCTTGCAACTATATGTTACAAGGTCATGCCTGATGCGACAATTTTAAGGCTTCTACAGCGAACTTTTGTGAGCGGTAGACTTCTTTTCGTTTCACCATTTTGTGTGAGTGTGTGTGTGGGGTGGGTTGGGAGGGTGGGTGTGTTCAGTTATAATACGCTTCATAAACGTTCGAAATTACATGCAAACTTTGTTGCAGCTCCCTAACTACTCTCATTTTCCAGTAATTGACGCATGAATCTGGGTATTCTCAAGCTGTGGCCTCTCATTATTTATGTCATATCTCCTGAGCTATGTGTCGTGCTCTTTTGTTTATGAGTCAGGAACCGTCGTGAGCGTTCGGTGAACAGTTAACCAAAGTTTCATTGCAATGGAATGAATGGTTTATGAACACATAGAGGACATACTGACAAACATTCATTTATTTATATATATATATTTCACTTTTAAAAAAGTCACTCTTTCCGTATGTGCAGAAGAGTCTTAACAAGAAAACACAATCTGACAAGCCACGAGCGCTTCAATAACGGTTGCGTTTACATGGGTACGAAAATCGATAGTGGAACTGGAAAACCGCTTTACTGAATTAGATTTCCAGAACAGTTTTGGAGTGTTTACATGACCAACCAAAAGCGGATCTGAGAAATCAGTTTACGAAATCCGATTTTGGGAGCCCATGTAAACGGGGTGATTATGTGACCCGTGAGTCTACGTGAATGCATGGTTTGTTGCTCGGCAAAACTTAACTTACCAGATTTTGGAATGCAAAAAGGAGAACTCTTTCTAAATTTTAGGGTGAAAAATGAGGAGACTTTCCATATTTTTATTTCACAAGAAACAAAATAATAATAATAATAATATCAAACAAATCAGACAAACCGAATTTATACCAGGATATATGTCCGCTGTATGTTTTTAACTGCACCAAATCCTTTTTCAAGATTCCTTCTGTTGATACATTTTTTTTAATCTTTACAATTGAAATGTCAAAATTTAAGTTTTACCATTGTAATCCCTTTAACAGAGTCACAATTGTCACTAGGTTCCTCTTTTTCGTCCATTGCATATGTATTAAGAACAACCTCGCAACACAAACGTTATTGACTGGCACTGCAAATAAATATACAGTTTTCATCAGTTCACTAAACTGTTGTCCGTTACATCAAGACTAAAAGAACTTACACCATTTATTTTGGCTTAATTGAAATTTTCCATTGTATGTGGCTATGCTTTTTTGAAATTTGTTAATTGACCAGAACACATTCATCATCGATTGCAATAATTTGACTCAACAAAAATTTCAAATATCCATCCACATAAGTCTAGAATAGAACTGGAATATCAAACTTTTTAAGACAGGAAAATTCACTTAATGGTTGCATCCACATATTCAGATACTCAGACGGAAACATCGATTGTGGGCACTATAAACTGACAGTTTCCGTTGTACAAGTCAGACGGTACCTTTCCCAGAATAACAGATCGATTATAAGCAAATATTAAATTATGTAATTCAATAACCAAAGCATGAAATATGTATGTTGTTGACGATACGACACGAAAAGAAAAATCAGAAGATCTTCAGCTAACAATGGCTCAATGGCGCATTGCCACCATGACTGATTTTAGGGAGTGGAGTAAAGTGGATACTCAAAGCCCAACCAGACATTTTACAGAGAACCTTGTTGCTCAATTGAAAGCGCAATAATAAACGACTGTGCTCATTTAGTGTCGCCTCCAATAAGTTTAATAGCATGAAAATTTTGTCACAAACAAAGTGTCAGTAAATAGATATCAATCTATCTGTGTATAGTTGAGCTATTACGTAACTGTGAATGAGATACTGAAACATACCGGGTGATCAAAAAGTCAAGTGAGCACGTTCTTCGCATATTCACTATAGAATTTTACAGATTTCTTATCAGACCCAAATGCTTTTTCAATGTAAAGGAATTGTATTTTCTGTTCTATTCCTCCATAACTTACCTCAATATCTGCCACTAGATGTTCATACGATGATTGAATGAAGGGGACCATTACGATTTTGCGTGGTAAAAAAATTTTAGATGGAGGAATTCAGTACTTCAACCTTCTCGGTGTCGATCAAGGTTCTGGAGCCAGGATTGTCCCTGAGTGACTGGTAGAACATTTCCATCCGCTTACTAAATCAGGTGGCAAACTATTTCTCTCAGAGGGTCACTGTACGCTTCTCACTTCTCTCCTTTGTTCAGATTTTGTTTGTCATCTAGGTTTTGACTTCAATCTGTAATAGGCTTTCTCTCTTTACGTAGCAGTTTCATAACACTGTTGTTAAACTAGGGTGAATCTTTCCAATCCCTTAAGTCCTTAATCGGAACTTAATTGTCTCAGGAATATTGAATGCTGCTTTAACATTTTTCTATTTGTGCTCTACGTCTTCAGCACCTGTTGACTACTCACGTATTCAGCAATTTGCCTCATCACTCTAGGTAAGCCAGCACCCTCTCTGAAACAAAAAAAAAAAGGCACACCACGAGGGAGTAACGCAAATTGGTCATAAACTGATATTCATAGAAGTACGGAGGGTAAACACCAAACTGTAAACTCTGGCGGAAGATGGATGACTATGTGACACTACAGCGTTTTTCGCAGCGCATACAATCTCTGCGAATTTTATTCTCCGTACTCAGTTGGATAGCTTCGCAGCCACTATACGCGTGAACAGCATAGTCTACGCAGATGACAGCGTTTGAGAGAGGACGTGCAGCTTTGATGAAGGCGGCTGATTGCAATAAACAGTGAATCGCTCGACATTTTAGCTGGAGCGGCGCCACTATTCCAAGACGCTGGCAGGGTTGAGTCGCTGTCTGCAGTAGGACCCAGGATGACTTAGACAAAATTTATAGTTGCTGTGCGGAACGGCAGCTGTAATTGTAAGCGTAAGGTGATTTTTGTTACAGAATCCAGTAAGTTATACTCGGTGGCTGATGTTCATCAGGAACGAGGGTATCGTCAGGAATGCTCCGCAGAAGTGTGATAGGACCGCTGTTATTTTCTATACGGACAGAGTGAGTAGTAATCTGCGGCTGTTCGCTGATGACGCTGTGGTATACGGGAACGGATCGTCAGTGAATGACTGTAGAATGATGCAACACAAATTTTCTATCTGGTTTGAGGAATAGCAGCTAACTCTAAATGTAAAAAGAAAAAGCAAGGTTGTTCCAATATAGCATCGGTTGTATGCTGATTGATACAGTGGCGTCGATTAAATACGTAGATGTGACGTCACGGAACGGTATGAAATGGAGCGAGCATGTAAGGGTAGTCGTGGGGAAGGCGGATGGCCAACTTGGATTATTGGGAGAACTTTGGGAAGATATGGCTTGTGTGTATCAAGAAGATCGCGTATAAAAACCTTGTGCGTCTTGCGTATTGCTCAAGTATTTTGAATCCTCACCAGATCGGTGGAGCATTTTAGTTGCGGACGGCCAGGTGTGTTTACTGTTAGTTTGAATCAATGCGCGACTCTTACAGAGGTGCTTAGGGAACGCAAATGGAAATCGTTGGAGGGAAGGCACGTTCTTTTCGAGAAACAGTATTGAGGACCTTTAAAGGGCCGGAATTTAAGCCAACAGCAGAATCATTCTATTATCGACAAATTACATTCCATAGAAACAAACGTACCCAAAGGAAGGAAGCTTAGGGTTTAACGTCCCGTCGACAGCGTGGTCATTAGAGACGGAGCTAAAAAGGTAAATCAGTCAACAATCCAAAGATTGATTTGAACACCACAGTGCTTTACTAGGCGTGGTTCTGTTTGGAGGTGATATGCCGTTGCCTTCCTCCGACCTTCGAACTCACTACAGTCGGGGGTTCGAATCCCCCATCGGGCATGGATATTTGTGCCGTCCTAGTTCGTAAGTAGTTCATAAGTAGTTTGTAAGTTTAGGGACTGGCGGGGATCGAACCCGCAACCTTTGGCTTTGTAGTCTGGCACTATACCACTGTGTAACCGCTCGGATTTTACGTTCAAGATAGGGAAGGAAATCGTCCGTGCCCTTTCTGAGGAACCATCCCGGCATTTGCCTGGAGTGATTTAGGAAAACCCCGGAAAACCTAAATCTGGATGCCCGGAGGTGGATTTGAACCACTTTCCTCCTGAATGCGAGTCCAGTGTCTTACCACTGCGCCACCTCGCTCGCTACATATACAAGGTAAATTAGGGCTCGTACATAAAGTGATTAGCTTTCCATAGTTCTGTTTGCTAGTGGAACAGAAAAGTAAATGACTAGTAGTGGTACAAGGTAACCTCCACCAAGGACCTACGGTGGACTGCGGAGTATGTATATGGATGTAGACGCAGTGTACTTTTCTGTTTCTTGTAATATGCATAATCACGTTGGCTTATGAAACAGAACAAAGATGGTCTAAGTTGTGGGGTACTGTTTCTGCCGAAAACGCTAAAATAACTTTTACTTCAGTGAAGACAGGTGGTGCGTAGAGGAGGCACTGACAGGATAGATGAACCAGCGCGCTTGACTGGAGAACGGTCCAGTCTGGTCGTCTCGGACAATGAGTGCGGGGACCAGATATAGCCGTGGCTGGCGACAGCTGGCCGGCCGTGTGTGTCGGCACACAATTCGCCCTGGCGCGGCCCCAGCGTGCCTTGACAAATGTCCGGCACTCCCACGGAGACATCAGCCCTCTCTCCTCTGGTGCCCGCTGGCCTCTCACAATACGCGTTCCTCCTCGTCCACCTGCAAACGAGGGCCGCAGCCCAGCAGGCCACATATGTACTCCACAAGACTTCTAGTGGCGGAGGGTACTCCCTGTTCTGTTCGTCAAGGGTGTGGTCTGCGGTCTACAGCACTGCAAGCTCTTTATAAAGGAGCAATACTGCCTATATTATCGCATTGCTCACCGATGCGGATAGACGCAATGGAGCCACAATACAACCGTACCAAAATTAATATAGTCCAACTGTTAATCAATTTAAGAATGGTCAAAGCTTACAGAACGACGTCCAGCGAAGCACCTTGTGTTTTATCAGGTCTCATGCCCATAACTCTTAAGATACAGTACATAGCCAAATATTACAACCTGGTCAAAACCAAAGACGCCAAACAGACAACCGACATCGCCCTATAGTACAGAAGCTGGGCACACCCGACAGACTTTACGAGGATAACTGAGAAGGACGCCAGCAAAAGCTACGCTGTTGAAGTATACACAGATGGAAGCAAGTCAGACGACGGAATGAGTTCGGGGATAGTAATATTTGTCAATAAGAGGCTTATTTACCAGATACAGCTAAAACTGTCTAATGAATGCTCAAACAATGAAGCGTAACAATTTGCCATCCTCAATGCTCTTGAGTTCATAAACAATCTTTCGAATACTGATACAACTGCAGTAATTCACGCCGATTACTTTGGACACTTTGCGAAATCCGACGAACCACAACTTCTTGATTGAAGAAATAAGATGTAAAATCAGAAGGTTGCAGAGACACAACTGGCTGGTGCATATCGAATGGGTTAAGGCACATCGAGGGATATGGGGAAATGAACTAGCTGACAACCTTGCTAAAAGAGCAGCTCGACACGACAATCCATTCAATACGCTACAACAAAATACCTACAAGTGCCGTAAAGAAGAAACTTCGAGAAGAGTTTAGGAACAAATGGGACATTGAGTGGCACAGAACAAAAAACGGGGGAAGCACTAAACTGTACTTTCCTACGATCCGACAACGTTTAACGATTAAACTTCCAATATCTCCGAATATTACAGCTATGCTAACAGGTCATGAGAAACTGAAAGCCTATTATCAGCGGTTCAAAATAATTGAAGACGGAACGTGCATATGTAACAGAGCTGTCCAAACTATTGACCACGTGCTTTTCGACTGCTGCAATTTATTGAAAGAGAGGGACCATCTCACGAAAATAAAAGCTGCAAAAAGAGGAGGATGGCCCGTCAGTAAATATGACTTGGTAAATAAGTTCACTACAGACTTTTACAGTTTTTGTAATTCAATAAGATTTCTTGATGTATAAAATCGTTTGTTCCTTTGTAAACCCTGTCAACTTATGTAACGTATTTGTGTTTGCAAAAATACCTATTGTAACCGCCTGAATCTAATCATCATGTAATGTTACTATGTAATGGGGCATGTTAAATAATAATAATAAAAAAGGGTGTGAGGTGAGAAAACTTCTCCGTTAGACTCCGTATGAGTCTGTAAAGGCTTACAAATAAAAAATATCGCCAGCGTTCTTATCAATTAGAATAATAATTCAATCAAAAGCTGTCTACTGATAAGATACTTTGAGTTGCACATGGAAAGTAAAAGTTTCATACGTAAAGTCTCTTCCACCAAACTCTCAGTCTTGCAACGATTGGATATCATCAGACTATCACGATGCTGTAGTTGACTCCACTGCACGTTATGCCCAAACTGCGTGGCCGCATAGAACAGGACTGAAACACTGAAAAATTACATTTTCAGGATTACTCAAATTAATAACCAAAGTCTCTCTACTCTATTTTAAAAGAGTTCATCTCTTTCGGCAGTCATTGGTCACATTGTTTTATCTGCACCCCAAGTGAAATGGTATTCCGGTGGAAAGAGTAAGCATTATAAATCAGAGAGGTTTAACTTTACATTCTTTGGGCATTGCTACATTCGAGCACACTACAGACACCGACTCCAATGTTCACATGTCGACAGGACGTTAAATCTTTAGATTTATTCCTTCTATTACCGTCATATCCGCAAATTTCCTGGGTTAAAAATAGTTGCAAGTAGTAATAGTAGTTATTGGAATGTATCCGTGTTTTCTGTTATGTTTGTCAATTTTCCTGGCCTATGGAAGTTTGAGTGACAAACGCTCATCTCCTTAGGAGTGATTTCATAAGTAAAACCAAGATAGTTTTGCATTACACTCAGAGCAGTTTTAATTTTAGTTTCTGCCCCGACACAAACTTTCCCCTGTGTCAGCACTCCACGTTGGCAGCTGTCTGTACCGCTTATGTTGGTCAGTCTCATTGCAATGTAGCCCACTTACCTTCCAATGAGGCCGAGGCTCTTTTGCATGTGCTGCACGACTTCCCTGAACTTCTCTCGATGAACTGGGCGTTACCAATCCTAAACTGCAGTGTTTTTCAACCTTTCCGAATATGCCACCCCCTTCCTAGTAAAAATACTTTGGAGCCCCCTTCCAAATAAAAATATTCTAGCGTCCCTCCCCCACCTTCCGTAACAAAACTATGTTATCTCAATGGAAACAAATTTAATCTCTCTTTTGCTCCAGCATTCTTTTAAATTCTTGGATGAAATTGTTTTGTGTATATTTTCGGAATGGAACACATTATCCTTTTCTTACATGATCAGACAGAAAAATATATTTTGCTTAACGAGTGTTTCATACTTCAATCAAAACGCAAAATCGAATTATGCTCATTGAGAAAGGTTCCACTATATAGACCACTAGCAAACCCGGAAACGCTTCGCGGTAGCTTCTCCCTACGTCTATCCCTTCCTTCCCCTTCCTCTGTCCATCTCCTCCTCCCCCTACCTTCACACCACTCCCTCTTACCCCACACCATATCCATCTCCTCCCCTTCCTCTCTGCGTCTATATCATCTCCCCTTTTTAAATCCATCCATACTCTGTCTTCTCCTTCCCAGCTCTCTGATCTTACGTATTGTTATTGCAATCGGGAACTTTATTGGGGATGGAAGTCAAAATGGATAGGTAAATCAATTGGAAACGGGTTATTAGAGAGACCACCACCGATAACATCATGGAGGTAAGAATAATATGGAGCGGCTTGTAAAGAAACAACGTTTTATGTTAAATCTGTCTGACAGTTTTAACTTTGTGTGCATAACGCCATCTCCGTTTATTCTAACCTCCTTGGCGTAATTGTTCGTTCTGTTACAGCGTATTTGGTCGGTAGGCGAGTAGCAAATGAATAATTCGATTGTTGGAGAATCGAGAAAATGATCCCAGCTGCAAGCGTACTTTCAGTTTTTCTCAAAATCTGATATAATACGCGGTCAAACAGGACAAAAAGTATCCTATGTCCGTCTCCTGCTTCTAAGCTACCTCCCCACCAATTTCGAGCCAAATCGGTTCCGACGTACTTAAGTTATAAATAGTGTAACAAATACGACTTTCTTTTATATATTGTAAAGCAGCAGATCTTTCTTTTTGGAATTTTCCCAAATCAGTTGTTGTATCATGTTCTTTTATCTGCCTATGATTCATGAAAATAGTTTTCAGACTTTGCGCTTATTCATCATCAACAGACGGTATGTTAAAACAATTTATGATCAATGCACGATTAATGTCACACAAGGAGCTCCGTAATTTTAACATTAAATAAATTAAACTTAGGCACAGCCTTTGTATTACTGAACCCGTAGTTATTTAATGGTGCAAGTACTTCCTCCTGTGACGGTGACTCTTGAGCAAGACTTTGCGCCGCGCGGGAGTAGCCGAGCGGTCTGGAGCGCCACGTTAAGAATCGCGCGGCCTCCCGCGTCGGAGGTTCGGGCATGGATGTGTGTGTGGTCCTTAGGTTAGTTTAACTTAAAGTAGTTTGTAAGACTAGGAATTGATGACTAACGTAGTTTGGTCCCGTAGAATTACAAACATTTGAACATTTTGAACAAGACTTTGCAAGCCTCCTGGGGGCCGCGACCCACATGTTGAAAAACACTGGTCTATATTGTAACTGATTTTGCTTTCCGATGATATTTCTGTTCCGCAATCTCCCTATCAGTTGTCACCACCTAAGAGAAGACGCTAGAAGTTCTCATAGCTGTAATACTGGTTGAAGGTGTTATTGTGCCATCGACCTCGCATTTTTGGTTGCAAAGAATAAAGGCACTTTTCGTCCTATAGTTGACTATCACGCCCTCAACCACAACGTAGTTTTGGTGCCACTACCTGATTTACGTGTATCATTCTCTTGGTTTTCAAGGGCCTATTATTTCTCAAACTTTTAACTGAATCAGACTTATTACCAGATCCACTTGTCTGAGGAATCTAAGGCTGTCACTGCATTCCGCACTGATTCCAATTTGTACGAATTCAGTTTGGTACCCTTCGATCCTTTTACCGGGGCGGCAGTTGTTGACTTTATGCTAGATGACATAAGGTTTAAATTTGTGTTCAGCTACCTTCACGATGTTGTTGATTTTGGTAATTCTTTCTCCAAACATCTTGAGCATTTGCAACTGGCCGTAGACAACTTCAACGAGACTGGTCTTGCAAAGCTCCTGCTCTTATGATTATCCCAAAGTAATCTTAGAAACAGCAGGTTGCGTGCAATACGTTTACACTAAAATAGTTCCGTCTATTGCGCGGCTCCTAACCACTTCGCCTAATCACTCAAGAATACCCAAATAATACCGCACCCCTCCGAGAGGATTTAACCATGTGTTTCCTAATGGATAATGGTATCAGCTTTTTTACCTTTCGTTTCTCGAAGATTTAATACTTGTTGAAACACTATAGACCACACAATTACAGATGCTGAAGGTGACGTTTACTTTACTGAAGTACCAACAAACTTAGAAATAATTACGGTCGCTAGCCGAATTAGGTATAACAATGTTTTGACTGGTTTAATAACCTTTAACATTATCTATATGAACGAGTCTATAACTTTGGAGTAAGCACACAAAAGAGGAAATTCTGAGATCACTAAACATGCACTCTATTATGAAAAGTAACTTTGAAAATAAATAATTTTATGTATAAATTTTATATTCATATAGTGAAAAATAAATCTCACTGCTATCTACACTGTTACTGAGAATCTAACAAGTTTTTAAGAAATATTTATAATCGTAAATTGTAGGCCTAAAATTGCTGCATACATTAGCACTAGCAAATCTATTAATAGTTAGAGAAACTGCACTCTGTTATATATTATACACTTTAGTAGCGTAATACTTTCTCTACATTGGCTGTGCACTTTAATTAAACATAACTTTGTTTTATCATGCAGAAAAGAGAAATGTAGTCGTAACTCTCATCAATTTTGTGACCTACATTAAACAAACCGTAACCTTACTTTGTCTAATTAAATAACGCGGTCATCAATCTGTGTAGATGTTTGCAACATGAACCAGTCCTTATCTCGTAACTATTCCTACTGTCAACTTTAAAAAAACCTCAATGTTAGTAACTATAGTGCAAGCAATTAATCAGAAATAAGCTCACTATAATGCAACATCTCAACAGAATCTACGACGCACCCACAAAAAAAAAATCTTTTTGTATCAAATATTCAAAGTTGATTAAATTACTTTTATGAATCACTCAGCATGAAAAATACATTGGCAGACTAAGAAAGTTATTACATGGTCACAATCCTGACACTGTCTCTAAATATTTTACTTAACAAGATTGTTGTTTATGGTCACTAATTCTCACTTGCATTTACTTTTTATGGATCAATAAATTATAAATACTCGTTATAAAAACTGTTATCATGATTTGAACCTAGACTGCATTATGAACTTCACACGAAATTCAGTTCAAATCACTGTTATGAAAATAACTGTCAATTATCTGAAAAATTTAGCATCATTTTACTAAATTATCAAAAGTTCAATATTTATTACTTACAAGGTTAGGAGCCTACATATGCTTAGATATTATTAACAACACACTTCAATGTGAGTCTCTGGCTGTGCTTTGCCTGTGTTCGCAATGACATGCAAGTACGTGGCCTGTTGTGGTGAGATTTTACAAGTGTTGGAACACCCAGTGATGTGGCCTCTAAACTCTTCTTACGTCGCAATTTTATAACTATTCAGCCGCCAGATTACGCACCACTTTCCGCAACGTGCAGTGCCCGTCAACCGAGGCCATTTTAATAAAGTTCTGAAGTTCTTGCAATATCGGCCTTAGTATTCCAACATCACCACACCGCTTCCACAGAGTACTGTTAACCCTCAGTAACTCAAGCCCAGCACTCTCACTCAACTAACTTACGCGCTCGATCTGAGGCGTGCAACCACGATCCACTTTCCGTTTCGAATAGCATCCCACAGGCTTTTCCTTTACACTGACATTTACAAAATCCCCAAGCTAGATTCGCTACAAAAAATTGCCTAGGAGTTCCTCCACACTGAAGAAAGGATCATTGCCCGTCATCGGCTTATTGCATAATTTAGGTATATGTGTTATGTGTTTGGGACAAAAGTGCGGAGGCACTCCTTGACCCTTACTCTTACAGGAATAGGTTGCAAAAACCCACGAGTTGGTTTTAGCGGGCGAGGAAAAGTTGAGGAATTGTATCAGACGGGAGGCGTGCTTGAGTAGTCCGTGCAGGTATAATGATCGCTGTGTCTCCAGTTTTGCCGGGCGCCGTGGCTCAGCGCGCCCGGTCTGAGGGCTGAACGTCCTCTGTAACAAAAAAGCTGAGCCAAATTATCAACGAACGACCAAGTACGAACAATAAAAACGACCGCAAATCATAGATCTACCTAAAAAAATAATAAAAAAATTAAAAAAAACTGTGGTGCAGGATTAGCGCTACTGCCCAGCAAGCAGGAGACCCGGGTTCGAATACCCACTGGGTTCACATTTTAACTTTACCCACTCGCAGTTAATGTCGTACATTACGTGAAAATGAATAGATAATAACTCCAGGATTATATATTCATAGCTTGCGAATTAATATTTTTTATTATGCCAATTACATTAGCAATTGTTTTCTTTTATTTAATTTTCATATTGAGAATGAAATTAGCTGTTTTCGGTCGACTTTTGCCATCATGGTAGAAAATTGTCACGAGAGATATGGAGACAACACTCAACTACTAGTTTCTCCGAGTCAGTTGAGGCTTGTATAATGAAAATTTTAAAGAGTATAATAAAAAAAATTGGTACCTCAAAAACTTTCTACTTTCTACAATAGATTCAACAATTTGCCTACTAACTGCTTATCGAATTTATTACTGAACCTAATAATGATGAAAAATATTTAGACATCAAGAATACATGCAATAAAATAAATATTGATAATTAATTTTCCAACAGAATTTCGCTCGTCTCGAGTGAAACACCTCAACTGTACCCACTTGTAAAAATAACGGTTCCCTGGTTACTATAGAAAGGAATTCTCTATTAATTTACCAACACCAGCTGAACAATGGTTGAGGTGTAGTCCTACACCTCATACCAAATGTTCATGATTAAGGTGTCCAGTAATTCAGAGTCCCTAAGCAGAAACAATTATACCTTTCATACAATGAGGGCTTTCACGATCGTATGTCATAACTGTTGATGATTCTTCCCGGTTGTTTGGCCGTGGACCGTGATACATTTCCGTTCCTGGCTACGCCGGACATACTCTTTTGTACCTCTTGGCGGTACTGAGTCTTGCAAGACTCGCCACCGCCACATACACCTCTGATGATGTCCAGCGCGTGAACGAAAGTCAGGAACGGAAATGTTTCATGGGCCACGGTCAAACAACCCGGAAGAATAATTAACAATAATTAAATTTTTTTGTTTCAGTTAGTTTCCACAGAATTGGAGAACGGAAATATCAGTCGTTGCACTGCCTCAACAGACAAAAAAGATCGAAATTCCAGTGCGTCGATAAGGGGAGGAATCATACTGATACCCATCCTCTCGTCCTGATTCTCCCGTTGTCTTTCAGCGCTGCTACTGTCTTGCTGTGGTTGTTAAGAAGCCATACTGTTGCTTTAAAACGATGAAGTTGAAAAACAGCGGCATCCTAAGCGCTTGTAATGCAATCTTTTTCAGTTTACAGTTTGAAATAGTGTTAGAGTGCAACTCAGTTGCTGGTCTGAATGAATCTCTTCTACTGGCGCTCACCCGAATCCCCCACTCCACTCAAATAAGAGTGAACTGTACACACCACTGTTGGAAACGATATTGATACTTCTACCACGTTAATCACGGAAAGCAGCGAGTGCATTTCTTTTTACAATAACGTTTACTACATCATATTATCGTGTAAATATGATAATTGGAAAACATTTATATTTAAAAATCGTTTACAATAGCCCATATAAAATTTCTTGCCCTAAGGCTGCAGGAGATTATCTTAAGGAATTTTCTTCATTTCCTATCCCTTTATGCTATTTATTTGTTATAGGTTCGAAACTGTTTGGAAGGTGTGATCATTGTAATAATCAGTAATTTCTTTTGAAACTACTATTGGAAACAGCTGTAGGCAAACCTAAAGCACTTCCCACAGCTGTGTTAATCCGTTCGGGGGCGATTTTTCAACAATTTCAATTTAAACAATTATTTTCAACACTATATTTCAGATGTTATAGAGTCATTATAAACATTTTGGTACACAAGCAACAATTTACTGTCCAATAATGAAAATAAGAAATGGCCACATTTTGTTCACGATGAAAAACAGGCCATATACGAGAAAATATACTATAATACACAAAGAAATGTTACACTATCAAGAATTTTTTCTTTTTAGTTATTCTGGAGCAAGTCCATGCATTCTGGGAAAACTATCACATTACATGTTTTGCAAATACGTCTGGATCTTCTTTTGCAGTATTTACCCCTGCACCAAAGGGGATTCTTGCGTTCCTTCTTTGCAGCCTTATTTCTGCAGAACATCCAGGGCGATTCCTTTTCGTGAAGCTGTGTCTGGTTAGATGTGTGTGATGGTCTGCCCCACTTCCTTCGCTGAATTCAAAGCTCTATAATTGTTGTTGCAACTGACGCCTCGATTCCACAACGCAAATAGAAATATATGACTCTTTTGAAAAATCCAAATGTTGTTTGTGTAGCTTATGGGACTTAACTACGGGGTCGTCATAAAACTTCTTGCTCATCACAGTGTGAGGATAGTGAGCCGTCGCGGTGAAATGGGCGAGCGGTCTAAGACGCCTCTCTGCAGGTCTCCCTGTCGGAGGTTCATGTCCTCCCTCAAAACACGCGTGCGTGTGTGTGTGTGTGTGTGTGTGTGTGTGTGTGTGTGTGTGTGTGTGTGTGTGTGTGTGTGTGTGTGCGCGTGCGTGTGTGTGTGTGTGTGGGTTGTCCTTATGTTAGCTTAAGTAGTTTGTAAGTCTATGGATTGATAACCGCAGTAGTTCAGTCCCACAGATTTATGAACATTCGAACATTTGATAGTGTGCCATCATCCGGTCAGTCTTGTCTATTCCAGCCATAAATTTGTTGTAGCATGCTACAGTCTGCTTGTCAAGTCATGCGCGAGCAGACATGTCCCCACTCTACCACCAGGTACGTCACGAGTTCCTTCTACAGGATGTCTCAATACGCTGTACCACCGTTCTTATTCACGCGGCCTTTCAATCAGAGTTAATTCTGTGTGCACATACATTCGTACGTCCTTTATCTATCTATACATCTTATAAAATTGGCTGTATGCATATGTACGTTCCACAGCTCCTCCTAAACGGGGCGCTTATAACCTCGATGTTGAGCGCGATCGCTGTCGCGGTAAGAACCACCTACGACATACGTCACGAGATAAGACGTCATAAACAATGCCATTCGTGGAAACTGGTCGCATCATGATCATGCAATTATATTCTAATTATGCTCCTAAACTAATGAACCGATTTCGACCGAATTTGGTAGAAATATGGTTGCAAAAACCACCTACGATACATTGTTCATACGGCATTATGTCTACTATTTGAGGATGAGAGCACTTGTGTGTGTGTGTGTGTGTGTGTGTGTGTGTGTGTGACTTGCTATAAGCTTTACACATAATTTCAAATATTTACGAAATTTTTTCTCGCTAATAACCAAAAGAAAATGATGAAAGGAAAAAGAGTTTATCGCGTACTACTTTTCCGATGTTTTTGATGTATATCTACGGAAGGATGGTGGTTTAAATCCACCTCCGGCCATCCAGATTTAGGTTTTCCGTGATTTTCCTAAATCACTCTAGGCAAAAGACAGGATGGTTTCTATCAAAGGGCACGGCCGCGTTCCTTCCCCATCCTTAGCCAAACAACCCGAGCGTAGGCTCCGCCTCTAATGACCACGCTGTCGACGGGGCGTTAAACACTAAGCTTTCTTCCTCCTATATCTACGGCATTTGGCATTATATTGCAAGTTATTACTTCTACACTGTAAATTGTATTCGCGAGACAATTCACAGACAGTACACATACATACTACTCAATATTCCGTCATTTAAGTCATGAGATATGAAATCATAAACAATGTGGTGAATATAAAACCGCATCATCACGCACGAGGTTTCGATTTACTACGTCTTTACTACTGACACCATTCACGGCATTTTTGCAGACATTAGGTCATATACCTCTGAATGTACATCATTTAGGATATATGACGTCGTAAACAATGAAATTTCCGAATAACTGCTACATCATACGCTACTTTCCCACATCTCCTCCTAAAATAATGGACAGATTTCAACTAAATTAATACACATATTGCCTAAAATCATACAACAATCGTTATGAGGTTAAAACTTCGTATGACACATAGTCCAGGAGATATGACCTCGTAAACAGTGACTCGCCAAAAACTTTCCCATCACTTGACACGTGATTTAGAGACTTCATTCATCCACTATTTATTCACCACAGACAGTTTCCTAACATTGCACCCTACAAATATTGAAAACTATATTATTGTGGGACACATAGTCAAGGAAATATGGTGTCATAAGTAGTGAGCTGCATGAAAACGAAACTTAAATGAACAGATAGTAAGGTAGAAGCCGCTGGACACAAAGGGAAGAAAGAAATGGATTAAATATCGTATATACTGAAGTTTTGAATTAAATTAATGTGATACATCATTCGTATTTCAATACTATTTTTCTTTCTTTAGATACTGATCTTATAATTTTGTACATTATGCCAATTTCTTTGTTTTACTGTTTCATAATTTCTAAGTTGTTTTCACGAATACATTGTAAGAGTACACCTGTCGCTGTATCTTACTGTTTGATTTAACGTAATATATATATATATATATATATATATATATATATATATATATATATATATATATATATATATTGTCTTAAATTTGTTTATTTCATGTATTTTTCATTTCTTGTATGCTAGATATATTTCTTATGTAACGACATTTCCTATATTGATTCAATTAATGTAAACATGTACTGTGTGTGTAAACCCGCATGAATGCACGGACAGTCTTATGCTGTAAGTTGGCAATTCGCCAGAGAAAATGTTGAACCTGTTGTAAAGACTGTCTTTGGTACAGAAGTAGTAGCTGTGAGTGTCGCGCTGCTGAAGCAGTCGCGGAGCGGACTCGCTATAGTAAGCACATAAATGTTTTGTTGATGGTGCAGAGGCACGGTAGGCGCAGTGTGGCGCGAATTTAATGCAATTTCAATAAGCCTGAGAGACGTACTGTTTAATGTATTGAAGGAAGTGCGAAACAAGTTTATTTATACTCGAAAGTGATCAGTGTAATCCTTTTTTCATGTGTGCAAGAAAAGTAATTGTTTGGTTATCAAGTCTATTGTCACCGAGAGTGATCGTTGTTGTAATCACGGAGATTAGGTGTATCGAGGTGATATCAATGCATGGAGATTTCAGCCAGACGAGCTGAACAAAGAGTTGTCGATAAAAATAATGTGAACCAGCAGTAAGAGTACCTATTGTAATCATATCTGTCTTGTATGGACTTCACGACGAAGACGACGAAAGCAGATGAGTACTTTTGTAACATTTTATTTTGTATGCATGTAAATGTAGTGTCAACCCAATCAGAATTTTGGTTCAATTATACATGACTTATTTTGAAACCAGTCTTAATTTTGTAAGTAGTTGTAGTCACCCCATTATCTCCATTATTAGATTATGTTGATTATGCAAACCTGTACATTGACTAACAAGTTCAATCATTTTCAAAGTAATTACGATCAGCTCTAAAGAAATTGCTAGACGAGTAAAGAATTGCTAAACGTGTTACAACCACAGAGACTAGTAATTAAAGTGCAGTGCTGTTCTAAGTTTTGCAACCAATTATTAAGCCAAAGATTTTAACTTGCAAGAGAGTTTGCAAGTAAAGTAAAGTTGGTTTCATCTATGTAGAAAGTAACCAGGCTAACAGTAGTCAAAGTATTATAGTTGATTAACCAGACTTGACGGAAGTATTTTTTTTTTTTTTTTTTTTTTTTTTTTTTTTTTTTTTTTTTTTTTTTTAATGAAATACTTTAAATGCCAATTTCTGCTCAGCCATTTACACGCATACGCTACCCAGGCCCTGGAACCAATAAAAAAAGAATAGTTCACGTAAAGTTTTATAAGGAACTTGAATGCTTTAAACAATTTTATCAAAATTATTGGGAACTTTGACTGAAGCTCATTGCACCACGGAGTTTCACTGTACTGAGCTATTATCATTGCAATCAGAGTCTATCAGCTATTACGATTTTGATTATAACACGAACACGCCATCACCACTACATGAATTCTGACACATTTATTAGTGAAGTTGTGCTGTTCGTGAATCGTAAGAGGTACTAGTTGGAGCCTGTAGTCAATGCTAAGTCAGATAGGGCCAAGCTTAATTAATTACCACAGTGACTGTTTCAAGTTAATTAAGATCATTTTTTTATTCAAAATTTTTACTTTCACTGCGAAAGTGTTGTTGCGACCCATTAGTTGTGATTTGCTATCAACATTCAATAACGAAATTATTATTACTAGAGTATATTATTACGTATTCTGAATTTTGAGATTTTTTGACTACCTCCAACAGGCAATCTTCTTACAACATGAAGATGAAATCTTTTCCGAATAGTTATTTTCGTTTCTAATACGACTATAAGACTTGAAAAATTGATATGTACCCGGGCAATAGCAGATTTAGCACCTTTTTTATAATGACTTGTTTACCGTTATATTGTTCTAGATTACAACATTGTAAAATAAATTACCTCATCACTTGAACGGAACTAGTAAGTCAAGATACATACATATTTCGTACAAATATAGAACAGGCTGATTTATACTGAAGTAGCGCAGTTATTCTGTGGAACTTTATTCTCCCGCTGTGTTCCGTTTCATTTTGCCAAGCCCACTACGAGTAAATCAAGCATTTACTTTCGTCGAAAGAAAACTTTTTTATAATTGGATAATTCATAGTCCCGCTATATTCCCCTGTTGTACGGGAAAAACACATATTTGGATCCAATATTGATTACAATAATTCTCTTCATTTCACTAATTATCCGTGATGGCATCGACGCCAGTAATTTCTATATATAATGTTGATGGCTATCTACTTTTCACCCATAGAAAAAGAACTTTTTGCCCTTACTTCCTTATTTCAATCTAATATATACATCGACAGACAATTAAATCTGTTGTCTCTACCAGAACCTCTTCCACGTAAATCCTAGGCCTACTTCACGCACCGTCTTGAGTTGAACACCTTTCTACCAAAGATAATGCACTTTCTGTTACACACCGTAACTTATGTAACGCTGCACCCCTTTTTGATTTATGTGGAAGTTTTCGTCGTCTGTGAAATTTCCCATTTCGTGAAACTGTCTACACGATAGGTCTCCTACGAAAGTTACCAGTGTTCTTTCCTGGCCACTCCAGTAAACAATGTAATCTGCAGTCACTATCTTTTCTTATTCGTTCTATTGTCTATAGGCTGTCGCCTGTATAAAGTGCAGCCCTTTTGCTGGCGCTAGTGATAGCAGCCAATAGTATTTTGTGTGATCCTCTTTAAAGCGCGCTGTAATCACATTAGAGACGATGGAACGCTCGTAGTTTTAAGATAGCTCTTCTTTCTGTTTCGTGTATGTTCTTGCGAAGTAGTAAACCACCACATTTATCCATCGCCTCTGAATAATTAAATACACAAACTGATCTGACGCTGTTAACTGAAGTCAGGTGAATCGAATCGACTTGTACCGCCGGATGCTTCGCTACACCCAGAGGCAGGTAACTGCCGACTGATTTCTGGTGCCCCTGTAGTGTTTTCGCAGAATTCTTCCGGTAAAAGCCACTCAAACTTGTCTGTCGTCAATTACAGGTCTAATAAAAATATTAACTTGTCTCGTGGTTAAATGACGTCAGCGCCTCGACAAAAAAATCACCTTTCTACTGGTCACGGAAAATCGGTAGTAGATGCTGTTTAATTTAAAAATAATACACAAGATGCTCCTTTACTCTCCAAGACCACGCTGATGTGAATGTTGTCACTGCACTTTTTTGACGGTGATTACCTTAGAAATGTTACTGACCAAATTCATTGTTTTTGGAAACATCAACATTACCTATTTATTTTTAATTTTCGCATCTGACATTTATTTTTCATTATTATTAACGCATCTGACTAGCTTGAAATTAAACTCATTCTGAAATTAAAAGTGATAACCTTTTCAACACATTGCCTGTTGACAATAACAGAAATTTTTACGAAAAATAATTTCCTGCTTTTACTAATCAAATTCTAATATTCTTTCTGCACACTCGAAAATGCACTTCTGGCTATGGAACTTTGAAACACATGAAATTAGACAGATTTTACATTTGTAAATCAAAGTGGGGTAAGATTATACTTTCTTATTACAATAATATAGCTGAAGTTTATTTTACTACTTTATTCAGTACTGAGAAATTAAAACATTGTTATGCAAAATTCTAAATTCTTGTCAATTTTCTTTACACTTGCAATGCAAAATTACATATACAAAATACCTCACAACAATACGTACTCGGTAAGTGATTCTTTCACTACCGAAAATAGGTACAAAATTTCTTTATAGCAGTTACAGATAATATCAATCAGTGTCTGCCATCCCTGCAGGTCAGACAATTTCACTATTCAGAATCTCAAAATTGGAAACAGTGTTTGCCGACACTGCGGATCAGACGACCTCTCTGAACGACGCCAAAGACTACATTGTTCGTCTCCGGTCAACCAATGACCTCTGCGAGACGAGCCAATGATATTATTACACCTCTGTATATCTTTGGCGCGTAGCAGCAACCTACTACCAACTTCATTATTTTTGTGCCAAGGACAAACAGACGTCTTTCACCACTTCGCCCATCAAGAGCGCTTCTCGGCCCTGGGTTTACAGACACGCTACACAGCATATGACCTCACTGTTTCTGTGCAGAAATGGCTCTTGATTTCTCATATTTTGACAGTATCAGTTTCTGCCGTTCTAGCAAAGGGGAACAATGTTTCTTCGTAGGCATTGCACAACTGATATATTTTCATTAGCTGTAGCAGTAGACATTGAACCTCGGCGTGATTTTATTAGAGATTTGTTGTTAGTCAGCTTAATCTCTGCTTCTTCAGTCTGTTCGGCCTTATACTCCCCGAAAAATTCATATTCTTTCTTTTGCTTCAGATAACAAAGAAGTGGGATAATTGTGAACAGATTGTCAAGAATTAGTTTGTAGTTCTTCCCATCTAGCCCTTCGTACATTCTTAGAACAGTATTCTCAGTAGGACCAAGGTTAGGGAATCGCGCAGCTGTGGAGGTCGGGGACAGAAGTAACAGGGAACGAAAGTCACTAGAAAATAGGCTCATAACCCGAAACCTAGGTCCTGCAAAATGAAATACATTTTGCGAAACAAGGTAACAAGTGTGGTTCAGTTTATTTATTTGAAAGTGTTTCCCAAAGAACGAACAGTGGAATCAATCTATATAATTTTAGAGAAACTAAATTTAATTGTTAGGAAAACCTTACAAATCGAACACTCCATTTAGTTTCATACATTTATAGGAAACTAATAAAAAAGTGCAATATGCAAAAAATTACGTTTGTCTCGGTCTTCCCAATTATTTCCCTGTCTCTTCTTTAGTATATATAAAAATGTTACATATCAATCTGAACTAGACTGTAAACATGATTTGAATCCCCACTTTTTCGATTTAGACTTTATATGGGCTACTGTTTTGCTCCGCTTCTACCGTTGAAGGAAATAATCATTTCATCTACTGAAACTCTGCTGTAGTTATTGCCTCTGAGAATGTCCGTTTCGGCATGTCCAGAATGGGTTACAACTTTACATAACTCTGATTCTTATCTACAAGGCTTTCACCATTGTCAACAATAACATTTTTTTTTATTTTCTCAAGTCTCTTTAATGGCATTATTTCTGCTATAAGGTCCATCCTCAAAACTGCGTTAGTACGTACGATAGTTAGGATACTTTAAATATGTCAAGAAAAGAAAAACAATGAATTCCACTTAGGGAAACAGAGAATACACTGTTTAAAAAAGCATACCCTGTTGACTATCTCTAACGTCTACTGTTTCAGTAGTAAAAATACGGTCTCCTTTCTACTGAAGGAGCAATAATGCTTTTGAAAGCACCGTAGAATACGACAATGTTGACAACTAAGTCATTGTCCTTGTCTAGATACCAGATGATGCGATGAGATGATGTAGAAGTGAAATTGTGCACTATTATCCTATATTTTAACGTACAGCGTTAAATGTAAACACGGCAGATGTTAACATCTGCTGTTCAAATTGATGACATGGAAGACATTGTGCTAGAGTGACAACTAAGAAAGTACTATATGAACAAATCGAAATATTTGTGAAAAGATTATTATTTATGTATATCCCAAAAATGGATAAGGTTATTTCTGTTACATTGCATCCCAGCAGAGAGACATTTAAAAAATGTATAACCACCTGACTATGGGCAATAGGCCGAAACCGTTCATGGTATAAATAAACATTTACAGTTATGACTGCTAGCGGAAATTATCCCATATTCTATAATTGACACAGACAAGGAGTTCTATTGCATCCATTATCCATAAATGATACTATTGGTACTGAACCGACGTGTAGCTTCCTGGACGATTGGAACGCTGCCATCGCTGTAACAAACACGATAAGGGGGAAAAAAGTTCAGAAGTTTGTAAGTCTATGGGACTTACGGGAGCTTGTGGTAAAATTACGGAATTCGTTATTCATTTTAGTACTTTGGCAACAAACAATAGTTTCAGATAGGCTATAACGCAATAACATACCCTTTTATCATCAGTTTTGCACAAGCAGTAGGGTAAGGTGGTACAGTTGCGATCATTTCGGACAAATCTTATTGGAACTAAGTATGGCACTTGTTCTAGGTTGCTAATGAATATGCAACACAACTATTAGACAATTACAAATGTTGGTATAAACAAAAAAAGGTTACAGAATTGAGAAAAATCGATCGAAAATGTACCACACTAGGTACAATTGCGATTACTTCTCGGTAAAATTTTGATCACTGGCATCTTCCACATAAAAAGCACTTTTTCTCTCGGTCAACAAACATAATCGTGGTACCAAACTTTGCATTTTGGCAGCCAATCCAGTCATCCTTAACTAGAAAATTTATAACAGCGCGTCAGACTAAGTAGCTTCACTTTACCTCTTAACAGGAAAAAAGTTATATCTCCATAGCACAAAGTGGTGTATTTGAAAAGATAGAAGGAGCTATAGAAACCTGCTAGACTACAACGCCACTCAACGGCAAGTGCTACCAACACTACGAGACTGACAAATTATGTTGATCGGAAATGTACGTACCTATATCGAATTTGCACCACCTTACCCTATAATTTATTCAAACACTGTTGTAGAGCCTCGATAAATTCAGTACGGTTGGAGCGTAAACTTGTAATTAGGTTGCGATTTGGTGTAGTACTGTTCATGCTGTTATGTCGTTAACGAGTGTACAGCTATTAATGAGTAGCCCTTAAATTAACGATCGCACATTTTTAGTCTGTTTCCGACATAGGTAAACGAATTTAAAGGTCAATGTAATTGATTCGTCTAATATCACATATTTATTTTTTAGTAGGCGCCATCTCGCGTCTTAACAATTATTTTTATACAATTAAGCATAAAATGGAGATTTTTACTGACAATTTTGGAAATATATTCTGGCTGAGGCCCCTCGTACACCCCACCCCTTCCTTCCAATCCTTGCTCCATTACGGAAAGCTTCTTTTCAAACTTGGCATCTCTGCTTACCTACTGTGATTTCAGTTTCTAGGATTAACTTAAACTAACCCAAGGACAACAGACAGACACATGCCCGAGGGAGGACTCCAACCACCGACGGTAAGGCAAATGCGCACTCCACTGCAAGGCGTCCTAGAGCGCTCGCGATACTCACTACGTTTCCATGCAGCACATCTTCCGGAAGACGAAAACCGATTTTCGTAAACCCTTTTTCGCTGTCGTGTTTACATGGCATAGCCAGAATCGGATTTCCTAGCCCACTTAATATGGCGGCTGAAAAACAGCTCATTCAGTTCCTGATTTAGTATGCACAATCGCTATTTTTCTTTATTTAAAAACACAGATTTATGTTGACGCTAATATTTATACGTCTATTTCACATTGGAAAATATCACTCTTTCCATATGCGGAGGAAATTCTTAAGAAGAAAACACAATCTGACAAGGCAAGAACGCTTCAAAAACGGTTGCGTTTACATGGGCACGAAAATCGATTGTGAAACTGGAAAACCGCTTTAGAGAAGCGGATTTTCCAGAATCGATTTTGGAATGTTCACGTGACCAACGAAAAGCGGAATTGGGAAATCGGTTTACGAAAGCCGGTCTTGGGAGCCCATGTAAACGGGGTGACTGACTGTCACACCAGGATAGCACGGCCGTGAAGGCGACTGCTTGCCACGTCTCTGGATAGGACAGAGGTGGACAGTCTACACGGACTGGAGTGCCAAGAAAAACGTTAAGTGGTTAGTATCGACAAGGTGGCCTAGAACAAACTCCCTACCTAGAAAAATTCTTCGTTTGTGTGGCCATAATGTCCGTAGTTGCTTTCATAATTATGAATAGCAGTGATTTTCCGTCTTTGCAACTACAATAAAAATGCGATTTTTTCTCACCAGACGCGTTTCGTTTTATTGAATGTAAAACATCTTCAGTGGTCTGTAATAATAGAAATCTACAGTTTGTTTTGTGTTTAGATCGAAAACAGTTCTTCGAAAATGTGTTTCAAATGTTTGTAGAGCTTATGGGACTTAACTACGGGATCATCAGTCCCTAAACTTACAAACTACTTATCAACTAGCTAATACTAAGGACGGCACAAATATCCATGCCCGAGGGGGGGATTCGAACCCCCGATATTAGTGGCCGTGCAGACCGTGACTGGAGCGCCTCAGTCCCCTCGGCCACCGCGGCCGGCAACAGTTCTTCAATGACCTGAAAAGTAGGCCCAATGTTTGGTACTTACGGAAATTTTGTCTTCTTTTAGCTTCACATCATGGAATGCCGGTCTGTTTAATCCAATACCGCCGGTTCTTCATGCTGTGTCGTTTTCTCACTACTTTCACTGTCACTGTTTCACTGTTCATAGTTGTTTTCCACAGATCAGAAGTGTTTGTTTTTGTTTTTAATGGTTCTGCTCTGCGTGTTCAACTCAGAACCAGTAAACAGACCGGCATTCCATGATGTGAAGCGAAAAGAAGACAAAATTTCCGAAAGTACCAAACATTAGGCCTACTTTGCAGGGTCCATTTAAGAACTGTTTTCAATCTAAACACAAAACAAACTGTAGATTTCTATTATTACAGACCACTGAAGATGTTTTACATTCAATAAAACGAAACGCGTCTGGTGAGAAAAAATCGCATTTTTATTGTAGTTTCAAAGACGGAAAATCACTGCTACTCATAATCCCCACCTAGAGATTGCTATGCTGAGTTGGGGCATTTCGCGCTGTGTGGATCCCAGCTGTATATTGAGCCGTGCCAGCACCACGTCGTTGGCAACAGCTGTGGGTGACAAGTGTCTGCGGGCCGTGGCCACCCGGGTGGGGGGAGGAGGGGGCGGTGGGCGTGGCGGCCGCTATTGGTCAGCGGGCCGTCTGTTGCCGCGGGTTACGCAACGGCAGCGGCGGCGAGGGCGAGGGCGTGGGCGGGGGCGTGGGCGCGCGCCGCCGTGCTCTACCGGCTGCCGGGGGGCCGGCCCGGCGCCGGGGGCGGGCCGCGCACGCGCGCTGCCGCCGCGGGGGCGGGGCCGCGCGCCGCCAGCCAACCGCCGGCCGCGGCCGCGCAGAGCCACGCCCCGCCGCGCCGCGCCGCGCGGCCCGCGCCGCGTTTGCAATGAGCAGAACTGGGCTGCCGGCCAGCTGAGGCGTTCCGCGCGCGACTCCCACTATTTGGCCGCGCTTGTCGTGACGCAGCCAGACTACCAGTGTCCAGCGTGCGGGGGCGCGCGGGGCACCTTACTGCGCAGCGAACCGCATATGGTAACAATGACGGATTGCGACATTTAGGAACTGGAGCATAGACAGTGATATGCCCTTTCCTCAGTTAGCGAGTATTGGTGCAACCTATTGGCGTCCATCGTGTTTTATTCATTTATTTTGTCGCTCTCGCCCCTCTGCCCATCTCCCCCTACCGCTCGACGTCGCTCACTTTCGGCGCCCTACCCCTCGGCAGGGGGAGTATGTTGGCAGCGACTGCCGCCAGGGAGAGCCTCCGCCTCCAATTTGCTCCCTCCTAGTTCTGGCTTGTATAGCAACGCCGACCCCGAGAGATGTGGGAGGCATAAACTGGCGTGGATAATGCCGTTTTTGTCTGAACTGACGCACTGTTAATGTTTTTCTTCTAAAAGAAACTGTCAGGTGCGTTGCATCCGTGTTAGTACGTGACATTAATGAGGAGCATCGTTTCAAATCGTATTATGTCCAAAAAACTAAACCTTACAGAAGAAGCAAAAAACTGATTACTCATAACCTGAGTAACATTTCACAAATTTTAAAATTTCGCAAGTTGTTTTATTTGATTTATACTTCTAGGTCGGCCTACATAAAAAAGTAAAATAAATTTCCTGTTGAATTCTACAGATTTAAAGAAAATGTGTTGGATTTAATGTGGTGAGATTCAATAATTTGTAAAATATACAAATAAAAACGACTACTAACGTAAATAGGCCTACATAAGTCAGTATTTATTTTTGTTTCTTTATGGATTAACATTAAGTGCCTCAGATTTACGTTGATGGGCATGTTTTGTTTTTTTCTCCTCTTTCGGCTTTCCGTTGAATTATCTCCAACAGCAATTTCTTTCTCCGTAATCGGAAAACTATTCTCTTACACAAAGTTCAAAATATAACTGTGATTATTGAATGCATAGCATTGTTGAAAATAGCGCGCCAGTTTCAGCATATCCAACAGAGCAAAGTGATAATACTGCTTCACGCTGGACACAATATGATTTGAAACACACGCTACAGTGGACTGAATACGATTTGAAACAACAGCTACTTTACAGACGCAATTTACGCTGTTAATTATATTCTGATTTCACAGAATGAAAAATCGCTATGAAAATTATACAAAAATGTATCAAACTCAATTTGTCCACGGGTGAATTTAATACGATTTGAAACGATACTCCTCATTTAACCTACCAAGGTACCTGTATAACTAGCCTAGATTAGACTTTTGGTGGTCAAAAAGTAAGCAGAAGCTGCAAATAATTTTAATCGACGTTAGGATCCCAAATAAGTGGCAACCAGGTAAGTTTAGAGTCAAATGTCACACCCAGAAAACGCACAGTGTCTTTAAAATTCAGAACGGTGTCCCTCATCCGCAGTTCAGGTAAGTTAAAAATAGAACGAGAACGGTTAAAACAAACACACACCGACTTCTCTGTTGAAAATTTGAAACCGGTCTTCTGTGCCCATTCGTCGAGCCGCCGGAGGGTGAGCTGCAACTGACGAGTTGTCGTTGCAAGACTGGAAGAAGAACAGAAGACAGAGAAGTCATCAACAAATAGTGAACACTGGACAGGACTTTTCACAACACACGTGATACTGTTAATGGCTATAGCAAACAACGTCACACTTAAAACACTACCCTGAGGGACACCGTTTTCCTGCTCAAAGCGGTCAGAGAGCACGCCACCGACTCGGTATCTAAAAAAACGTGGAGAAAGGAATGACCGGATAAAAATTGGAAGGCAACCGCGAAATCCCCATTCGTGAAGCTGCCTAAGTATAAGATGCCTCCAAGTAGTGTCGTAGGCCTTCTCGATATCAAAAAATACACCCAGAAGGTGATGACGGTGCAGGAAAGCCTGTTGTATTGCCGCCTCCAGAGAGGCCAGGTTATCGAAGGTGGAACGATATCGCCTGAACCCACACTGGAAGCGACTAAGTAGCTGCCTGGATTCCAACATCCAGACAAGGCGGCGGTTGACCATCCGCTCCAGGGTCTTTCCAATGCAGCTAGTGAGGGCAACACTACGGTAACTGCTGGGGCATGTGGAATCTTTACCGGGTTTTAAAAGGGGAATTAAAATAGCCTCTCTCCACAAGTCGGGAAAGTGTCCTGACATCCAAATGGCATTAAAAAGGTTAAGGAGGATAACTTTGTTGCGATCTGTAAGGTGCCGTAACATAGCATAGTGGATCCCATCATGACCAGGTGAAGTGTCTCGGGCTACACACAATGCAGAATCTAATTCCCACAGGGAGAAGGGGCGGTTGTACTCCTCCGTAATCGCGGACCTGAAGTCCAGCGTGCCCCCCTCAGCAGCCACTCTGTGGCGCCTGAATTCAGGATCCTGACTGGCAGTGGCAGTAACAGAAGCGAAGTAAGTAGCCATGGTTTGGGCAATGTCTGCTGGTCGTGTTTGTAAAGTTCCGATGGCATTTTGAGTACGTCTGTAAACCTTAGACGCTCACCAACTGTTCCTACATTGCCATGTTTGGTTGGGTCTTTGCTTCGTTCCCCTTATCGTTTGGCTACTTTGGCTACTTTCTCTTCTGTTCCCTATTTGTCTTCATTTCATTTTAATCAGGTCACACGTATCGCCTAATTATCTTGTACGGGCGCTAAAGACTTAGTTGTCGTGCGCCCATAACATCATATCCATCCATCCATCCAAATAAGTGTAATACGAGTTTGAGGCGGTTTCTGGCTTGTGCAAAAGTTTTGAGAGCCGAAAAACGACCTTTTTTTTTTACAGTTTTTCTCCTATAACTAGAAAACGATGCATCCTACAGAAATTTTTGGGAAGAAAAAATAAAAGAGCATAAAATTTCGCGTAGAATGACCTTCTTAGAGGTTCATAAGTGATAATTAACCGATTTAAAAATAAAAAAGACAACATTTCAAATCAATTATTTTATTGCGGGAATTATACTTCAATTACAATATTAAACTGATGAAGCTAATTATTTTGTATAAACGTTTCCTACATTACTTTTTATTGTGTTTTTATATTTACTTACTATTTATTTATTTTCATGTTCTTCTGATTTTGAGGAAAGGTGGTCTCCTGGAGGAAACGCCGTCAAATATTGTCTTCTTTCCTTATGAAGTCACAACAGCTCGAGTCATATATCGCCTTTGAGTTAGCCCCATATCCATCATTTCCTTTTGATGACGACGGAGTGATGCACAAGACAAGAAACTCACATCCTTTTAAGCTGTTTGTTGTAATCACAAGCAACACAGTCTAAGTGCCTTGCGGTGGATTCATCTTACACTGAGTTGTGTGGGATACCCGTGAAATGTTTTCCTTCATTCTTGAAAAGTATGTGAACTATGTCAAGCAATACTAGGGCCGAAATGGATGCAGGGAGCTTAGGAAAGCATAAAAAATACTAAAATACCATCACTGCCCTACTTACCTCCCCACGACTCTCATTTCATTCCAGGTGGCTTTCTTCATTCTGTTGGTAGTAACATCACACGTGGGCTGCCACTCATGGCATACCTTGTTTTCGTCAGGCAACAGGTAGGCACCAAGTACACTTGCGTGTTGTGTCTTCCTGATTTAGGGCGTGGGTGTGATTTTTAGATTTTTTAGATTAGTTTCTCGTTCCATAGATCCATGTTGAGGAGATCCTCGTGGATGTGGAACACGTCAAGAAACAAAATTTACAAGCTGAATAATAGATAATACTAATAATATAAATAAAGATACATACATTTTTTTTGAGCTGATAATATAATAATACTAATGTAGTATGAATACTGATACATGCATTATTTGGTACAACTTGGAAATTCACTAATGGAAAATGTTCAAATGTTTGTAAATCTATCGGACCAAACTGCGTGGTCATCAGTCCGTAACTTACAAACTACTTAAACCTAGGTAAACTAACCTACGGACAAACACACACACTCATGCACCAGGGAGGACTCGAACCTCCACGGCGAGCAACCGCGCGCTCCGCAGCGAGACGCTTTAGACCGCTCGGCTACTCCACCGCGGCCCACTAATGGAGTAGAAGGAGTCGGCCACTAGAAAGTCTTTTAGGTTCCTCTTAAACTGATCTTTATTTTTAGCTAAATTTTTTATACTTGATGGTAAATTATGTATGAACTGAGCTGTTTGTGGGAAAAGGGATATATTATTTATGAGAAATTTCATTAAGGAATAAATATACTGAGAGGCAGTAGTTAATATACCCAATATTCTTTGAAGAGGCTTCTACAGGACGTCCGTGAAATTACTTCAGAAATAATACGTATTACACTCTCTTGGACTCTGAAGACTATTGACTGAATTGAAGAGTTACCCCAAAATATTATACCATATGACATTATGGAATGAAAGTAAGCAAAGTATGCAAGCTTTTTTATTTTTATGTCTCCTATGTCTCATAACACTCGTATTGAAAACACAGATTTGTTGAGTCGTTTCTGCAGTTCTGTGGTGTGCTCCTCCCAACTGAATTTATTATCAAGCTGTAATCCCAGGAATTTAATATTGTTAACCTCTTCTACCTGCTCTTCTTCATACTTGACGCATATGCTGGGTGTAAATCTCTTACATGTTCTGAACTGCATGTAGTGAGTCTTTTCAAAGTTTAATGACAATGAGTTGGCTTTAAACCATTTATTAATATTGATGAAAATATCATTAGCAGACCTTTTATAACTATGCTTGACGTACTTTTTATTGTAATACTTGTATTGTCTGCAAACAAAACTATCTCTGCTTCTGGTAGTGTAACTGAAGTAGTGGGGAAGAGGGGAAGGAGGGGAATCTCGTCTTCGGCGAGATTCAGTCTGCTTACTGTAGCAAACTGAAGAGTATAAAACACTTCCTTCAGCCAAGATCGCTAATTTTTTTATTTTTTATTTTTTTTATTTTCGTCCCTTAACCGGTATCGGTGAGCTCAGTCACCATCTTCAGAAAGTCCAGTACAATCACTTAGCGTCATATGTGAAAACAGCAATGAGGAGACAGGGCCAAGACTACATTTTATTCATTATGACGAACCACGCTGTGATGAAAAACTTTAACAAGATGTTTACGTGTGTTAGAAGGTTATGTTTCTATTTTTACATATGACGTTAAGTGATTGTACTGGACTTTCTGAAAATGGTGACTAAGCTCAACGAAATCGGTTAAGTACGAAAATAAATTTTTTTAGCGATTTTGGCAGAATTAAGTGTTTTATATAAACTGTTGACCGCTCTCCAGTGGCGTAAAATGCCTTTTAACTATAAAACTGAAGAGTGTCCTCTCTGCCTGTGTTTCTGTTGGATTGGGCGAAGTGTTCAATGGCTGTCCCAAAATGTCTCTTGGTTAGTTATACAATGTTGCCTTTCCAGAAGACATCTGCATCTACAAGATCACAGGGATGTGTTCTAAGTAAGGCATATACATTTAAACCTGCTTTGACTTGGAAGGTTAATATCTTGATTATATCGGTTTATCCCTCCTGGGATATATAATAGGATGTTGTGGTCCAAAGCTCCACCACACCTATCTGTTCTGTGACATGCAGAAGTCTTCTTCCATTGATACTGCCGTGCCGTGAAAGCGAATCGGTCTGCTTCGCATTAAGCAGACCTCCAAGAGCAGCATTCCCAGAAGTCGTATCAGTGCTTCCAAGTTGTTGGTGTCAAGTATCAAATGTTCAAATGCTTGTATAGTCTATGGGACTTAACTACGGGGTCATCAGTCCCTAAACTTACAAACTACTTATGACCTACTTACGAACTAGGACGGCACAAATATCCATGCCCGAGGGGGGATTCGAACCCCCGACCGTAGTGGCCGTGCAGACCGTGACTGGAGCGCCTTAGTCCCCTCGGCCACCGCGGCCGGCTGTCAAGTACTGCTCGTGAGGGTATTTATCGTGCAGTGCATATAATTTGTCCTTGTGTCGGTGGCCGCTTCACCTGCTGCCAGTTGGGGTAGTTGCACGAGGTGATGCTTCAGTGTCGAGCAGACATACTGTAATATTTATGGCTTAAAGCTATCATGTTAAGATCGAAGTATTGCTTCAGCCGGTTAGGCCCAGTAGGCGACTGATGGAAAAAGCTGGTGAGAACCATGACAGGTGGTACAATAGGTCGGGTTTTCATGGGAAAGAGGACTAGCAAGTTTTCCCGAATTCCGAATTCTAGGGAAGTCCCCGAGCGGCAGGCACTGGACGCCGATTGGCTGTAGCACTGGCGGTCACGCGCCAAAACGCAATCATGTTTTTATTAATATTTAATAAACTAATAATATATTCAATGTCAAACTCAGTTCAGAAAACCCCTCAAAGTTAAGCTATGCCATGAGTAGGTAAAACATATTAACTATCGATAAATTAATAGCCGTCCACGGTGGCCGAGCAGTCTGCGGCGCGTCAGTCACGTTATGCACGGCCACTACTGTCTGGGGTTCGAATCCCCCTCGGGCATGGATATTTCTACCGTCCTTAATATTAGCTAGTTCATAAGTAGTTTGTAAGTTTAGGTTCCATAAGCTCTACAAACATTTGAAGATTTTTTTGATAAATTCATAAACAAAACAAAATATGACGGACGATGCACGGCGGACATGTTTGCGCGCCAAATTGCGGAGGGAAAGTAGTCTTGCATCGATCCGCCACACTTCGTTTCAGTACACGCACTCGGAGGAGTAACATGTGAGTTCAAAACATGCACTCGGAGGAGTAACATGCATCCGTAGGCGGTAATAAAAGATTGTTTAATCATCTTAGATCAAGGGAAATGACTTTATATTTACTTTCAGTTAAGACAATGTGTGTCAAGTGGATGTTATTATGCAGTTTGCTGGTTTTCTGCAGTATTTAAATAAACCAGATGGCAACCGAACTACCACAGTTTTATTCCGTAAATAGATCAGTACCTGACAATATTGTAATAATATCAGCCTCAATCCAGAACTCCAACCTGCGTGCTATCATCTGCGTGGGGACGACATCTATAGAAGACGTCAGGTTGGTGAACTTCTAGAGTTTCTACTCTTCACACAGTGCAGTGGGGAGTTACTACAACCCTCACGTACACTGTCATTGCTGAACAAACGCGAACTGTTGTGCGTCATCCATGGCAACATGGAGGAGGAGAGAAAATGATAAAGGACCGGTGTAGCAACACTCCTGTAGAAGGTTTTCTGTTGTAATACAAAGCTGTACCGCCGCCAACACACACGATCGGTGCGACTGCGCGAGTAATTTGTCGCCGATTTTAAATGCGTTTCTGTTGCAGGATACATATCGTATTGTAAATTTATCAGGAACTGGGAGAATTGTCGTTGCTCCAAGTGAACTCTATAAGTATTCCACACAATGACTTTAGACCACTTATGTTCAATGGCCATACAGTTGCATGGAGTTGTCCTGGAATTAGGGCGAAGACGGCCAATGACGTTTTTATTCAGCGCGGATGCACACCGAGCCGGAACTCTAATGGAAATCGACAATTGCTACAAGCTGTGAGTGAAAATGAGCAGGGGTACTTTAAGATTACAATACTGCAGAACCCTAGCAAATAATTGTACACAAAGTGAACAACAATTTTCTAAAATGTAAAATAGTTTTTGTAACGCAATTTTTATGCTAATAATTCATAATCGATAGACAACGCAATTATTTTACTCTGATATTATCAAAGAGTACTTGTAATTACTAACATAATTTGTTCCTTCCTGCAATGAAGTAAGACAGAAGCCTGTGTATTTCACTTATGTGTATTACAATCCTTTCACTGCTTAATGATTTTCAAATTTATGATTTCATAGCTATAATTATAACTTTCATCAGTTTTGATGTTTAGATTTGTTACTGTGTAAATTTATTTACACAAGTGTAAACTATACAAGAAATGAGCACATTACTGGTAATCTGTAATATCTGGTAATCTGGCCTGTTCTGTACCATTATACGTTTGACTTGTTTTCTTACGAATCAGTAATGATCTTATTTAGGTTTAGTGCAGAATCACTTGCTGTGTTTTTATCAATATGACAAAAGACTCTTTTTTATGGATAAGATGACATCTTTAATTGATTCAGGAAATGTATGAAACGGAACTGTTTATGTACTTTTGTATTACCATCATGGATGAAGATCTTTATGTTTTCTATTTTGTGTCACATTGATGTTTAAACACTTTTTATTGTTATATAAATGCCGTGATGATGGGATATTAACGAAACTATTTGCATAATAAATAAATCTTACATGATAGCTAAGTGTAAAATGTATTTCCTCAAGTTTATTGCTGTCGACAATCGCCACAAACAAATGTACATTTCACTTCTGTTTCTTACGCCAGTCTGAGAACAGCTCGATGTATTTTGCTCTGTTCATTATTATATTGTTTGTAGCAGTTGTATCACATTCAGGTAAAGATGAAATCTATTTACTTTCTGTTTCTCATCAATAAGCCCTCAGTCAATTTCGGTTCAACATTTTTTAAAACATTTATTTAACTTTTACCATTTCCTCCCACTATCCATGGAGCTCTTTTCAGTTGTGTCGAACTATTACGACGCTGGGTGGTTCGGGATTTGCTTGTATTGAAATTGTATATCTTGTGTAGCTTGTCACTCCATCTTCCAAATTTTATTTCGTATTTTTCAACATTTTATTGTCATTGAACCTGTAATCATTTGTTTTGCACGTAATTTTTTCCGAAGTCCGATTGTTTGTCAATGCCCATCTATCTCTGACGTTCTTAAACAAATAATTCTGCCTTTAATTAGAAATGCTACATGAGGCTTGACTTTAAATTCTCCCAACCACCATCCAATGTCGGCGAACAATTACGCAGTAGCCGAGCGGTCTAAGGCGCCTCGCTGCGGAGCGCGCGGTTGCTTGTCGTCGGAGGTTCGAGTCCTCCCTGGGGCATAGGTGTGTGTATTTGTCCTTAGGTTACTTTACCTTAGTTTAAGTAGTTTGTAAGCCACGGACTGATAACGACGCAGTTTGGTCCGATGGCTTTACAAAACATTTGAACATTTGCATAGTTACGCGGTTTACAAATAATTTTATTTCAGCTCAGCTACGGGATCTTCGACAATGCCGAAAAAGGTAACTATTCGTAGAATTCTGTGGGTTGCTTGTTCTGCAAAATATTTTACTTTCAAATAGTTGGCCATTTCAGTCATTTTCGCGACCTCCCATTTCAAAAAATTTTCAAACACTTCAGTTCAGCATTTTTTCCACCCAAAACAGACAAGCAATATCACTACAGTACTACGTCAGTAGTGTGTGGATAAGCTGAAACTTAGCGTCTAGCGGAAGGCGTGGTTATCTCTAAGTCCCAGTGACAAATAAATAAATAAATAAATAAATAGTTACCAGCCCAACTTCCTAGTAAGCAGAAGAATTGGTTTCGAATCTCCACCGTGCACAAATTTTCAACTTTCAGCTTTGATTTAATTCAAATGCCGTAAGTTTCTTTGCATCTTGTAGAATAAAGTGCGGGACAAGCGTGCCGTTTCGGCCGTGTTGTGCAGGTAGCACTTCTCTTCAGGTTACAAGTCGCGTCTTCTTGGGTGGCAAAAAAGCTGAAGGCTAAGCAGTGCAGGACGTATCTTAGTTGCTAGTCTTGTACCTGCAGGCGAACGGCAGCTGCTTGTTAGACAGCTGGTAACGTGATCTGCTCCGCAATCTGTGGAGACAGCCTTGTGTGCAATCTTTGGTACATTCTATGGCGTGGTGAGCACTGAGTCTCATCGACATTTACATCAATACTCTGCGAATCACACTGAAGGGCATGGTACAGGGCTTATAATATTTCTCTGCCGTTCCATTCTCTAATATCTCGCGGGGAAAAAGGAACATCGAAATCTTTCCGATTTTGAAATGATTTATTTTATTGCGATGATCATGTCTCCCTATATAGGTGGGTGCTAATAAAATATTTTCGCATTCGGAAGAGAAAGTAAGTTACAGAAATTTCTCAAATAAATCTCGCGGCAACGAATGCCAGCTTCTTTTAATGATTTCCAACCAAACTCGTGCATCATTTCCGAGACACTCTCGCCACTATATGGCGATAATACAAAACGTGTGCTACAGCGCTCAATCGCTACCGAGTTATGCTCTCTGCCAGCATAATACTAAGCGACCGACTCATCGAAACTTGTCTATCTACATGAATAAAAACGTACAAAATTCGCTTGCTCGAAATCGTTAATGTCGGATAGATGTTGATAGGTTGCTTCGAGATTCTGACATGACGCGACGTTGAATACATGAGGGTTGTTATATACCTATTTGATTATACATTGAACGCGGACGCTTATAAGCGTCAGCCGCAGCGAAAGTGTTAATATATGATTTATAAACTTTTTTTATTTTAATATTCGGTACCTAGAAACACGGGTGTATTGCAGTGGCCGCGGCGGAGCGGGCGAGCGCATTGAGGCGCTATGCTAATATGCGTGAGGCCGTTCCCCGATGGGGGGTTCGAAACCCCCCTCGGGCATGAATGATTGTGCTATCTTTAGTATAAGCTAGTTCATAAGTAGTATGTAAGTTTAGGGAATGATGACCATGCAGTTACGTCCCATAAACCTTAGAAATATTTGAACACTTTTGTGTATTCCAGTGTAACACTGTGTTAAAATTTCTTAGCATTTGGTGGATATAAAATTTTGAATATAATAATAAACGAGACACTAAGACAGAGGCGTAAGAAGGGGCTGGAGGAGAAGGGGGGAACTGACGTAGAGACGGATGGACAGGAAGAGGGAGGAGGTGGAGATGCACAAACAGAAGAGGAAAGAGGAGCAGATGGACGGGGAGGGGTAGGAGATGTGGGGGGGGGGGGGGGAGAAATGAAGAGGAGATGCCCAGAGAGAGGAGGCAGGAGGAAGAATGGGCTTATAGAGGGAAGGAGGAGATGAAGGGGGGGGGGGGCAGGGAGTGTAGGATGTATATGCAGTTCCCAGTCACAAGGCACTATTAAATTAGACACATTTTGTTTCTTGTCGATTTAATTTGAAAAAAAAGGAACTGCAGTGTTCCTCAACATTTTTGAATATGCGATTTCTTTCTAGTTATAAGTATTCTGGCGACCCTCCCCCCTCTTCTCCCTCCTATCTATGATTTCAAAGGCAACGAATTTGATTTCCGTTCTACTGATGCAACTCAGGAAGGAATGCACAGTATCACACAATTTCACAAATATTTCATAATTTGTTAGTCAGTGTATCGTTTTTAGGAAACTTAACTCTTTAATGCATAGTGTTGCTGATCAGTTACATACCTTATTTTCTCCATTATCTCACCAAATGATCAACATTTTACCACAAATACATTTCTAGCTGCTTGTATACATAGTGTTACCATATGCTAGTTGCTCGTCCTAGAAATTATAAATTGCAGAGTGCTACTGAATCATTTGACAGTTAGCTGCATTGAGTTACTCCTGGCATGTGCGTTTGTTTGCATTAGTTTTTCTCCTTTGCTATGTAAAAAGAGTGAATCATAAACTACTATTGCATTATGATTTACGTTCTGGAAAGATGAGAGGCATAATAGTGACATTTACTATATCGGGTACATCATGGGAGCACTATACAGGGTGGTCCATTGATAGTGACCGGGACAAATATCTCACGAAATAAGCAGCAAACGAAAAAACTACAAAGAACAAAACTTTTCTAGCCTGAAGCGGGAAAACAGATGGCGCTATGGTTGGCCCGCTAGATGGCGCTGCCATAGGTCAAAAGGATATCAACTGCACTTTTTTTAAAATAGGTATCCCATTTATAATTACATACTCGTCTAGAACGTAAATAAATATGAATATTTCATTTGGAACACTTTAGTCGCTTTGTGATAGAGGGCGCTGCAATATTCACAAACATATTGCTCACAATTTTAGACGAACAGTGGGTGACTGGTAGGTTTTATAATTGAAACACAGAACGAAGGTACGTTTAATCTTTATTTCGGTTGTTCCAATGTGATAATTGTACTTTTGTGAAATTATTATACATTATGAGAACGCATTCTGTTACTGCGTGATTACCTGTCCTTACCTCATGACTTCAATAAATGCTCAAAATGATGTCCTTCAACTTCAGTGCATTTGGCAATACGATTAACGAAATTCCTCTCAACAGCGAGTAGTTCGCCTTCAGTAATGTTCTCACATGCATTGACAATGCACTGACGAATGTTTTCAGGCGTTGTCGGTGAAGCACGGCCGGCCGCGGTGGCCGAGGAGACTGAGGCGCTCCAGTCACGGTCTGCACGGCCACTAGGGTCGGGGGTTCGAATCCCCCCTCGGGCATGGATATTTGTGCCGTCCTAGTTCGTAAGTAGTTCATAAGTAGAAGTAGATGTTCCTGGAGTAGTAAAACAACTTAAGTCACTAAACAAAAATAAATCTTCCGGGCCAGATTGTATACCAACTAGATTCCTCTCAGAGTATGCTGATGAAATAGCTCCGTACTTAGCTATAATTTACAACCTATCACTCAGCGAAAGATCCGTACCCAAAGACTGGAAAGTTGCCCAAATTACTCCAATATTCAAGAAAGGCAATAGGAGTGATCCCCAAAATTACAGGCCTATCTCATTGACGTCGATTTGCAGTAGGATTTTGGAACATATACTTTGTTCGAATATTATGTACTACCTCGAAGAGAACGACCTATTAACCAATAGTCAGCACGGATTCAGAAAGTATCGCTCTTGCGAAACACAGCTTGCCCTTTATTCACATGAAGTGTTAAGTGCCATCGACAAGGGATCTCAAATCGATTCCATATTTCTGGATTTCCGGAAGGCTTTTGATACTGTACCCCACAAGCGGCTTCTAATGAAATTGCGTGCTTATGGAAGATCTCCCCAATTGTGCGATTGGATTCACGATTTCCTATCAGAAAGGACACAGTTCGTTGTAATTGACGGTAAGTCATCGAGTAAAACAGAAGTGATATCTGGCGTTCCACAGGGAAGCGTTATTGGTCCCCTACTCTTCCTCGTGTTTATAAACGATTTAGGAGATAATCTGAATAGCTCCCTTAGACTGTTCGCGGATGATGCTGTCGTTTATCGGTTAGTGAAGTCAACAGAGGATCAAAAGCAACTGCAAAGCGATTTAGACAAAATTTCTACTTGGTGCGAAAATTGGCAATTGACACTAAATAAAGAAAAGTGTGAAGTAATACACATGACCACTAAAAGAAATCCGCTGAACTTCAATTACGCGATAAATCAGTCAAACCTTAAGGTCGTAAATTCTACCAAATACCTAGGAGTTACAATTACGAACAACTTTGACTGGAGAGAACACATAGAAAATATTGTGGGGAAGGCGAACCAAAGGTTACGTTTCATTGGCAGAACGCTTAGACGATGCACCAGCTCCACCAAAGAGACTGCCTACATCACACTTGTGCGTCTTCTCTTGGAGTACTGTTGCCCCTTGTGGGACCCTCACCAGGTGGGACTGACGGAAGATATTGAGAAGGTTCAGAGAAGGGCAGCTCGTTTTGTTTTATCACGTTACGGGGGGGAAAGCGTCACGGAAATGTTGCACGAATTGGGGTGGAAATCATTAAAAGAAAGACGTTATTCATTGCGGCGTGATCTGTTTGCGAAGTTTCAATCACCGACTTTTAGTTCTGAATGTGAAAATATTTTGCTAGCACCCACCTACTTAGGGAGACATGACCATCCCAATAAAATAAGAGAAATCAGATCGAAAACGGAACGATTTAGGTGTTCTTTCTTCCCGCGCGCTATTAGAGAATGGAACGGTAGAGAAGGGTTGTGAAGGTGGTTAATGAACCCTCTGCCAGGCACTTGAATGTGATTTGCAGAGTATCGATGTAGATGTAGATGTAGATGTAGATGTAGAAGTAGTTTGTAAGTTTAGGGACTAATGACCCCGTAGTTAAGTCCCATAGACTATACAAACATTTGAACATTTTTGGTGAATCACGATAACAAACATCATTCAATTTTTCCCACAGAAAGAGATCGGGGTTGTAATATCCGGTGAATGTGCGGGCCACGGTATGGTGCTTCTACGACCAGTCCACCCGTCATTAAATATTCTATTTAAGACCGCTTCAACTGCACGCGATCCATGTGCCAGACATCCATCATGTTGAAAGTAAATCGCCATTCTGTCACGCAGTGAAACATCTTGTAGTAAAATCGGTAGAACATTACGTAAGAAATCAGCATACATTGCACCATTTAGATTGCCATCGATAAAATAGGGACCAATTATCCTTACTCCCATTATGCGGCACCATACATTAACCCGCCATGGTCGCTGATGTTCCACTTGTCACAGCCATCGTGGATTTTCCGTTGCCCAATAGTGCCGGTTTATGTTACCTCTGTTTGTGAATGACGCTTCGTCACTAAACAGTGCGCGTGAAAAAAAAAAATCTGTTTTCGTCCCGTATTTTAATTTGTGCCCAGTGGAAGAACTGTATATGACGTTCAAATTCTTCGCCATGCAAATTCTGGTGCATAGAAATATGGTACGGGTGAAATTTATGCAGATGTAGAATTCTCAACACCGACGTTTTTGAGTTCCCGATTCTCGCTCAATTTGTCTGCTACTGATGTGCGGATTAGCCGCAACTGCAGCTAAAGCACTTACTTGGGCATCATCATTTGTTGCGGGCCGTGGTTGACGGTTCACTTGTGACTGAACACTTCCTGTCACTTTAAATAACGTAACTATCCGACGAAAGGTCCAGTCACTTGGACGATGTCTACCAGGATAACGATCAACATACATAGCATAGGTCTGTTGGGCATGTTATGCGATACCAAGTACTTATACGTTTGTGACTAATATAGCGCCATCTATCACAAAGCGAAAAATAAAAGTGTTCCAAATGAAACATTCATATTTATTTACGTACTAGACGAATATGTAATAAAAATGTGGTACCTATTTAAAAAATGCAGTTGATATCCGTTTGACCTATGGCAGCGCCATCTAGCGGGCCAACCATAGCGCTATCTGTTTTATTATTTTTAGTTTTTTCGTTTGCTGCTTATTTCGTGAGATATTCGGCCCGGTCACTATCAATTGACCACCCTGTGTAGCTGACCAGCTATGAACTTTTTGTTGCTAGTAGTGCATGATAATTTTAAAGATTTTTTTTTCAGTATTTTTCTCAGTATATACGGATTATAACTTATGTAAGTCGTGGTACTTTTTACATCTCCAAATAAAAACTCATGCCTTAAATGGACAATAAAGACAAATGTGGAACTATTTTCAAATTGTAACCTATTTTTATTTCGCTACTACATTTCCTAATTTAGAAAAGTATGTTAAAATCAATATAAACGATAGTATTCGCAATCATCCAATATTGTAATGTAACTTGCCGGCCACTTGGAGCGTTGCTATCGCAGTCAGGATTGGCATGTTTAAAACAAAATGTTTTAAACACCGTGGTTTATATAAAAATTCTTACTTAAGCAAGTGATCTTTATAATTTACTTCTTATAGCTTTCATATATGTAGGCTTTTGTCTCTAAAATGAAGTCTACAAAAAATTGAAAAAATTTTTTACACTGCTTGCAATAAATAAAAAATTAAAAAAATTAAATGCACAACAGCACAGTACATACAAAACTATGTTTTGTTGATACATCACTTTTTAAACAATTTATTTTAAAACAATGGCTATTAAAACAATTTAAATGACAAAATGCACAATAAACATGTTTGATTTAAAAAACACTGTAGAAATTTGTTAAGAAAATACTTCTGTTAAAAGTAAATTGAAAATGAAAAATTGACAATATAGCTAATGTGAAAGTGTCTCTTCCTTATTCATCTTGTACTTCTACTTTTTGGTTGAGAGCTCGAAACACATTAAAACGAGCTTAGCACTCTTTCGGTTCCTAATATGTCTCGTACTTTACTGTGTACAAACCTAAAGAATGAGAAAAGCCGTTCAATCTCAGCTGATGAAGCCATATCAGTGTAAAGTTGTGCGAGATTTATGGTTGCAGGGTGTATACTGTTTTCCAATTACATCCACCAAACTATAGGTTTTATGTTCACAAGAGTTTCATGATTAAATAAAGCCGGCCGCGGTGGCCGAGGTGACTGAGGCGCTCCAGTCACGGTCAGCACGGCCACTACGGTCGGGGGTTCGAATCCCCCCTCGGGCATGGATATTTGTGCCGTCTTTAGTCTTAGCTAGTTCATAAGTAGTTTGTAAGCATAGGGACTGATGACCCCGTATTTAGGTCCCATAAGTTGTACAAAAATTTGAACATTTTGATTAAATAAATATGCCTTGAAAGGTGAACATTTGCCTTTAAGCTTAATAAAATCTGGCATTGTGTCTGGATGGTAATGCATATACACTCACGGAGGCTGCACGCACTTCGCATGTAGTATTTCGTTTCGGAAATAAGTCTGTTGGCTATGCTGCCAGCAGTTGCGATCGGCGCAAAACTCCTTGGTTCAGCGGTTGGAGGAATGTTTGTTTATATGCTGACGTGCAGCCTGTAGCTGCAGAAATTTGTAAGGATTAGTGCAATGCACAGAACAATATTCCACAGAAGAAAAGGATAGTGAAATCGCTCAACCACGGCTTCTATAATCCTTACCGTTTCAAGAAAGTTGCACGAAAGATATTTTAACCTGTTTTTAAAAAGCTTTAATGCTAAAGTATAGAATTTGTAAATTATGAGAGGAATGAAAACTAGGTACCGAAATTAATTGAAAAACTAGGGTGCGCAAAATATGTCGGTGCGAAAATTTCTCGAATAAACAAGGTAATTTGTTTAAAACACTTTGTTTAAAAAAATTTATTGTTTAAAACATTACAGTCTACAACATTGTTTTAAACGTGTTTTAAACAATAAAAACAGTTTAAAACAAAAAAACTGTTAGTTTTGTTCTTTTTTAAATTACACAGATTTTGGCAACCCTGATCGCAGTCTATAACGAAAATCTGAGGGAGTGTCGTCTGTCTGTCGTAGAACTACTTCTTCCGGAGACCGCGACCCCTCTGGGTGTCGCCAACCACTGGTCGAGTTACACCGAGCTAGAGCAACACGTGGCCGAGAACAGCTACTGCTGTGTAGGAAATCACGCTACACGAGCACATTCATGAGCCGGGCGCACGTAGTGTAGTCGTGGCCCCTTTCACAACGTAATGGCACGGGTGCCAGTGGGAGGAGGAGAGCTGTCGGGCAGCGGTATGTGATGTGAAGCGCGGCTGTGAATGGAGCGGTGAGAGGTAATGCCGCGGCGCGGTCGTGACCGGCAGCGGCGCAGCGTGACCGGCCCGGCCCACTGCGGCGCCAAGCCGACCACGCTCAATGGAGACCTGCTGGGCCCGCCACCCAGCCTTACGTAACCACCACCAGAGGTCGTGACGCTACTGCAGCCACAGCGGGAAACACAGGTCTGAGTGCACGCCAAGGTGCCGTCATCTGAGTGGCTTCTCGTAGCGTCACACATGACGTCCTTATGACTTTAGATTAGATTAGTCGGTTCGTTCCATAGATCCGTTTTTAGGTATATATATATCGTAGGGTATAATGTCAGCTACATATAATCTACATCTATAAATGTGAATGTCTGTTGGGTGTACGTTTATCACGTCTCAACCACAAAACATAAAGAGATAAAAATTTGTACAGTTACTAATGTCTACCCGGGGAAGGCTTTAGGCACGGTTTTATGCCGATCGGATAGCTATTTATCCATATATATTAATGTGAATGTCTCTTTAGTGTACGCTCATCACGTCCGAACGACAGGACGCAGAGTCTTAAATATTTGTACAGTTACTAATTTATACCTGAGGAAGGTTTTAGACACGGTTTTATAGCGATCTGATAGATATTTAGTAATTCGAAGAATATAACGCGAAATGGGGAACAATAATTACTCTTTGAAAAATTATATTTACTCTTTGAAAATGGTTTTATTAGTTGCATTGTTGCTTGAGGGTTGATAATGATAAAGGGGTGGAGTATATTGGCATGGAAAGTTATCGGTGTATATAAAATTCTACGTGTGTGTGTGTGTGTGTGTGTGTGTGTGTGTGTGTGTGTGTGTGTGTGTGTGTGTCTGTTAATATTTCGCTCTGCAGCGAAAACTACAGAACGCAAACGAATGGTCTGTGTGTAATTGTTTCCGAAGTCTTCCGTTGTACACCATAACAGTTTTATGCCGATAGCTATAAGGGAGTGGAAGATATGGTTGTTGAAAGTCGTCAAATCATAAAAAAATAAAAAAAATTCGGACTGAAGGCCAGCGATGACGTTTCCGACTCTATAGCAAGGAAGTTACATACAGCGAAACGTGATGCCACAGGCCATATCTTTGGTCTATGCGTGCTACAATGTCTTCAGCTCTTTCTCTGTAAGAATAAGCATACGAATAAGTAAATATAAGAATAAATAAATAAAGCAGTAAAAAAGAAAATTCTTTTAATACATCGCTTTAAAAAAAATCGATTTGACGTTTCGCGCAATCGATCTGTGATATTATTACAATCATTATTGTTGAATTTCGTGATTATATTCTTCGATACGAGTGCATTTTTATGTGTGATTTGATCTACACTATTTACTTTCTGACAATCGGTAAGTGCTTAGACTTCTGCAATCTGATAGGAATATTTTTCAGTTCCGCTTTATCAGCGACATTTCTTCAAAAATGAGTGAAATTAATTACATTAATTTAATTGTTATTTAAACTTCGTAGATAAATGTGCATTGCGTTACTTTACACATGTTACAACAGTAAGAGTCTTATAGCACACTACTGAAACATAGCTTTTCTATCGTAATAAACCAACACGCGAGCGGAGCCGCGGGTTTAAGCTAGTACTTTAGTAAAATATTCTAGTGTCTAATTAATAAGATAAAACATATCTCTGTCACAGAGCCAAGTCCAACTCCTTTAATCACTGGACAGCTTCCTGACTGACTAGATGCTGTTCGGTCATCCCTCCCGAGAATGATCGTAATGGGCAGTTAGTAAGTATGTGGGTCATCGTTTGTATGTCTGCTGCACTGTCACATGATTGGTCGTCTGTCTGTCCCCATTTTAATTATCAATAGTTACTCTGATGGTAGCACGGGTAAAATATAGTGAGCGAAGAGCTATATTCAACCTATACAAAAACCAGACAGCGGTTATTAGAGTCGAAGGACAAGAAAGGGACGCAGATGTTGGGAAAGGAGTAAGACAGGGTTGTAGCCTTTCCCCAATGTTATCGAATCTGTACATTGACCAGGCAGTGAAGGAATGGAAGGAGAAGCTTGGAGAGAGAATTAAAGTTCAAGGAGAAGAAATAAAAAGTTTGCGGTTTGCTATTGATATATTAATTCTGTCAGAGACTGCAAAGGAACTGGAAGAGCAATTGAATGGAATGGACAGTGTCTTGAAAGGAAGATATAAGATGAACATTAACAAGAGTAAAACGACGGTAATGGAATGTCAGAAAATCAGGCGATGCTGAAGGAATTAGATTAGGTAATGAGACAGTAAAAGTAGTACGTGAATTTTGTTATTTGGGTAGCAAGATAACTTCTGATGGCCGAAGTAAAGAAGAGATAAAATACAGAATGGCTATGGGAAGAAAAGCGTTTCTAACGAAGAGAAACTTGTTAACATCCAATATTAATTTAAATTTTAGGAAGTCCTTTCTGAAGGCATTTGTCTGGAGTGAAGCATTGTATGACAGTGAAACGTGGGCGATAACGAGTTCAGGCAAAAAGATGATAGAAACTTTGCTACAGAAACTTGGTGCTACAGACGAATGATGAAAATTAGATGGGTAGATCAAGTGACTAATGAGGAGGTGCTTAACGGAATTGGGGAGAAAAGGAGTTTCTGGTATATTGTGACTAAGAGAAGGGATACATTGGTAGGACACATTCTGAGAATTGTCGACTTAGCATTAGAAGGAAGTGTGTGGGGGCAAAAATCGTAGAGGGGGACCGAGGGACGAATACAGTAAGCAGATTCAAAAGGAGTTGGGTTGCCGAACATATTCTCAGATGAAGAGACTTGCACAGGACAGAGTAGTGTGGAGAGCTGCATCAAACTAGTCTACGGACTAAAGACCGCAACAGCTACAGCGACCAACACCAGTTCGGAAGCGGTTGGTCGAAGAAGGTCCATTCCTTGGAGCTCCTTCGAGGGATCATCTATCCAGATGCTGTTTTCTCCATTAAACGAATCTCAATTTCTTGCCCAGTTCGATTTAGGCGAGAAGCTACTCTCATGTAGTTGCACAGCTGTTTTAAGAGATGGTTTACGTGATTTCAACTGGCTTATCTGTGGTGGAAGGTCTTGCAGGCTAGGAAGCTCAGGAGTGGACAAGATCTTATAACACTCTCTCATTAAGGCTTCATTCCGTCTTAGATCAGGAGGAACGATACTGCATAATGTTGGGAGCCATTGGAGTGGTGTAGCCATCAGAGTGCCACTGATCAATCTCATTTTGAGGTAATCCTCGTGGATGTGGAACATATTTACTTATTTTTTATTTTTTTTACAAGTTGATAATAATACCAATACAGGTACATTTTTTACAAGCTGATATAATAATACTAATAGTATGAATACAGATAAATGCATCATTTGGTTCTACTTAAGAATTCGTCAATGGAGTAGAAGGAGTTGGCCACTAGAAAGTCTTTTAGGCTCCTCTTAAACTGATCTTTATTTGTAGCTGAAGTTTTTATGGTTGTTGGTAAATTATTGAAAATATGTCTTCCTGAGTAGTGGACCTCTTTTTGGACTAAAGCACTTTTAAGTCCTTGTTTCGATCATTTTTGTTCCTAGTATTGTAGGTATGAACTGAGCTGTTTGTTGGGAAAAGGGATGTATTATTTATGACAAATTTCATTAAGGAATAAATATACTGCGAGGCAGTAGTTAATATACCCACTACTTTGAAGAGGCTTCTGCAGGATGTCCGTAATTTACACCACAAATAATGCGTATTACACGCTTTTGGACTCTGAAAACTTTTGCTTAACTTGAAGAGTTACCCCAAAATATTATATGCGATTATGGAATGAAATTAAGCAAATAATACAAGTTTTTATTTTATTTTTATGTCTTCTACGTGTGATACCACTCGTATTGCTCGTTTGCTCTTCTTCTGCAAGCCGTATCCAAGGCGAAAGAGACTGTGTATCCACACATTTCAGAACAACTCGGTCTGTTCAATGCTGCTCGAACAGCGTACAGAAGTCATAGCGAAGTCACGTCTGACGCTATCGTGTTGTAATCTGCTGACGGTACATTCTCCTGCACTCAGGCCTGTATTTATCGTTGTCACGAGCTACACCGCAGTGGCGTCTCCTCACCCTCCCTCTTCCTCCTGTTGCAGTTCTTACGGCTTCTGCTCGCCCCCCTTTCCCGTTTCAATCCCTTCATTGTGGTGTCTGTGGCCTCCCCCCACTCCCTATCCCCACCCCACCAGCAAACCTATTCTTTCCACAGGCCTTCCGCGCCGCCAGCCCAGCGTTCGTCGGATTCCACCCTGTGCGTCGTCATGTAGTGTTGAGATTTTTAGTGCGTCTACGAATGTTAAGTGTTTGACGTACTGGGTGATCAAAAAGTCAGTATAAATTTGAAAACTTAATAAATCACGGAATAATGTAGATAGTGAGGTAAAAATTGACACACATGCTTAGAATGACATGAGATTTTAATAGAACCCAAAAAAAAAAAAAAAAAAAAAAAAAAAAAAAAAAAAAAAAAAAAAAAAAAGAATAGTTCCGAAAATGTCCGACAGATGGCGCTTCATCTGATTAGAAAGGCAATAGTTAGCATAACAAATTAGGATAAAACAAAGGTCATGTTCTTTACAGGATACGCTCAATATGTTCACCATCATTCCTCAAAAATAGCTGTAGTCGAGGAATAATGTTATGAACAGCACTGTAAAGCATGTCCGGAGTTATGGTGAGGCATTGGCGTCGGATGTTGTCTTTCAGCATCCCTAGAGATGTCGGTCGATCACGATACACTTGCAACTTCAGGTAGCCCCAAAGCCAATAATCGCATGGACTAAGGTCTGGGGACCTGGGAGGCCAAGCGTGACGAAAGTGGCGGCTGAGCACACGATCATCACCAAACGATGCGCGTAAGAGATCTTTCACGCGTCTAGCAATACTTTTTATTTATTGTTTATATATTTTTTAATTTTTATATTTATTTATTTATTTTGTTCTAATAAAACCCCATGTCATTCCAAGCATGTGTGTCAATGTTTACCTCTCTGTCTCCATTTTTTGTAATTTATTAAGTTTTCAAATTTATACTGACTTTTTGATCACCCGGTATTTTAGAACAGCGGAAGCCCACCCCCGCTCCGTTTTTAAATGTCAAATGATTCTCAGCTCCGTTTATATGAAACATAGATAGTTGTCTCTCTACAACCGTCGCGTTCTATGTCTAAGATTTATCACCCATATCATCTTCGACGTTAATTTTTTAAAAAGGAAACACCGATTATTGCCTTCTGTTGTAAGTTTTTTTAATTATGTTTATTATATTCTCAATTTCTTCATGTGTAATATTGTCCAAAGTCTGTTCGCTGAAGTGCGGTACCTATAGGCCGCTTCCAGTCTACCTATGTTAACTGTAGCAATGAAAATACAATAAAGGAAAAAAAGTAGACGGAGACAACAACCCACACGCATTCTGCTGCGTACATCACAGCACATTACATAAGGGCATTACGAATGTCTGCAGCGAGTAACAAGTTTTCCGGCTAGTTTAATCACTCCTAACTACACACACTATGTAATCATAAGTATCCGGACATCTGGCTTAAATGATTTATAAGTTCATGGCTCCCTCTATCGGTAATCCTGGAATTCAATACGGTGTTGGAGCACCCTCAGCCTTGATGACGGCTTCCACTCTCGCAGGCATACGTTCAAGTCAGGTGCTGGTGTCTTGGGAAATAGCAGCCCATTCTTCACGGTGTGCTGCACTGAGGAGAGGTATGGATGTAGCTTGTTGATGACTGGCACAAAGTCGGTGTTCCAAAACATCCCAAACGGTTTCTGTAGAATTAAATATAAGGAGAGGCATTGAATTAGACTTTTGTGCTGTGGCAAGGATTCGAACCCGGGACCTCCTACCTACGAGGTAGGCATTTCACAGGGAACATTGAGGGAGAATTAAAGTATGTGGTGTGGAGGGAGACGTGCTTTAAGACAGTCCGTGTTATCGCTTTGGCTGCAAAGCTGTGTTACTGAGTGATCTAAAGCGCCTACCTAGTGGGAGGTCCCGGGTTCGAATCCCGGCCACAGCACAAATTTTAATTCAATGCCTCTCCTTATATTTAATACCTTTGGTATAACGAGACAATGTTGTCTCAAGGAATTTTTTTATTTGTTGGTTTCTGTAGTATTCAAGTCAGGACTCTGTGCAGGCCAGTCCTTTACATTTTTTTTTTTTTTTTTTTTTTTTTTTTTTTTTTTTTTTTTTTTTTTTTTTTTTTTATAGCGGCACAAATATCCGTGCCCGAGGGGGGATTCGAACCCCCGACCGTAGAGGCCGTGTAGACCGCGACTGGAGCGCCTCAGTCCCCTCGGCCACCGTGACCGGCGTACAGGGATGATATTGTCGTATAGCCACTCCGCCACAGACTGTGCATTATGAAAGATCACCATTCCCGAATTTCTCTTCAATGGTGGGAAGCAAGAAGCTATTTAAAACATCAATGTAGGCCTGTTCTGTGTTTGGCCATACAGAAAACAAGGGGGTGCAAGCTTCCTCCATGAAAAACACGACCACACCATAACACCACCGCCTATAAATTTTCCTATTGGCACTACAAACGCTGGCGAATGACGTTCACCGGGCATTCGCCACACCCACACTCTGCCATCGGATCGCCAAATTGTGTACCGTGATTCGTCACTCCATACAACGTTTTTCCATTGCTCAATCGTCCGATATTTACGCTCCATACACGAAGTTTGGCATTGAACTGCGTGATGTGTGGCTTATGCGCAGCCGCTCCACCATGAAATCCAACTTTTCTCACCTCCCGCCTGTCATAGTTCTCGGAGTGGATCCTGATGCAGTTTCGAATTCCTGTGGGGTGCCTGCTTATTACACTGTACGAGCCTCTTCAAATGTCGTCGGCCTCTGTCACTCAACAGACGAGATCGGCTTCTACACTTTCGTGCTGTAGCTGTCCCTTCACGTTTCCACTTTACTATCACATCAGACACAGTGGACGAAGAGATGTTTAAGAATGTGTAAATCTCGCGTACAGACTTCTGACACAAGTGACACCCAATCATCTGACCACGTTTGAAGTCCGTGAGTTCCGCGAGTCACCTAATTCTGCTCTCTCAAGACGTCTAATGGCTACTGAGGTCGCTAATATGGAGTACCTGCCAGTAGGTAATATAAAAAACGTGGTTTGGGAGTGTCCGGATACATTTGATCACATAGTGCATTTAAGTAATTATAATCAATCGATAATGTATGAGATAGTTAAAAAGTTTAGTAAATTTATTTGCCTTGCAATACCGGTTTCTTCTTTGGCCCCAGAGAGTCAACCGAATATTCACGTTGTACGGCAGCAAGGAAACTAGTATGAAGTCACGAGTCGATTTAGAATACCACACCTCGTGGGCGCCGACCTAGATTAGCTTAGTTCCCGACACTGCCCGGGTATGTTTCTCTCCATTATTATGTTACTGCGTCCATCTCCTTCTTACCCGTCTGTCCATCGTCTTCTGCTCCACTCTCTGTCCATGTCACCTGTGCCTGATCGATCTAATACCCCAACTACAAACTCTACGACAATTGACGAAAAATTGAAACGTTCAAAAGTTTGTAAGGATCCAAACTACTGAGGTCAGCAGTCATCCGGTTCCGGTTAAAAATCGCGTCTACCGGAAAATTTGTTTTCCTCCGGTTTTTCTTTTTATCCCCCTTTGTTCTGTTTTCCTGGGTATTAGATGTCGCCACTCCCATCATCCACCCATAGCTCTTAGCCATTGAGAGCATATCAATATCACATGATAAAGAACTGCTTAAGCTACAACAGCTTCTTGGTCTCAGCCGCTGTCAGTCAGTTGAAAGATCAACATGAACAGACACCAGCAGCAGCATTCGAAATCGTCTCGGCAACAGCAGCAGAAGAGAGGGAGGAAATGAAAGAGCAACTATCCCATAGCACCACTATTACTACTACTTCTACTACTACTACTACTACTACTAATTATTCTCAGTTATCATCATAATAGTTGCTATATCGAAGATTCTTCTTCAACAGATTCAGTCACGTCGACGGGACCTGTACTTGTAGATGCCCCCCAGAACCCGTCGAGTGCTATGGCGTCAGGAACCCGTGGACCTGGAACGGTATCCTTCATTTGGGACCCTCTCACGCACCTATTCAGCCTGACGGAGCAGGTCAACGAGCTGCTACTGCTGTCGGTGCCGCTCTCCATCTATGAAGACACGCAGCAAGTCCCCGATTCGCTGAAAGGCAACAACGGAAGCAGTCCTCAACCGCAGCAGCACGGCGGTTCACAGTACTGGACGCCAACTTACGAGCCGTCTAAACGAAGTTGATGAAGGAGTAGAAGATGACAAGGTACATATGGCCAATACGCCCTTACTGTTATTTGCAACTTGATGAAGGAATAGAAGATGACAAGGTACATATGGCCAATACGCCCTTTCTGTTATTTGCAACTTCATACTATTGAACTGCAGGTGTCTCGAAACGTTTAAATATAGGCAAGAGTGGCATGTTGCAAAAGAAGTGCCATTTGATGAACCCTCCGTGCACTCACTGTGTCGTGCAAAAGTATAACAATTATGAAATTACTGTAGAGTATTATGGCCGGCCGCGGTGGCCGAGGAGACTGAGGCGCTTCAGCCACGGTCTGCACGGCCACTACGGTCTGGGGTTCGAATCCCCCCTCGGGCATGGATATTTGTGCCGTCTTTAGTATAAGGTAGTTCATAAGTAGTTTGTAAGTTTAGGGACTGATGACCCCGTAGTTAAGTCCCATAAGCTTAACAAACATTTGAACATTTTGGAGTATTATGAGTCCCATTAAACCATGCTGTAAAGGCGAGCATAACAACTGCGTCTGAGGATACTGTTCTGTGGCGCTCTGGCTGCTCAGAGGTGTACAGACGAGATCCTTCGAATTTTTTGTGTGCCCTATGCTGGTCCCATAGGAGAAGAGTTCCTTCTTGGTGGACAATAATGATCGTCCCCATAGACCTGCACTGTTGGACAACATGCTTGAAGCCGAGGGAACTGAATGAGTGGAGTTGCCAGCTTATTCACCACACTGAAACCAGTTTCAGCATGTCTGGGATGTACTTCGCAGACATGTTGCAGCCAGACCAGCACCTCCCACAACGGTTGCAGAGCTGCATATTGCACTCATGGAGGAATAACCATTTTCCCTCAAGAGCTGATTGATAACCTTATTCTGTCCATGCCACGCAGGTGTGGAACTGTATTGGCCGTCGAGGTGATCACACACCATATTAGAGGGCAACGATATTGACTGTTTCACTATGCCATAAGTAAAGATTTGAGACAGCAAAATATCGCACTGTATCACAGACAAAATACAATTGTAACCAATATCTCTGACTTAAATACGTTACCATATGCATGTTTTGTATTATAAGTCCCCTTATTCCCTAATTGTTTTGAGCAACGAAGATAAAATATGGAAACTTAATGACGGTTGGTAGAGGCGAATATATATATATATATATATATATATATATATATATAAGGAAAAATATTTCGTACAAATTGTCACTCACTGAGCTACAAACATAAATTCGTTTACCGCGTGTTCCTATGTCAATAAATGACAATGCAATTGAATGGTAAAAATCGGGAAATATTAAGTGGACTTTTGCGTGTTACTGTGCGCCAACATTGGCCAAGGGGCAGATCGGCAACAAGGCACAACATGCGACTGTTGTAGGTAGTCTAGCCACTCACCAGAAGGCGAGGCATGCGGCGTAAAGCGACGGTCTGCGTGACACTGCGAGCAATGACAGCGCTCACGTCTACCTCGTACTGTTTCTGCTGGCCGGTATTATTTATCGTGGCTAGTTGGCATAGGAAAAGGAACTTGTTCCCTGTTGCCGATCTTTCCCCTTGGTCAATGTCTGCACATAGTAACACCCAAAAGTCCACTTCATATTTCCAGGTTTTTACCATTCAATTGCAGTCTCATTTATTGACGTAGAAACAGACAGAAAACGAATTTATGTTTTTAGCCTAGTGTCTGACAACTTGCACGAAATATTTTTCCTCATTTATGAGTCACCTTATATCACCTCGTGCTTCATGCAGCAGTGTACATTACGTCATGGACAAATTCGCACCCATGACCCATCTCAATCATCATCATGGGTGATAAAATTCAGCGTGGAGTTGAAGAGGTTCACAGGGAATAGTGGAGCTTTAGAAATTCGAAGAAGAGAGTTTGTGCAAGGAGTTGGTGACATATTATGAATGCAGAGTTGGAGATGTAAGGATCAAATGATATTGATGTATGCACGGAGCTAATGCCATTTTATGAAGGTGTTCAGAACACAATTAGAACCTTAACTGAGTGTGTTAATGGAGCTGACAAGAAAGTAAACGGCAAATCAGGAAAAAATAAGGCTCTTGAGGGGGAAAAAAAAGAAAAAAACGAAGTGGAAGCAAAAATGTCCAAATGTTTGTTACTCTTAAGGGACTGCGGGGTCATCAGTCCCTAAGCTTATAAACTACTTATGAACTAACTTACACTAAAGACAACAGAAACATCCATGCCCGAGGGAGGATTCGAACCTCCGACGCAGGAGGCCGCGCGATCTGTAACATGGCGCTCCAGACCGCTCGGCTACTCCCCGCGGCGGAAGTGGAAGCCCTTGGCAATGACAAGATAAAGAAGAAGAAGAACGCCTGTATAAAGCCGCACAGCACAAAATACTGTTTGGTATTTGTTGAGATGTTGAGCAAACAGATAGTCAACCAGGTTCGAAAGGCTGTTCGAGAGAAAATTATTGTTGCTGTTAAAGTTAGATCATCTGAATCAGGAACGTACACTAAGAGCAACCTTTAATCCAGTTACAGACTCTCTGAAACATATGAATTCGAATTGTAAGATTCGTCACACCAAAGATCCAGTGTTAGCCAATAAAATGAAAGTGATATGAATGCTACACATCATGCACTAAAGAATAATAATAAGAGGGATGGATGTATGAAGAACTGTATCTTGACTATGCCGCTAAAAGCACTATGAAGAAAGTAACGGGGCGGTGACGAAGGGTTAAAACACCCCAAGTCCTACAATACCAAAGACATCTGAAGTTTTTATCGCTTTTCCTATTCCGACCCTTGCAATACTTTCGGTGGTGGGGTTTCTGCAAAGGCAGCGTCCGTTGCCAGAACAACGAATAATGTAAAACAATCTCATCAGAAACTGGAGGGGGTGATGACACACAACCGAATGATGGAAGTAGCAACCACAGGAAAAGGCTTGTATCTCAAACCATACCAGAAAGGACTAGGTCTCTTTATAAATAAATGAAGCTCTCTAGATTGTTCTACCTGACAGACCGCATATGAACACAGATATGCATAAGTTTGTTAAAGAGAAGTTCAACATTCCGAGATTTCGAGTTGTGTTTATGCGTAATTGGTTACCACGGGCTATGTGCAAAACAGGTGCATGTGGAATAGGGAATTTATATGTTGCTGGAGGATCTGGAATTCATAGGGTAGCGTATGTTAGTAAAAATAATGTAAATGTTGCATTCTTCTTCGAATCATGTGCTTACCTTGAGCCTCCAGAAGAACTGCAACATTCCCACGAGAAGACATGCTTTATACAGTTTCCGGTGTTATCACTAGAAGACATGTTTTCTATAATTTCTGGCGTTACCTTTGTGAACATTTATACATGTTAATCCTGAGATTAATAAAGCAGAAGAATGTATAAGGAGGAGCGTTAACCACATTCTATCAGTTGACGTTTGAATACAAGGTCGTACACTATAATTTTAAAGGAACAATAATCAGTATTAAGTGCTAATTACTTCCCACCAATTCATTTAAACAGCTTGGAATATAGTCTTGACTGCTTTCAAAACATATAACTCTATTCCGAATACCATAGAAGCCATCAATAAACAGCATCTGCAAAATAACGATGTAAAGAAGATTGTGGAAATAGAACCTGGTGGGTATGACATTGAAGAACTACATCAAACTACAGCTTGGAAAAGAGATTGATTTACATGCAAACATCGATACTCTTAAATCTGAAATAAGTACTCTAAATGAAACGATCGATTTCGGCCAGATAACTTAGACAGGTCAATTACTAGGTTTCACAAAGGGCAAGTTTTAAATGAGGATACCCGTAAATTTTACAGCTCTGATCAAACTGTGGACATAGTCCCCGTCAGCACTATTCACATCGTGTGTAACATTGCAACCAACACCTACCTAAACGATATGTTGGTTCATACAATTTACGGATTCTTCCCCTTAGTAGGATCGGGCTACACGATTGTTTATTGAGATTCCATCCAATACCGTATTTCTCCTAGTGACAGTTCATACATCGAGATATTTGGATCTGCTTATTGCAGACCAGAATAACTAAGTTGTTGACTTTTGAGGTGGGGAAATCATTGTTCAAATGTTTGTATAGTCTATGGAACTTAACTACGGGGTCATCAGTCCCTAAACTTACAAACTACTTATGAACTACTTACGAACTAGGACGGCACAAATATCCATGCCCGAGGGGGGATTCGAACCCCCGACCGTAATGGCCGTGCAGACCGTGACTGAAGCGCCTGAAATCATTGTGAGACTACATCTAACACATAGTGAGAGTGAAGCATAAAGCCTGTGCGCACATCTCGCAGTGCATCACTTTGTAACAGAACCGCAAGGGATAGAACCTGACCACTATGAGTTTGTAGACATGAAACCCTGCAAAGATGTAATTGCTCAGTGTAACGAAGGCAATAAAGTATGATGAGTGGATTATTCGTCAGGAATACTACTCACTTAAACCATATGCTCCAAGCACATTTAGCAACAGTTACGAAACTCGGATTGTCATCCAACACCAAGACGCTTTAACACTGCTCTACAACTGTTTCATATATTTGGATGGTGCCTTTAAGAAGAAAAAGGATGGTTCTGCATCAGAGGGGTTAAAGATTACACATAATGCTCTAGCATTCTTGTTCAAGAACGCTAGATTTTGATTGAACGTATACTCAACATATGCATAACATTGACCTTTAAAACGTATGTCTCTGCAAAACCCTCAGACAGGAATGGGCTAGAAAATGTAGGATTCTTTATGGAAGAGCCACAGACCAAACAGCGGACTAAAACAAATGGTTTACAGCATGTACAACTCTAAAAATGCTTATGGGCTTTTTTGAAGAAGTTAACAGAATTATCATGAACACGAAACAGCAATTCATTAGTAGATATTGTAGGTACAATCTGGCATCCTTTAAGGTCACATTACAGCTCACATAATGCTGAATCATCAAAGTCACCAGTCTATACGTGTCAAGGAAAATAGAGGGGTAGGAGGGGAGGTTACCAATCTTTTCTGGTACCAGGTTACACAACTGCATTACGTCTATGACAAGGTCACCAGTCTCCATGTGTCAAGGAGTGGGAGAGGAGGCGAGCTTCCCCAATCCTTCTGAATTAAGTTTCACAACATATAATTGCACTACATCCAATAAGAACACTCTGACAAGGTCATAGGTGTCATATTCCATCTTTTTCATTATGCTGCTCACTCTCCCCCTTCTTCGGCCACAAATGTACATATTTTTGCACCTCATAGCATCTACGTTTGCATTACTGGCCACCAAAACATTTTTAAGGCTGGTTACATGTGAACTCAGCCAGAGACTTTGAGGCTGGACAAATAAGTAACTTTATTTTTTTAATTTATTGGTAACTTTAAAGCCCCTGGTTGGGCAGGCTTGCAACAGCCTGTGCATCAAGTGACGAATTTCGCAATAAAAATAAATAAATTTATATATAAAATGAAAGAAATTAAAGAGTCTTAAAATATTGAGTGTCACATATAGACACCATTTATTAAGCTGACACATTCCACATCATTGCGAAACGTTGTATTAATGATCTACTAGCTGAAAACCCGGCGTTGCTCTGGTATTTATTTATTTCTGCCATTTTTCAGGTATATATTCATTTGTATAAGAGCTGCATGTCTGTAAAATCTCTTAATCTCTTGGGAATACAATTAGTAGTAAAGATGTAATAGATTAAAACTGATGGGGCGTTTTTCCATAAACGTTATTGTTTATGTGCTCATATCTCATGGACTATGTGTCGTAGTGTGATACAATTTAGAAGATACACTCAACTATATGCGTGTATCCTGTCTGTAAAATTTCCTGCGGCTACAATTTACAGTGTACAAATTATAAATTATAACGTCATACCAAATGCCGTGGTTTTACTCCACAAACAGCGGAAAAGTAGTAAGTGAGAAACCTTTTTCCTTTCATCATTTTGCAATGGTTGTCAGCGAGAACACGTTTAATAAAGGTTTGAAATTATGTTTAAAGGGTTTTTGCAAGTCGCTAAGTACTCTCATTCTCATATAACGTATTTATAAAGTCTCGCCGCATTATGTGGCAGTTTTTTTACGAGTCCTATTGTTTATGACGTAATATCTTATTAACCATGTGCCGTCTGTGATTCTTAACCCTGCAGGAATTGTAACCTCGCGGTAAGGAATGTGTGTACCAAATTTGGTTGAAATCGGTCCAATGGTTTATGAGAAAAAGAGCAGCATTGTCGCTAAATGTAGCACTTTTTCGCGCATCTCATTGTTTATGACGACATATCTCGTGCACTATGTATCGTACGTGATTCTTACACTTACGGCGACCGTCCGCATGGATTGAAGCTTACGTGTACAAAATTTGATGAAGATTGAAACAAAACCGTAGATTTGTATGCAACATGTACACACAAACACAGAAACATACGGACACTCTGCTTTATATATTAGATGGAACAAGTATTGATCTACTCTAACCTAAACGTGATACAACAAGGTATGACAATAAGCAATCAAATAGGAGGAAATAAAGAAGAATTTAAATTAGAGACAAATGATCATGATGTATAAGTATACAATAAATTGAAATGAACAGGTACACATTCGAAATGTAAAAACTGCAACTGCACTGATAGGGACAGAAAAATGGCGACAAAATGGTATACACTGCATGGAAAACAAGACAAAACTTATTCTGCTGATCGGTGGTTGTTGAAGTATTAAAAATGGAGTGACACAGCACAACACTTAATACTGGTGAACAGTTAAAATCCCCACAGGGGAAAGGAATGGGAAGGGAAGCACAGAGAGCGGGGAAAAGGAGAGGTGGGGGGGGGGAGGGCAGAGGGTGGGGCACATAGATTCCAGAGGAATGGGAAATGAACGGAGAGCCAAGCGAGGGAGGGAAAAGAAAGGGAAGGGGGAGAAGAGGCATATGATATACAGGGAAGGATTAGTGCTAGTAGGAGGGATAGATGTCAGTACAAAGGACATCATCATGAGGGGAAGCTGACAGAAGTATTCCATCAGAAAGGATGTGGGGAGTGTGGAGGTGAAGGGAGAAAGCGGTACATAAGTAACATCACGTCAGAGGCCTGGGATTTAAGAGCATAAGAGACACCAGAGGGTGGTGGGATTCTATTGTATGGGGACCGTAGAGAGTACAGATGTGCTCCAGGAATTGGAGGAGTTGAGTGAAAGGAATAAGGTTATAAATGATCCGCATGGTGGGAAGAGAGGCAGATACAGTATGTGAGGCAGAGGGCATAGCGCTCAAGGATTTGGAGGAACTTAGACAAGGGAGGTGGAGACCTAGACAGGTTGGAAGCTACAGAGGCGGGATGCAGTAAGGAACGGTCGTGGGGGGGGGGGGGGGATTAATTCCCATATCTGGACAGAGAGGTGCTTGAGGAGGGTGACGCAGGAGACGGCTTTCTGGTGGTGAGGATTCACAGAAAGGGAGCGCTCAAGCTGAGGCCAAGGTACTTAGGGTATGAGTTTGACAGATGGTACACTCATGGAGGGTGAAATAAAGGTTGTGGTGACTGAAGGAACCTATAGTGCGACCTATTATGATTACCTGGGACTTGTCTGAGTTTACAGAAAGGAGTTACTGGTTGCATCAGGTGGCGAATTCGGAGACGTGAGACTGGAGAAGTTGCTCAGACTGGGCGAGGGAAGGGACAAAGGCGAGGAAGGCAGTGTCGTTAGCTTATTGAAGGAGATGGACATAAGGCTGTGGTTGTGGTATGTCTACCGAGTAAAACAGTTACACGAGAGGGGAGAGGACAGATCCCTTGGGCAACCCTGCAGAGGGGTAGTACAAACGAGAGTTGGGATTGTTGATAGGAAGGATGGTCGGTGGAAGAGATAGGATGCAATGAAGCAGACATAATTAATGGGAAGGGTGTTGGTCTGGAGCTTGATATGGAGACCAGAATATCATTCACAGTCATACATCTACTCAATGTTTAGGGAAAGAAAGAGGGTGGTACGACAGGGGTTCAGCTGGGTGTAGAGGAGGTAAGTGAGGTTGAAGATTTGGTCATCAACATAGAAGTAAGGTCGGAAGCCATACTGGGAAAGGGGAAGGAGCTAGTGTTGACGTAGTTGTTAATAGATAGGGTGAGAGAGGATGATTTCCAAGACCCTGCTGATCACCGTGTTGAAGCTTAGGGGGCAATAGGACAAGGCTTCAGAGGAAGACTTGCCAGGTTTGGGGAACATAAGGATGCGGGATGTATTCCACACATTAGGGAAAAAGACAGTGTAAAGAATGCTACTAGGTGGAGGATGAAAAGTATTTTTTTCTTTGTTGTTATTTTTAAAACCAATGTACAAACATTGGTAGGCTGACAGCAGCCTCCTATGCCACTCCTCAGCCAAGTGACTATGTGCAATTGACATGAATATTTTAAAGACAATGAACATGGCGGTAAAACATGGCGTATTTAAAATGTTGACACAGAGAAGTTCATTGGTGATACAATAACGAAGCAAGACGATAAAAACACATGTAGTCTGTTAAAAACATTTGACCACAATGACAGTTAAAAACACACAGTAAGAAACACAACTCTGGAATGATGAAAAGACACTGTCAAATCCTCTGATGTCAACACTTGTTAGCATTGTCGTGGTAGACTGTTGAAACGGCACACCGAGACACATGACATGAAACGATGCACTGTTTAAAACTGGCAGCACAGAGGACCCTGCAAGGGAGGGTGAGGGATGCAGAAGCGTAGATGGAGGGGAAGGAGGGGTGGGTGGGAGAGGGGAGGGTGATGGGGTGCGTAAGCATAGATGGAGGGGAAGGAGGGGTGAGTAGGAGAGGGTAGGGGGTATAGGGACTCCAGAGGAGGGGGTAGGGAAGGGGACGACCAAGCAATGGTAGGGAAAGGGAGGGGAAGGATGAGAGGGTGTTAAATCCACGGGAAGATGATTTGGGTTGATAGGAAGGGTAGATGGAGGGCGTCATCCGAGAGGGGAACGTGCTGAAAGTTACCCTGGGAAGGCAGGATGGAAACTGCAGAGGATGGGATGCATGATGGATCTGTAGGTATAAAGGATAGTGGATAGGTTGAGGCCCCACATCTGGCTGAAGAGGAGTTTCAGGAGGTTAAGGTACAAATCAAATGTTTGTAATCCTATCAGACTCAACTGCATGGTTATCAGTCTGTAGCTTACAAACTACTTAAACTAAGGTAAACTAACCTAAGGATAACACAAACATCCATGCCCAAGGGGGGATTCGAACCTCTGACAGCGGACAGCCGCGTGCACCGCAACATATTGTTCCAGTACGAGCAGCTAATCCGCCGCGGCGGTTAGGGCAGGACATTGATTTCAGTCTGACTGTTTGGAGGTGGGGGATAGAGGCCGTCAAACGCGGCCTGGCTCCCGCTCGTTCCCGCCAGAGGGAGCGGCTAGCGAGACCGCCGTACCCAGGAGCCGGCCGTGTCGACAATGCAGTCTCGGGAGCGAGAAGTCTCGGTACTCCCGGCTGGCATGTGGAACAGCCGACAGCAGTGCGCATGCGCACGACCAGCCCCCCTCACGACGCCGTTAATTATTGCGCCCGTCCGCCACACTTCTACGCCTGTGCGTTCACACTGCCGGCCGGGCCGAGCTGAGGGGGGATGTGCCAAGACGAAAAAGAGGGGGAAGAACAACTTTTTCGATTTTCAAGTTGTAAGAAATTTTGACGCTATATAAGACCACATCGCATCGTTTTATCAACTTATTTTTTCCTTACAAGCTTTGCCTTGCCTGTGAAAAAATAAAAAGTCTACTTTTCATTCCGCATGAGTTTTCAGTTTCGTAAAGCTCCTCACTCGATTTTGATGAAAGTATTCGGTTAAAAAATCTGATTTTTGGACACAGGGTAGTAAAACATCTTAGCTTTCCAATAAAACATACATCTTTTCGAAATTCGTAACAATCGTTTTCAAATGAATCTTTTTGTCAGGTATGCGCACTTGATCTACAAATCGTGTATTGAAAAAGTTCGATAGCGGGCAGCTTACTGTACTATGCATTTTAGACCATACATTACAGTGAGTGAAATTGAGCTAAAAGAACAGAAACGTTTTTGAAACGGTAGTCGCACTGATATCTATCTCCTTTATCAAGTAATTGTGAGTTATCTGAGCGGCATCATGACGCGTCCTCAAGCCTACGAACTCGGCGTGTTTTGAGCGCGGCGTAAAGCACTGCAGTGCCGAAAAAATTATTTGCTGGCCACGTATGTTGGTCCCTCGTGATGTGTTAATCATTCATAACCAGAAAATAGCTATACCCAAATTTTTCTTGGGTGGCAACCGATTACAATGAACAATGATCTGCTACGGTTTTATGTAAGGTAATACTTCACTTAAGAGGTATACAAGTAGTGTTGTCCACATTGTACAATTAATGGAATACATATTTCGTGTTTCAAACTACAAGAGAAGAAACAATTAATGTAAACAGCGAATTTGCTGTTGATGGACTGAAATAAAATTTCTGAAATTCTACTCAATGACTTTGTAGTTGAGGATAATAAACGGGAGAAACCCAAAAATATACTTACATTTATTGATGCATCTACACCTAAGATTACACTATTTAGCCTTCTCTTAAGCCGGCCGCGGTGGCCGAGGGGACTGCGCGCGCCAGCCACAGTCTGCATGGCCGCTACGGTTGGGAGTTCGAATCCCCCCCTCGTCTTTAGTATAAGGTAGTTCATAAGTAGTTTGTAAGTTTAGGGACTGATGACGCCGCTGTTAAGCCCCTTAAGCTTAACAAACATTTGAACCTTCTCTTAATTTTCGCTTTTATAACTCCCAGAAAATGCTCTACCACAAGGTGAACACAAGGTGATATACTGTGTCTCACATAAAAGCGCTATCCCTCAGACCGAGACGAAAGTAGGAGTACATAACAGTAAAATTAAACACATTTAGTTACCTCCTGATAAGAGATGCTGCAACTTATGGCCATGGGGGTACGTCAGGTGTGCCAGATGTATATGGTACACGCTATACTATGTTTCAGCTCATCTCCAGTTTCAAAGAATACACGGTTCTCAGAATTTTTATTTATTTTGTTAGGAAGCTGTCTGATGGGAACTGCTTTTCTATGAACATTTCCTGAATCTCACAATTTTCCTTGTCTCCATGGTACTTTCATATCGATTTTTATACTTTAAATGAAAGGAAAACGCGCTGATTTAGTTTAGCCTCAGACACTGCAGATCAGTAAAGGATGAGAAGCAGGTGTCATTTGTTTCATGTTGTGATTTGTTTTTTTCGTTCTTAGTGGGCTTGTGGCCAGCAACAAAGGGATCGTCACCCACTGTCAGTGGAAGATCGAAGGAAACACTGCCATCTACTTTGAGCCAGCTAACTGTTAATTGATTTTGTAATTTTATTACTATCGTTTGCACACTGTAGTGACTCATAGAATTATAAACACATTAGAAACACACCAGATGTATTTCGCAGCATTGGCCGTTAATGTTTTATTTAAAAAAACCACAGATCGATTTCAGTCACCTAGTGATCATCTTCAGTGTCCTTCAAACGAGCATATGAATGCCCTGAATGTAACTCATATGCTCTTTTGAAGGACACTAAAGATGATCACTAGGTGACTGAAATCGATCTGTGGATTCTTTTTTTTTTTTTTTTTTTTTTTTTTTTTTTTTTTTTTTTTTTTTTTTTTTTTTTTTTTAAATAAAACATTAACGGCCAATGCTGCGAAATACATCTGGTGTGTTCATCATTGTGTGGTCGTGGAGCACCTCCAGGAAATGTGAAAAACTAAACATTTCTTAATTTTTTAAATTCATATTACAGAATTAATAGTAATAGAAGAAAAATAAACATATTATCATAAGTATAATTGCAAAAAAATCATGCAGAGGAGCTTCTGCTGAAAGCAGGCTGGAAACTTGTGATACTTGTGCTGCAGAAGCAACACCATACCCCAATCGGTTCGTGCCGGCGCCGACTCGCGCCGGGAATATTAAAGATATCGAATGTTAAAGGAAGGAAATACTCTCCTAAATGTTAGTCTATATGGATGGAACGATGGCATTACCACCTATTTCTTATGTTCATAAAATTCGACGGTTTACTACAGTGTGAGAACAATAGTAATAAAACTAGGCGACCTGTGCAAATACTTTGCAGCATCAGTGGCCAGTCATGTGAAATGGAAATAAATAAAATTACATATTTATCATTTAAAATATTTATTATAGATAGTAACAGTATACAGAATATTATATAAGCTTGTGTTTTCTTAAATCCATATCAAAACACTTATTTAAAATCAATTATAATTATAAAATAGATTCTTTTAATATATAAGAAAGACAGAGGACCCGAGCGAATACTTCGCACCGTTAGTGGAATGAGTAAAACGTTGGGAAGACATGAAGTACAGTTGAATGTTCACGCATAGCCTTCTTCAGAATCAATTCCTGCAAGTGTTTTAAAGCAGAAATGAAAGGTCTTGATCCGTTGAGCGTTGTTAGGTCAAAGAGAACTGTGTACTTTATTTAGAACGGAAGATATCCTAAAACAAGCCGATTAAAATATTCAATGCAAGGACCGAAGGATCCCGCGTTTGAATGAAAGTAAAGGAAGGAGAGACGTAAGTTAATTATGATACTTGATGACAAATCTGCGAATAAATACCTTTCGTTTAAAGTGAAAATGAAGGAAAACGGCCTGACCGACTGACTTTAGTTTACAGCCAGGACGTCCCCATAAGAAATACACAGAAGGAAATCCCGTTTGAGTGTAGAAAAAGTGGATGAATACCTTTAGTTTTACACAAAAATGAAGGAAATCAGCTGGGTAGTTTAGTCAGTCCGACCGACTTTGGGTTTTCGTAGATTCTTTTAATATATAATATAATAAAATCAATGAACTGTTAGCTGGATTCTTGAAGTGACCAGCAATCGATCTTCTGCTGACAGTGGATTGGGATTCCTTATATCTGGGGGACAAGCTCTACCCTTCCCTCGGAAAAAAAAGTGACAGACGCTTCTCATCCTGTACTGACCTGTCCTGCAGTGTCTGAGGCTAAAGTAAACCAGCGTATGCTGAAAATTTGAAAGTACCATCTTGCAGACAAAGAAAATTGTCTTCAAATGATACAGCAAAATGTTCGTAGAAACGTTGTTCGTCTCAGACAGGTTACTAAAAGAAACTCAGTTCATTCTTACTTTCATCTCAGACGTGAAAGTACCGCATTTATGTCGGACACACTTTATACAATTATTTTCACCCTGTGGGAACACATTTTCCGAAAGGTACAAAAGCGAAAAGGTATATGTTGTGTCTTAGGAGTAGTCGCAGTTCACCTTACTTTGTTCTTCTCTTCTAGTTCCAAACACGAAATATAAATTCCATGAATTGTATTATGTGGAAAAAACCAGATGCTTGCCTCTCAGAGTCAAGTATGATCTGCTGTAAAGCCGTAGCAGATGGTTCTCCATTGTAATCGGTTGCCACCCAAGAAAAATTAGTTCATTATTGTTCTCTGATTATGGATCTTTAACACATCACGAGGGACCGACAAACGTAGCCAGCAATTTAGATTTTTCGGCACTGCAGTGCTTCACGCTACACTCAACACAGGCTGAGTTTGTAGACTTGTGTTCGCGGGCCGAGGGCGCTCAGATAACTTGCAATTACTTGTGAAAGGATGGAGATATCATTGTGATTACCATTTCAAAAAAATTTTTGTTCTCTTAGCTGCATTTCACTCGCTGTAATATATGGTCTAAAAATCATAGAACAGTAACCTGTCCGCTATCTAACTTTTTCAATACACGATTTGTAAATCAAGTGCATATACTTGAGAAATAGCGTCATTTGAAAACGACTGTTAGGAATTACGAAAAGGTGAATGTCTTATACGAAAGCTAAGATGTTTTACTATAATGTGTCCAAAAATCAGATTTTTTAAACGCATAATTTCATCAAAATCGAGTGAGGAGCGTTACGGAACTAAAAACTCGTGCAGAATGAAAATTAGCCTTTTTATTTTTTCACAGGCAAGGCAAAGCTAGTAAGGAAAAACTAATTTCATGAAACGATGTAGCGTGATCGTGAATTTTACGGCGTGAAAATCGAAAAAGTGTTTTCCCCCCTTTTTTGTCTCGGGTACGCCAGGCGCGTTGTGTGAACACGCAGCCGGCGGCGTGCGCCGACTAGTCTGTGGCGGCTCAGCCAAGCTCAGCTCGGCCCGGCGGGCGCGACGTGAACCCGGGAGTATCGTGACTCGTCCTGTCGGAAACGTCTCGCTCTCGCGAATGTGACGTCATCGCTCCCCCTCCACCAACCCTTTACCCGCCGTCAGCCGTCGAGAGCGGGGCGCGAGCGCTGCGGGAACCGAGCGGGAGTGGCGGCCGTTTTGACGGGCCCTAGTGGGGGATTCAGGAGAGGGTTCGATCAAGGTTGAGACTGAGGTATTTGAGGGAGGGGGTGTGGCAGATGGGACGGTCAAGGAGGATTAGGTAGAAATCATGGAGACGGATGGAGGGGATGGCACAACCTACGAGGATTGCCTGGTATTTGTCAAGACTGATGGAGAGGAGCCACTGGTTGCACTATGCAGCAGACTCAGTTAGGTGAGACTGTAGTAAGTACTGGGATTTGGCGAAGGAGGAGGCAAGGGCCAGGAAGGCGTTGTCGTCAGCATACTGCAGGAGGTGGACAGGGGTTGAGGCATATCAGCAGAATAGATGAGGTAAAGGCGGGGAGAGAGGACGGAGAATTGATGCACCGCAGTTATGGGGTAAAACAAATAGGAGTTGGAGTTGCAGACAGCGACATAGGATGAGTGGAGGGTGAGGAAGGAAGCAATGTGGTGGACATAATTAACAGTAAGGGCGTAGAACTGGAGCTTAAAAGGGAGATCAGAATGCTATACACAGTCATATACTTTCCCATTATCAAGGGAGACGAAGATGGCGGTGTGATGGGAATTAAACTGGATGGGAAGAAGGTGAGTGAAGCGAGGAGCTAATCATCGGCAAAGAAGGAGGGTCAGAAGCAACATTGGGACAGGGGGAGGAGCTGATGCTGGTGGAGGTGTTGATGGATGTGGTGGGAGAGTATGGTTTCCAGGACAATGCTGAACATGGAGGTAAGACTGATGGGATGGTAGGATGAGGCCTGGAATGGAGGTTTGTCAGGTTTGGGGAACATAAGGTTATGGAGGATTTCTACAGGTCGAGGAAGAAGCTGGTGTACAAGATGACATTGTAGAGGGAGGCCAGAGTGGCATAGAAGGAGGGAGGAAGGCCCAAAGGTGCCTGCATGTAAGCCGGTTTTGAGTGGGGCAGTGTTTTCTTTGGTGTGAAGAGTGTATACAATGTCATGTGCAGTGATGGGCGTGTTTAATTCTGATGGGGAGATGTGTTCCAAGTTCTGGAAGCCAGGGGCGAGCAGGGGAGGTGTCGGTAAACTCATGGACCTGAGGAAGAGGGAGTAATGAAAGCAGGGATTATCAGGGATGGAGAATACTTCAGAGAGGTAGGAAGCAAGCCTTACTGGCAATGTCAGGGAAGGGAGGTCATCATGGAAAAGTGGGTAGTGGGGCGCTGAGTGACTGCCAGTAAGGCGGTGGAAGGCGCTCCAGTACATGGAGGAGTTGATGGGAAGCATAGAATTAAGACAGATGCGTGGTTCACACCAGTCCCGGCATTTGTCGTGGAAAAGAGGTTTCTGATATGTCGTTGGAGACGCCAGTGGCATGTTAGAGTATCCCCATCATGCGTTTGGAGGAAGGAGCGATAGAGTCACGCAGGAGCAGAACAGCCTGTGCAGGGAGTGTGGGACTATGGGGATAGACGGCTTTGGTGAGTATGTCCGCCTGGAACTCATCACCAATGGTCTTGTGGAGGAACGAGGATGCATGGTCTATGTCAGCAGGTGTGTGGAGGGGAAGAGAGTGGCTAGGAACCAAGGTATCTATGATGCAACAGTAGGCATCCCGGTCAGCATGAGGGTAATCACGGACTATTTTGGGAGGGGGCGAGGGCAGGGAGCATGGGTTGGACAGAGGAGGTGGTCTAGGTGAGTAGGACTGGGGTGTGGTCACTGGCCATTAGGTCTACGACTTCCGCCCTAAGGCGCCCATGGAGGTTAGGAGATGCCATGACAATGTTGGTTTTGGGGCAGTTAGGGTGGGGAAGGGGCAGGATGTTAGCCCAGAGCTTAGCAGGCTGACAGGAAGGAAGGTAATGTCTGCGGCAATGACATAAGTCGTGAAGGAGCGATCAATATGGGAGATGAAGTCATACGGTAGGGGAGCAGTGCTGAGGATATAAATGGTGGCTAGGGTGATAGTGAGGGGCAGGAGAAAGAGGCTAAGCATCACGTGTTCAGTAGGATCGTTAAGCAGGGGTTGTAGGCAGATGTGGTGATGGCGAAGGTACCCTACTGACGCTCTACCTCGGGCGAGGGGAGGGGGATCATCAGTGCGATGGAGGAGGTAAGGAGCTGTACTAATTGGACGATGGGGTGGAGAAAGGTTTTGGTCAGGAGGAAGGTGTCCACGCAGTGTTGGGAGGGGGTATACATAAAGAGGTATTTGTTGGTGGGCAGGGATTTGACGATGCTGTCGATTATCGGTTAGTGAAGTCAACAGATTATCAAAAGCAACTGCAAAGCGATTTAGACAAAATTTCTACATGGTGCGAAAATTGGCAATTGACACTAAATAAACAAAAGTGTGAAGTAATACACATAACCACTAAAAGAAATCCGCTGTACTTCAATTAAGCAATCAATCAGTCAAACCTTAAGGTCGTAAATTGTACCAAATACCTAGGAGTTATAATTACAAACAACTTAGACTGGAGAGAACACATAGAAAATATTGTGGGCAAGGCGCACCAGAGGTTACGTTTCATTGGCAGAACGCCTCTAAGATGCATCAGCTCCACCAAAGAGACTGCCTACATTACACTTGTGCGTCCTCTCCTGGAGTACTGTTGCCCCTTGTGGAACCCTCACCAGGTGGGACTGACGGAAGACGTTGAGGAGGTTCAGAGAAGGGCAGCTAGTTTTGTTTTATTACTTTACGGGGGGGGGGGGGGGCGTCACGGAAATGTTGCACGAATTGGGATGGAAATCATTAAAAGATAGACGTTATTCATTGTGGCGTGATCTGTTTGCAAAGTTTTAATCACCGACTTTTACTTCTGAATGTGAAAATATTTTGTTAGCACCCACCTACTTAGGGAGACATGACCATCCCAATAAAATAAGAGAAATCAGATCAGAAACGGAACGATTTAGGTGTTCTTTCTTCCCGCGCGCTATTAGAGAATTCGACGGTAGAGAAAGGTTATGAAAGTGGTTAATGAACCCTCTGCCAAGCATTTAAATGTTATTTGAAGAGTATCTATGTATATTTAGATGTAGATGTGGTAGAGGAAGGTGTAGGAGGAGCTTGCCAATGAGGTCTGCAGGGTAGAAGAGAGGGCACGAAGGTCAAGATGTGGTAAGACTACGGTAACTAGCTGGGAGAAGGTGAAGTGGGAGTGGGCACAGGAGAAGGTGACATGTATTTCGAGCTGGAAGAAGGAGCGGGCAGCAAGGGCGATCTGGACGCTGGAAGGATGGATGTTCCGAAGGACGGTGGTTACGAACCGGATGACGGCCTCCATGTTCAGGAGGAGTGGTCACAGGGATTTGTTTGGGTGCATAGGGGGATTGATGGGACAGACAGACGAGAACAGTGAGTTCTGGAGTGGTGGGGTGGGGACGGATTTGCATTTGTAGGAGTATGTGGGGTGGGGGCCACCACATGTGTTGCAGGTAGGATGAGGCAAGGTTGGCCCAGTGTTTGTGGAGGTAGGAAGATTTATAGTGGGGACAGGTTGGGGGCGTTTACAGCAGTTCTGTGTCAGGTTGTCGTTGTAAATCAGACAACTGGCACAACGGTAGGACTGGGGTTGGGAGTGGGACGGTTCCACCTTGTAGCAGCAATTGTAGATTAACGACTCCTCAAGGAGGATGGAAGACGCGGATTTTGTGATAATCCGAATATGAGAGTGGGGCCGACGGCATTATGGATCCGCATGGAGGATCGGATGGATATTTCAGGGATGGCATTGAGTTGCTCCAACCTCCTCCTCCGTCATCAGTGGACTTAGGTTCGTGATCATGGCAGTGAGGGTGGGCAGGCGGTGTGTGTGTGGGGGGAGTGGCTGTTGGGGAGAGGAGGAGATGTAGTAGGGATTTAGAGTGGCATGGGAACCAAAGTGGATGCTAGGGAGACACTGTAGGATTTCGGTGTGGATGGAGGAGCCCCTTTGAGGAATGATTTGGGCGATGTGGGCAATGAGGAGGTATTTACAAACCTGAAAGGAAAGGGTCTTGTTTCCGAGGAAACGGTGATCAGGTCAAGAGAGGACAAAGGTGTGGAGAGGATGTGGGGCTGGATTGGTGGGGGCAATATCCATAGCATCGGCAGATTGTTGTTGTACGGGACGAGGAGGAGGGGGAGGAGCCTTTTCGGTAGAGGAACTGGGGGTACCGTGCTGCCGCACTTGGTGGATTAGTTTTGGGTGTCATTGGAGGATGTAGAAGGGGAGAGGAATGGTGTCAATAGGGATATGGCGGGGGGCAGGGCCCTGTTGCGGCAACGACTATGGAGGTGATTGTGGCGTGTCAGCCACTGTGGCCCAGTGAGTCTCTGTGCGGGCGGGGGTGATAGGCGGGAATTCCTGGGAAGTGATGAGGGGAAGGTAGACTGTTGTGGGGGGAGGAGGATGAAGAGGCGGGACTGGGGAAGCCGTGGTGGTGGAGAGGATGATGGAGAGGGGGATGCTGTTGGAGGGTTGGAGGGGAGTTAGTAGTGGTGGGGGCAGCAGTGGGGTGGTGTAAAGGATGGAGGTGATAGTGGGAATGTTGCTCATGGTGGGATAAAAATGTAGCTGGGTGAAATTTAGAGGAAAGGAAGGGGGATAGTCCAAGCGAAAAACGATGAAGTTGGTAATGTCAAAAGTGCCACATCGACCGCAGGCTCGGGCTGTGGGGGTTGGATGGGGGGCTAGAGGACTCCGGCAGGAGTGGTGTCGGCGAGAGGCGGTCGTGACCGACGAAGAGCAGGAGTCGGCAGATCTCTCGACGGGGCTACGGAAGGACGTCGGGGCCCTGCTAAGAGGCACGCCTTCTCGGCGGCAGCGATGAGGGGGTGCCGAATCCTCGGCACGTCCCAGGTGGCGAGCAACGGCAGGCAGCAGCAGGAAAGCTGGAGTGAAACCTCGATCCGGATCTGGTCACGGGCTGGGCTGGCAGCAGCAGTAGCGATGATGGGGGCGGCAGAGGCGGACAGCAAGAGGTCCCCCGGCGGCAGGACTCGGCGATAGCAGAGCTGGAATGTGGACACGTATAGGCGTTGCCTGCAACCAGACGGGTTGAACGTGCAAAGTAAATTCCACTGCTAGTTATATCAGAGGTCCTATGGAATACTGCAATCAGTATACATGAGTCTATGTTTAAATACTTAAAAACTAACATTTCTTTATACCATGTAAATAATGACATAGTAATATGGAGTTGCCTATAAACTCCTTAAAGGAAGTGCTCTTATGTCATTTCATCACCAAATAACGACTGAAATGCAGCAAATTAGGTCGAAAATAAATCGTTGTCATGAAAATTATCTCCTGTCTCAACTTAATCAAGCCTTTTGGTAAATATCAGCACTGGCTTAATTTGAAGAACATGTTATGTGAAGCTGAATCACACTGACAAACAGATGGCAGCACTGGCTTAGTATGTAAAAAAATAATCGTATTTTATTCTCGATGTACCCTGCACGTCGTAATTATTTTCCACGACTATGACGCTAGTTAAATGTCACGATAGCATTTCCAACAACTTTGCTGACTCATATTCATATAGGTAAGAAGTATACACTGCCTAGTTTCAAATGCATTTTAAGGTGTCCAGCTGTGAGTTTCAACTACCGAAATACTTGCTTGCAGATAGATGTAAATAGTAACGCTCCTTCTCCAAACAGTAGCATGTCTCTTCCCTCCTGCAAGTCCTGCAACCAACAACATTATTTCTGCATAAAATTTTAAGTTTACAATTTCTGCAAACGAGTGGTCGTCCCACTGTAAATATATCCCTATAGAACACAGCAAAGGTGAGTGGTTCTTAGGGTGTTTAGTAAGCCAGTCAATAAGCACACAAATGTTAGTGTACAAAAGATGTATTACATTTTGTAAAAACGTTTACATGCAGCAAAAACCACATCTTTCTGTAAACATTTAGATACAGAATACAACTCATTTTGTAATTTGTTTGGTGTACTTTTAATAATGTCTAGTTTAATTTTTAAGTTGTAACGTAGATCCACATCAGAATCCTCTATTTTCCCTTTCCAGCCAGTAATTCCACAGGTACAGTTGGAGGTACATTCTCGAACTGCATTACATATGTATGTTTCTTCCTATATGATACTTTGATTTCACAGAACTGGTATTGCATTATGTACATACTTGATGCTAACATGATCAATACATGCAAAACTATCCCTTGATATGTGTGTAATATGATACTTTGATGGGTGTTACTTGTAATGACAACGACGCAATTGCGCGACATGATACTCTGATTTCTTTGAACTAGGTATTGTCTAACATTAATAGATTATGGTTTATTCCAGTTCCGAGAAATCAGGAAATCACATTACACACCTGTAATGATGATCGAACCATGTTTTCTCTGCAGTGGTGGTTTGTATTGGGGTGAAATTAAGGTTCCCTGTGATACTTACAACAAACATTGTGGTTCATATTATTCCCACTCATATTGTAGTTAATGTTCCAATGCTTTGGTGTGGTTATAAGCCAATGTACTGGGTGGTTATAAAATCAGTATACATTTGAAAACTTAATAAATCACGGAATAATGTAGATAGAAAGGTAAAAATTGACACACATATTTGGAATGACATGGGGTTTTATTAGAATAAAAAAGGTCAAAAAATTTACGACAGATGGCGCTGGACAGCAAATCGTCAGTGACTGCGCATAAAAATCGTATATAAAAGGAGCTGTAATGTTGACATTACCTGAAAAGGCGCTTTTAGTGAAGCTATATTATCAGAATGGGGACTGTACTAGTTCAACGTTACGATCCTATCGCCATAGGAAGGAGATTAGAACGGGTAAAGGTCCGTTGACTAATGCAGCTCTGCCGAGAATAATTTCGAAGTTCGAAGCCACGGGTTGTTTAGACGATAGACCCAATAGTGGCCGACCGAGCACAAGGCGTAATGCTACTGACAGTTCATGAGGAAATGGAGACAGTAGCTGGTTGTCTTTCTGCGGAGCTATGAACATAGTTTATTGTATCATTTTCCAAAGAGTTACACCACAAAGATATAATTTTTTAAATGGAACAATAGTTTTTTTCTATGGTGCACTGGATTCGATGAAACTAGCTGCGTCCAAATCAATTTAAACTACATTCCTATCACTGTTAGTTTAGGACCTACAACCCTTCAAAGTTTAGGGAGCGGAGGCTACGACAGCGTAGGTAACTGGTGGTCATGAGACCGTGGGCCGTGTCCCAGGGGATAGCCACTCAGCCAGTCAGCTACGCTATCGCAGCCTTCGCCCCTGGAACTTTGAAGGGTTGTAGCTCCCAAACTAACAGTGATAAGAATGTAGTTTAAATTGATTTGGACGCAGCTGGTTTAAACGAAGCCAATGCAAGATAGAAAAAACTGTTGTTCCATTTAAAAAAAATATATCTTTGTGGTGTAACTCTTTGGAAAATGATACAATAAACTATGTTCATAGCTCCGCAGAAAGTGTAACATCTCTTGTGTTGACTTACCGCTTTAAAATTTCCCGTCACCTATTATTTTATAAGTTACAGAGGCAAACACACTTAGTGAAACACCCTATACATATATAGCGAAGCTACAGTGAAGATCCGTAGATCCCAAAAGAAACGTCTGCAGGATGCTCTTGGGTGGACTCCAGCAATTATTCTGATTACACGCTTTTGTGCAATGAATACTTTTTTACTCAATGTTGAATAGCTCCAGAATATTATCCCATATGAAAGCAGTGAATGAAAATAGGCGTAGTAAGCTAATTTAGCCGCCCGCGGTGGCCGAGGAGACTGAGGCGCTCCAGTCACGGTCTGCACGGCCACTACAGTCGGGGGTTCGAATCCCCCCTCGGGCATGGATATTTGTGCCGTCCTAGTTCGTAAGTAGTTCATAAGTAGTTTGTAAGTTTAGGGACTGATGACCCCGCAGTTAAGTCCATTAAGCTTAACAAACATTTGAACATTTTTTGAAGCTAATTTACTGAGATGTATATCACCAAATTTTGCAATGACTCTGATAGTATAAGTAGCTGAACGCATACGTGCCCACGACGAGTGAGAAACGACCCGTGTGCGGACGGCCTTAGAGCGCTCGGCCACTCCATCGCGGCTGCTAGAGAGCGACATTGCCAAATAAAGGGTTAAAAGAATAGCAGGTTATGTAGCGCAGCCACACGCTGCGGCAGCTCAAGCATTCGGGCAGTGTGAGGAGCAGGTGCGTCACCACCTGCTCAGCGGTCGCTGCTGGGGCGCGCAGCACCACAGTCTAACATACCAGTCGCGACACTCACTGGTGTCTAAACTGTTACCGTCTGACAGCTGGGGCGACACTAGCGCTCCAAACGCTGAGCAAGGGAGCTGCGTTTTAACACCATGGCTGTAACACTTCATTTTCAACACTTTTCTGCCTGCCGCGGTGGCCGAGGGGACTCAGGCGCTCCAATCACGGTCTGCACGGTCACTACGGTCGGGGGTTCGAATCCCCCCACGGGCCTGGATATTTGTGCCGTCCTAGTTCGTAAGTAGTTCATAAGTAGTTTGTATGTTTAGGGACTGATGATCCCGTAGTTAAGTCCCATAAGCTATACAAACGTTTGTAATTTCAACACTTTTCTGCATAATTTCCGATATTATTGTTTTCCTTAGACTCGATGGCGTTAGTTTAATATCAGTCGAAAAGGATTACGCTAAAATTAAAACCTGTGCAGCTAGAACAGATGAATGAAATGGCGAAATCTTAAACCACTCGCGCAGAAATACGCGCCGATCCAAATATTTTTGCAGCGTTTCCCATTGAAACTAAAAAATATACGTCGACACACAGACACAGTAAGAAGCGTGGCCATGTAGCACCATAAGTAAACGGGTGTGACAAGTTCCGTTTCGTTGTGTGTTTACTTTGCAGTTGGATGAGGTAGCCTACTGGCAAGTAACAGTAGAAGTAGGTTGAAGACTTTATTTTACCGGTAGTTGAAAGTTTACTAGCCCTTCCTCGTTACGTTGAGGTGCAGAGCAGACGCGAATTATCTAGATTTATTTCCAAAAAATCTGTCGAGTACGACCACTGACTCCCAGATTTGAGTTTGCTGTTAATATCGTCTACTCCTTTTGGATATTTCTCTGTCTCCTCCTTCACATTATTGCAGGTGGTTTTTACCTTATTTTCACAATTTTCAACTTTTTTTTCTTAAATTATAAAGTTTTAATATTTTGTAGTAGCTTTTGAAGTTTGGTCTTCAGCTATCTGTGGCAATTTACTTTTCAGTGACAATTGTGGCAGCTTGTTCGGTGTTACGAATAATGTTGGTATAGCTTTCCATACCAGTTTCTTTCTTTCTGCGTTCATGAATTGTTTTTGTTCGAAGTGCAACGAACGAAATTTCACGTTACTATACAGGTAAACGGTATCTTTCTTCAGCAGATCTTTTCTTCTGCAATTTATGAGACATTTTCTACTCCTCAAAAGATCAAATAATCATAATTACACTTAAATTTATGTAATTGTCAGACGATTCGTAACGAAAAAATGTCAGATATGTTTGTTAAGCTTATGGGACTTAACTACGGGGTCATCAGTCCCTAAACTTACAAACTACTTTTCAACTACCATATACTAAGGACGGCACAAATATCCATTCCCGAGGGGGGATTCGAACCCCCGACCTTAGGGACCGTGCAGACCGTGACTGGAGCGCCTCAGTTCCCTCGGCCACCGCGGCCGGCGAAAAAATTTCAGAAATAGGATTATGTTACAAACCTTTTAGGGTCCATAGGATATCCGAAAAATGACAAATGTTGTGTCTTTTTCTCGTTGTTGCTGTAATTAATTGCGCTACAAGCGTTCCCGCTTCCAAAAACCATCACAAAAACGAATATAAGCTGCAAGTAACACGGCCGGCCGCAGTGGCCGAGCGATCTGCGGCGCGCCAGTCACAGTCTGCACGGCCGCTACGGTCGGGGGTTCGAATCCCCTCTCAGGCCTGGATGTTAGTGTCGTCTTTAGAATTCATAGTTCATAGTAGTTCATAAGTAGCTTGTAAGGTTAGGGACTGATGTTCAAAATGTTCAAATGTTTGTTAAGCTTATGGGACTTAACTATGGAGTCATCAGTCCCTAAACTTACAAACTACCTTATACTAAAGACGGAACAAATATCCATGCCCGAGGGGGGATTCGAACCCCCGACCGTAGTGGGCGTGCAGACCGTGACTGAAGCGCCTCAGTCTCCTTGGCCACCGCGGCCGGCTAGGGACTGATGACATCGCAGTTAAGTCCCTTAAGCTTAACAAGCAGTTGAACAGCTGCAAGTAACACGACGCAATTCACGAGATACCGCTAACTCAGAAGGGCCCCCTGCTGGCCGCTTGGCGCACTACGATCGCAGCGGGTAACAAAACTTCGCCCGAGTGTCGTGACCGGTATGTTAGACCACAGAGTAACATGTTAGACTGCGGCAGCAGCGGCCGCCCCGGCGGGTCGACAGCCGCGGCAGCAGCAGGGCGCGTGTGCTTGCGGCTTGGTGCAGCGCTGGTCGGCGAGTCGTGCCGTATCTCTGGCCAGTCCGGAGCGCTCCGCCGCTTAAACTGGCCGTTTAAGCAAATTGGCCCGCACCTGCGCGCACGTCGGGATTTGGCCGAGAGGCACACACTGCCTGCCGGCCCGACTGTTTGCGGTCTGCGCCGTAATTGTACGACTGCTCCGCGACAAAAAATGACGCTCGGCCGGCAATTGTAATGTCCCTGTGATCGGGCGGGCCGGCGGGTCCAGTTTCCGGGCGCCTAGTGGTCCGGCAACGCGCCGGTCGATGGGCCGGGCGCCGTGTCTTTCGGTTCGAATACACCTGCTGCAACTTGTCGACGAGCTGGACGTGGTTCCTGTGAGGCGTAACACGCGAAACGAATAGTCTGAGTGTTTGAAAAGCGGAACACATTTATGTAATCTGTTTCACAACAACGCAAGGAGAAATTTAAAGCTCAGCCAGCTAGGCCATTGAGACATGACTAGCCGGCCGTGGTGGCCGAGGGGACTAGGGCGCTCCAGTCACGATCTGCACGGCCACTACGGTCGGAGGTTCGAATCCCTCCTCGGGCATGGATATTTGTGCCGTCCTAGTTCGTAAGTAGTTCATAAGTAGTTTGTAAGTTTAGGGACTGATGACCCCGTAGTTAAGTCCCATAGACTATACAAATATTTGAACATTTAGACATGACTACAGCCACAGCATGAACGGTCTTAAAGCACGTCCCACTCCATTTCGTAAACTTCAACTCTGCCTTATTTTCCCCAAGGCACTCCAACAGTGGATTAACACCTCAACAAAGAACGAATCCTCACCATAGCATAATTTTTTATTCAATGCCTCTCCTCAGTTTAATATCTTTAACCGATATCGAGACAAAATGTATCTCTAGAGATTGTTTATTTGATATTTTGTTTCATCCTGTTAATGCGATCATTTGCTTGAGATGGAAACCCGATTACATGGTCGATTCCGCACTTGCAGTCAGTTTCTAATGACATATTTGCCTTGAACTACACTGTTAAATTATTTAAGCAAGATCTCAGGCAATTGAGATCTGCAAATGCAAGTTAAAACACTCACTGCTGCTCTAGATTACTTTACGAGTGGCCACAGTACTTGCACAAAGGAAATTTATCTAGCTGCATTCTCCTTAACAGAGCAGCCAACATTGTAACAAACACAAAATTAAGTGAATAGAAAATTAAATATGGGTCAGGGAGCATGAAATTATAAAGTAGATGTTTGATACTGTAAATCATCATCTATTCAAAAACGAACAAGCAAATAAATGTGGGAAGACCAAATTAAGCACAAATTTAAATATCACAATGTACTAAACGAACTCATGTTCAGGGAGGCAGCGGCATCCTATTCTTAAGTACCACTTGGTCTGCGACCACGGCAAATAGAATTTACAAAGAGAAATTAATTTAGAATAAGCAAGTAAAGCACATGTGAGAATTCATGTAGAAGAAAGCGAGTATCAGTAGAAGTATGCTTGAAGGCCGATGTAATGAATGTTACGAAAGCATGTAGTGCAATCAGTCATACAAGACAGGAAAGACAGAATCAAACCAGAAAATCTGAGAAATATCTAGCACACTCGCAGATACTGACGTGAAGCAAAAACGTTAGAGAAAACAACAACAAAATTTAAACATACTAAGTTTATACAAAGGCTGAAGGCCACACATCAGTATTATAACTTGAGAACAACCGGACACAAAATCATCACCAGAATGAAAATGCAAATACTAAATTTACACTGAATTACTTGAATTCTGTAAATTAGGAAACACTTCGCCTTGCATAGAAAAGAATTACTCAAGAAAACTATCACTGATAATCCAAGACTGCCTGATCACAAAGAAAGCAAAGCTCCAACAGAATGCCTTCACCTCATCATGATTCGACGAAGTATTTACTTCCACGGTCGCAGCAAGACTGAAGGCCTAAGGCCATGCAAAAACCTTTCCCACCACACACCGGATGTAGAGCGCGAAAAAAAACATACAGAGCGCGTTCAGAGTATAGTGTCTACCAACCCTCTCTACCTCAGGAAGATAATACCCTCTTCAGTGGCTCCCATAGATGTCTTTTGTCGCCTCTTTCGTCCAAGATCAGGTTGGCCCTACACTAAGAACACGGTCACCTCGCCATCTTGCCAAGTAAGCTTGTCTCTGGCCACCCAGTAGACGCCAGCACAGACGACAAAGCCATGCTTTCTTAATTAAAGTAAAAGAGGCCCTAAAGCGCGAGACGGTAACTGTATGCCATTGCGCAGCAGTCAGTCAATATTAAAAACAACCTTCCACAATCACATGAACACACAAGTTCAATCACACGGATGGAAACATATATAAACATTGGGCATTGATCATTAATAAACAGAATAAAAATAATTAACATACTAATAGACAATATTAATGGTGCAGAAACACTTCAGGTTAATGAATAACTCAAAAATGGAACATGACCACACATTCAGTTGATGTGTTTCAGCCTTGAGTAACTTAAAAGCTAAGTTCTCTCTCTTCTATGTCCCATCAGTGTCAACAGACCTCAAATTACCGCACTCCACCCCCACTTTGACAGAAGATTTAAAAGTTATCCCAACATTCCACCCCAACACCTCACTTGGCCTATCACTTTGGCCGCCTGGGCACAGAAGAGGGCAGGACACTGGGACTCGACCAGACACTCAAAGGGTCCAAAAAATGTTCAAATGTTTGTAAAGCTTGTGGAACTTAACTGCGGGGTCATCAGTCACTAAACCTACAAACTACTTATGAACTAGCTTACACTAAAGACGGCACAAACATCCTTGCCTGAGGGAGGATCGAATCCCCGATGGGGAACGCCCTCGCACATCGTAGCATAGCGCCTCAATGCGCTCCGCCGCGGCTCACAGAGTCCCAACCCGGCTTCGGCCTATCACTTCAGCCGTCCAGGCATCAACGATGCCATCACACTTCATTGGCACCAAGCCCCTTATCTACCTTCGACTGCCCCTGGACTCTGCTTTGGCGAGAATTAAAAAAAAATATATATGAACATTTTCCAGCAGTCCCAACCCCTTACCCTTCGCTGCTATCCAGTTTGGCGGGAGATTCCAAAAATATCCAAACTTTTCTGTAAGTACTGTAAGGCGGCAGGAAATTTCACCACCTTACATACTTGTCAAATCCGACAACGCTTCGCAGTAGCTAATGTGTATGGCATATATACCCTTTTCTCTTCTTCTCCCTAAGTCTATCCCTTCCTCCCTCCTCCTCCTCCCCATACCTTCACGCCACTCCTTCTTATCCCACACCATATCCATCTCGTCCCCCCTCCTTTCTGCGTCTTTATTAACCCCTATCCCCTTTTAAAATCCGTATCATTCCAAAAAACAGCTTTTGTGTTTGACGTTAAAAATCACTGGGAAAAGGAAAACAAAACGGCACATATTTCCAATACAGCTGAGCATGTTTTTCTCGCAGCGAGAAGAATAGAAATGTTTTTCAAATAGGTTTATATCCGGAGCTGGTAAGCCCCTCCCACTTATTCCCAATTGGGATCCCCTTTGCCACACTATCAGCTTGTCTGATATTGGCTGAATAGAACCGCGACTCTCTATGGGCCGGATCTCAAACAGCCCGCTCCACTCCTCGGAGTGGAGAATGAAAAGAGATAAGTTTTAGTTTTGACAGACATATCTTACGCCGTAGCGAAGTGGGTGGGCGTATTGAGGCACTGTGCTACGATACGCGAGGCTGCTCTCCGGTGGGGCTTCGAATCCCCCTCGGGCATAGATGATTTGTGCCGTATTTAGTGTAAGGTTGTTCATAAGTGATTTAGGGACTGATGATCTTGCAGTTAAGTCCTTTAAGCTTAACAAATATTTTGTCGGGAAGTGGAGGAGAAATTTTTACTGGAGTGTTTACATGTTTGCGGGAGCAAGAAAAAAATACGCCGGCTCACCTGACACGCAAGGAGAGGCCGACGCCAAGTCAGGAACGTGAGGGGTTCCATTTTGAGCAACGTACCCTTCAAAGCCAGGGGCTGTGTGGTGTTACGAGGGGTCGAGGTGTTCTGACGTGCTCTGTATGCCTCGATCTTGTGCAGCAAATGTTTCGATATGCCAGAAATATTCCGTCCACTTTGAATTTGCGTTGCAGACAAGGAGACGTATACAATGAGTTGTATATTTCAACTCGACTTCACTGTTCGTTGGATTTGTTCGAAGTTTTCGTTGAGTGCCTACTCAGCTACTGATCGAGTAATTTGTAGTACCGTTTCACGGAACGTCGACGTACTTCGTTTTCGTTTTATTTTGCTCACTACATGGAGCACTAAGAGGAAAGTGACTGTACTGACAATAAGGCCTTCAGTTAACTTGTATCACAACTGTAGTGGAGGAAGTGGGGCGTTGTACTGTTGCTTATGTCAGCCGCCTTTTTCTGACCGACTTGTTGATTAAGAAACTCAGACACAGGCTGTTCATTGGGAAGTGACAGCGGAAACGCACCCACAATAGAACTACCACCGATAGCGGTGCACGAGGCTCCATAATTTATCGGTTTTTCGAGTAAAGAGCTTCGCTCCACACCATGTCGCCACAGCAGGCGCCACACTGTCGCCCATGTCGTACTGGTAATCTGTCTGCAGCCCAGCACAATATTCAGTTTGTTGGCTGTTTTCTAGAACTCGTGGCCCTCGTAATCTGGAGTACAATTATTCGATACCCATGCACTGTTCATGTCAAGATGCGGTACCATACCCCTGTCCATACTGCTTTGCTGACCCACCCAAACCCGAAGCTTTGCCAATTACGATGGTGGGATAATTTAATACTAATTGAATCTTAGCTTTTCTTGTCAAATCCCTTGTTCATTCCTCCTTTTGGTAAAGAAAACATCGATTGCTGGTGTGACAGCACCTGCATTTATCTTGTCCCATTGTGCACTGTTTCTTCATAATTTTGTGTGATTTGCTCTTTTTTTACGGTTGTAATAAACCTATATTAGTCGCGTTCTTTCTATAATTTACAAGCCCTCTCATATTTAAGGGTGCGTTCTCACTGCCGGCCGGGCCGAGCCGAGCCGGGATGTGCCGAGCCGCCTGGCGCCTAGTCGGCGCACGCCGACAGCATGGGCGTTCACACTGCGCGCCGCGCCGGGCCGAGCCCAGCCGAAAAAGAGGGGGAAATTCAACTTTTCCGATTTTCGAGTTGCAAAAAATTTTGATGGTATATAAGACCACGCCACATCGTTTTATCAACTTATTTTTTCCTTAAAAGCTTTGCCTTGCCTGTAAAAAATATAAATAGTCTACTTTTCATTCCGCGAGAGTTTTTAGTTTCGTAACGCTCCTCACTCGATTTTGATGAACGTATGCGGTTAAAAAATCTGATTTTTGGTCACACGGTAGTATAACATCTTAGCTTTCGAATAAAACATTCACCATTTCGTAACAGTCGTTTTCAAATGATGCTTTTTGTCAAGTATCCGCACTTGATTTACAAATCGTTTATTGAAAAAGTTCGATAGCGGACAGCTTACTGTTCTATGCATTTTAGACCATACATTACAGCAAATGAAACGAAGCTAAAAGTATGGAAAAGTTTTTGAAATAGTAGTCGCACCGATATCTACCTCCTTTCACAAGTTATTGTGAGTGGCGTCATGCCGCCATCGCAAGCCTGCCTACGAACACGTGCGTAGCGTGAAGCACTGCAGTGCCGAAAAATTTGAATTGCTGGCCACCTGTGTAGGTCCCTCGCAGGGCCGGCGCAAGCTCACGTGCCGCCCCGTGCGAGCTGCTAAATTGCCGCCCTCCCCCCTTTTTTTAAGTTTGTGGAATGTTATTTAAACGAATCTGTTGGAAGTGTAAACATAACTCAAAGCATTGAGAATAGCCACACTGTGCCCGAAATCAATGTAGATCTGGAAAATAAAAACAAAATTGCGACTGATTGGTGACATTCTCAACAGATTTGTACAAAACAGTCGCTGGGCACAGCTCAAAAATTTAGTCAAACCTGATTGAAGAAATCTAGCTAATTTTAATAAGCCTTGTGACTTTGCAAATATGTACAAATATGTGTGAAATCGTATGGGACTTAACTGCTAAGGTCACCAGTTCCTAAGCTTACACACTACTTAACCTAAATTATCCTAAGTACAAATATACACACTCATGCCCGAGGGAGGACCTGAACCTCCGCCGGGACCAGCCGCACAGTCCATGACTGCAGCGCCTTAGACCGCTCAGCTAATCCCACGCGGCATGAACTTAGATTAACGTAAATAAACATTTTTCAGTGGTTGTGAACAGATAATGTATTCAACGGAAAACAAAATATATTTACAATTTAACGATAATTTGGTTTGAACAATAATACTTACAATAACTATTCAGTGTTGAACAAAATAAGAAACAACACAGTAAATAACCAAGATACTGATCATAATACAAAAATTAAACAAAAAAAAATGCTAGACGAATCGAACCTTCCTGGCTTTTACTTGTGCAAACTCATTCATACGATGTGTAATTTAAATCCTCTACAAGCTCGTGTTCAATCGATATTGTTGCAAGATCATTCAAACGAGTTTGGCTCATCGTTGATCGGAGGTATGTTTTTATCAATTTCAGTTTTGAGAAACTCCTCTCTCCACCCGCAACTGTCACTGGGAGTGTTAGGAGAATTCTCCGAGCAATGTTAACATTAGGGCAAAAATTATGTCTTCCTATAAACTTCAGAATCTCTTTTGGATCTATTCCAGGTTTCAACAAAGTTTATAGCACTTTTAGTTCTCCCCTCAACTCCAGTGCATCAATGTCGCTTGACTCATGATCTTGCAAAATCGCTGCGAGGTTTCTACACTTTGTATCCAGTCTGTCAGGAGGTGCATTCTTCAGCTCGCCAATGTCGTAGAGAAAATGAAAATAAACGCAATGAGATTTCAGTTGATTGAATCTCTTATCCAAAGATGCGGTTGCTATATCTAAAATATAATAGTAGAATTCAATCTTGTAACGTTTTGTTGGGTCACCTGTTGTCTCATGCCTTTCTTCACAGATAAAGTGTATTGGCTTCTTACTTCGTCGCCGGGAAACACTTATCCTTGGCAACGTTAGATCTTCTAGCTCTAATTCTGTAGCCAATTCTTTGGAATCCGTCAAGAGAGACACAAACTTTTCTTCTGTTCTGCAGATCTCAAAACATGCTTTCGTTTTTTCATGCATTTACACAGGCTCAGAAACTTTTATGTCAATTATCTGGAGGGTCTTATTGACTACACTGATGTGAAGCAGAACGTCGTACCAAATTACTAGAGAAGTGAGAAAGGTGTAATTATTTTATTTGATTCGCAAGTGGCGTCGCTTCGTGAGCGGTCATGCCATCGAATTCTTCTGATATGCCGCGTGGGAGTATCCGAGCGGTCTGGAGCGCCACGTTGCGGATAGCGCGCCCTCGGCGTCGGAGGTTCGAGTCCTTCCTCGGACATGGGTGTTTGTGTTGTCTTTAATATAAGTTAGTTCATAAGTAGTTTGTAAGTTTAGGGACAGATGACCCCGCAGTTGGTCCCATAAGCGTAAAAAACATTTGAACTTTTTTTCCTTCTGATATCTGAACCAGTGCTACTTAAACGCCTCCATTGTTCTGTGCGGACGAGAGGTTCAAATGTTTGTTAAGTTTATGGGACTTAATTGCGGGGTCATCAGTCCCTAAACTTGCAAACTACTTATAAACTACCTCTACTAAAGACAGCACAAACATCCATGCACGAGGGGGGATTCGAACCCCCGACGGACAACGGCATCGCGCATCGGAGCATAGCGCCTCAATTCGCTCGGCCACTCCGCCGCGGGCGGACAGAGGGCATGTTGCTAAAAGACCATACTATCTCGGGTTTTCATCGGAATCAAAGCGACCAGTAGTTTGCTCAGAGGAAACATGGAACACGCGTTATACAGTAAACAAATGTTGGCAAAGTAATAGTGTGCGAATAATATTGTTAAACCAAAGTGCCGGTCAGTTTAATTGTTGTTCATTCAGGCCGAGACAGGAGTTTCATGGCTCAAAAACTAAAACGTCCGACTATCACTCAGAAACAGATAGCAAAAATTTCCAAAAATACGTCGAAACCCAAAACCCAACTTATGCCAGGCTTACTACCAATGTCTTTATTCCTTCAGGCTTAACATGTAACCACAGTATCGAACACTGCATTCGAATTTCCAAATTAGATTTCGTCTTCTGCAAAATTAGTTGAGTAAACGCACGGCGCTTAACAGCGCTACACTCATAAAAATACTGGCGTGTACGCCAGACTGCTTCCCCCTCTCCTTTCCTCCGGCGTAAACACGACGGTGCTACCACAGGCCGAGGCGAATTAGCCGCGGGTACTGACTACTGGAGCGCCGTGTTGCGATGTGCGCGGCCGTCCGCCGTCGGAGGTACGAATTCCCCCTCGGGCATGGATGTTTGTGTCGTCTTTAGTATAAGCTAGTTCATACGTAGGTAGTTTCTATGTTTAGAGATAGATGGCCCCACAGTTAAGTCCCTTAAGCTATACAAACATTTGAACATTTTTTGCTGCCCCAGTGGCGAGGAAGAAATTGTCCTCCTCCGTCTCCTCGATCAAGAGGAGCGGCCGGCAGGTAGTCGAGGCGCCATGCCACAGTTTCTGAAGCCGCTCCCTCCCAGGTTTGGTTTCGAATGCCCTCTTGGGCATGAATGTTGAGTTTGTCCTAAAATATATATGTAATAATAGTAACAAAATAAAGAAAAAAAGGGGGCGGCAGATTTGCCGCCCCTCGGAAAGTGCCGCCCCGTGCGGCCGCACGTTTCGCACGTGCCTTGCGCCGGCCCTGGTCCCTCGTGATCTGTTAATGATCCATAACCAGAAAACAAGTATGAAGTAATTTTTCTTGGGTGGCGACCGATTACATTGGACAAAGATCTGGTACAGTTTTACTTCAGGTCAAACTTGAGAGCCATACACTGGATTTCTTTCCACACTAGTCAATTAGTGGAATATATATTTCGTGTTTGGAAGTAGTAGAGATGAAAAAATTAATGTAAACTGCGACTTTACTGTTGATCGACTAAAATAAAATATTCTAACATTATACTTAATGGCTTTCTAGTTGGAGATGATAAAAGAAGAAGCTAAAAAATACAATTATATTTATGGCTGCATCTGCTCCCAATACAAAATAAATTCTTATTTTCGCTTTTGTAGTTTCCGAAAAATGTTGTATCACAACGTGAAAATAGTTGTATACAGCGTGTCCCACATAAAAGCGGGCAGCTTACCGTTCTATGCATTTTAGACCATACATTACGACGAGTGAAATGGAGCTAAAAGTACAGAAAAGTTTTTGAAATGGCAGTAGCACTGATATCTACCTCCTTTCAAAGTAATCGCGAGTTATGTGAGCGGCGTTATGCCGCGACCGCAAGCCTTCGAACTCGGCGGATGTTGGGCATAGCGTGAAGAACTACACAGAAAAATGTATTGCTGGCCATGTGTGTCGCTCCCTCGTGATGTGTTTATGATCCATAACCAGAAAACAAGGATAAACTATTTTTTCTTGGGTGGCAACCGATTACAATTGACAATGATCTGCTATGCCTTTACATGAGGTCATACTTTGTAAGAGGCATAAAAACTTCTCCACATTATACAATTAATGGAATAAATATTTCGTGTTTGGAACGACAGGAAAATAATAAATTAGTGTTAACTGCGCCTTTCGCTTTTATGGACTGAAATAAATATTACTGACATTATTTTTTTTCTCTTTTGTAGCTCTCGAGCCGGCCGCGGTGGCCGAGGAGACTGAGGCGCTTCAGGCACGGTCTGCACGGCCTCTACGGTCGGGGGTTCGAATCCCCCCTCGGGCATGGATATTTGTGCCCTCTTTAGTATAAGCTAGCTCATAAGTAATTTGTATGTTTAGGGACTGATGACCCCGTAGTTCAGTCCCATAAGCTTAACAAAAATTTTTGCAGCTCTCGAAAAATGTCGTATCGCAAGGTGAAAGTATTTGTACACATCTTGTCCCACGTAAAAGTAATATACTCATGCCCGAGATTAAAGTAAGAACGAACTAAGTAAAACAGAACAGATAAAAGTAACATTAAAAACATGTAGTTACGTCCTGATAAGGGAAGTTGCAAGTGTTGGCGTACGTGAGATTTACCACGTTGTACTGTATTTCATCCCATCTCCATTTTCAAAGAACTCTGCACAGGTCTCAGAACTTTATTATATTTTGTTAAGAAGCTGTCTGAGGGGTTCTGCATTTCTACAAAAATTTTGCTGTACCATCTACTGACAATTTTCTGTGTGTCAATGGTACTTCGACTTGTCTCAGACACTACAGGTCAGGTCAGTAAAGGATGAGCAGCGTGTGCCACTTTCTTCTTGTGTTTTGTTTTTTGCTTCTTGGTGGGCTTGTCCCCAGCAAGAAGGTATCACGCAATGTCAGCTGAAGATCGAACGAAACACGGTGGTGACCAAAACTTGTTCATTGCCGTCTACTTACTTGTTAGGGCCAGTTCATTGATTTTGTTATTTTATTTCTATTGTTATCACACTGTAGTGACTAATCGGATTTTAATCACATAAAACAGGTGGTAATGGGCTCAGCCCATAAATTTCGACTGACATTTAGGAGAGTTTTCCTTTATGAGAACAGCTAAAAAAAATAAAAAAATAAAAAAAAATAAATAAAAAAAAACATTTCTGAATTTTGTATTCATTTTACAGAATTAATAGTAATACATGAAAAAATAAACAGAAAATTATTTTCACAAGTGTTATTTTAACGCGGTGGCCGAGGAGACTGAGGCGCTCCAGTCACGGTCTGCACGGCCACTACGGTCGGGGGTTCGAATCCCCCCTTGGGCATGGATATTTGTGCAGTCCTAGTTCGTAAGTAGTTCATAAGTACTTTGTAAGTTTAGGGACTGATGACCCCGTAGTTAAGTCCCATAGACTTTACAAACATTTGAACATACATTTTTGTTATTTTAAGAAAAAGCAATCATGCAGAGAGACTTGTGTTGAAGAGAGGATGGAGACGTGAGATACTTGTGCTGCAGAAGCAACATGGTAGCCCAATCGGCTCGCGCCGGAAATATTAAACATTCCGAATGTCGTCGGCTCTGCGTGAGCCGGCCGAAGCGGAGTCCTCTCGGCCCGGCCGGCAATGTGAACACGGCCTTATATTTAGAAAGTGTGACTCGCATGGTTGAATTCCCAGCACTTGTCCCAGATTTGCCTCATGATGAAAATTTGATCAATGGTTAATCTTGCTGCCCGGAAGCCTGCCTGGTACTCTCCTATAATATCTTCTGCATATGGTTTAGGCTTTTCAAGAATTATTAATGACAGGGCTTTATATGGTATACTTAAGAGAGAATTGCCTCTGTAGTTGTAACAATTCCTATTACTGTTCTTTTTATGCAGTGGGATAATAATTGCTAATTTCCATTGCTATGGGATTTCCTCTTTTCCCATACTTCCTTTATGAGATGCTAAAGCTTCTTCTCAAGAGTTTCGCCTTCTTCTTTCAACACTTCTGCCGTTATCCTATCTTCTGTTGGCGCCTTATTATTCTTTAGTTTCCTCTTTGCTGTTTCCACATCTGTAGAGTCACATCAATGTTTGCCTCTTCTCCTGCACCCTCTGTTCTTCCCTATTCTGAAAAGAGTCTTCAGCATTTAATAACTTTTCAAAATATTCTCTCCACCTATTCAGAATATTTTTCTTGTCTGTTAGCATATTTCCATCCTTATCATCAATATCTAAAGGATTGTTTCTGTGACCATTCGTCACATGTTTCAACGCCTGGAACATTTTCCTGCTATCTGATATTGTATTATCCTTTTCAATCTCATCGATCATGTTACTCATTAACTTTCTTTTCTCTGTTCTCAGAATCCTACTTGTTTCTCTTCTTACGGTCTTGAGTGCTTCCTGCGTTTTTGCACATTGTTTATCCAGCATAAGTATTGCCCTTGCTTCCTTCCTGGCCTTCACTGCTTGTTCACATGTCTCATTGACCCATTTCTTCCTCGTTGTTAACTTCTTCTCCCCTAAAATTTTATTAGCTGCTTCAGTTACTAAAGTTTTTATGTGTTCCCATCGCTTGTTAACACTGATTTAATCAGCGTGGTTTGATGCCAACGCTTCAAACTTGTTGAAAGCATGAGGAAGATCTTTGGACCAGTCCGTGAAGAGTACTCGTGGAGTAGGAGAAAGAACAACGAATCGTATCACCTAATGATGCAACTCAACATTGTACAAAAACTGAAAGCACGGAGAATATGTCTTGCAGGCCACACTGCTAGGAGACCAGACACCGCACGGGCAAAAGCCGTTCTTATGGGAATACCTGATGGTACCCGTCCATTAGGAAGACCCAGAAGGCGATGGGAGGATTAATTACGAATAGACCTTTGTCAGCTAGGAACCCATGACAACTGGATGCAAAGTGCACAAGATCGTCATTTATGGAGGGGTATTGGGAGGTCGGTGCATGATCTACAACGACCTCGATTGCCGATTTGATGATGATGAAGATGTGACTCACGTGTTACTAATCTTTTATATGCTGTAGTGGCAATTCCCTCAGATCTGCCGTCCATCAGCCACTTTTCTTTTATTCAGTCTATATTAGAAGTGCGCCTGCAATAAGCTCAGGCAACGATAGATACACGAGTGAGCTTTCTTCTTAACATGCCCGTCATTCTCCATCACAGAACTAATACTATTGTTCCCCACATTGTACTAAACGGAGGAGGTGTGTTTCAGTCAGAAGGTGCCAGGATCCTTCCTCTCCTAATATTAACCAGATCACACAACCTGAAGACTTTGAGGAGGGGAGGAATTTCATATACAGTCCTGGGAAGAAAGGTCTAAGTGGGGTTTTCGCAACTGAGGAGAGAGGGGTATAGGGAACGATGGACGGCCAGTAAGTGGTATTGTCATAGCTGAAGATAAAAGGGGAATCCTTCCTGGCACTGATTGAGCTCCCAAGCATGAGATATGGGGAAGTGGTATAACGTGTAAGTCGTGTACAAGTTAAAAATAAATTTCGGTTCTCCTACCAAATACTGGAGTCGGGGGAGGAGTAAATAGGGGCGGGGGAGGAAGTCCACCCAAGTATGATGCCTGTGTCGGAGCCCATATGGCCGAAGTGGCAGTACAAATTATGGCTGGGGTGGCTGAAATAGGTATTGTGTACTACTTTCCGAAACGTTCAGAGAATTTTGGTGTTTCCCACCAAAGTGGGGGCGAGGGACGGCAGAGAGGGTTTAGGGGCGGCTGTGAAACGTTCAGATAATTTGTTATTCCCACCAAAGTTGGAGTGAGGGCAGCGGAAGGAGGAGGAGTGGAGGCCGCGGATTTCTGGTCTGTGTGCTGACCTCGTAGTTGCCTGGATGGCCGAAGTAGTAGGCCAAATGAGGGGGGGGGGGGGGCACAGGTAACAGAAGAAGGGGCAGGGTGGGATATTAGGGTATTTTTGAATCTCTCGTCAAAGTAAGGAGGGGGCGTCGGAAAGAGACGTGGGTGTCTATGTTTAGAAATCTTTTTGATCTCCCTCTAATTTAAAAAAGGCGGCCTGGCGTATCTTTCTCGCTGGCAGCCAGCTTGCAACTGGAACTAGAAGTGACGCAACAGGGACCGCAGGTGATGTGGTCTTGGATGGTTTCTCCCTGGCCGCCATCTTGAATAGTACTAGAACGCCTAACACCCTTAAACTTACATAAATATGACTATTGTGGTAGGGATATATTCCAGTCGCAAGTAATGTGGTGAATAGTGAGTGCAGGCGAGATGCCTCATGGAAATAAAATGGTGTAATAAGTGACTTCACTTTCTGCAGTATCAGCACATATTCAGATTTGTTAGTTCACATGTGGGAAACTTCAAATCATTAAAAATATAAGTTTCGATAGAGTGTAGGGACATCTGTGTTAGGCCATGTTTAAAGCCAGCGATTGCTCTACGACAATGCAACCGTTGTGATTTTGCGGAGGTACCGTTAGTCACACATCAAGGGTTTCAGCCGCAATGACCTTGAGAGCGGAGGGGCCGCCGCCGCAGCCGCGCCTATAAACAGGGCCCACGCTGCCTTATGAGAAACAGTGACTGCCAAACCGCTGCGATAGCTCCACCGCGGAGCAACCGCGGGCTATAAACACGGCCTAATTGTGAAAGTGTTGCGTTTATCTGCAGCATCGAATGTTCAAATGTTTGTAAATCTATGGGACGTAACTACTCTGGTCGTCAGTCCCTAGGCTTACAAATTACTTAAACTAAATTATGCTAAGGACATGCCCGAAAGAGGACTTGAACCTCAGACGGTGAGCAGAGGCGCGCTTTGGGAAGCTCGTCCACTCGGCCGCGGCTCTGTAGCGTCTTTTGTGACAAACAGTTATGCTTTCATATATTTTGGAGTAGTGACAATCATACAAACACTTAAATCGGAGGCAACCATGGCTGAAAAAAAGGAAAGCGAGTCGTCAACGTCGCAACTTTTGGCTCCGCCTGCGGGCGGAAGCCACAATGAAGTCTTGAGCGTAGGATCTGCGCCCCCGGCTGTACCCGTGTTGGCCTCTGGGTCAACGTAGGCAGGAGAGGAGGGCGCAATGGAGATGCCCAAGTCGACATTTGAATGGCACGTCAAGATCAACGCCGTCTTGGATGCGTGTCACAAAAATGGTAAAATCAATGCGTCAAACATCCAAAACATCAAAATCTGGCTGGCCTCCATGGCCATTGTCCAGGCCCTCATGGAAGGACGCCTGGTGGAATTGGAACAAGAGAATGAGAGGTTGCGGAAGCAACCTCCTCGGACCTACGCTTGGGTGGCTGCACAGTCTGCGCCCAATCAAGCAACGACAAAAGAAAATATTGCCAAGGTGACGCAGAAGCCTGGGTCTGCGGTCTTCCTGAGGCCGTGTCCTGGGCAGGATAATAAGAAGGTCCAGGAGATCTTCTCCACAAACGTTGACCCGCTGAAAGACAAGATCAAAATCAACAGAGTCAAAGCAACCAAGAATGTTGTCATTGTTAACGTTGCTTCAGAAACAGTCAAGGACAAAATTTTAGCTAATGAGTCTCTGTGCTCAAAGGTCAATTGTAAAGGTCCTCGTAAGCGCAAACCACTGGTCATCTTAAACGATATCCCAGTAGCCAATGACGAGAAGACAGTTGTTCAGAAAATCTGACTACAGAATTTCGAAGACACTGATTTCAAATTAAAATTCAAGACTGGGCCCCAGGAACGCGATACCATACACCACGCGGCGGAAGCGTCTGGGAACATGTGGAAAAGCTCACCAACATGGGCAGATTCTACATTGGCTCTAGTGCAGTGAATGGTAAAAATGACGTGGTGGTCCCAAGATGTCACAATTGTGGCGACCTTGACCACACTCATAAATACTGTAGCAACAAGGCGGCTTGTTCCAGGTGTGGTTCAGAGGACCACAGCCGAAAAGACTGCAAAAAGCATGTGGTGTGTATCCCCTGCAAGAGGCGGGGGAAAAAGTCTTGAGCGGCCAAGGGGAGAAACTGACCTGCATACAAAATGTTGGAGCAGACATTAATTGCTCGCATTGATTATCGCTGATGACGTAATCTGCGAGGGGGTGCTCAAAAAGAAGCACAAGTCCCCCAGCAAGAGAAGGAGGGATGCCGAAAGGGCGAAGGTCTTCAAAGAATTCCTGCAGAACCTCAAAGCTGGACGACTGCAGAATATAATAAGAAGAAGCGTGGGCACACAGATTGAGACCCTCGCACCTGAAGTGACCTCCTCCTCTAACCTGAGGGACCTCCAGCCAACAAGAACAAGGCAAAAGGTGGGGAACCTCTTGACGTCGCAGGACCAATGCACAAAGAACATAACACACTAAGACCAGTTCCGAAGTATAGATCAGTAGTATCACATCCTCTCAAGGAACAGAAAATCAAGACACAGAGCCGGTAGTACAAAAGGAAGATTCTCCTCCCAAGAGGTGGCTGGCTGTGGATCCGCAGAGAATATATCCTAACTTAGAGTTGGCCAACCTGGAACAGCTGTCGCGTTACGCCACGTCGTCCATGTGGGACATAAGTACGGCAGAAAAGTCACCTTTCCGACAATGGAGGCAGTAGACAGAATTCATCTCAAGACAACGAGTCTACCCACGGACGTCGGAGATCTTCAACATCTCATTGAAAAAGTGTTTCAGAGGAGGGGAGAGAAGTATAACCTGAATGAAATTTACCATCAGGCCGTACTGGCTTCAGGAAGAATTGCGTTGGATCACACCAAATCCTGGCTTGACTGCAATATGCCTACTTATTTCTCCTGAAGACACTCAAAGTCATGCATTTGAATGCACACAATTCTAGGCTTGTGCTACAAGAGCTCAGAAGGGTCGTGTACGAGATGAGTCCAGATGTACTCTGTCTGCAGGAGCCCTACACCATGGAAGGCAAACTCCCTTTTGGGGCAACCACATGGCAGGTTGTGGCCCCAAGGGTTGCAACTAAAATCTGCAACAAGGCATTTAGAGTCACAGTTCTATCACAGCTGTCCGACGAGCACTGAAGCGCCGTCGTAATACATTCTCCAGTGGGTTCTGTGCGCAAAGTGAATATGTATTTCCAATACGGGGATCCGGCTGACCCCTATCGGGATCATCTCACCCAGGTGATGCAGGCGCTGCGTGGTCGAAGGGTGTTTTTGGTAGTGGACTTGAACGCGCACTCCCCTCCGTGGAACAGCTGCACCCGCGATGCAATAGGAGACAAGGTCGAAGAGGCCACCATGGCTCTCCAACTGGCCTGGCAACCCACCAACTTTTGTTGGGCAGGGTGGCGAGGGAACCAATATAGATGCGACACTGATAACACCAAATTTGCGGACAAAATGACTGGCTGGAGAGTTCATGACCGAATTACATCAAGCAATCACAATGTGATCGCCTTCCAACTCCAACAAACGAAGTGCGGCTGGAACGCAGAATGAGAGTGGCAGCGCAACTTCAATAAGACGGACTGGGAGCAACTGGCGGTGGAGTGCCTCGTGCCACTATTGCCAAAGGTTGACGTTGATGTAGACGAAGCAGCACAGAATCTTGTCTGGGCGGTGGTCTGAGTGATTTGTTGTTTTTCAAGGGAGATAAACGACTGGGTTATCAGTCCCTTGTTCCCAACAAAGAGATCACATCATTTGATTTGCAGTTGAAGACGAAGCACTCCACAGCCATTACACGAGAAGTACAGGACGGTAGTGTGTGCTAAAAATGACATAATAAAAGGAAAAGGGAAACCACAAAAACAGTGGACCAAATAGTCAACTGTGCTAAAATATCACAGCAGAAGAGAGTGGCTGGCTGATCACTAGGATAATAATGGATGAGCCAGTCATCCTGTACACACTAAAGCTGCCAGTTGGAAATAGGACTGGCAAGACAAAAGGAACAACAGGTTAAAACTTTGTAAGTGGTGGGCGCCCGAAAGATCAGGCTTAGGTACCCACCATTAAATCATATGACAAAATCCACTGCGCAAATAAAACCTAAAACATGGTCAACTATATAGGTGTCGTCAGCTAAAAGCGAAAGGAGCGCAGAAGGTAGGTTAAAGCAGCAAAGCAGCTAAAAGTGGACGGTGCACTAAGATGTGGATCATAGTCAACAGAGTGCCACAACGACAGTTTGGCGGGTCCCCTCGAATTAAGTGGTGGCTGTGCGTGAGCCATGTATGCCCTATATGCAGGCCACAGAGGACGACTGAGTCCCTTCGAGAAGGCCTAAGAGAAGTCTTCCAAGCTGCTGTCGAAGCTTTCATCGCACGGAGCTTATTGGGCGTTCTCAATGTCAACCATTCTGAGTTCCAGGACATGAATATCTTGCGATGCAGACCCAACCGGATGTCCCTTTCTGGGGTACCGATATCCAGACGCTGGGAGGCGATGACCTGCTTGGCCAGCTGATCAGCTCATTCATTCCCTGGAATGCCGATGTGGCACAGAACGGCCAGACACGCCAAGACTGAACACAGAGTCTTGGATGGATCGCACCAGATGGTGTTTGGGGAAACATTGGTCGAGAGCTTGCAAGTCACTCAGGGAGTCACTGCAGATGACGTTTGACTTCCTGGGGCACGAACGGAGGTGATCTAGAACACGAATTATGGCGATCAGCTCTGCCGTAAAGACGCTACAGCCAGGAAGTAGAGAGTGTTGTTCAATGTGGTTGCCATGAACATAGACGTAACCCACTCTGCCTTCTACCTGGGAGCCATCAGTGTATTTGACTTCTGCATCACAGAATGCACCAAGTATGTCCAGAAACTTTCGATGAAGTGTATGTAGTGAAACCGACGCCTTTGGATCGCAGGACAATTGCAGGTGAAGCTGTAGACGAGGGATGGACCAAGGAGGGATATGAGATTGGCAGGAGAATGCGTGAGGTAGAGGTAGATACTCGAATGGGGAAAGGAGAGTACGTACCCGGACCGCGATTGGAAGACCTGATCTGGGTCGACATTGTGGAGAGGTAAGGGCAATGTTTGGAAACAAAAGCGTAGCGTAGCGCGAACGTGGGCGACATATGAAGCCAATAACTGTTGCAGGCGAAACCTCAGGGGAGGGATGCCAGCTTCATCGAGGAGGCTGGTGTGGAAAGCCCCTGTTGCGAGACGAACGCCACCGTGAAGAATGGGATCCAAGATCCACAATGCTGAAGGTGACGCAGAGACATACATCTGGCTCCCATAATCCAGGCGTGATAATATTAGAGCCTTAAAGAGGTGCATGAGAATTTGACAGCCAGCTCCCCAGGCAGTGTGGCCGAGACAGCGCAGTATATTTAGATGCCGCCAGCATTTTTGCTTCAACTGACGAAGGTGTGGTCCCCAAGGCAGTTGGTTGTCGAACAGCCTGCCGAGAAACCGAAGCGTTTCTGCGACATGAAGCTGTTCGTCAGCAAGGTAGAGTTCTGGGTCAGGATGAACGATCCGACGACGACCCATATGTCTCTTAAACATCATGGACAAGATATTTGAGACGTTGCTATGGCCTTCGCTCTTGTCCTATCTTCAGAAGATAGAGTGTCCAGGGTCGCTATATGGGTGTCTTAGGAGCTATTGTGCAGAAGGCGAGGTCTGACTATCATCCCGTTGTGGGAGAGTCAGCAAAACAATCACCGAGGGATGACCCCCGGGCTCTGTCTTGGGGCCCACTCTTCTGGGATCTAAACATGGAACCTCTCCTTGGATAGCTGCGTCAACACCCAGACGTACTAGTGGTGATAGCCTATGCGGATGACCTCCTCCTTATGGTCGGGGGTCTAAGTCGCAACGACATCGAACCCAAGATCGAGAGATCTCTGAAAATTCTCACTGCATGGTGCGACAGAACCACATTATAGATAGCGCCACAAAAGTCAGTATACCTACTACTAAAGGGCCAACTGGCGAGAAACCCGACGGTGAGAATCAACGTAATACCTGTAATCAGATGGAAGGAAGCCAAATACCTCATCATTGATGACCGCTGGAGTTTCGCGGCACACATAGACGCGGTTGCTGAAAGATCACTAATAGCACTGCACAGTTTGGCTGGGATCGGGCACTGGAGATTTCACTTCTTACCCGATCTTATACAACAGTATCACAACAGCATACTAACGTCTTTCGTGGACTACGCGTCTCCAGTGTGGGCCCACAGGCTCACAAGGGTGATGCCTGCCATGGCCGTGAGAAGAGTGCAGTGGAACATTCTTCTTCATTCGGTTGGAGCCTACAGGACCACTCCTGGCGGAGCTCTCTTGGTGTTGATGAGTTTATGCCCCTTGAAATCGAGGTGAGGGAGCAGGGAGCCTAGTAGTGGGTCAAAAGAGGAAATGGGGAAAATGTATCCAAAAGTCTTGGGGAACCATTAACCAGTAAGGCGGAAAGGACTCCAACTCTGGCAACATTCTTGGGATGAAGAGGAGTGTGGGAGGAGAACACACGCTATCCTACCGGACATCCAAGAAAGACTAAGGATGAAACACTTCAAACCATCTAGAGGAATGCTGCACTCTCTCACGGGACAATGACCCTATCCGGCATACCTATTCCGGTTCAGGAAACGGGCTACACCAGCTTGTGTCTGTGGTGCTGAGGAAGGAACACCGGAGCACATAATATACGAGTGTCCTGCATTTGACGATGTGGCTGCTGACCTGAGAGGGGCTCTGCCCAACAACAACACTTACAAGCTCATCAGGAATCCAGACAAGTTCCGTACACTTGATAAAATTGCTAATAAAATCTCAAGCAGAGTGCGGACTTCATTCGGAACAATTAACTGACTCTGGCGCACCCGATTGACACAGCCACATCTGCCATGCCACCGGGGGGGGGGGGGGGGGGGGAGGGGGGACTGGTCGTCAGAAATGACAGTATCCGCCATCCCCTGGATTCGGGGGTTAGATGTGGCAAACATCGATTGTAACCTTAGACGTAAGTTAGATGTAGGTTTTTTCTAATTCTTCCTTGTATGTTTTAGACAAAATTGGGGGTAACTTTTTGCGAGGGATGCTGTGGTGCTATAAAAGAAACACACAACAAATCAACTAACATTAGCGTAGGGGTGTCCAGGGATTTGCTAACACACAAAAAGTAGTTTAAGTCACTAGCCTCTATTAACACCGTACTAATATAAAGAGCCATTTTGTCATAGGTGATGGGTCATGCTGTATGACATTATAAATAAAGAATTAAAAAAAGGCATATTTCACTCACTCAACAGACGTACACTTTAGGGGCGTCGATAAGAGATTCCTACCTTACGAAGCACACTACATCACCAGTAATGTGTATGACATACCAGACGTTTTCTACAGGAATGGATTCTGTTGACTTTTCGTCACGTCATCAAACTTTGTGGCTCTCATGCGAGATACACTTCCTCGCGACTGCTAGTAGAGCAGTTGAGAGGCACGACCGTTACGCAGCAACACAGTCACAGAAATGGATACAGCTAACAGACGGGACAATTCATAATTTTGTGGATAAAATTAGAACATGATTGGGTTGTTGAACACAGATCTCGGGGTGGAAGTGCAATGCCATGATCACAAGAGCACAACAGAATAATGCTTAGCATTTCCACCCTTCGCTTGGACGGTTAAGTGTTTCTATTTTGCTTGTATTTTCATAGTTTCAAGTTTCTAGAAGCGTATTACAAAATACACCAGAAAAGAGAGTAGACCCTAAATAATTTTAAGGCTGTGTGCAACTCTCCTACCATCACCCCCCCCCCTCACCCACTCCGCATACCTCTTTATACTCCTCCTATCCCCCTCCACCTCCTGCTACTGCTACTACTGCTAACATTTCAACTACACCGAAGAGCCAAAGAAACTGATAGAGTCATGCCCATGCAAACACAGAGGTTTGTTAACACTCAGGGGACGGCGCTGTGACAGACAAGGCGTTTACAAGACAGCAGGTGTGTGGCGCAGCCGGAAGGCCGTTTCACACCGCGGTCACACTATGTCACGTTACGTGAAGTGACAGATGTCGAGTGACAGATGGGCAATTCACACCGCTACCGACGTCTGTTCAGATAATGGGGCACCGTTTCTGCTCTGTCAGTCGATTTAGTTGATGCAATGGCAAATGATTCGTGGTGCGAGAGCGCGTTTACTAAAAATGTGCCTTTGTTGGATGACGGCGAGAGTAGTTCTAGTAGTGTAAGAGGAACGCAACCAAAGATGGAAACAGTGGGACGAGTCTCATCATCTGATGGAGGATTTGAAGCTAGATGATGACATTCACTACATACTTTCGGCTATCTAAACCTGAGTATGAAGAGATCTTAACATTGATAAGTAACGATATTAGTAAAAAAGATAGCAACTACAGGAGAAAGATTGGCGCTATGTAGATGGTTTATAATTTTGGTAAAATTTGTTTCAAACATATAAACTCCGAATCAGTGGACGCGTTCTGGCGGCTTCAATTAACTGCTCCGTAAGCAATAACAAAAATAGCAATACAGCTTCTTGTAACGAGTTACAGCATACGAAGCTGCGCGACAGGTGTGGTCATGCGGGCGGAGGGGTAGCGGGACAGTGCGCATGCGCGAGACACAGACGTCGACAGACATTTTGAAAAGATGGGTCTCGGAGCGATCCCGCAGATTCGTCTGTCGACGTCTGTGGCGTCTGTGAGGCTCTGCGAGGTCGGTGTGAATTACACCATTCGAAACTATGGAAACAGATCTTTGGAAAAATTGTCACGTTACGTAAAGTGACATGGTGTTACTGCGGTGTGAAACGTCCTTTAGATCCGTTGCTACTGCTACAATGGCAGGTTATCGCGATTTAATTGAGTTTGAACGTGGTGTTATACTCGGCGCACGAGAGACGGGGCGCATTGACGAGGGGACTTTCCTATTTGACGAGTGTGCCGTGAATATCGGAAATCCTATAAAACATCAAATCTCCGGGGTCGCCGAGTCCAGAAAAAGATTGTACAAGATCGGGACCAACGACAACTGCAGAGAATCTTTCAACGTGACAGAAGTTCAACCGTTCCGCAAATTGCTGAGGATTTGAGTGCCGGGCCATCAAAAAGTGTCAACGTGCGAGCCATTAAAGGTAACATCATTGACAGGGGCTTTTGGAGCTGAAGGCCAACTCGCACACCCTTGCTGATTGCACGACACAAAGCTTTACACCTCACCTGCCGGCCGCGGTGGCCGAGGGGACTGAGGCGCTCCAGTCACGGTCTGCGCGGCCACTACGGTCGGGGGTTCGAATCCCCCCTCGGGCATGGATATTTGTGCCGTCCTTAGTCTTAGTTAGTTCATAAGAAGTTTGTAAGTTTAGGGACTGATGACCCCGTAGTTAAGTCCCATAGACTATTAAAAAAAAAAAAAAAAAAAAAAAAAAAACACACCTCACCTGGGCTCGGCTACGCCGTCATTAGACTGTGGGTGACTGGAAACATGTTCCGTCATACGAGTCTTGTTTCAGTTGTATCGAGCGGATGAACGTGCACGGGTATGGAGATTAGCTTATGAGTCGATAAACCTGCATGTCAGCAGGGGACTGTTCAAGCTGGTAGAGGCTCTGTAATAGTGTGGTGTGAGTGCAGCTGAAGTGATATGGGACCCCTGATACGTCTAGATTAAGGCGGGCAACCGTTCCGGATTCTGCGGGACAGTCCCGCATTTGGACTCGTCCCGCATTGGGATAGCTACTGAAAATGTCCAGCAAAATGGCAACAGCGTCCCGTATTCCCGTAATTTTAAAATTGTTGGTCTAAGAGCACAAGCCAAAACTATTTGTGTACGGTGCGCTATGTCATACTGCTTGCAAGTCAGCTTCACAATGCATCATCTACGAATAAATGACAGTCTTCTTACATTAAATACAAAAGAGAAAAAAACTATACACATCTGACTATTTCAAAATGAGAAATTCGCTAGCAGTGGATTAAAAAAACTGGTACTTCATTTGGTGATAGGATGACTTATTAAAAATTCTGTTTTTGCATTTTTTTCTGTGCCTTCTTAAGTACGTTTCAATAAGTGTAATGGAATATTTTTCGGTGCTCAAGATGGTAAACTTGATGCAATATTATCACAGTCTGTATAAACTATTTAAAAATCTGACATGCAAATACATTCAGCTTAATTCCGTCAGGAATAAAAAAGTGGCGAAATTCTGAAAATGCAGCAACGAAAGTGACTAAACATTGCATGTAGTAAGGCAAAAATGAAATCCGCACTTCATCGAAAGAACTTCTATAACAGTAGTTCAAATGGTTTTAAAAAGTAGTTTTATCAAATTTAATTCGAGGTTATTGCATAACATAATTCTTTGGTCGGATTAAGCTATTTATCAAAAAGTGTGGAGGACGATGCTCTAGGAGCTGAAACGAATAATAGTAGTACAGACAACGAAGGTGATCGGAAAAATATAACGGAGAAAGAATTTGTAAAAATTGTCAGACTTAAACATTCAAAATAGCAGATGAGGTAATTATTTATGAACTGTAAATAAAGATTGAAAATTAAGAATAATATTTCACTCATGTTAGACATGTTACTTTAAAAGTAAATGAGTAGGCCTACTCTGCTCTCCTAGTTTCAAAATAACTGGCACAATGAGACACGTGATCTTAGTTCTCCCTCACATCTTCGAAATGTCTCGCATTGATGTTTGAAAATGTTGGCCGCCTTAGTCTGGATACAACTCTGACAGGTGACATGTACGTACGCATCCTGGTTGAACATCTGCATCCATTCGTGTGCATTGTTCAATGCAACGGATTTGAACAGCCGTGGTGTAGTGGCCGAGCGGTCTTAGACGCCTTCTGAAGACCGCGCGAATGCTCGCCGTCGGAGGTTCGAGTCCTTCCGGGGGCATGGGTGTGTATGTTGTCCTTAGGTTAGTTTAAGTAATAGGGACTAATAACCATGTGAGGGTTCCTATAGGTAAATAGAATTTTTATTTTATTTTATTGCATGAATTTAGTAGCAGATTCTGCGCGCGAGTCAGCGGCAGACACATTTTAGTTAGGAACGGCTAAGCAGCTCGCCGTCGGTAAGAGCCGTTACAGATCCCACGGCGGAGACGCACCATATGGCGTTGGCAGAGGAGGTGGGGCAGTGAAAGCTCCAGACGGCGTATCCGTGAGATCTGTTCGTAGTGGCCGCCGCGCCTCTAAGCCGGGAAGTACGAAGAATATGGCGCGAATCCAACATCTTTATTAATGCGATTCTTGAGTTTCTCCCGACGTATTTGATAATCAAATTATCCACGGGTGTACTGCCGGTCTATAGTGTCCAACGGGCACAATATCTCGGCGATCATACATGTCGCCATCATCAGGTGAATTGACGGACTGAGATCCTGGAAACGCGTCGGCACGGAGATCCGCACGCTACGGCGGCTCGAAGGGAACTGGGTTCTAGCCCGGTAGCGGGCGATTTAAATACCCGCGGCCCGCGGAGCGACCCCTCCGTGGTCCGCACCCCGCGCCGCGGTCGCGCAGTGGAACCGATTGCGACGGCGTCTGAGATGATGTCGACGTGAGGGCTCTGTCCGCCGTGATCGTCATTACGTTACGTTTGCTAGTTTTAATCTTAATTAACCCAATCGCTGGTTACCAAGCTTTGCTAAGATTATAGCCACAGTCACGGTTTATGTGGTCGTCACTAGTGCGAATTTCAATGGCCTCTCTAATGACGCAGTCCCAGTATCTCGACGTCTGTACCAGAATCTTAGTGCGTTCATACTCCATCGCGCGATTCTCCGAGAAACAATGTTCAGCAACCGCCGACTTGCTTGGATACATCAATCATGTGTGCTTCTGGTGTTCAACGCATCGATTCTCGACGGTACGCATTCGTCTGTCCAATATGACTTATAAGTGAATTACAACGCCTTTAACGAAAATTTCCGACCACTTACTAAGATGCACGAAGTTTATAGGAGATCTCGGCAGCGCGCCACTGTCGGTAGTCTGCGTTAGGACCAAATCCGAACCGGTCTCGTAGGAGCCATGCTCACAGTATCAGCCTTAAAAGATAATTGTTAATTTCAAAGTCAATAATCAGTTTTTTATAAGGCGGCTAACCGTCCAGGATCCTGCGGGACAGTCCCGCATTTGAACTCGTTGTCCCGCATTGTGATGATTACTGAAAATGTCCCGCAAAATGGCGAAAGCGTTCCGCATTCCAGTAATTTTACAATTGTTGGTCTGAGAGCACAAGCCCTAACTATTTCTACACGGCACACTGTGTCATACTGCTTGCTAATCCACATCGCATCATCTACGAATAAATGACAGTCTTGTTACATTAAATACAAAAGAAAAAAAAAGACGATACACATCGCCTGACTATTTCAGAATGACAAATTCGCCAGCAATGGAAGTTGTTTTTGTTTTAGCTGGTACTGCGTTTGGTGATAGGATGACTGATTAAAAATGTTTTTGACATATTTTCTGTGCCTTCTTAAGTACGTTTCAAAACGATAAGTGGTTCGGATTCCATGTTAAGCTGTAGGTCCCCTTCCCCCTGTTGGATAACTGGGGTAGGCTAGGGACACGCAAGTCGCAGAAGTGGCGTCCAATTGAAAGACTTGCACCAAGCCTACGAGCCACACGAAATTATTATAATGAGTGTAATGGAATATTTTTCAGTGCTCAAGGTGGCAAACATGCTGTAATATTATTACGGTCTGTATAAACGTACTTAAAATCTGACATGCAAATACAATATCAGCATTCACCTTACTTCCTTCAGGAATAAAAAGTTTGTGAAATTCTGAAAATGCAACAACGAAAGTAAGTTAGCATTGCATTGTAGTAAGGCATAATTGAACTCTGCAATTCATCGAATGAACTTGTATAATAAAGAAGATCAAATTGTTTTAAAAAGTAGTTTTTATCAAATTTAATTCGAGGTTATTGCAAAACATAATTCCTTGGCCGGAGTAAGTTACTTATCAGAATGCTGGAACAAATAAAACAGACAACGAAAAGCGCTCGGAAAAATTAACGGAGAAAGACTATGTACAAATTGCTAGACTCTAACATACAAAATTGGAGCAAGCTTTAAATAAAGATTGAAAATTAAGAATAAAATGTCACTCACGTTAGATATGTTACTTTAAAAGTGATAGAGTAGGCCTGTAAGACGTACCCAGGGGCAGATATAGACTCTGACCATAACTTGTTGGTTATGAATTGTAGGCTGAAACTGAAGAAACTACAAAAAGGTAGGAAAATAAGGAGATGGGACCTGGATAAATTGAAGGAACCTGTAGTTCTTAAGAATTTCAGAGGGAGCTTTAGGCAACAATTGACAGAAACGGGGGGAAATAAAACAGTAGAGGAGGAATGGGTAGCATTGAGAGATGAAATAGTGAAGGCAGCAGAGGACAAAATAGGTAGGAAGGCAAGACCTACAAAAAATCCTTAGATATCACAGGAGATACTAAATTTAATCGATGAAAGGAGAAAATATAAAAATGCAGTAAATGAACAGGCAAAATGGAGTACAGACGGCTAAGAAATGAGATTGACAGGAAGTGCAGAATGGCTAAGCAGGCGTGGCTAGAAGGCAAATTCAAAGATGTAGAAGAATGTATAATTAGGGGAAAACAGATACAGCCTACAGGAAAATAAAAGAAACATTTGGAGATAAGAAAAAAAAGCTCTATGAATATCAAGGACTCTGATGGAAAACCAGTTCTCAGCAAAGAAGGGAAAGCTGAAAGGTGGAAAGTGTATATAGAGAGGCTCTATGAAGGAAATGAACTTAGCGACAATATTGTAGAAGGGGGAGAAGAAGTAGATGAGGATGAAATAGGAGATACTATACTGAGAGATGAATTTGACAGAACACTGAAAGACCTAAGTCGAAACAAGGCCACTGGAGTAGATGATATTCCCTCAGAGCTACTGAAGTCTTTGGGAGAACCAGCCATGGCAAAATTGTTTCACCTGGCGTGCAAGATTTATCAGACAGGTGAAGTACCCTCAGATTTTAAGAAAAATCTTATAATCCCCATTCCAAAGTAAGCAGGTGCTGTTAGGTGTGAAAACTACAGAACCATCAGTTTAATAAGTCTTGGTTGCAAAATATTAACACGAATTATTTACACAAGGATGGAAAAGCTGGTAGAATCCGACCTCGGGGAAGATCAGTTTGGGTTCAGAAGAAATGTAGGAACTCGAGGGGCAATAGTCACTTTACGGCTTATCCTAGAAGATAGTTTAAGAAAAGGCAAAGCTAAAAATCTAGCTTTTCCAGATTTGGAGAAGACTTTTGACAATGTTGATTGGAATACACTCTTTCAAGTTATGAAGCAAGCAGGAGTCAAATATAGGGATCGTAAGGTTATTTACAACTTGTACAAAAACCAGACAGCGTTTGTCAGAGTTGAAGGGCAGGAAAGGGATGAAGTGGTTGGAAAGGCAGTAAGACAGGGTTGTAGCCTTTATCCAATGTTATTCAATTTGTACACTGAGCAAGCTATAAAGGAAAGCAAGGAGAAATTTGGTGAAGGAATTAAAGTTCAGGGGGAAGAATTACAAACATTGCGTTTTGCCGACGACATAGTAATTCTGTCAGATACAGCAAAGGACCTGGAGGAGCAGTTGAACGGAATGGAAAGTGTGCTGAAAGGTGCATATAAGATGAATATTAACAAGAGCAAAACTAGGGTAATGGAGTGCAGTCTAAGAAAATTAGATGATGCTGAAGGAATTAGATTAGGTAACGAAACAATAAAGGAGGTAGATGAGTTTTGTTACTTGGGCAGTAAAATAACATGCGATGGTCGCAGTACAGAGGATATAAAATGCAGAATGGCAATGGGTAGGAAAGCGTTCTTGAAAAAGAGAAATCTGTTAATGTCGAAAATTGATTTAAGCCATGGAAGTCCTTTCTGAAGGCATTTGTATGGGGTGTTGCCTTGTATGGGAGTGAAACATGGACGATAAACAGTGCGGACAGGAAGAGGATTGAGTCTTTTGAAATGTGGTGTTACAGAAGAATGCTGAAGAATAGGTGGGTGGAACGCGTAACTAATGAGTAGGTACTGAACAGAATTGGGGAGGAAAGGAATTTCTGGCATATCTTGACTAAAGGAAGGGATCGATTGGTAGGACACATTCTTAGACATCAAGGAATCGTGAATTTAGCATTGGAGGGAAGTGTGTGGGGTAAAAACCGCAGAGGAAGACCAAGAGATGGATACAGTAAGCAGATTCAGACAGATGTAGGTTGCCGTTCTTATGTGGAGATGAAGAGGCTTGCTCAGGATAGGGTATTGCGGAGAGCTGCATCAAACCAGTCTCCGGACTGAAGACCACAACAACAACAGAGTAGGCCTACTTTGCACGCTTAAATTTCTTTCCTAGTTTCAGAATAACTGGCGGAATGAGTCACATGATCTTAGTCCACTTTCACATCTTCGAAATGTTCCGTATTGAGTTTTGAAAAAAGAAACTCCAGTTTTTGCGAGAATACGTTCAGACAAGAAAAGGAACTTTCAGCGCACACGTTTCACAGGAGCACGGACGTCACAGAAAGTAATACTTTTGTCTTTTTCCTATGTTTAACACGGTAGGTGGAAAGATTAAGCTGATACCTTGCGTTTGTCATGACACGCAAGACACGCTATATTCCTGTTCATACAGTGTCTCGATAGCTCAGTTGGTTGGCGCGTGTAGTTTTCATTTATAAGAATATGAGTTCGAATCATGCTGGTGTCTATGTACATTTTTTGTAATGAATTGCCACGTGAACAACTATGTGTTGTATCTGCCGTAAGTATCCATTCACAGAACGTAACAGTGTTTTTCTTTGTTATTCTTGGTCCTACTAGACGAATCAGTGTCATGATTTCTGTTTCGACCATCCTCATAAAACTTCTAAGCTCCTGACTGTTTAATTACCGAGCGCCGTCATCACGTCTTAAAATCTGTGGTCTATGGCAGTGGCAGACTAAAGGTGCGTTTATGCTGCCACCTCGCTGCTCGCTGCTCGTCTACATGGCACGGCGATGATGAATCAAACCCACAGAGTCTTACCGGTCCATTTAGCGTGCACCATCGCAGCTCGCCCAGATCACTGCTCGCTGCTCGCTGCGATCCTCGCCAGGCGATGATACCAAACTGGTTTGTGTTTCGCGCTACGACCATCGCCGCCCGGCCTGAACCTTGCACTGTGAATGGTTGCTTCAAGGTCACTCTAGTAGAGCGGCGTTTGACTGTTGCGTGCGTGGAGCTCTCGCGCCCATCGCGTACAATATTGTTCGTTACAGGTAGGTCCAGTGAAGTGAAGATCTGAAGCAGATGATTATTTCAACCTTTTTGAACGGAGAGCGATCTGGGACCAGAGTCATGCAGATCACAACCGTTTCATACTGGATAAACTGTTTAGTTATTTCTGATTCGATGAGATTTAGAATGTATTTTGATGTTTGTTGCGACATTCGTAAAAGTCTGAAAAAGTGTTCTAGATATATTTGAGTTTTTGGAACACTTGGGGAAAGTTTTTATAGTTTTCACGTTTTGAAAACATAGAATACACAGCATTCTTCCCCCTTTTTTATCCTTCATAATAACTGCATCTTTGCAGCGAACGATTACTTTTACAGTCTTTTGCAGGGAGGATTTTTTTTTTTTTTTTAATACTTCACGCCACTGCAATAAATATGAACAGTAGTGCCGTTTAACTCCCGTCGGCTACAAACATTAGGGAGAAGTGGGTGCAAAAGTTATTACCTTAAAACAAAAATTATGAGTGTATAGGAAATTAAATTTCAAATAGACTTTCTATTGAATGAAACTCGAGCGGAGATGGCGATATTTACAAAAAATTTACAAACTTGGCAAAAAAGAAAAAAAACTGAATATTTTTAATTTTTTCCTATAAGTACGTTTTTGACTTATTTCGTGTGATACTTATGGCAAATAATAAGTTTGAAAACATGAATCTAGACGCATTATAAGGAAACCAGTTTTTACAGCTTTTTTTAAATATCTCGAAAACGTAGGAAATTAATTACTATCTATAAAACAACAATTAATAGGTAATCTTAAGGCCTATAACTTCTAATTTAACATTTTCTCATAGAAATTATCGGCTTTAATTTATTTATGAATAACCTATTGTTGGAACTTTATGAATTTTTTCGGCAAAAGTCGCCATCTCGGCTCGAGTTTCCAATGTTTGTAGAGCTTATGGGACTTAACTGTGGGATCATCAATCCCTAAACTTACAAACTACTTATGAAGTAGCTTATACTAAGGATGGCACAAATATCCATGCCCGAGGGGGGATTCGAACCCCCGACCGTAGTGGGCTCGAGTTTTATTGAATAGAAAGTCTATTTGAAATTTAATTTCCTATTCTCTGATATTTTTTTGTTTTAAGGTAATAACTTTTGCAAAATTAATATTAGCCGTCACAGAATGCTTGCACTAACAAGTAGTGATTTGCCAGCTTCGAGGGTACAGCGTGAACGCACTGGACTCCTGGCGAGCTTTGAGGTGCGGTGCGATGTGCCGGCAGCGCGTAGCGAGGTGCGAGCTGCGAGGTGGCGGCATCAACGCACGCTAAGGCTGTTGGAGGCCCGGGGCGGCGGCGAAACAAAATGAGGCACTCCCCCCTCCCGTCCACTTGCAAATATATTACTATTGAACAGTAACTTTTGAGATTTGGAGGCCCCAGCAGAACGAGATGCCAAGCACGCTAAAAAAAATAAAAAATAAAAAAAAAATAAAAAAAAACTTTTCTTTCGAGGCATTTGGAGGCCCCCCAAGACCGGAGGCCCGGGGAGGTCCGCCCCCTCCGCCCCCCCCCCCTCCCTTAGTCCACCACTGGTCTATGGTCTCTTTCGTCCACGACTGCATAACTGCATAAACCGCAGCTGTCACTTTTAGTTCATCGTCAGGCATTTTCTAAAATAATATTGCGCCATCGCGTGTTCAAACACAACTGCCAGATGGCATGCCACAGTGGCTTAACTAGGACTTCGCTTTGGGGGCGGATAGATCTGCTTGACGAGCGAAATTGCTTGGTGGAGGAAGCGAGCCTTTCCAGGGATCCGCCGCAGGTAGCGCACCAGCACCTTCGCCGCTTCTCGGTGGAAACGGTGGGGACGTGTTTGCTCGGTCACCAGTTTCCAGACAGACTGCCACCTACCACTCCCGTTGAAGAAACTAATTCACTCCCATCCAATGAAAGCTTATGGTAAACACCCCAAGTTTCCAATCATTATCTTTACGAGGTTGCTGTTATACGATTTTTTTTTTTTTTTTTTTTTTTTTTGGGTTCTGGGGAGGAGGGTTCTATCTGTATCATCCCCCCCCCCCCCCATAGCTACGCCACTGGCATGCCATGCCTTGCAGCAAGACGACGTACCGTCTCATTGCACCAATTCTGGCGCAAGAAGTGTTTCCGTGTGTACAGGGCTTTAAGGGGCCTCGGCGAGCTGCGAATCGCGTCTGGCAGTGCGGATGAATGGCGGTGAGTGGGCGGCGCCGGCTTTCTCTGTGCAGACGGAGGAGGGCGCGGCGTTGCGTCAGACGTCGGCAGTGGAGAGCAGGCCACAGCAGGCCAGGGCAGGGCAGGGCGGGTCGTGAATGGCGGTCGGTGAATGGCCGGCAGACGTCGTGACTGCGGCGGCCCACTGGCGCGCTCAATGGCCGCGCGTCGTGACCTGCCCGGCGCCTCCAGCTCCAGCTCCAGCCACAGATACAGCCACAGCCGCAGCTCTGCTCAGCTGCCGGCCGCTCCGGCGCCGCCGCGCCGCTCCAGACGACGCGCCGCGGCCCGAGCGCCGGCGGAAAGAGCCGAGTGCGGCCGAGAGGCGGGGGCCGCGTCGTGACCGGCGAGACCCAGTGCGACCGCGCCTGCGCACCTGCCGCCGCAGCCGCCAAGGACGTCGCCTTCTGCACGCGCCGCCCGCCGCCCGCCGCCCAGGCGCACATGTCAGCTGATCACGCGCTCACTCCCAGCCACCAGCACCAACAGCCCTAACTTCACGTCAGCGTTTCTCACCCTTTCTGAATACGCGAGCCGTTCCCAAGTAAAATGTTGTGGCCACACCCATGCGTAGTAGTCTTGCGCATAATAGTTCGTGACCGGGAGCGCTCTCGTTAGTTCGCAGCTCCGTCGCGAACTAGTTCGCTCTTTTAGTTCGTCCGCTCCCACTGACGGCTGAACGGTGTGGTCTGCGCATGCAGGCGGAGGGAGAAGTTCCCACACCTCGCTGCTTCACGCTCTTAGCTCTTACTGCATGAGCCGCTAACGATATCACGCAGACAACCCCTCCCCCCAAATAAAAAAAAATAAAAAATATATATGGACGAAATGGTTCTCATCGGCAAAAGGCAAGCGTGCGATTTTTAAGTTTGGTGCGCGCCCTCTCGTTATTACCCGTCGGTCTTCGGACAAGGATGCAACGAACTAAGGAGCGAGTAGCGTTTGTCATAATAGTTCGCGACCGGTAGCGCATATTTTAGTTCGCGACCGGTAGCGCACTTTTTAGTTCGCGCTCCGTCGCGAAGTAGGTCGCTCTTTTCCGTTCGTCAGCTCCCATTACCGAGACAGATGGTTACTCGTTAGCTCTTTTTGGCTTTTGCTACCGCTGCTGTAAGCGCTCTTGCTTTTCTTATGCTAGCTTTTTTTTATAATGATCAGTGTTGCCCAAACGTGTGCTGTAACTCGTATTTTTAGGCAATTAGGCATCAAACAGGCAAATAAACCAATTATTTACGCACCTGGGTGATACTATGGTATTCAACTACTTTATATACAGAGTTCTAGTAAGTATTTTATTTTTAAAATGGATTTATTTATTAGGTCATTGAAGAATCATTAGCTACAAAATATGCTAAATGATTTTATTTTGGTGAATAAAAATACTTAAAAAAATAAATAACTGACTCAGTTCGAAATGACGGTAACTGTTAGAAGGGAATCACGTGATTCTGCGCGCTCTCGCATCCCCTCGCTGTTCACCGACAGTTTTCCGAAAAGGAGAGAAGGATCGGGAAACCAGTTCGCGTAGTTCGCCTGTGGGAGCGCTCTTCCGAACTAGTGCGTTCGCGAATTACATAACACTAATACGTACTCCCTTTCCAACCGTTTCATATCTTATGATCAAAGTATATTAAGGAGGCCACATCCTGCCTATCTAACCCATGTTAATTTAGACAAGTATTTCACCTATTTCTGAAAAAAAAAAATTATTTGATGCAGGACCTCAATATTTTTACTGTATGTACAGTGATGTCAACTGTACTAAAATTTACTTTATCCATTTAATAGTTTTTAACACATACTTTTTTCAATTTTTCAACAAAAATTATTAGGTTTTTTCTGCAGAAAATATTTTTTGTGAACTTCCTAATGGGGGAATATTAATGAATGTAGTACCGCAAGCGGGGATCACTTTGTGACACTTTTTTGATTATTTTCCATGTCAATCAGATAAAAATGATTCAATCTCAGATATATTTACTATCATGTGTAGCTATACTCTTTCGTTATATAACAACAAACAAGCACAAACTAAATACTACAGTATGATCTAATTACAGTCACAAATTACTGTCACAATGTCACTCCACAATGTGGGGTTACTTTGTGACAGTCTGGTTTTTCTACTAAAACTAATAGGGAAATAATACAGTCACAATGTAATCCCATAGAACGTTATTTTAACATCAGGAACAAGTAAAAAAAATCATAAAAATGAATTTTAAATCCTAGGCAAGACAGCGAAGATTAAAACTGGTAATTGGAAATCCATATGTAGACATGGAAACCACATTTACTGCAAATTCCATTTCCTCTGTAAAACCTCGTTGACCACCTGGTTTTCTCACTGTTACTGGTGTTGCAACTGGAACATTTCGGGCCCCTTTTGTTTTCAGCCACAGCGTGTTCTTATGGATGCAGTACCTGAGAAGAACAGATAAATTAATATTATGCATTGTAATAACATCTTTTCAAAGTAATTCCATTTATTAGTATGTTACTGGCCTGCAGGAAGCTTCCCTCAGTGATAGGAGTTCTCCAAAACTTGTTTGACAGCTGCCTCCAGAGTTTCCTCAGTATAATTGCGATAAGAACGACTTCCAGTCCTCCTCGCATATGTCCTCGGCATGCTGGACTGTTAATATAGTTGACTGAACTGACAATAAATTGGAAAAAAGAATTTAAAAAGAAAAATTTTGGAGTGACTTTGTGACAACTGTATCTGTCACATAGTCAGCCCATCAACCTTTGAAATTTTGGTTATGTATGTATAACTTTGCACCAAAAGAATATATTTAAGTTATTTAAACATTAAATGATTCAAATGTTTGTAGAGTTTATGGAACTCAACTACGGGGTCATCAGTCCCTAAACTTACAAACTACTTATGAACTAGCTACAACTAAGGACGGCACAAATATCCATGCCCGAGGGGGATTCGAACCACCGACCGTAGTGGCCGTGCAGACCGTGACTGATGCGCCTCAGTCCCCTCGGCTACCGTGGCCGGCATTAAATGATTGCTAACAAGCGTGGTTATTAATATAATTACCAGTAGGAACACAGGCAAGTCAGTTGAACGCTGTGCAATACAAAGTTTTCAGGTTTTCTCCTGGGAAGAAAAAAACACGTTTTAAATAAACCACTGTAGCAGCCAGGACAGTTCGCGTAGAAGTGTAAGTGATGACCAACAGATAGCAGCACTTGTTACGCATATGACAGAATCGCTCATAGCCCTATGGCAAGCGCAGAAATGGTGCAGAATTTAAACTCCTCAAAAAAGTTAACATGTCACAATGTCATCCCAGCAGTCACAAAGTCATCCCGCTTACGGTACCAGAGGTGGATTTTTATGTTATGCAGAGTCTCTGAAAATTTCATTCATTTATGTATGATAGTTTCTGATGTATGGGGCATATGTACTGAAAATTTTAGTTTGCGGGAATTGACTTTAAAGAAAAAACTTTTGAAATGTGTTACTTATAGTTAATAAAAACTGTCCTGATGGACCTTCTTTGGGCTCCAGCGGGTCTTACAGCTTCTTCTTCGCCTTCTCTTGATGTTTGTCTTGCTTTCTTGGCCATATTAGATGCAGACCTGTCTGCATCGGCTATCCTTATTTTATCGCAATGTTGCAGCCCAGTGATCATATTTTCACCAGGATTAATTCCCAGCTTTTTCAGTACCCAACACTTTCCAATATTACCACAACTGAATGTAATAACAGCATCATGAACTCCTAGTTTCATTCTATGCGTGCTACAATTCACTCTTGAACAATACTAACCGCGTGTTTGAAAGCGTGTTGTTTACAAACAGCAGAAACAAAAGAATACTGACCTTGCTTTCCAAGAATAGGCAACACACTCGGGAGTAAAAAAGAATGTCCCTAACGTGCAATGTAGGGGAAATAAAGATCTAAAATATATGCATAAAAATGGGTGACAGAAAAGTGAGCGTGGCACATAAACAGACGTGATAGAAAAAATGCTCTTTTAATGCCCGACAAAAGTTTTTTCAGCAAAATCCTTTTCAGAGTACTTAAATAACACCTTAATCTATCGAACTATGATGAAAACCGAAAATCGATTCTTTTCGGTCTGAAGCACGGAGTGGTTCCCTTAAAAACATATTAATCAACAGACGTAACAATAATGATTTTCTTATCTGTCAACCAGTTTCAGCACCTTATAAGTGCCATCTTCAGGCCATTAAGACATCCAGCATGAAAATGTGCTCTAACTGGATTCACAGCTTCCATGTGGATGCGTGTGTACCATCCACATACAAGACAACAACTGTCATCCAATGATCGCTCCAAAACAAAGGAATCGAATCCCCCAGTGCCTACGTCGAGAAAACAGGCACCACGACTTCTTGCACGTGCTCTACGTTATACGATTAATTTTTAACATATTTTTCAGAATGGAATACATCTTATTTTTACATGCATTCCGAAATATAGTTTTTCAGTTAAGAGTTAGAAGTGAACTATGCTCGTTAAGCTGTATAATCAGTTTGTAAAGAAGTAAATTATTTCTTTTAATTTCTCAAAATTTCATATTGCATCTACACTACTTAAAGCAATTACGAGATCAGGTAAGATATCATACACAATATACGTATTGTTGTTGTTGTTGTAGTCTTCAGTTCGGAGACTGGTCTGATGCAGCTCCCCACTTTACTGTATCCTGAGCAAGCCTCTTCATCTCCTCATAAGAACGGCAACCTACATCCATTTGAATCTTCTTACTGTATTCATCTCTTGGTCCTCCTCAGCGATTTTTATCCCACACACTTCCCTCCAACCAGAGTAGCTAATGTTACGAAGCCAGCTCAGTCAATCATCTAGACTGTTTTCCGTATCTATAGAAAAGGCAGCTGCCCTCTTCAGCAATCACACGTTTGTCTGGCCCCTCCACGCATTCCCTTCCGCTGTGGTTGAGTACGGCTATTTCTATCGTTGAGGCACGCAAGCCACCCCACCTCATCAATGTATGTGGTTAATTGGTGTCGATACATATGGTAACATACTTTATTCAGATGTTGGTTACAACTGTAATTTGTTTGTGATACACTACGATATTTTGCTGTCTTATTTCATTAATTCAGATTTACGTTGCGTTTACGTAGAACAAGGCAACATGGGACTACCATAATACTGAAAAAGCCATTCTCCTTGCCCTCTAATATGGTTTGTGATCAGCTCAGTCGGCCATTATAGTTGCACACCTGCGTGACATGAACAGCATGAGGTTATCAATCACCTATAGAGGGATATTTGGCCATTCTTCCATGAGTGCAATATCCAGTTCTGCTTCCGATGTGGTGGGTGCTGGTCTGGCTGCAGTGCGTCTGCCTCTGCCAAGTGCATCCCAGACTTGCACAATCGGGTTTAAGTCCAGTGAACAAGCTGGCCACTCCATTCGTTCAGTTCCCTGAGCCAGAAGCATGTTGTCGACAAGTGCAGCTCTGTGCGGAACGAACGTTATCGCCCACCAGGAGGAACCTATTTCCTATGGCACCAGTGTAGGGCACACAGAAGGTCGAAGGATCTCGTCTGTATACCTGTGGGCAGTCAAAGCGCCATTCTGAACGACACAGAGGGCCGTACATCCTGCCCACGTCGTGCACCACCGTCATATGGTGATGTTACCTGCACATAAGCAGAATTGTTCCGCATTCCAAGTTCCAGAGGGGGCCCAGACTGCCAGTGCAGATCGGTGAACATTTCGCCGTTCTGCGCATGACGTCGCCAAAGAAGCATCGTGACCAACGAGAAACAGAGCGAGGTGGCGCAATGGTAAGACACTGGACTCGTATTCAGGAGGGCTGTGGCTCAAATCCACCCCCGGCCATCCAGATTTAGGTTTTCCGTGATTTCCCTAAATCACTCCAGGGAAATGCCAGGATGGTTTCTTTCAAAGGGCACGGCCGATTACCTTCCACGTCCTTACCCAAAATTCCGAGCGTTAGCTCCGTCTCTAATGACCGAGCTTTCGATGGGACGATAAACACTAAGCTTCCTTCTTTCCTTCCTTTACCAACGAGAAAGACAAGCCGCGGTGCGCAAGTCACGTTACGTGATCAAGAGGGGCCAGCGTCAAAGCGATCGCTAACTCATTGGCTGTTCGCTGAGGTTCAGCTCACTGTCTCATTTCGGACAGCCCGTCAGCTAGCGACCGCGTTGACGCAGGCCCCTTTTGATCACGTTACGTGACGGGCGCACTGCGGCCTGTCTTTCTCGTTGGCCTCGAGAAGCATGCAGCGGTGCGCGGCTTCATTTATGCACAGTTGTGTTATTGTTGTGTTTGATTTTGTGGTGTTATTTGCAGTTTTGGACAGAATTTTTCTGTTGAAATGCCCGCCTGTGCTTAACAGGGTGCCTGTCTTACAGCAGGAACGAGGGGACTGCGCCGCGCCAGTCACAGTCTGCACGGCAGCTACGGTCGGGGGATCGAAACCTCGCTCGGACATGGCTGTTTGTGCCGTCTTTCGTATATGGTAGTTCTTAAGTAGTTTGTACGTTTAGGAACTGATGACCCCAGTTAAGTCCCTTAAGCTTCACGAACGTTTGAACGTTTGAACAAAAGCTATCATTCGTTTCCGAAAGAAACTTAGCTTCAGAAAGTGTGGGTTACGAAGTGTCACAGAAAAGATCGATTCAGTGTTGTAGTGCTCTGTATTGTCGACATCTGAACGTGTATGTATGCTCTCATTCGATAAAATGAATGTAGTCAACAGTGTTACGTATGATTCTGTCTAAGATCGTGTTGTAGGGCCGCACATTAACGTGTTATTTCTTATGGTTCGCGTTTGTTTTCTGGGGGAAAGCAACGATTTCACTATGATTTTGACAGAAAGTGACTGTTGAACAGTATTACTGCTCCATTCAAGATGTTGGCTACAGTTTTATTGCGATAGAGTGTGATCTTGGCACAAAACATCGAGCGGTATGGAAAGATCTTCATGTCACAGAAACAAATTCATGCTTTTCAAACCCGCAATATTTAAATAAAAGAATCTGGATTTTTTCAGATGTTCCACATTTATTTAAGTTGATGAGAAAGCACTTTCTGGACGAATAAATCAGGCTACCGAATGTAAAATTTGTTGATAAATACATTATTGTAAGACTGCTCGCATCAGATAGCACTGAGATGAAATTATGTCCCAACTTGTCACAAATTCACCTCAGTGTCAAGGGAAGAGACCGACAAAGGTTTCATTTAGCTATGCAGCTTTTTTTGAAATACAACAGCTAAAGCCATTAGGTACTTAATGCCCGAGGAAGCGGAAGCCGCAAACTATTTTCAACTTGTAAATGATGCAAAGAATACGGACAACACTCTGGGAACACCTGCTAATGATATTTTAAGTCCTCCAACAGATCTTGGACATCTTAGTTGGACTGAAGTTCTGTCTCGCGGTGGGCTTACAGTACCGACAGATGAGTGGCTTCACCAAGTGTGTCAGTTTGAACTGAATTTCAATAAATTTAACGTTTTGGACACTATTTCTAAGAAAAAATTATGATAAAACAGTCTATGCCTCTCTGACTGACAAAGCTAAATATCCAGACTTTTGCCTGGACATTATAAAACTTTATGTCGGAACTAGAATGTTCATTAGCATGAGGTTTCTCAATATGAAACTAAAAATGCAAAAATAAGTAGCAACACAAGAGCGGAAATCACAGTAGTGGCACTTTTCATCCGCTACAAACATCTAAACAGGTAAATCAACTATTAAAATCATTTTATGATAACGTATAGCAGTTATAAGTAGTTATTTGTGTTTGGAGGTCGCATGCTAGCTTGTCGCTGCCGCTACCTCGTTTTTCTTTTACGGTGACGTCACAGCGCCAGCCAACCGCAGCACACCTCGCTTCGGGCCCGACCTTCCTTTTAATAAACTTGGGACATACGATGGACGTATCCAGTTAGCGTTAATGGGCTATGGCAGCAGACGACCGATTCTAGTTCCTTTGCTACCAGCATGACACAGCCTGTGTCGCGTCTCCTGGGCTGGTGACTAGCGTTTGGATCCTGGACACCTTGAAAATTCTGCCTTGGAAAGATGAATCCCGGTTTCTGATGGTAAGGGCTCATGGTAGGTTAGAGTATGCGTAAACCCCATGTCGCCAAGGACACAAGTTGTCAATGAGGCACTGCTCAAGCTGGTGGCAGCTAAATAATGGGATGGTCTGTTTGTAAATTGGAATTGTCTGCGTCCCCTTATCCAGCTGAACAGATCATTGACTTCAAATATTTATCGTCCGCTCCGTACAGTCATTTTCAGCGATTCGTAGACTTCATGCTTCCAAACAACAATAGCATTTTTATGGATGACAACGGGCCATGTCATCTGACCACGGTTGTTCGCGATTGGTTTGACGAACATTCTGGACAGTTGTAGCGTATAATTTGGCAGTCCAGATTGTCGACATAAATCCCATCGACCATTTGTTCGACATATTCAAGAGGTCACTTCTTATAGAAAACTTTGTACCAACTGATGTGTGGTCGTGTTCCATTTTGTGTTATTCATTACCCTAAAGTGTTTCTCCACCATTGATATTGTCTATTTGTATGTCAATTATTTTATTCCTTTATTAATGATCAATGCCACATGTTTATATATGTTTCCACCTGTGTAACTGAACTTGTGTGTTCGTATGAATGTGGAAGGTTGCTTTTAATATTGACTGACTGCCGCACAATGGCTTACAGACGCCGCCTCGCACTTTAGGCCTCGTTTACTTTAGTTAAGAACACATGGCTTCGTATGTCGTCTGCACTGGCGTCTGCTGGGAGGCCAGAGACAAGCTTATGTGGCAAGATGGCGAGGTGGCCTGTTCTTAGTGTAGTACCAACATAATCATGGACGAAAGAGGTGACAAAAGAGACCTCTCTGGAGCTCTAGTAGCGGGTATTATCTAGTGGGGGTTGGTAGACTTTAGGCTCTGAATTTACTCTACATCGCTTTTGAGCGCGCCCTAGATGCAGTGCGTGGAGGGGAAGGCTTTGAACGTGGCTTGGGGCTCCTCTCTTGACACGTCCGCTGAAGTGAGTATATTGTCAAATCATGCTGAGGGGATGACATGCTGTTAGAACTTTACTTTGTGTTCGTGATCAGGCAGTCTTGGTTTATTACTGATAGTTTTCTTGAGTAATTCTTTCACTATGCAAGACAAAATGTTTCTTAATTTACAGAACTCGAGTTACTCACTTTAAATTTAGTAATTGCATTTTCATTCCGGTGATGATTTTGTGTCCAGTTTTCTCCAATTAGAACACAGGTGTGTGGCCTTTATCCTTTGTGTAAACCTGGTTTGTTTGAATTTCCTTGCTATTCTTAACTAACATTTGCGTGGCGTGTCTGTACCTGCAAGCATGCTAAATTCTTTCTTGAAATTTCTTGGTTGATTTCACCTTTCCTACCTTGGTACGACCGATTGCAAAATGTACTTTCGTAATGGTCATTATTTCGGCCTTCAGCCATACTTCTACTGATACTAGCTTTCCTCTACATGAATTCTTGCATGTGCTTTACTTGCTTATTCTAAATTAATTTCTTTTTGTAAATTCTATGAAATTCCCCATGGTCACACACCACATGGTACTTAAGGATAGTATGCCTCTGCCTCCCCGCGCATGAGTTCATTTGGTGCATAGTTTGATTTAATTGAAGACACCCACTTTCTCGTCAAAATGCCGCCGACGTTTCGTTTAGCCGCTGCTATCAAGTGTTACCGCATGAGTAATGTGTCGCAAGAGTAATGCATGTGTCTGTGAGTGAATGAATGTGCTTTCCTTTATCCTCCCACATTATCTCCATATTTATAAAGGGCAGAAACAATTTTATTACAGGCAGTAACTTTATGATTTAATTCACTTTTGTACAAGGTGTGTGCTTTATTGTGCTTAATTTGATCTCCCCACATTTATTTGCTTGTTCATTTTATTGACTAGATGATGATTTAAAGTATCAAACCTCTGCTTTATAATTTCATGCTCCCAGTCCCATATTTAATTATCTATTCCTTTATATACATATTATTTGTGTTTGATAAAATGTTGGCTGCTCCCTTAAGAAGTGAGCAGTTAGACAAATTTCCATTGCGCAAGTACTGTGGCCACTCTTAAAGTAATTTGTAGCAGCAGTGAGCGTTTTAAGTTGCATTTACAGATCTATACTGCCCGAGATCTTACATAGAAAATTTAACAAGCTACTTTAAATACTTTCTCAATGATGGCAGTCTTACAAATATGCCTGGCTTGACATGGCCATCCACGAATTTCTGTGATGCATCAACGTTTTCATTTGGTAGCAGAAGTTGCACCCTACGTACCACAGTGTTTTTGCTCTCTAGATCATTCTAGTACCAAGCAAATTATTCCCTATCCTATTGGTTCATGTTCTTGTCATTGTTTCCAATATTGTCCTTTTTTGTCCGATTCTACTGAGAATCACCTTATTCGTTAAACTCCACCTAATTTTTTACAAACGTCTGTAACAGCAAATCTCAAATGATTCAGTTGTCTTCTATTCTGGTTTTTCCCCTCTGACCATGTTCCACTTCCTTACAAATCTGTGTGCGAAATGTAGAATGAGAGGGAAAAAGATTGTCCGGCCCAAATAATTTAGATTCCAGGATCAAAGCACTGCAGATGTCCAAGTTCAGAAGTGCCAGTGTTCCCAACTCTAGCGCTCAGTGGATCTTCAGCGGGGTATTTATATCATAAAATAGAATAATTTAATCGTTAGGATACAGTATTATATCGAGATTCATTGCAGTTTAACCCATCCTATCGTTAATTTTAAAATCATTATTGGAGCATAAAGAAACGGTTGAAATATAAGAGTTCCACATCGATAAAGTTACTACTTCGACAACCGTTTCACATCTGCTTCAGCAGCTGCATGGATAGGCTGACGGTTTCCGAACAGAAGTGACACGTATTCAAATTTAATTGGAGTTAACTTTTCAAAAAGTTTTGCATCCGTACAGGTAATATTTTACACCTCAATTCGCCACAAACGGTGCAGTAGTAGGATTTTCTAGGTTCTCTATTTCAAAAGAATCAATTTTATAATTAATCCTTAAACAAACAGACAAACAATCGTAGTAAAGATATTGAAAATGGATGTATTTATTTATAATCACCTCGAGCACTGCCTAGTCTGTGTATAGTTTTCTGGTAAGAGGAATCTATCAGCTGATTAATACGTTGACCTCGTTATAGCTGTCCGACAATTTTACAACAAAGAGAAGATCGGTAGCTCCTTGGTAGCGTGTAACATTATTACACTGATATGCGTATTACATGTCGCATCGAATCTCACAAAATGTTCAAATGTTTGTATAGTTTATGGGACTTAAGTGCGGGGTCACCAGTCCCTAAACTTACAAACTGCTTATGAAATAACTTATACTAAAGACAGTATAAACACCCATGCCCGAGAGGGGATTCGAACCCCTGACGGGGAACGGCCTCGTGCATCGGAACATAGCGCCGAATCTCACAGATCCGATTTTTTTGTCGCATTGGAAATGTTTCGTGCTTTATTTTAGCATTACGGTCAAGTAGCCCTACCGTAGTTGAAGACCCAGTATTAAACTGGAAAGGACAGATGCTGAAAGGCACGTCCTCTAGCTCCTGTCAACCGTGAGTAAGGACTCGGAAAAATATGCCATTCAGCTGATACGATTCTCTTACCTGAAAAATATACACACACTAGGAGGTGGTTGTAATATTTCTGGCTTAAAGCCATCATATAAAGATCGAAGTATTGCTTCAGTGCAGCCGGTTAGGATCAGTAGGCGACAGATGGTAAAAGCTGGTGAGAACGACGACAGGTGGTACAATAGGTCGGGTTCGCATGGGAAAGAGCACTGGCAAATTTCCCCGAAGTCCCCAAGCGGCAGGCACTGGACGCCGATTGGATGTAGTACTGGCAGTCACGCGCCAAAACTCAATCATATTTTTGTTAATATTTAATAAACCAAGTATTTATTCAAGGTCAAACACAAGTTTCAAAACCCCTCAAAACTGAGCTATGCCCTGAATAGGTAAAACACATTAACAATTGCTAATTCTATAAACAAAACAATTGAGACGGACGATGCACGGCGGCCATGTTTGCGCGCCAAATTGTGGAGCGAAGGAAGTCTTGCATCGAGCTGCCACACTTCCGTTCAGTACACGCACTTGAGGAGTAACATGCATACGTAGACGGTCATAAAACATTGTTTAATAATCTTAGATCAAGTCGAAATGACTTTATATTCAATTTTCAGTTAAGACAAAGTAGGAGGCGAGGTACTGGCGGAAGTAAAGTTGTGAGGCGGCATCGTGAGTCGTGTCGGGGTAGCTCAGTCGGTAGAGCGCTTGCCCGCGAAAGGCAAAGGTCCCAGGTTCGAGTCCCGGTTCCGGCACACAATTTTAATCTGCCAGGAAGTTTCAATGTGTGTGAAGTTTATTTTATTATGCAATTGCTAGTTTTCTGCAGTCTTTAAATAAATCAGATGACATCCCATGGACTTCAATTTCATTCAGTAATTAGATCAGTTCCTGCCAATAGTGTAATAATTTCAGCCTCAATCAAGAACTCCGATCTGCGTGCTATCATCTGCGTGGGGACGACATCTATAGAAGAAGTCAGGTTGGTGAACTTTTAGAGTTTCTACTCTTCACACAGTGCAGTGGGGAGTTACTACAACCCTTGCGTACTGCCATTGCGGTACAAACGGAAACTGTTGTGCGTCATACATGACGACATGGAGGAGGAAAGAAAATGATATAGGGCCAGGTAACTTAAACCCCTGTAGACATTTTCCTGTTGTATGGTCGAAGTAATTTAAAATAAATACATCTACCTACAACATTTATAGTATGTCTGTTTGTCTCTTTGTTTAAGGATTAGAGTATTATAAAATGGAATCTTTTGAAATACAAAGCCTTTAAGTCTTTACAACTGCACAATTTGCAGCGAATTAAGGTGTAAAATACTACCTGTACATGTGTAAGTATTTTAAACGATTGACTCATTTTAGATTCGAACACGGGTCTCTTTCGTTCGAAGACCGTCAGCCTGTCCACGTATCCGCTGAAGCAGACGTGAAAAACTTGTCGTTGTAGTAATTTCACCGGTATGGAACTCTCATATTTTAACCGTTTCCACCTGCTTCCAAATAAAATGGTGGGATGAGTTAAACTGCAATGAATCTCGTCATATACTGTACCCTATTATACTGCTTCTATTGGATGATGTGAACACCATTCCGAAGCTCCACAAACCGCTAGAGTTGGGAACACTGTCTCTTCTGAACCTCGTTAAGCGCAGTGCTCTGTTCTTGAACTCTAAATTATTGGAGCCGGGTAATCTTTTTATTCATCATTGCACATTCTCTGAAATTTTTTCCTCACATTAAGGCGAATGTTTGATACCAGTAGACTGCCTTTAGCCATAAACACCCTCCTAGTCTGTGCCACTCAAATTTTTATGTCCTCCTTGCTTCGTCCGGCCTAGGTTATTTTACCTCCAAAGTTACAGAATTTCGTAAGGACCTCTACCTCGCGATTACCCATTTTTATAACTTTTCCACCTCTGCTACTTCATATTACTTTTTTGCGGTTTACTCTTTGTCCATATTCCGTTTCATTAGAACATTGATTTCATTCAGCGGATCTTGTAATTGTTCTTCTGTTTCACTGAGGATGGTAATGTCATCAGCGTATCTTATCATTATATCCTTTCACTCTACATCTACATAGATACTCAGCAAATCACATTTAAGTGCCTGGCAGAGGGTTCATTAACCACTTTCATAACTTTCCTCTACCGTTCCTTTCTCTAATAGCGCGCGGAAAGAAAGAACACCTAAATCATACCGTTTTCGATCTGATTTCTCTTATTTTATTTGGATAGTCATGTCTCCCTAAGTAGGTGGATGCTAGCAAAATATTTTCACATTCAGAAGTAAAAGACGGTGATTGGAACTTCGCAAACAGATCACGCCGCAATGAATAACGTTTTTCTTTTAATGATTTCCACCCCAATTCGTGCAACATTTCCGTGACGAACCCCCCCCCCCCCCCCGCCCCCGGAACGTGATAAAACAAAACGAGCTGCCCTTCTCTGAACCTTCTCAATGTCTTCCGTCACTCCCACCTTTGGGGGTCCCACAATGGGCAACAGTACTCCAGGAGAGTACGCACAAGTGTGATGTAGGCAGTCTCTTTGGTGGAGCTGGCGCATCTTCGAAGCGTTCTGCCAATGAAACGTAATCTTTGGTTCGCCTTCCCCACAATATTTTCTGTGTGTTCTCTCCAGTCTAAGTAGTTCGTAATTGTAACTCCTAGGTATTTGGTAAACTTTACGACCTTAAGGTTTGACTGATTTATCGCGTAATTGAAGTTCAGCGGATTTCTTTTAGTGGTCATGTGTATTACTTCACACTCTTATTTAATTAGTGTCAATTGCCAATTTTCGCACCATGTAAAAATTTTGTCTAAATCGCTTTGCAGTTGCTTTTGATCCTCTGTTGACTTCACTAGCCGATAAACGACAGTATCAGCACTCTCGAACCTTTATTTTCGTCATTGCTTCTTCGATGTATGTATTGAACACTTGGGGTGGAAGTCTACATCCCTGTCTTACATCCTTTTTAATGCGTAAGTTACAGTTCGTTCTTGGTTTTGTAGTCTTATTATTCCTTTTTGGTTCTTAGACAAATTATACGTTAGTCGTCTTTCCCTACAGCTTAATCCTACTTTTCTCAGAATTTTTACAAATCTTGTGCTAATTTTCATTGTCTAAAGCTTTTTCCAAGTCGACAAATTGAATGAACGTCTCTTTCTTTTCCTTCAGTCTTGCTTCCATTAGCAAATACCATTTGAAGACTGCCTCTTCGGTGCCTTTACCATTTCTAAAGTCAAACTGACAAATCCTGAATTTTCTTTTGCATACTTCTGCATACTATTTTCGCCAGTATCTTGGATGCATGAGCAGATAAGTTTACTGTGCGGTAGTTAGCAAAATTATATGGCCTTCCTATTTTTTGGAATTGTGTAGATGATATTTCTCCGAATGTCTGATGGTGCGTCAGTAGTCTCATAGAGTCTACTCACCAATCTGATAAATACTTTGAAACTTCCTGACAGCTTAAAATTGTGTGTCGGAGCTGGGACACGAACCTCGGACCTCTGCCTTTCGTGGGCATGCGCTCTACCGTCTGAGCTATCCCAGCACGCTTCACGGTCCGTCCTTATAACTTTACTTCTGCCAGTACCTCATCTCCTACTTTCGCAACTTAACAGAAGCTCTCCTGCGAACCATGCAAGACTAGCACTCCTGGAAGTAAGGATGTGGTGGAGACATCGGTTAGCCACAGACAAAGGGATGTTTCCAGAATGAAACTTTCACTTATTTCTGGAAACATCCCTTCGCTGTGGCTAAGCCATGTCTCCACCACATCCTTTCTTCCAGGAGCGCTATTCCAGCACGATTTGCAGGAGAGTTTCTGTGAAGTTGGGAATGTAGAAGACGAGGTACTGGCAGAAGTAAAGTTATGAGGACGGATCGTGAAACGTGCCAGGATAGCTCAGTCGGTAGAGCGCTTGCCCACGAAAGGCAGAGGTCCCAGGTTCCAGTCCCACTCCAAACACACAATTTTAAGCTGGCAGGAAGTTTCATATGCGCACACACTCCGCTGTAGAGTGGACGTTTCATCCTGAATAGCAGTTTGGTTGCACAAAATATAAAATAATAATAATAAGTGGAACAGTGTCTTTGATTGATAATCGAAACATCTTCAGTCCCCTCCTACACCATACTTAAATTTTGAATAGAAATATTAAGTAATGGCGACCGATGACTTTGGACTAAGAAGTCAATCATTTTTCCAACGGTTTTGTAAATACGGGCGGATGAGCGGACTAAGGTTCAAGGCACTGTCTTGCCTTTGGGGTGGGAAATTGTCCCGAAAACAGGAATAATCAGCTCTGATTAACGGCATGAGGATACAGAAGGCAATGAAAACTATTGCATTAAAGACATATAATTTATATCCAGAGGACATGTGGCTCGTAATAGGAAAAAAATGTCTTGAGGATCAAATCAAATGTTTGTATAGCTTATGAGACTTACCTTCGGGGTCATCAGTCTCTAAACTTACAAACTACTTATGAACTAGCTAACATAATGACAGCATAAATATCCATGCCCGAGGGGGGATTCGAACCCCCGAACGTAGTGGCCGTGCAGACCGTGACTGGCGCGCCGCAGTCCCCTCGGCCACCGCGGCCGGCTCTTGATGATCCCTGCATTAAAAAAACTTCCAAGGGGAACATGACGATAAGAACAGATTGAATAAGGAACGAAATGATAACATGCTATGAGTCCGAGCATGAAATCTCAGAAGTCTGAATATAGTAGGGAAGCTGGGAAATCGGAAAAGGGAAAGACTCAAGTAACGAGTAAGAAAATTCACATGGAAAGAAGATGATTTCTTGTAAGACGGACATAGGGTAATATCAACAGCAGCAGAAGATGGTGAACGTTTCATTGACAGTATTGTGCTAGTCCGATTTGCCAACAAACCAACACTGGCAACAGTAGTTCATATATTATACATCCCGACAAGATGAAAAAGTATTGAAGAATATTATGATATCTTGAAGGCAATTCGGTATGAAAAGAGAGATGAAAATCAAGTAATCATGGGGGGATTGAATGCGGCTGTAAGTGAAGGAATTGATGCAACGGTTGTGGCGGAATATGGTCTACGCCACAGCAATGAGAAGGGAGAAAGACTACTTCAGTCTATTTTTTCATTATAACAACTTCACAAGAAGAGAAGATATACTTGGAAAAAACCTGGGGACTCTTGAAACTTACAACTGGATTATATCATGGTCATAAAGAGATTTCGAAGTCAGATATTGGACTGTAATGCGTATCCATGAGCCGATATAGACTCCGATCACAATTTAGTAATGACGAGGAGTAGACTGAAGTTTAAAAGAATCGTCCGAAAGAACCAAAACAAACAGAGTGAGAGGAAATAGGATATCAAAGCAATGAGGAATGATAGACGCTTTTGAAGTTTGCTGAAGATGTAGATACTGTTGTTTCGAATACCAGAATAGGCAGAGAAAACGAGTAGATATCTCTGAAAACGGCAATCTCAAATGTGGGAAAGACAATCGTACGTACAACGAATGTAGCTGCGAACAAACCACGGCTAACAGAAGAAATACTTCAGCTTATAGACGAAATGTGGACACAAAAATGATCAGAAAATGTGGGAACAAAGGCATAAAAATTAAATAGGAATGAAATAAACAGAAAGTGCAGCATATCCAAAGCGAAATCGTGGCATGAAATCGCAAAGAAAATGATCGTCAAGGTTAAAATTCATTAAAAGTCGGTCGGACATCCCAAGCGGAAAGAGAAATAAGCACTTGAACTTAATTTCGTTCTGAAAATGGCTATTTGGTGGTAAAATGTTTGCAGTTTTTTTTAATTCTAAAATGGTGAAGGCCACGTTGACTACATTTTTCTATGAAGAAGAAGAAATCGTTAATGTTTAAATTCCTGGATAATATTGCATGAATCTATTAAAACCCTATCAGGTGAATTGATTTTGAACGAAATCTACATAATCATAGAAGAAAAAAGGAAAAAAACTGAATTATATTGGGCATAATCTTTCCGCCCCATAATGTGGGCCAATGTTTGCCGCTAAGCCATATCGCTGGATCGGCCCCTTTATCTCTAGAAAAACTGGAAATCAATATGAGGTGTTAAACACGTTGTAAAAACAACAGTTATAATTTTTAAATTTATCTGTTGGAATAAAATTCAGAAAATTGCACATCTGAATCAAAGTGTACAGAATCCAAATATAATTTCTTCGACAGCAACGAAATACAAAGAAGAAAAAGAATAGTGAGAGGGCATCGCGGAACACAATTCCTATTATTCTAACAAAAGTACAGATATTAATTGAGATGAACAACACGTTTCAAAATTTCTACAGTACCTTTAGTATAGACTTCATAGCAGTATTAAATTTTCCGTATTTGCGTCAATCTTTAATCATGCACAATTCTCTCGCAGTGGGTTATCAGGCTAGTTGAATCAAATGTCTTTCAAACTCATAAGCCATGAATGGAACAGTTAATCAACCGAAATAAATGTATGGTAGTACAGAATCAGGAAATTTTGTTGAAAGTAAAGTCACAGTCTTTAGTCGCAAGTGTCACTGCTGTGGAACTTGTTACCAACCGACAGCTGCTCCTAGCGGTGAGCAAGCCGTCGAAGGGAAATGCTTGTTTGTAATTATCTTTGTACATAATTAAGTAAATACTTACTATTACATTCCCGTTACAAGCATAAGTAAAATATCTAAAGACATACATAATCGGGAAATTAATAATTAGAAAAAAAAAAGAAACAGCCGAATTTCACGGATTCAGTAGTATAAAAAACAAAGTCGTCATGAAAACATACTAACGAATATGTGTATATTTGCAGCTTATTCCGCTGAAAGTAAGTAGAATATGAATATCAGAGAACCATAAATTTATATTATGGTCTCTGCTATGACGCGTATTAATTCATTATGGAGTACAATGATTCGCACATTTTCACACCTCACTCGTCTTTCTTATACGCGCATATACTTTTGAGTGTAATTTCTTTAGTTTAAAAAGTCAGTGTCTTGAAGTTTCTTACTGTTTGTAGTTCAATTGTAGAAACAATTGTGAAATTAGTGTCTTCTTTGTCAGAAAACAGTTTTATTGCTTTTACCGTTTTATTGCCTTGCCTGTGACTTTTTCCTTCAGCTACGGATGTGGTGGCCGATTTGGTGCGTTAAATACTGTAGGTATTGCATTATATATACGTTTCGTACCTTCCACCCCTCACAGATGTTATTGGAATTATAGTGAAGAAATCTTAACGTTCCTGAGTAGAAAAGCGATGTGTTTCTGTCAGAGGACATGTCTTCTGGCGTTTCCTAGCCATTTCTTATTTTTAATAGAAAATGAAATTCTTCAGCAAAAACCTGTAGGTGACAAGATAATTGAAAATAAAAAGTAGTGTAATATACCGTTTCATACCTTGTCAGGGTACTTACGGATTCTTAGAAAGACAAATGTGGAGTTTTTACGTATTTTAATGGTAGAGTGCCAGACTGTGAATCCAAAGGTCGCGATTTCGATCCCCGCCAGGTCCTAGGATTTTTATGTGTCACTTTCCACTTCTTTCACCACTGGCAGTATTGCTCATGTGAAAAATACCGAGTAGCACCGCGGTTCGGAACCCACGTTAAACTGTAGGTCCCCCTATAACTGGCTGGATAAGTCAGTTCGAAGGAAGGCACCGACATACACCTCCAAACAGGACCATGCCTAGTAAAGCACTGTGGTGTTCAAACCAATCTTCGGATTGTTGACTGCTTTACCCTTTACCTTTATGGCTCTAGATACTCTCCCTAACGGAAAACGTATTTTGAAATCAATATAAACGATACTATTCACACTCATCCAATACCGTATTCAGAAATGTGGCTTGCGGCCGCTTGGAGCGCTGGTGTCGCAGTGTATAACAAAATTATATGCGGAAGTGTCGTGACTGTATATGTTAGACTGTGGTAAAGTCAATTACAAATTAAATAACGACACTTTACAGCTCAAGCAAGCGGCCATGGGCTTCCTGAGAATAATGAGCATTCACACAGGCACACTTCACATACTCCTAATTAGAAGTGCGGCAATCGGAGATGTCGGTTGTGTGACTGTGGAGTGTGCCTGTGTGAATGCTCACAGTCCTTATTATATTGTTGAATTCCAGCATGGAGTATCCGTTATTAAAGTCAATAAGAGTGACGTTTAATGCATTTGAAATACCACTTATAATGGAAAGGAGAGAACATGTGCGAAGAGTACACTGAAGGCAAATATGATGACGTGCTAGGATAAGAAATTAAGTGTTGATATGGAATTTATAGGGAATCCAGCAATTGTCAGAATTTAATAGAACTCTGTAAAACTTGACGTCGAATGACGCAAAAGGCATAGTCAACTTTCCATCGGAACTTCTAGAATCACTGGGGAAATTGACATCTAAGGACTTTTCTAGTTGGTGAATGGAATGTTTGACAACGGCGATGGACCATCAAACTTTAGGAAAACATTCCACATTCCACCCATATACTCCGCAAGCTACTTCTCGGTGTGTGGTGTAGGGTACTTTACGCACTTTTGTCTCTTCCTCTTATTCCAGTCCCGTATGGTCCGTGGAAAAATGATAGTCTGTAAGTCACCATGTTGGCCCTAATCTTTCTAATCTTATTCTTGTGGTCGCTACGCGAGATATACATAGGAGGAAACAAGATACTGATGTGTTGCGACTTCTCGATGTTATGGCATCATCCGGAAGAAGCCTCATTGAACCTCCGATGTTATCTAGGAGGACATTTACACTTATTGTGAAAAGTAATAGTCTTATAACACTGCCCTGGGGTACGCCTGACATCTCGTTAACGTTTGAAGACTTGTATCCATCGGGAATGACATGCTGCGTTCTGGTAGCGAGAAACGCATCAATCCAGACACACAGTTGGTTTTATCAGGCAACAGAGTGGAACGGTATCGAGTGCCTTGTGGAAGTCAAGAAACACGGCAACTACCTGGTATCCTACATTTACTACCATCTTTATCTCGTGGACGAACAGAGCGAGTTGTGTTTCACGTGATCGTCGCTTTCCGAAATCATGTTGATTCCTACAAAGCATATTTCCGGTCTCCGGAAATGACAATACTCGAACGTAAAATCAGTTCCAAAATTCTGCAACTGAATGCTGTCAGAAATATAGGCCTATAGTTTTGAGCATAGGATCAAAGACCCTTCTTGTAAACAGGAGTGTCCTGTGCTTTTTCCCAATCCTTAGTAACGCTTCCCTCCTTGAGAAACCTACGGTACACTGCTGATAGAAGGGGGACAATTTCCTTCGCATAGTCCGTGTAAAATCGAATCGGTATCGCTTTAGGTCTAGCGGACTTCCTTCTGTTGAGCGATTTCATTTCTATGCCTCTGACAATAAAGTGTCTAAGTGTCTGCCATTTTGTCGTTTGTGCGATGACCTGGAGGAGGAACTACAGTGCAATCTTTCTTCGTGAAACAGCTTTGGAAAGGACATTTAATATTTCAGCCTTTTGTGTGTCATCCTCTGTTTCAACGCCATAATGGCCACAGAGTATCTGGGTATCTGGTTTCCACCCGTTTACCGATTTGACGTAGGAGCAAAATATTTGGGGGATTTTCTGCCAAGATGAAACACAAAACATGGGTCTCAAAGTCGTTGAATGCCTCTCGCAAGGCAGCCCTTACGCTATTTTTGGGCAGCGCCTGAACAGTCTCGCGTTTCTAGGCGCCATGTCAGGAATTGCTCAGCCGTATTCGCCGGAGATTCGAGTCCTCCCTCAGACTTGTGTGTGTGTGTTTTCCTTAGCTTAAGCACTTTGTAAGCCTAGGGACCACATTAATTTGATCTCATAGATGTACAAACATTTTAACATTTTGCTCACTTTGGCGTCACTTAATTTTGCTTTTCTGTAAAACTTTGACTACGTTTATATTTGGACTGAAATTCTCTTTGCAATCGTAACAGGTTTCCAAACTCGGATGTTGAACTTCTGTGGATTTTTTTCGAACTGCTCAAGCAGTACATTAGGTATAGAAACAATAACAGGCTCACGTTACAATGGCGAAATACATCTACATCTACATGGGATACTATGCAAATCACATTTAAGTGCCTGGCAGAGGGTTCATCGAACCACCATTATACTATGTATCTCCAATACCATTCACTAATAGCGCGCGGGAAGAAAGAACACGTGAATCTTTCCGTTCGAGCACTGATTTCTCGTATAGTATTCTGGTGACCTTTCCTACCTATTTAAGTGGGAGTCAACAATATATTTTCGCATTCGGTGGAGAATTTTGGCCGGCCGCGGTGGCCGAGGTGACTGAGGCGCTCCAGTCACGGTCAGCACGGCCACTACCGTCGGGGGTTCGAATCCCCCCTCGGGCATGGGTATTTGTGCCGTCCTAGTTCGTAAGTAGTTGATAAGTAGTTTGTAAGTTTAGGGACTGATGACCCCGTAGTTAAGTCCCATAAGCTTAACAAACATTTGAACATTTGAATTTGGAGAATTTTGGCGATTGGAGTTTCGTAAGTAGCCCACGCCGCAGCGATGAAAGTCATCGTTGTAATGATTCCCATTCCAGATCCTGTATCATTTCCGTATCGTGAATACAAAACGGGCTGCCCTTCTTTGGACTCTTTCGATATCCTCCGTCAAACCCACGTGATAATGATCCCATACTGTGCAGCAATACTCCAAAAAAGGACAGACAAGAGTATTGTATGCAGTTTCTTTAATAGTTCTGTTGCATCTTTTAAGGGTTCTGCCAATAAAACGCAGTCTCTGGTTCGCCTTTCCCACGGCATTATCTACATGATCTTTCCAGTTTAAATTAGGGATGGCGGTTATCGCTCAAACAACCGGTTTTCGGTTATATTGGTTCTTTTCATCTCCAGTTTAACCGCACCGTAAAAATTGCTCAAGATAACAGGTTTTTTAAATAACCGGTTTTCGGTTTTTTATTGCCATTATTTCCAGAATCCGTAATCTTCGGTTCTCCTAGTTTCGGCCGAAACAGAAACTTAGGAAATTTAGTTAAAATTTAGGTAAATTTACGTTATACGACAAATCAGTAGCCTTTCCATATTTTGCAAGATCCCCTCCCAATACTACGCCTTCTTGAGTATGTGTAAGCCTAGCCAGGAGTCCGTAGAAGACGATATACGAAGCATACAGATTTACTGGCCAAGTATTTCCATCCGGCAGTTGCGAATATTGAGCCAGCCACTCCGTAAGTTGGACTTATGAGCCAGCGCATACGAATATCTAGTTATATACACAATATATAAAAGTTAGTCACTAAATAAACTTCAGTCAGTGCTGCAGAAGTATTTCGAAAAATAAAATCACAGTTCCAACTAACAGTATGATTGTTGTCAGTGTCAATTTACGCAAATTGAAGTAGGAAAGGTCTATACTACATGATCAAACAATGTTCAAATGGGCGTGAGTTCTTATGAGACCTAAATGCTTAGGCCATCGGTCCCTAGACTTACAAACTACTTAATCTATCTTAAACTAACTTACGCTAAGGGGAACATATACACCCACGACCGAGGGAGGCACCACATGATCAATGTTACTTAAACCCATATTGGTTATTAAAAAAGCCCCTCGCTTTCAAGGAATCAAATTAATAAAACTTGTTAGCATAACAATATGATAATACATTAAAAGTTGTTATTCCATGCTTAGAGTACATCACTTACATAATAGGTGTATGAATCGAATTTACCTTCTCTTCCAAGGAACAATTTGGATGCTTTCTCCTTAAATGACTCATCATGTTTGTAGTACCTCCACCTCTTTTCAGCTTTTTAAAGCAAATGGAGCATTGTACCTCACTGCCACCGTACTTCGTGAAGCACTTCCACACTAGGGAAGGTGCCATTTAAGACACAAGCGATGTCTGGCGACGACAGCAAGGAACTGCCGCATGAATAGGAATAGCCCTAAATATTACGGTCTACTAGTTTTAATTTTTTTAAATTATTTACAAAAAACATATTTTGAACCACTACTACGGGAAGTAGTCGTACCGGTTTTTTTACCCGGTTCTTGGCAATAACTAAAAATACCTGTTACAACCGACACCAAATAAATACCGAAAAAAACCGGTTATTCAAAACTGAAATATCGGTATCGGTTTTAACCGGTCGATTTTCCCATCCCTAGTTTAAGTCTGAATTAATAGTAATTCTTAGGTATTTAGTGGAGTTTACGGCCTTCACCTTTGACTGATTTATCTTGTAAAGTTTAACGGATTTCTTTTCATACTCATGTGGACGACTTCATACTTCACATTATTTAGAGCCAATTGACAATTTTTACACCACAGTGATATCTTATTTAGATCGTTCTGCAATTCATTTTGATCTTCAGATGATTTTACTAGACGGTAAATGACGGCGTCATCTGCAAACAACCCAAAGAGCTGCTTAAATCTCCCAAATCGTTTATCTAAATAAGGAACAGCAGAGGACCAATAACCCTACCCTGTGGTACGTCCGATATCACCTCTGTTTCAGTCGATGCCTTACCATAGATTACTACAAACTGTGTCCTCTCTGACAGGAAATCCTCTATCCTGTCACAAATTTATGACGATATACCATAACCACGCAATTTGATTAAAAGCCGTTTGTGAGGTACGGTGTCAAAAGCCTTCTGGAAATCAAGAAATACGGAAGCAATTTGAGATCCCTTGTCGATAGCACTCATCACTTCGTGTGATTAAAGAGTGAGTTGTGTTTCGCATGGAAGATATTTTCTAAATCCGTGTTGACTTTGGGTCGATAGATCATTATGATCGAGGTAATACATAATATTTTAATACAGGATATCTTCCAAACCCCTGCTGCAAATTGACGTCAATGAAATAGGCCTGTAGTTTGGTGGGTTACTCCTACTGCCTTTGTTGAATATGGGTGTGACCTGTGCAACTTTCCAGTCTTTTGGTACAGATCCTTATTTGAGAGAGCGGTTGTATATGGCTGTTACGTAAGGAGCTATCGCTTCAGCATAATCTAATGGGTATTCAGTCCGGACCAGAACACTTGTTCTTGTTAAGTGCTTTAAGTTGCTTCACTGCACCGAGGATATGTACTTCAACGTTACTCATTCTGGCCTCTGTTTGTAATTCGAAATCTGGAATATTGGTTTCGTCTTCTTTGGTGCATGAGTTTCGAAAAGCTTTGTTTCTGCTTTAGTAGCGCTATCATCGGTAGGTTCGGCATTACTATGACGTAGTGAGGGTATTGTTTGTGTTTTGCCCCTAGTATATTTAACATAAAACCAAAATCTCTTTGAGTTTTGAGCCAGATTTCGAGAAAGAGTTTCGTTGTGAAAAGTACTGTAGACATCTTACATTGAAGTCCTGGCTAAATCTCGAGTTTCTGTGTAGGTTCGCCAATCCCGGGGATTTTGTGTTCGATTAAATTTAGCATGCCTTTTCCGTTGGTTTTGCAACAGTGTCTTGACCTGTTTTGTGTACCAAGATGAATCACCTACTTTTATTAATTTATTGGTATAAAACTGTCAACCGCTGTTGATACCACTTCTTTGAATTTGTGCCACATCTGGTCTACCCTTACGTTTAGTGTTCGGAATGAGTGGAAACTGTCTTTAAAGAAGCAATGTATTGTATTTATATCTGCTTTCTTGAACAAATATACTTTTCGTCTATTTTTGGTAACTTTGGGACTTTCGATATTCAATCTCACTACGACAGCTCTCTGTCCACTAATACCTGTATCCGTTTTGATGTTCGTCATGAGCTCATGATTATTTGTTGCTAAGAGATCAAGCGTGTTTTGGAATCCATTTACAATTCTAGTTTGCACGTGAACTAACTGTTCGAAGTAATTCTCAGAGAAAGCGTTGAGTAAATTTTGGCACTATGTTTTTGGGTACCTCCTGATTTGAAAATATTTCTGCTATTGTCGGGGGGCCGGTAAAAGGAACCAATTATTAACTTTTTACGATTTTCTAGTACAACCTATACCCATAATAACTCACAGGAACTATCAACTTCAACTTCACTGCACGTTAGACTACTTTTCAAGGCGACAAACACACCACCACCCTTTTTGTTTCATCTGACCTTTCTGAACACAGATCTTTTGCAAAAACTTCTGCTGAACTTATTTCCGGCTTAAGTCAAATTTCGCTACCTATACTGATATGTGTGTTTCGATGCTTTCTATTTACGCTTGGAGTTCTGGTACTTTCCCGACATAGCTACGACAATTTACAACTGTTATACCGATAGTCCCTAGATCTACATTTCTCCTGTTATCCACCTGCACCCTTTGAGATTGCCCATTTTGTTTTTCCCCAAAGCCCTCTGCCCTAAAAAAAACCGCCCATTCCACGCCACACAACCCCCGCTACCCGTGTAGCCGCTTCCTGCGTGTAGTGGACTCCTGACCTATTCAGCGGAACCCGGAACCCAACCACCCTATGCCGCAAGTTCAAAATGTTTGTAAAGTCTATGGGACTTAACTACGGGGTCATCAGTCCCTAAACTTACAAACTACTTATGAACTACTTACGAACTAGGACGGCACAAATATCCATGCCCGAGGGGGGTTCGAACCCCCGATCGTAATGGCCATGCAGACCGTGACTGAAGCGCCTTAGTCCCCTCGGCCACGGCGGCCGGCCATGGCGCAAGTCAAGGAATCTGCAGCCTACACAGTCGCAGAACGGTCTGAGTCTCTGATTCAGACCCTCCATTTGGCTTTGTACCAGAGGTCCACAGTCGGTCCTCTCAACTATGCTGTAGATGGAGAGCTCTGATTTCAAATGTTCAAATGTTTGTAGAGCTTATGGGACTTAACTATGGGGTCATCAGTCCCTAAACTTACAAACAACTTATGAACTAGCTTATACTAAGGACGGCACAAATATCCATGCCCGAGGGGAGATTCGAACCCCCGACCGTAGTGGCCGTGCAGACTGTGACTGGCGCGCCGCAGAGCGCTCGGCCACCGCAGATTTCTGATTTCATCTTGCAAGCAAGAGTGGCAGTCTTTACCACTTTTGATAGTCGCTCAAAACGTGAGAGGATCTCTTCAGATCCAAAGCGATATACATCATTGGTACCGACGTGAGCCACCACCTGCAGTTGGCTGCAGCCCATACCCTTCATGGCATCCAGGATGACTCGTTCCACATCTGGAATGACTCCACCCTGTATGCACACGAAGTGCACGTTGGCCTTCTTCCTCTCTTTAAAAGTGATCTCCCTAAGGGGCCCCATTTCACACCCAGCGTTGGAGCTCCAACTACGAGCAATCCCACCTTCTTTGAAAGTCCGGATCTAGCAGGCTGCGTGGTGACTTCAGAATGAGCGGTACCATCCGGCTCAAGAACGTTGTCCTGAACAGATAGCGCCTCAAACCTGTTCGGAAGACGAACTGGGGAGGCCTCACGATCGGTCCCCCGGAATGTCTTGCGCCGCCTGCCACGCACTGGAGCGACCTCCCCTGCAATCACGGGTAGGGTGTCTGCCTCATTGCTGGCATTATTAGGGCATGTCATTGCCTCAGGTCGATCGGTGGAGACGACGTTCGGACCCCACGACCGGCCAACAACGACGCCTCTCGATCGCAGCCTCCAGCTGCGCAACCGAGGTTAACACAGCTTGAAGTGTCACCAACTCAGACTGAATCCGCACACAGCAGTCAGAGTCCCTATTCATGATTACAGTACCGAGAAAATGAAAACCACTGCCGCGATGCACTCAAAGGAAGTCTACACTGTTTCTTAAAACGCGAATGTGAATCTAATATGAACGAGAGTACAGCATAAATTTACGGACTGTAATGAAAACGCGCAGACAAAAATCAAAATACTATATGTCACTTCTAATCAGAAGCCGGTTTCACTTGCGAAATATGAAGGCGGTGTCTGCTGCGGATCAGTCGGAGGGCTAAACAGACACATAGTGAATAAGTGATGTCAATAATAATCAAAATAAAATTAGGAAGAGCAGAAACAAACTATAACGTTTTAACCTGCATAAAAGTAGGCTATAAGGACGGTCAAGTAGGTGAAAGAGCGAGCATCTCTCATAATTTTACACGGCACATAATTATCTAACGCGTTTGTACGGTGCACTTGAACTTCGTCCACAGTTGCTTAACACTGTCAGAGAGGAAACTATCGTGCTGAGCAGTCAAGTACTCGGAAAACTGTCCCTTTTCGCTTTTGCTAAATAAGTTCATTCTACCTCATGTTGATATTTCTTGGTGCTGTAATGGCCTTAATATAGCTGATTCCATGATCTACGCTAACTGAATCGATAAATTCGGGTCTGTTTGTCATCAGCAGGTCTGACGCGTCACCTTCATCAGTCGGCTCATTATTTAACTGCTCGAGGTAATTTTCGGATACAACACTTACAACAATATTTCTCGATTCTCTCTCCCTGCCAGCCATCTCAAACAAGTTTGTCCCCAGTTTATATACGGTAAGTTCAAATCTCCAACTAAAACTATGACATGTCTAGCAGAACTATCTGAAATAATTTCAAAGTTTTCTGTCAGAGTTCTGCCGCTACTGGTGGTCTGTACAAACGTCCAGTGACCATGTTTGAGTTACTTTCACACTGATTTTCACCCAAAATATTTCACATTCCGAATATGTACTAATTTTACTCGATATAATCGTATCCTTTATCGCTATAAACTCGCCTCGCCTTCAGGGTATGACATCTGACTTGAGCCAGCTTTCCGTCCCTAGTACTATGTGGGCATTGTGACTATCTACTGACAATAGTTCTGAGATCTTTCCAATCTTTCCATATATGCTCCTCTAGTTAACTGTTACTACATTAATCTTTTATTCTCTGTTGTATTGTGCCGAGTGCTTGCTGCCTTGACCAGAATTAGTAATCGTCTTAAAGGACCTGTGGAGGGATTTCTCCACACGTACTCTGCTACCATAGTAGCCGCTTCCTGTGAGTTGTACGCGCCTGACTTATTCAGGGTGATCCTATATCTTTCCACCCGATGCCGGAGGTCGAGTAATTTGCACCCAAGATGGCCATAGAATCGTCTGAGCCTCTGGTTTAAGCCTTCCAATACGCTCCAGATCTGAGACATGCGGTCGGTTCTGGGAACGATGCTGTAAATCGATAACTCCGCTTCTACCCCGCGAGCGTCTTAGTAGACGTTAGGGCCTAAAGCAGTCCTCTCACAACGAGGATTATATTTCCGCTGTTGGCATTTTCTGCTCGATTATCTTTGCCAAGCTTGCAGACCTCATGTTGAAGTGACAAGCATGGCATTATAATATGTTTAAGGCATTAGAACCCTGAATATATTTTGTCATAAACGTTTTGCTTTGGTACATTAAATGTCAGTTAATACCGAATATCAATGAATGATGATCAAATGTTCAAATGTTTGAGAAGCTATGTGATCAACCTGCAGTGTTCATCAGTCCCCAGACTAACAAACTACTTTAACTTATGCTAAGGACGACGCACGAACCCATGCTCGAGGGAGGATTCGAACCTCCGACGGGAGTAGATGCGCAAGCCACAGCAAGGCGCCTTAGATCACACAGCCACTCACACGCGGCGATGAATGATGAAATAAAGATGAAAGCACTAAGCAGAATATACAGGGTGTTTCACTAAGTGTGTTTGCCTCTGTAACTTATAAAATAATAGGTGACGGGAAATTTTAATGCGGTAGGTCAACACAAGAAATGTTACCCTTTCTGCGGAGCTATGAACATAGTTTATTTATCATTTTCCAAAGAGTTACAGCACAAAGATATTTTTTTTTTTAATGGAACAATAGTTTTTTCTATCGTGCATTGGAATCGTTGAAACCAGCTGCATCCAAATCAATTTAAACTATATTCCTATCACTGTTAGTTTGGGAGCTACAACCCTTCAAAGGTTCAGGGGCAGATACCACACGCTGTACATAATACATGGCTGTGTGGTGGGTGATGGATGTTATGGCGGTGGGAAGTTGATTTGCATGAGATGTTCAAATGTGTGTCCATGTTCCTCAATGCATAATGCAATGCGACGTCGAAATGATCTCGGACGAGATGTAACATCGCCTGTGTGACGGAGCGACATGCGTCCGCGATGCGCCGTTTTAGACCATCTGGGGATGTGGGCTCAGTGACATAAAGACGATCCTTTAGATATCCCCACAAAAAGAAATCTACTGGTGTCAAAACGGGCGACCTTGCGGGCCATGAATGAGGACCATGGCGCCCCAACCATCTTCCTGCAAACCTGTTGTTTAGTTCTTCCACAACAGCACGTACAGAATGGGTTGGGTGACCATCGTGCTGCATCCACATATGGACTCTCGTGTGTAGACACACATGTTCAAGGAGACCACCCAAATTGTCGGCTATAAAAGTGCGATATAACTCACCTGTCAGTGTACCTGGGAAGTAGTGTGGACCGATGATTTCATCCCCAAGGATTCCACACCACACGTTAATAGACCACCTACGTCGATGGTCGACAGGTCGTACCCACCGAGGATTGTCTACGGCCCAGTAGTGCATGTTATGGCGATTCACTGCACCACAATTTGTAAACGTGGACTCATCAGAGAAAATAACACTTTGTAAAGACTCCAGTGTGAAATTACGCATGGCCCCACTTACAGAATGTCACTCTTGCACGGAAATCGTTCCCATGCAGCTCCTGTGTCAGTGACATGTGGTACGGGTGAAACCTGTGGCCGTGTACATTATGCCACACAGATGTGAGACTGACACCAGCGACTGCAACAACGGCTTTTAAGCTGACATGAGGATCGTGGTGTAGTGCAGCTACAACAAACACCTCCGTCTCCTCACTTGTTGCAAGTCTTCGTCTGTTACAGCGGCGCATTACTAACCTGCCTGTTTCCCGAAGTCGTTGTTCGGCTCGTAAGAACGTAATGGCTGCTGGGGCCCTTCGCCTAGGATATCTCACGGCATACGCCGTGGCTGCTTCAGTGGCATCGTGTCGGCACTTGCCAAGCATCAGCAACATGTCAACGTACTCGTTATTTGTGTATGCCATCGTCATCCGATGTCAGTAACTGTGGTATATTGAGCCCCGGTTGTTTGTGTGGCTCCAACTGTCGGGTATACGGCCGTGTGCGGCGACAGTCGGCAGTTTAACAGCGCATCGAGGAAGCTCCGTGACACCGGCGACGTTACAACTCGGCCGCACCACATTTAGAAGGCGCATTGCATTATGCGCAGCGTTTGTGGTATCTGCCCCTGAAACTTTGAAGGGTTGTAGCTACCAAACTAACAGTGACAGGAATGTAGTTAAAATTGATTTGGACGCAGCTGGTTTCAACGAATCCAATGCACGATAGGAAAAAACTATTGTTCCATTTAAAAAATTATATCTTTGTGCTGTAACTCTTTGGAAAATGATACAATAAGCTATGTTTATAGCTCCGCAGAAAGTGTAACATTTCTTGTGTTGACCTACCGCATTAAGATTTCCCGTCACCTATTATTTTATAAGTTACAGAGGCAAACACAGTCAGTGAAACACCCTGTATATAAATGTAGACTAAGGTCAGCTGATAGGTATTCCTGCATAAAGGAAGTCCCTCCAACAAAGAAACCATGCTCAGCAAACGGCAAGCATCCAAATAATAGAGGAATTAGCATATTTCACAAAAATATGCACGGTATTAGAAATAATGTTAGTCAACTGTATGTTGCCTCTGATGTTGTTGGTATTTCAGAGAACTTCTTAAATAATGCCACAATTCAGAGGTGACCTTCACTCCGGTACAAGTTAGCTGCCTGCTCATTGCAGTATGGGGCAGTGACCATGTACGTGAAAAGCGGTATTACAGTTAAGTCCATTGATGCTCATAAACATTGCTCTGAAAAGATATTTGACTGTGGAGCAGAGTTGGTTTTTTGAAGTGGAGTTAAACTTATAACTGTTGTTAATTATTGGTCCTGACTCTGATTTTAATATATTTCTGCCCAAGCTAGAGAGTGTTCTGTGTCACTTAATAGGAGGTACAAAAAATTGTATTTTGTGATTACTGCTTTAATTGTGTAAGGGAAAATGATGCTTTTAGATTTCTTTAATTCTTATCACCAGCTGCAAACAGTATTCTTTTAAACGAGAGTTCAGTGGAGAAGCAGCACAACCATAGACAACATTTTTTGTTCATTCATTGTTATTGGAGGGGCATTCTATTAACAGAATCGTGAAAGGCCACCTTGCAGACATTTTAACTTTAAAGGGTTTTATGCTCAAAAATATGTTAGATGTAATTGTAAATTATTATTATTATTACTATTAAAAAGGTAATCCAGTTTCAATAGAAGCCTTTTCTAACCTAATTAAGGAACAAGATTGGTAGGGTGTTTATTGAGCTGATAATGTAGACGATATATAAAATGCTTTCCTTAACACATTTTTCATGTTCTTTGAAAACTGTTTTATGATAGAATGCCCAAAGCAAGGTACTACCATTAATATTCAGCCTAGGTGGCTGCAAGAGGAATAAGAATATTCGTGTAGAACAAAGCGATTTATATAAAAATGTCAGAAGCAGTCAGAACAAAGCTGCAGTAGCCCATTAGAAATAGTATTGTAAAGTTCTGTAAAATTCCATTAAGAAGGCAAAAAGTAGGTGGTACACAGAAAGAACAGCTGATTCTTATGATAAAATCAAACCATACCGTCAGTCGTGAAGGAAGTATCTGGACAGCAGCACAGAGTTAAGGATATAAAGTCAGTGTATATAGGTAAAATCTATTACTGATAAGTCAGATATACGTACAGTATAATCACATTCTGAATATAGCACGAGAATTTAACAGAACCTTATCTCCTATTGTTAATCGTATAACTCTTTTAGAAAATAGCAAACTAAGACTGTTGCCTGAGGTAGTCCTCCATGATACTCTCAAAAGAGAGATTGATTCAACAATTAAATCGCTAAAGACTAAGAACTGTTATGGATATGATGGCGGTATCTAGCAGAATACTTAAGTATTGTTCCGTCTCTGCTAGCCCAGTTCTTAGGCATATTTGTAATTTTTTCTTTCGGAATGGTCAGTTTCCTCACAGACTGAAAAGCTCAGTAGTGAAAAAGGGAGAAAGGTATAATGTAGACAACCTTGGACCTTTTTCTTTATCATCACATTTTGCTAAAGTTATTGAAAGGGCTGTATATTCGAGCTTAATTGAGCATTTCAGTTCCCATAAATTGGTTTCAAATATACAGTTTGGTTTCGGTAATGGTTTGACAACTGATAATGCTATATGTCTTTTCTCTGTGAGGCACGTAATGGATTAAATAAAAAACTGCGAACTTGGCGTATTCTCTGATTTAAGAAAAGCGTTTGACTGTCTTGATAACAAGATATTGTCGCATGAGTTGGAACAATATGGAGTAAGAGGAGTAGATCACAGACAGAGAAGGTGGTTCTCTGCATTGTTGAAAACGGCTGTAATATGCTCTCTCAATGAGGCACAGTTGAGTTGGGGGTGCCCAGGGTTATGTTCTGGATCCACTGTTGTTTCTCATTTATATAAATGATATGCCGTCAGTATAACAGGTAGTTCTAAGATATTTCTGTTTGCCGATGACATTGGCTTGGTAGTGAAGAATGTTGTTCTAATGTTTGTCAAGCTCATGGAACTTAATTGCGGGGTCACCAGTCCCTAAACTTACGAACTACGTATGAACTACCTTATTCTAAAGACAGCACAAACAGCCATGCACGAGGGGGGATTCGAACCCCCGACGGCGAACGACCTCGCGAATCGAAGCATAGCGCCTCAATGCGCTTGGCCACTCCGCCGCGGCTAAGGATGTTGTTGTCAATATTAAATCAGTGTCAAATAATGCAGTTAAAGAAATACGTTCATGCCTTGTAGAAAATAAATTGACGCTACATCATAGTAAGATTCACTTTTATATATTTTTTAACACGTAGTTCTATAAAAACTGACATTTTGATTACGCAGCATGGGCACATGATACGTGAGACTGATCACTCCAAATTTCTACGCGTTCAGATAGATAGTAAGCTGTTGTGGAAAACGCATGTTCAGGATCTTACTGAAAAAGTAAATGCTACGTTGTTTACTATCAGACCGTTTTTAAAATCAGTGATAGTTCAACACGAAAGCAGTCTACTTTGAGTATTTTCATTCTATTATGATTCAAGGTGTTATTTTTTCGAATAACTTCTCTGATTCAAAAAGAGTACTTATTACGCAGAAACGGGCGGTTCGAGCAATATGTGGGGTTAGTACGCGCACCTCTTGTTTAGTAGCCTGAGAATTCTGACATTGGCCACTCAGTACATATTTTCTTTAATGTCGTTTAACATATTTGGTTATTCCCAAGAGCTAGCAGTGTTCATTCAGTGAATACTAGACAGAAATCGAATCTGCATTTGGATCTCACCTCCTTGACCCTTTTGCAGAAAAGTGTGCAGTATTCTGCCGCATCCATTTTTAAATAAGCTGCCACGATAATCAGAACGTAGTACCAGTCCACGTACTTTCAAAGCTAAACTGAGAAGTTCCCTTATGGCTCACTCTTTCTTTTCTGTCGAGGAATTCCTGGTAGAATTTCAAAGTTGAGGTAATTTGTGTGTTGCGATGTTAATTCTTGTTATTTATACTTAGATCTGTCGAGTGCTTGTGATTGATTTACGTTTCACTTTACCTGTTACTATTCCTTTGTTACAATATGATGTACTGACTCGTTCAGTGATCATGGAGGCTTGCTCCTCAATTCGTCATGCGAAATATGATAAATAAAAATAAATAATTATAATTATAAGATCAGTAACTACTGCATGCAGGTCCTTTGTGGTCTTGTAGTTAGAGGGATTGGATCTAAGAGACTAATGTGGAAAACGTAGGTTCGAATCTTGTGAAAGGTAAATATGTTTTTCGAATTTTTAATTTTGTAACAGATTCTGGGCCAATAATATTGTTGTACAGTACTCGTAATTCTTTCCCAAATACGTTGTAATTATGCAGGAACCTAGCAGGACAGCTTAATCTATTGTGACTGCAACGACTTCGAATGGTATTTACATTCTTCCTTCTCACAAGGACGTAGTTGGCTGTCTATTTCAGAATGTGAGACTATTTCCGAGTAATTTCTTAGGCAAGAACTTAAGAAGATAGCTTAAATTACTGAGGCTAAAACAAGTAGCCTCCCAGTAAAATATTAACTTTGCCATAGTCAACTGTTTATAAATGAATATGTGCCGATTTCCGAGTGTGTTATTATACAGGAACTTGAGAAAACAGGTTGAATTACTGTGAATTACTTGATATTCAGGCCTATGTTCTTCATTGTCACTAGTAGTTGTCTGTTTGTTGATATATATTTGTAGGGGACTACAGTTATGATCAAGTTTTTTGGACTTTATACTGCCATCAATTATTTGTAATTCAAAATTATTATTTCGGTCGTGTAATCCATTTAATTTTAAATATGCCTGAAACCATGTCTTCCTCAAAGTAATTATAGAGGGATAAAACTGATGTCCCACACAATGAAGATCTGGGAAAGGATAATTGAGAAAAGGTTGCGTCTAGAAACTGAAGTATGTGAAGAACAGTTTGAATCTATTCCGGGAACGCAATATTTGCACTAAGGCAACTGATGGAGAGGCACATAGAAATAAAAGCCAAACTGCATACGGCCTTTATCGATCTTGAGAAGGCATATGACAGAGTGCCGAGGCAAGAGATATGGCGATGTCTGAGAAGTAAATACGTGCCAGAAAAATATATCAGGGTGGTAGAGGACATGTATGAAGGTGCAATGAGAAAAGTCAGGAACAGTGCAGGCGCAAGAAAGGCATTTCCAGTGAGAGAAGGACTACATCAGGGATTTGCTCTCAGCCCATATCTCTTTGCCTTGTCATGGATATATTAGTCAAAGATGTGAAAAAGAGGCACCCTGGAGCATGATGTTTGCGGATGATGTTGTAATCTGTGAACCCATCTAGGAGGCACTTCAAGACAAGCTTGAACAGTGGAAAAAATCTCTAGAGGAAAGGGGAATGAGAATTAGCAGGATGAAAACGGAGTATATGTGTACAAAGGTTGCCAAAGATCTACATATAAATCTGCAAGGAGAACAACTGACGCTGGTCAAAAAATTTAAATACCTGGGCTCCTACACGCAAAGTGATGAAGGACTGGAGGCCGAAATACAGTACAGGATAAATAGTGGATGGATGAACTGGAGGAGGCTGAGCGGAGTGCTGTGTGATAAGAAGGTTAGCTGTAGAATGGAAGGAAAACTTTACGTCTGTGGTGAGGCCTGAGATGCTGTATAGTGCAGAAACTTGGCCAATTAGGAAAGCCCAAGAGAAGAAGATGGAAGTGGCAGAAATGAGAATGTTAAGGTGGATGAGTCGGGTGACACGAAAGGATAGAGTAAGGGATGAGTACATCTGGGGAACAGTTAAACTGTGGCCAATAAGGAAGAAGATCCAAGAAAGTAGGCTAAGATGGTATGGACATGTGCAGAGAAGAGGAGATTACTACGTGGGAAGAAGAGTTGAAGACCTAGAAATCGAAGGATCAAGGAGAAGAGGAAGGCCGAAACCGAGATGAAAAAACAAGATAGCAGGGGACCTACTGGAGAAAGGATGGATCAGAGAAGCAGCAGTGGATAGACATTTATGAAATAGAAGGATCCAGCAAAGCAACGCCGTTCCCACATGACGTGGGAAAAGGCTGAGATGATGATGATGATGATGATGATGGATATGAAAATGACAATGAAGTGCATCGAAGAGAGTTCACCGAAACGCTTTTAAGATATTTAACTACTATTCCAATCTCTAATAGCGCGCGAGGAAAAGGAACTTCCAAATCTTCTTTTTTTTCGACCAGATTTTTCTTATTTTATGATGATCATCTTGTCTCACTATGAAGGGGGAGCTAACAATAAAGTTCGCATTCGGAAGAGTAAGTTGGTGAATGAAATGTCGCAAATAAATCTCGCCACAATGAATAACGCCTCTCTTTTAATGATTTCTACCCCATTCGTGCTTTACTTCCGTGACACTCTGTCCCTATATCGCGGTAACACCAAAGAGCTGCCCTTCTCTGAACTTTTTCTATATCCTTCGTCAGGCCCACTTCGTGGGGATCCCACAATGCACAGCAATACTCCAAAATATAGAACGCACAAATGTAGTGCAGGCAGTTTTTTTAGTAGAACTGTTGCATCTTCTAAGTGTTCTGCCAATGAAACTTAGCGTTGGGTTCGGCTTCCCTACAATATTGTCTATGTGTTCTTTCCAATTGTTATTCCTAGGTATTTGGTTGAATTTACGGCGTACAGATCTGACTGATTTGCGGTGTAAATTAAGTTTAACGGATTTCTTTTAGTGCTTATATAGATGACTTCACACTTACCATTACTTAGGGTCATTTGACAATTTTTGTACCATGCCTATATCTTATCTAAATCATTTTACATTTGCTTTTGAGCTTCTGGTGACTTTAATAACCAATAAATCACAGCATCATCCGCGAACAGTCAAAGAGAGCAGGTCACATTGCCTCCAAAATCGTTTATAAAGATGAGGAACAGTAGGGGCCCTATAACATCTCACTGGTGAACGCCAGATATCACTTTTGTGTTACTCGATGACTTTCCGTCAATTACCATGTACTTTGTCCTTTCTGACTGGACATCGCGAATCCAATCACACAACTGTGGCGATAGCCCATAAGCACGCAATTATAAGAGGAATAGCTTGTGAGGTACAGTGTCAAAAACCTTCCGGAAACTCCAATCGGGCGAGGTGGTGGAGCTGCTTGAGAAAAACGGCACAAATCCACATCCGTTCATACAGATTTAGCGTTTCTGCGATTTCCCTAAAACGCTTACGCCAACTGCCGGCGTGGTTCCCTTAAAAAGAGCATAGCCAATCCTTTCCCCGTGCTTTCCCAGTCCAAGCCTGGGCTTATGTCTTTACTAGGTTGTCGACGGGACGTTTAGCCTTGATCTCGCCACACCGCATTTAACGAAACGAGTGTTTCTTCACCTTTACGAGAGTTGGAACTTAAATAGTGCCGATTATTTATTCACAACCGATACAAAAAGCGTTACATGTTGGCACCTGTTACTGTCCTTCAAAGCAGTCACCAGTGTTGCGTAGAACCCGATGCCAGCGATGTGGAAGGCGTAGTGTACCATTAACAGAGCCTGTTCTGCTGATGGTGCGAATGGAGCGGTCAACTGCTTATCGAATCTCTGGAACGGTTCTGAAGAGAATGCCAAGAATTGGTTCCTTCATCTTTGAAATCAAATCAAAGTCTCAAGGACTCAAGTCCGGGTAGTATGTTGGATGGTACAGTACTTCCCAGTCCTATCGACCGAACAGAGCAGCCACAGCTTGCGCTGTATGCGCCCGCTCATTGTCGTGAAAAATGATGGGTGGGTTGCGCAGAAAGTGTTGCCGCTTCTTTCGCAAAGTTGGTCGCACATGATGCTCTAAAAACAAACCGTAATACTGTGCACTGACGGTCTGCCGTGGAGGAACCTAATGCTTTAGGATAACACCATCACAGTCGTGCCATAGTTCTGTACTGCAATGCCGAATCTCCGCACGCCTCTTGAAGACCTAAATGACACCGTCTACTTTTGCTGCTTTTGTATGTATATTGAAGAACATCTTCCATCTGTTCACGTGTGCACATGGCACGGAAGAGATGCTAATCTGATGATGGTAATTCCGAAACGCGTCATTTTTGAGGGCACGCTGTACATGAAGTGTGACCAATAATAAAGATTTGCGACCTAACCAGCTTCACAGCAGTACTACCTCATCATTTCATCATGCTCCTTCCTCCTCAGTGACTTTATGTCGCATTTACAATATAATATGCTAGTCAATACGCTTTCAGCATGGTGGGCTGTGCAGCTCCAAATTGTTCTAATCGTTCAGAAAATGGTTTTGGTTTTCTTTTTCGTTTCCAATGAATCCTGAAGGGCGTAAAATATGGTTAATAAATTTTCGTCGTGACAAATGGATACCAACAAGGTGTTCAAAACTATGCGTGGTGGGTTGACTTATTTGTAGTTATGTACAATTTCTACACGGTGTAAACGACAGCTTTCGACACTTTTATTTATTTATTTTATTTTATTTTTATCTTTCTTTTTTTCAGCTAAGGATTCGACGCTACGCACTAATACAGTAGCAACATTTAGACAATAACAATACTAATTACTTTTAAATGATGCATACTGTTTTTTACTAGTTATAATGGCTCATACGCCTCGTAACGAAGTTTGAAGCTACTGCGATGTTAATTTTAGTTACAGCTACTGCGATAGTAATTTTAGTTACAGCATCGGCGGCGTAATTTGCTAATGTTAGTGAGAGAATGTTCGCTTTAGGAGGATAATTAATTTACTGACCGGACAAGTGTACATACACGAAGATGGTAAACAAGAAAAATTATTTTCTCTCATTCTACCTGTTCGACTTTTCAAAGAGCATTCAAAGGTCGTTGCCAACATCAGTACACTACACCGCCGACGCCGTAAGTAAAATTGACCAATGAGAAAGTAAATTGTTAAATGAGAAATTAAAATATCTCGTATATATAAATCTTTTACTGCATCCTAGTTTATCATGGTGATATATTTTATGCAATGAAAAAGTATTTTATATGAATTCTGAAAAATACGTCGTAAAAACGTAGTAACCTGAGAGTGTAAGCCTATTCTGGAACCAATTTATGGCGTTCGCATGTTAGCGCAGCTTTGGTAGTGCATGTGGTATCCCATAAAAGTGAACTGTCGAAGGCGAAAGAGTTGCTCACAATACACAACCAGGTGGACGAATACCAGAAAACATACACAACGATTTGTCAAACCATATTACAATAACTTATTACGACGAGATTAATCTTTGAAACAAATATATATTTTCTTTATGGTATGTGTATTAGAAATGAAACAAGCGACGTTTGAAAGCAATAACAGCAGGAAAACTCCGCCTTTCACATGCTCACGCTATCACCGCCTGTGGGATTACGAGTGGGCTAACTCTGCTCAACCAACAAGCTTCGTGCAGTGAAGCTCTCTACGGTCGCATGGAAGTCTTCACTGCGGTTGTCTCGTAGGGAATCGGTTTTTCTCTGTCGCCTACGAATCGGCCACACATGGCTGACGCACGGCCACCTTCTTCGGTTGGAGGACGCACCACAGTGTGACTGTGGCGCCCCCTTGACAGTGGTCCACATTCTGGTGGACTGTCCACTTTTAGTTGCCTTGCGACAATCTTTTCATCTGCCAGTTGCGCTTTCTTTTATGCTAGGAGACGATGCTGCTATGGTTCAACGTGTTTTGGTTTTTATTCGCGCAGCTGGTTTTTATCATGTGATTTAATGGTGGTGTTTTTTCTTCTTCGTTTTTCCTTGTATCCTTTCCTTGTATTTACCAGTGATTTTTACTCTTGTTAATGCATTTCCTTAGGAACGCTTAACACAATGTTTCATCTCTCAGAACGGAACAAGGGACTGATAACCGTTGCTGTTTAGTCCCTTCAAAAATACAACACCAACAACAACAATCACCCCCTAGAACCAAAATGGCGGCGGGAGCTGCCGCTACAGCAAAAACTGATGCACATGTCCCCTACGCACGCCGATGACGTGAGACGTGCGTGTCCATTTGATCGGTGGTAAGGTAGTCGTTAACAACGTGTGCTATCAGCGACAACAGTAGATTCCATTGCATAGTGTCTCCACAGCAGTGCTACCACAATTAAGTTTCAACACTCGTATTTGTACTCAAAACTCTCCTGTTCATCACGTCAGTTTTCTTTGCGTGCCTAATTTCATTAATACAACGGAAGCAATATGTTAACACTACAGCACTATTTCTTTATATCTAAAATTAACAATCGAAACCGGAAGGCTGAAAAGTCGGTTTTATAAAGGTCCAGCTACATTTCTTCTGCGAGACAGATGCCCACTTCTTCATTATTTACTTCCTATCGTTGAAATACAGTTAGAGTAATGATATCGATATACTTAATTTATAACTTGGGCAATACAGGAAAAGATTAATTTTAAATTATGAATTGTACGCATTAAAGATAGTAAAAATCGAACCTCTGTTTCCGCTTTTTCTGAGACGCGAAGTTTTTTACACCTTTATATTGCAAAAAAGATTAGGTAACATCTGCTTCTGGAACCGGTCGGAGAAGGTGGACAGATTACAAATTGCAGCGGCCTTGTAGAATCCGTTCAGAAAATCTATTTCTATCTGTTTCATTTGCTACATCCTCATTCCAGAATACCGTGTGGTATTTCAGAGGTCTATAGAAACTAGTTGTCGACATGGCGTGCATGCAAGACAGAAGTGTTATTTCTTTAAATTATTTTCTGAATATCTCTTGCAAAATAACTGGTAAAGGTTATCGTTTTCTAACATGATAATATTTCCTTAACTACGAAATTAGCGCAAGCTTACTTGTTTTACGTCCGACAACAGATGGGTTTAAAAATTAAGAACAAAACATTCTGCATTCCTTTAGTTTCATCGTAGGCTAAAAACTGGTATTGAAAAAAAAAAAAAAGAGATACGTAATATTGCTTTTCTTTTTCAGATACATGAACTTGTTTCTACAGAGAAGCGATGGAAGTCTCTAGTGATATCGTGATATTTCGCAGCAGTAAAAGAAATACATCTTTCATTTATGTTATGCCAGCCTAGACCAGTAATGCAAATACCAGGACATGAACAAGCTAATGATTATTTGTGGAACGTAGAATTATATAACAGAAAGTTATTCCATTCTAAAACTGACACACACAAAAATAAATTAATCCAACCAATCAACTTCTATGGGGCGTTCGATTCTTCCTTCAAACCAATGCAGCAAACCAAATCTGCGTTAAGGAGTAAGACAATCTGGACAGTATGCCACGACGAACACAGGTACGCATAAGTACAAGAGGATATGTTACCGGACATTAGGGGTAATGCAGCTTGCTCTTGTACGTTCAAACAACATGTAACAGTAATATGCACTTTTAAAAAATCTTAAAATATTCTCGATTTCTGATGAAGGCTATCGTCGAAACGCGTAAATTATGGAAAATAATTTTGCAGCCACTTAATGACTTCTACCTTAGCGACCTACTCAGCGTTTTAGTGATCTTACATAATTTCAAAATGGTCGCTTCCTCCTTCCGTAACTTTACGTCACAACTATGAAAATAACGTTTGTTTCCTATTTTCTGCGTTTGTCAGTTCGAGCATATCACCTTTGACAATTTTTTATACGATAAAAATTATATTTCAGACCTTATGTTTATTCAATACAAGGGTATCGTTGAAACGACAAAACAGTTTCAATACTCATTCGTGAATTGGTAGCAAACTGCAATATCTGCTTCTGCTTTTCTGAGCTTTATCGGGGCCTTCTAGGATCCTGCCCATCTTATTCCTATCATCCCCAAATAGTTCCTTAAATACGGTAAAGATGAGCTCCAGTGGTTTATACGTTACAGGTTACAGCTTGTTTCTCACAGACATTAACTTCTGTTATAGTCCTTTAGTTCCTTAAGTTTGTGTGTGTACATGCGTATTAGTGTGTGTGTATGTGTGTGTGTGTGTGTGTGTGTGTGCCTGGAGAATAGAGAGAGTGGGAGAGAGAGAGAGAGATAGAGAGAGAGAGAGTTAGAGAGAGAGAGAGAGAGAGAGAGAATACAAATGAACTAGTAGTCTCAATACCGACATTATACCATCAGACAGTCGGATCCCCTCACAAATTGGGTTAGTGTTGACTTTGTCGGAACATCAAAAGCAGGTTTTTTTACCACGTGGGAATATCCGAGCGGTTGTCGGCGCCTTGTCAGGGACTGCGAGGCTGCACCCGCCAGAGATTCGAGTCCTCCGTCGAGCATTGGTTTGTGTTTGGTCCTGAGGTTAGTTTAAGGAGTTTAAATAATTAGTTAGGCTAGGCACTGATGATTTACAAACATTTGAACAGGTTTTCATTCACTTTCCTTAAGTCCCTTAAAGTTGTATTAGTGCCTGCTATTGAATCCATTGAAAAAAAATTAATAAAAATATTTGTCGTTTAAGTTCTGATAAAGATGCTGCAATTGATACAATGTCAAACTATTTTCGTCAGTGTTATTGTACAATGGCATCAGTACAAAATTCTGTTGTCACAGGATAAACAGAAAAACTTCATTAAAAATTTATGCGCCCTTTAAATCTGATTTGCCTTACTGTTCTGTCTTCCCTTTAGACGTAAGACAATTCCTGGGTTACGTAACAATCCTATTACGTAATGTCAAGTGAACATAGCAACTGTATCTCAACACGACAGAGATGAAAAAAAATTATTTTTGTTAAAGACAAAAGTATTATTTGTAACATAACTATGCAGTTCGATTGTTAGTGATTTCTAGCCCTGTGAAAATTAGACGTATATGACTAGTTCACAATAATAACAAAATTCATTGGTCAATATTCATGGCTCCCGTGTGTAATTGATGGCAATATTCAACAATCAATATTCATTGCTCCTCTGCGTAATAGATAAGTCTTGTAATTACATCAGCCTTACGCAAATATATCTGGTTCTGAAGTTGCAGAGTGAAGTGCAGTGTTCAGGGAAAACGATGCCGCTGTTTGCTGCAAGAACTGCTCGAAGTGCGCGCATTGCTGTTATGTTTCGGACAAAGTGAAACTACAAATTTCTTCAACTCGAAATTATTAAAAAATGGTAACCTGGTAATGGTACTTCACTTATTTTCTTGAAATGAAATAATTAGAAAAGCTGATTAGATATAGCATTATTAAAAAGGTAAATTAGTTATCGATCCGAAGACTGGTTTGCACACCACAATGCTTTACTAGGCATAGTCGTATCTGGAGGTGATATACCGTTGCCCTCTACCAATCTTTGAACCCAGGGTCCTACAGTTTAACGTGGTTTCCTAACCACGATGTTGCTTGGTGTTTTTCACATTAACAATGTTGCCGTGGCTGAGTGGCCGAAAATGTTTCCGATGTAATTTTGGACGCAGGAATGGAATTACCAGTCTTTAAATGCAGAACTGTAGATGTAGTTACACACACTGAACATTCCACTTCAGAAATGGTTAGAGAATTCCACCGTCCGAGATCCACAGTGTCAAGAGCGTACTGAGAAAACCAAATGGTCTGCATTTAACGACCCATAGTAGCGGAGTTTGTGTAGAATAGTCATTGCCAACAGACAAGCAACATTGTATGGGATAATCCCAGCCTTTGCTAAGATCACGATATCGCCTGCAACGGCTGTCGTGGGCTCGTAACAATTTCAGTCGGATGATAGACGACTGGAAAAGAGTGGTTTGGTCACGTGTCCAGATTTCAATTCATAGTGTTGTGGGGAAGTTATTTGTAAAGTGACACAGGCACATTGCAATGCAATGTACATGTGTGTTGCCTGTGTTCAATGGCATCAACAGCCAAATGAAATAGTTTTTGACCCTAAATAAGTGGAAAGGCGCAGTTGTTGGCATGGTTAAGGATCTTATCTCACGGAAAAATTAATGATGAACTCATTTATTTTCCAATCGAAAATCTGTAAGTTTTATTTAATTATTTGGTCTTTAACACACAGTTTAAGTTATTTTAACTAAAGATTTTATAACTTTTCATACGCAATTTTTACTGACTGAAATAACACCTCAAAAAACAGTTGTTGGCAGATAAGCTATAGTACATGGCACGGCATTGTACAGTTCTTGACAGCTTAGAAAATTGCAAAAGACACAATTGCATTACGTATTGACTCTCTTCCCACATGAAACTGTTATCTGAATCTCCGTCATTCACTTTGAAACACAGATGACAAATGAAGTGTACTTTATCCTCGTCAACTTTGGGTATAAGTACCTGACAGTGGCGTAACTATGGGGGGGGGGGGGGATGAGGGGGATAGAACCCCTGCAGTGGCCGAGGGGACTGGGGCGCTTCAGTCACGGCCACTACGGTCGGGGGTTCGAATTCCCCCTCGGGCATGGATATTTGTGCCGTCCTTAGTATAAGGTAGTAGATAAGTAGTTTGTAAGTTTAGGGACTGATGACCCCGTAGTTAAGTCCCATAAGCTTAATAAACATTTGAACATTTGATAGAACCCCCCCCCCCCCCCCAGAACCGGAAAAGAAAAAAAGAAAAAAAAAAAAATCGTATAACAGCAATTTGGTAAAGGTAAAGATTGGAAACTTGGGGTGTTTTACCATAAGCTTTCATTAGATGGGAGCGAATTAGTTTCTTCAACGGGAGTGGTAGATGGTAGTCTGTTCCGAAACTGGCTAAAATTTTGCTCGTCAAGCACTGGTACCTGATGACTTCTTGGGACACACTTTTCGTGAAAAAGGTTGTTACACACGGATCACTTAAAAAAAAAATAAAAAAAAATGTTCAAACGTTTGTATAGTCTATGGGACTTAACTACGGGGTCATCAGTCCCTAAACTTACAAACTACTTATGAATTACTTACGAACTAGGACGGCACAAATATCCTTGCCCGAGGGGGGATTCGAACCCCCGACCGTCGTGGCCGTGCAGACCGTGACTGGAGCGCCTTAGTCCCATCGGGCACCGCGGCCGGCGAAGCACTTCAGTTGAGTCTTCTATATGTGTCCGATATTTCTAGCACACATATAACAGAGGACTAGCTTACAGGATTTCATACGTTCTGCGCCAATTTCTGGGCTGTTATTAGTAGGCTTCATTACTTGTGAAGATTCGCCACTTTTATTCTTGGTATTCTGTTCCTTCAGGTTCTTCTTTTCATCTCTTTTCCTTTTTCTCTTCCTCTCGAGTTTCTTTTCCTCCTCTTCTATCTTTTTATTGCCTTTTCTTGACGATTATTTTCCAGGCTTCGCTTGATACTACAAAAGGAAGCCGTTGATTTTGTCGCTTTCCTTTTCTCATAGATGATTCAGGCCACGCCAAAAGTCATGTAATTTGGGGGAGTATGTTTGTTTATCAGGGGTAGCAAACAACATGCGCCTCACTGATAGAGTCCTTTGATTTGGCGTAGCGTCATCTCCTGTTGTGTCAGAATTTACAGATCCTGGCAAAATAGCTTCTTCTCTTACAACTGCACTGTTTATCGTTAAAGTATGGTCATCTTCCCCTCTGGCTGTAAAAGACATACATGCGCTTTCGATTGCTTCCCTTGTATTGGGAGCTGTATCAGTAGTCCTGATGACAAAGGCAGTTTCATTAGCAGTGCTGGTAGAAGATTGTTTCTGTAATTCAGTCACTTGTTCATGTTCTTGAATTGTAGCTGATACAGTTTGTGGCATGCTTTTATTAAATGCTTCATTCCACATACGAAACAGAATGTAAAATTCATTGCTATGCTCCTCTGCACATTCATTTTCTATGTTGACAAACTTTTGCAATAACTCATTTATAACCATATTACTGAAAGTTTCGAAATCTAACTGGCGTATTTCGCCCGTTTCATTTCCTCCTGTTGTTACACATCCAACATTTGAACTGCCAAGACATTTTGTAAAATACACTATGTCTGCATTCCAAGGGAATAAACCACATGCCCGGAAACCATTCCTTAGGGTCTCTGGTTCAACATGTTTGTTTAAGACAGGTTTCAAGAGGGGACAGAACTGATCCTTAGTAAGGTCTTTTTCAGGATTATTATTCCACCATTCAAGGACTCCTCTTCTTCATTCCTCTTTAATTGGCCTAAATGCTGCCACATCTGCAGGTTGTAGAATGCGAGTGGCATTCAGATAAAGAGGTACAAGCACAATACCAAGCTGGGTGCACAATTCACTCACCAGACACGTTAGGTGACGTTTGTGGCCACCAACAAAAAGTATAACTGGAGTTTTGATATTATTGTTTTTGATAAAAGGGGCAAATATATTGCCAATATACTCATAGAAGAGTTCGGCCCTCATCAAATGTTCAAAATGTTCGTAGAACTTATGGGACTTAACTACGGGGTTATCAGTGCCTAATCTTATAAACTACTTATGAACTAGCTTAAACTAAGGACGGCACAAATATCCATGCCCGAGGGGGGATTAGAACCCCCGACCGTAGTGGCCGTGCAGACCGTTACTGGAGCGCCTCAGTCCCCTCGGCTACCGCGGCCGGCTCGGCCCTCATCCAGCCACTCACTTCGACCAATTCCCCATGAATCTGGGGTGGAATGAAGAACATCCGTAGGAATCCTTTGACATGGAAAAATTACCATTGGTGGAACCATCAGTTCTGTTGCAGAGAAAGAAAACATAAGTTAATTGAAGTCTTATATTTTCCTCTTTCTATTTCAGATACATTTTTTGTCCCCTTTGGCCCCAGAACTTTATTCTTGTTGGTTTTAATAAAAAAAAAATATGTCTCATGACCATTAAATAACTTTGTTGGATCCTGTTATATATCTAATTGGCCATCTTTAAGGCACTGACTAATTTGTGTAAACCAATTACGAATATCTTACTCGCTCACACATCCACTAGCTGCCATCACAGCTTCACTAGTTCTAAAGGATATCCCTTGGTGTCTCCGAAGAAACTGGCACCCATGCCAACTACTGTAATAGTAGAAAGAAATTTACTCCAATTATATAAAAATGCTTCTTGAGGTAAGGGCAGACATAAACTTAATACCAAACATGCATTTACGGTAGTTGTCATGGGTGACCAGGAACTAGAAAGAAGCAAAATGTAATTACAGTTGTTGGTACCCAGCCGTCTGAGGTTTATTTGAGGTTAAAAACTTGAAATGATTACACAAAATTAATTGGAAGAATCTCTACTATTAATTACTAGCTACAAAGAAGACTTATACAATTTCCATTGGTACGTACCCATTTATATGATAGACGATCCTTAAGAAAACCTTTACAAGTCACTGACTACAAGCACCAACAATGTTGTAATGTCCACAGACTTCAACAATGGAAAGTTGGAAGGAAAAGAGATATAAAACAGTGTAGGCAACATTGTAACAAATATTTTCCTTGGTTAGAACGCCCAGTATACAACATATTTACTTTAAGGAAAGAATGAACTGTCAACAACTGTCACATGGCCAAGTACTGTACATTGCACCCTATTATCACAGCACATTACACAAGTGCGAAAGTTGCTTAATGTTTTTGTTCTACCAAGTACTAGTATTTGCATTTCTAAGAGACGTTTCTCTCCAGACAAACGTCTCCATTGGTCAATAATTAATTATTAAATTTATGAATTAACAGGATAGGGGGGAGAAAATCTATTGAATTGAAAAAGGAGGTTCCATTTTAAATATTTATTATCACAAGATAAACCTAGGAAAAACATTTGCTACGAGACACAGCACATAACGACCATAATTACACTTACAGCACTTGTTGACATGTAAGTGAAGTGAGGAAAGAATGCCGTGCTAGCAGCATGTCGAACTCGCGAGAATGAAACTTCATGAAAAACAGATTCAGATTAGTGTCGTCCATAAATGTGGACCCTCTCAATTAGATAAAAGAAGCAAAGGCAAGTTTAACATGCAATTGATATTAACTAACAGAACAAACAAAGATATAAATCAAAATTATTCATATATATATATACTCTGGTTATCAGTCCTTAGGCTTACAAACTACTTAAACTAACTTTAGGAGAAACACACACACACACACTCACATACACATGCGCGAGGGAGGACTCGATCCTCCGACAGTGAGAAACCAAGCGGTCGGCAGCAAGGCGTCTTAGGCCGGTCGGCCACTTCACCGCAGCAAAAATACTTCTTTTAAGGTTCCTAGTCGCAGTGGCCGCACGGCCAGTCTGTGGTCACAGACAAGAATGGTCATCATGGAAGTTACGATTTAAACCTACCCGATGCTGAAATGAAGTGTACGTCCATAGGAAACAAACTTTGTCTGTAAACTCATTTATTGACTGCAAAGAAGTATTTGAAGTTAAGCTAACGTCTTTGATCTGCGTTATGCAGATTGCGGCTCATAACTTAACCGCACAGTGAGATAAGATTCTGGTTTTTGGATAAAAAAAGAAACCTACGCCCATCAGTTGCTCGATAAAACTGTATTACATTTGGTCTAGTAACACAAAAGTGTTTGTCTGTCAGGCTTAGCATGATGTCCGTCAGACGTACAGACACGATAGTAATCTCCAATAGAATGTACAAGCCGGCCGCGGTGGCCGAGGGGACTGCGGCGCGCCAGTCACGGTCTGTACGGCCACTACTGTCGGGGTTTCGAATCCCCCCTCGGGCATGGATATTTGTGCTGTCCTTAATGTTAGGTAGTTCGTAAGTAGTTTGTAAGTTTAGGGACTGATGACCCCGTAGTTAAGTCCCATAAGCTATACAAACATTTGAATTTCTTTTTTTTTTTTTTTTTGAGAATGTACAAGAAGAAGAGTTTTCTCTGTTGCGTCCCTGCTCTAGAAAGAAAAACAAATCTCCTCCTTCCGGTGCAGAGCGCGCGAAGGCGGCTGCCAATTGTGTGCCTCTCGCCATTTCCACGGTTAATATTTTTCATGTTACTATTTTTAGGTGACTAATAGCCCACTTTAAACAAATTGTGAGCGGTTATGGGAGCACTGTTCCATCCCCTCGGACGACACAGACGTTGCGCCATTCACAAAAATGTTATTCGCGCGCTTTCGAGGAGGTGAATTCATACGTCAGCAAGGGAAGGCGAGGGGAGCGTGCGGGTACTTTATTTAATGATCCCAAGAGACTGGCGGCGCTGCATTGTGTATACTGCGTCTACCGACCTCCCAATACTGCGATACCAGCCCTCGCTAGGTATAACTTTAGCAAGCCGCAATGGTGGGTTCCACCATATTTCTCTTGGATATGTTCAACTTCCCAGACTGTTGTCTGACCGGCGCCTTGCCTTCGGTGACCATAGGTAGCGGCGATTTTTAAATTGCTCGTCGAGTAACAAGATTTCAGATAAAGCTATGGACAGAATTCTGTCAGGCGAGAAAATTTTCCGTAGGAATGTTCAGATGTTTGTAAATGTATGGGACGTAACTACTGAGGTTATCAGTCTAGCCGGCCGCGGTGGCCGAGGGGACTGAGGCGATGCAGTCACGGTCTGCACGGCCACTACGGTCAGGGGTTCGAATCCCCCCTCGGGCATCGATATTGGTGCCGTCTGCGATATTCCTGGCCTGTGGCCACTTCATATTTCTGGCCACTGGCCGTTTCTTTGCTAACATCGTGTCTTAAACGCGGAAGAACGACAGAAGTGCAGCGTATGTTGAAATGTGGGATGGGGAGCAGTAACATATGGCACAGTAGGTGCTGGTTCCCGTGGGAAAGCCCGCATATCTTACTGGTGCTCTCCTCGCATTGGCTGCTGCATTTCACGTCACGTGATTTCTTTTGAAATTACTTTTGTTTATTATAAACTAAATATTAATTATTCAGAGCTGAGAATTTGTAATAAATATCTCTCAAGGACAGGCTAGGTTTTGAAAATTTAAAAAGTTTAAGGTGCCTTCTCTTATTGTAACAAGAGAAGAGCGATTTTGCAGAAGGCGCGTGACGGCCCTGTTTTGGCGCGAAATATAGCGTCAGGTGCCCTCTCGCAACGCGTCGCAGTTTCAGTCTCGAGCTGACCACTATACGCGCCGGACCGCACCGGTCATGAGTAAAGATTTTTGTAATAGTGATAACAGTCGAGGTCTCCACATGAGCTATGGGCAGCATAGGCCGTGTCGTATTAACAAAAGTTTTTCATATTTAATTATTTATTTAGTAAATGCCATCCCTGACAATTAAAAATCTCGCGAGTCGCTTCTTATGCTTCCATCATACAGAACTCATTTTAGCCTCACTTGTATTTTGTACAAGAACCAACGACCTGTGTGCTGTCTTCTGCGCTGGGGACACAACTATAGAAGACAGCAGGTTAGTCAGAACTCTATGCTTTCCATAAAGTCTTGGACAGCAACTACGGCACTTCGTGCGTACTGTAGGGCGGTACAAACGCACACTGCTACGCAACAGCATCCGTAAGGATGTGGAGGTTTTAGGGGACTTGTGGGAGGAAGCAGTACTAACTTCTCCGTCCGCAAATAAAACCCTAGGAAGATTGTACGTCCTTGGTGTTAGTTAGTTCATAAGTAGTTTGTAAGTTTAGGGACTGATGAACCCGTAGTTAGTCCCATAAGCTATACAAACATTTGATTATCAGTCCATAGGCTTACTGTGGTGTCGCACAAGTACAAAGTGCGCGCCACCTACTTTCGCCGCGCGCCGCCATGCACGCACGGCGCGGCGTTCTCACGACGACAGCCACGAGCGCCCTCTGCGAGAACTCCGCTCGTGGCCACCGCTGAACGAGTGGCACTTCGGACTGAGATAGCAACGAGTTAGGACCTTCGTAATCAGATAGGCACCAGTGAAGACTTTGCTATTGTACAGGCACTAGGCAGGCCTCTAACAACTATGTATCAACATTCTGCAGTACTATGTAAAAGTTAAGTACTGTTACATTCTGTGCAATATATATCTCTTTCTAATTTACTCGAGTGTTTATAGTTTCTGGCTGCTCCCCTCCGTACCTGCACCAGCGTGTCGGTCTCATTCCACTCGGCCACCGACACCTACGACGAGGCTGGGACACAAAAGCGGCGACGAAGTGGGGACACAAAACTTACAAGGTACTTTAATTAACTTAAACTAACGTAAGGACAACACACACACACACACAGATATACTCATACGTGAGGGAGGACACGACAGGCTTTCAATCGCACATAGCGGTCATCTCTTGACGATGTTAGCCGTGGACGACCTTAGCTTTGCCTTCCTTTAACGGTTCCTGTTGTCTGAAATCGCTTTCAGGTCCTGGTAATTACACTTTTGGGCACTCCAACAGCTGCAGCCACCTCCCTCTGTGGCTGTCCCGCTTCCAATCTTCCTGTAACTATCCATGCTATAGCTTCGGTCTAAAGCGTCTCGCTGTGGAGCGCGCAGTTGCTCGCCGTGGAGGTTCGAGTCCTCCCTGGGGCATGGGTGTGTGTGTTTGTCCTTAGGTTAGTTTACCTAGGATTAAGTAGTTTGTAAGCTACGGACTATGACCACGTTTGCACGGCCACTACGGTCGGGGGTTCGAATCCCCCCTCGGGCATGGATATTTGTGCCGTCCTTAGTGTTAAGTAGTTCATAAGTAGTTTGTAAGTTTAGGGACTGATGACCCGTAGTTAAGTCCCATAAACTATACAAACATTTGAAACATTTGATGACCACGCAGTTTGGTCCGATAGATTTACAAACATTTAAACGTAGCTTCGGGTAAGTCACGATGTTGTTGCATTGCACTACCTGCTCACTACAATATATGAACCTAACTGCTTGTGTAATTCGTTTGGTAGAGTAAACACGAGTCATCACCGATCCCTCTGCAGTAATCTATCAGTTATTACCACTATCTTGGTTGCTGTAATGTTGTTGTCTCCACTGCGCAAAACGACAGAAACACGGCGAACCATTTTAGTTCATTCTTGCTGATGACAGTACTTCAGAACGTAGATATCTCAACAGAGCCCCTAACTGCTTTGATCAGTGCATTTCTTGAAAATTTGGTAGACCAATTTCAAGTCCATGCCAAGTCTAGTTGCTGCACATCGTCGGGGAGAAGAATCCTTCAGTTATTACCACTATCTTGGTTGCTGTAATGTTGTTTTGTCTCCACTCCGCAGAATCGTAAGAAAGACCTCGAACCATTTTAGTTCATTCTTGCAGATGACAGTACTTCAGAACGTAGATATCTCAACAGAGCCCCTAACTGCTTTGATCAGTGCACTTCTTGAAAATTTGGTAGACCAATTTCAAGTCCATGCCAAGTCTAGTTGCTGCACATCGTCGGGGAGAAGAATCCTTCAGTTATTACCACTATCTTGGTTGCTGTAATGTTGTTTTGTCTCCACTCCGCAGAATCGTCAGAAAGACGTCGAACCATTTTAGTTCATTCTTGCCGATGACAGTACTTCAGAACGTAGATATCTCAACAGAGCCCCTAACTGCTTTGATCAGTGCATGTCATGAAAATTTGATAGACCAATTTCATGTTCATTCCAAGTCTAGTTGCTGCACATCGTCGGGGAGAATAATCTATCAGTTATTACCACTAACTTGGTTGCTGTAATGTTGTTGTCTCCAATCCGCAGAATCGTAAGAAAGACGTCGAACCATTTTAGTTCATTCTTGCCAATGACAGTACTTCAGAACGTAGATATCTCAACAGAGCCCCTAACTGCTTAGATCAGTGCATGTCATGAAAATTTGATAGACCAATTTCATGTTCATTCCAAGTCTAGTTGCTGCACATCGTCGGGGAGAAGAATCTATCAGTTATTACCATTATCTTGGTTGCTGTAATGTTGTTGTCTCCACTCCGCAGAATCGTCAGAAAGACGTCGAACCATTTTAGTTCATTCTTGCCGATGACAGTACTTCAGAACGTAGATATCTCAACAGAGCCCCTAACTGCTTTGATCAGTGCATGTCATGAAAATTTGATAGACCAATTTCAAGTCCATTCCAAGTCTAGTTGCTGCACATCGTCGGGGAGAAGAATCTATCAGTTATTACCACTATCTTGGTTGCTGTAATGTTGTTGTCTCCACTCCGCAGAATCGTCAGAAAGACGTCGAACCATTTTAGTTCATTCTTGCCGATGACAGTACTTCAGAACGTAGATATCTCAACAGAGCCCCTAACTGCTTTGATCAGTGCATTTCATGAAAATTTGATAGACCAATTTCAAGTCCATTCCAAGTCTAGTTGCTGCACTTCGTCGGGGAGAAGGAGGTCCGACTCTTTTATCAGGTGTGATGCCACGGCTTTTGTCAGGTGAGCGTGGCTATCGCGCTACCGAGAGTCGGGCAGGGTGTCGGTGCGAGATGTGAGCGCCTGCGCGGTAAGCTCGGCAGGCGGGCGTGTACTGGGCGACCGCAGGTACGCCGGCGGCCCCTCCTGCGCGCGGACCGGATTCCAGCACGCGACGCCACGCGGCGGCCGGCGGCCGGCGGCCGAGGGCGCCAGACCCCGCAGCCAGGCTGCCCGCGCCGGCTCCTCCCAGGCTAGCGACCCCGCCAGCTCAATGCCAGCCGGGGGCGGGCCAGCAGCAGCGCCAGCGCCAGTGGCCAGGGGCCACTCACCAGCTGCGCTCCACACCCACTGCTCTCTCGCAAACTAACCGCGCGCAAACTGTCCAACGTTAACATTTTGGACCACTTTACGTTACGGTAGAAAAAAAAGGTAAAGCAGTCAACAATCCGAAGATTGGTTTGAACACCACAGTGCTTTACTAGGCATGGTCCTGTTTGGAGGTGGTATGCCGTTGCCTTCCTCCGACCTTCGAACTGACTTACCCAGCCAGTTATAGGGGGACCTACAGTTTAACGTGGGTTCCGAACCACGGTGCTACTCGGTATATTTCACATGAGCAATACTGCCAGAGGTGAAAGAAGTGGAAAGTGACAGATAAAAATTCTAGGACCTGGCGGGGATCGAACCCGGGACCTTTGGATTTGTAGTCCGGCACTGTGCAACCGAGGCGCACTACGTTACGGTAGTAACACTAAATTCAAATATTTTTTATATATATCAGTATCTGGTGCTCTCCTCTATGCAATCACATAACACACACACACACACACACACACACACACACACACACACACTGACACAAAGCAAAGATAGAAGAAACACATAGTCAACAGTTGGCAACACCAGCAAAAACAAAAACACAACACAAACAAAAATGGCATGTGCCTAGTAAGGATGGGGCCCCTCCACGCCCACACCAACGTTCACAAAAGTTCTAATGTCACCTCCGTAATTAAGCTAGTTCGCTAAGGTGGATCACGGGATGTGGGAACCGCGATGTTATCCGTACGTGTGGGCGCGATCACCCATTAATACGGTGCATCTGGAGATAGAATTGGTCGAAAGGTATGCGAAGGGTAAAGGTATGTAAGGGCAGAGGAAAAAAAAGTGCCAAGGCAAGAGCCAAGGGAAAAAAAACCTCTGCGACAGTGGGGTAGGTATGAAGGGCAGTAGCGGTATGCTATCTGCGACAGATCATGCAAGGTTTGGTAATGTTAGTAATAGGTATTTTCTCGGTACCATTAACTTTGCTACGTTCGTCATAAAGAATCAGTCCGTTTTGATGCGAGGTTCTGCTGCAGCTGAGCTCCAATGATGCCTCCTGGGTCGGCTGCGGCAGTTTACCCGTTAACATCGGCTGTGGCAGAATACCTGTAACATAGCCAAGACTGTCATGGTAGTTAGGCAGTTCGGTCATAGAACTGGCTAAGTGTGCGGGACTGTTTAGGTTTGTTTGTGTTTAGTGCGATGAGTATGGTTTCCCTGATTTGCCTGTAGGTCGGCTGTGGGCTCAGCTGGCATTGCCAGTCAGATTGCTGTTTTGCAGGGGTTTGCCATGTTCATCGTGTTTGTGAGTTGGTGTTCCCTACGGCCGTAGGTGGTTAGTCTCTGAGGAGAAGTGTTTTTGGGCGATTATGTTTCCACCTATGGTTGTGATCGTAGTTCCCCAAGCGTAGGATGAAGGGGTTGTTCAAGTGTCATGTGGTGCTAACTGTGAAGTGCTGGAACAACAAAAGCAGCAAAATGCACAGAATTGAAGCAGAACAGCTGGAAGCAAACAATGAGCACCAGATGTAAAGCTATATCCATTAAATATTGTAAGTACAACATCCAGATATCAATACTATACCAAAATAACGCATCAGAACTGTTCATAACCTAAAAATACTGAGAAATGTAAATATAAACTATTGTAAAAGTAATCGTGTATATATTACAGGCCACTGATGATGCCTTCCAAATAAAGGCGAAATGCATATGGCAATAGCATATTTTATTAAATCAGTTGCATAGACAGAAAAATGAAATAGCTACACTATAATATTATGATACTAAATTCAAATGTTCAAATGTTTGTTAAGCTTATAGGACTTAACTACGGGGTCATCAGTCCCTAAACTTACAAACTACTTATGAACTAGCTAACACTAAGGACGGCACAAATATCCATGCCCGAGGGGGGATTCGAGCCCCCGACCGTAGTGGCCGTGCAGACCGTGACTGGAGCGCCAGCCGCGGTGGATTAGCCGAGCGGTCTAACGCGTCTCGCTGCGGAGCGCGCGGTTGCTTGCCGTGCAGGTTCCAGTCCTCCCTGGGGCATGGGCGTGTTTGTTGTCCTTAGGTTAGTTTATCTAAGTTTAAGTAGTGTGTAAGCTACGGACTGATAACCACGCAGTTTGGTCCGATAGATTTACAAACATTTGAACATTTTGAACTGGAGCGCCTCAGTCCCCTCGGCCACCGCGGCCGGCTACTAACACTAAAAGTGGGCCTTTGCGATCGTCTTTTGACTGCTCGAAATTTAAATGAAAATAACGCCTTAACCATTCATCTGACACGAAAATTCAATAACCGAATTTGTAGAGGAGAAAATTCTCTACAATTTTGCTCTGTTAGGTTTTTTTCATATCTCGTATCGTTTCAGAGATATTTGCAAAATTAACGGCGATTTTGGATGTATGTCTGTCTGTCCCTAACGTGTTCCCTGTTTTTAAGACGAACCGTTCAACCGATCAGCACCAAATTTTACAGACATAATTCTAGGCCTCCAGAGACCAGAACCTCCCTTTTTCAAATTTTTCGGACAAAAAATACGGTAATAATACCAAAAAAGCCATTCGATTATATTGTAATTGCAAACGAACTGTTCATCTGACACGAAAATTGAATAGCCTAATTGGTAGAGGGCAAAATTCTCTAGAAAGTCCCTCTCTCATGTTTTTGGCCCACTTTAGGTTACGGTAGCAACACTAAAAGTGGGCCTTTGCGATCGTTTTTTGACAACTCGAAATTTAAATGAAAATAACGGCTTAACCATTCATCTGACACGAAAATTGAATAAGCGAATTTGCAGAGGAGAAAATTCTCTTCAACTTTGCTCTGTTATGTTTTTCTCATATCTCGTATCGTTTCAGTGATATTTGCAAAATTAACGGCGATTTTGGATGTATGTCTGTCTGTCCGTAACGTGTTCCCTGTTTTTAAGACGAAGCGTTCAACCGATCAACACCAAATTTTAGACATAATTGTAGGCGGCTAGAGACCAGAACCTCCATTTTTCAAATTTTTCCTACAAAAAATACGGTAGTAATACCAAAAAAAGCCTTTTGTTTATATTGTAATTGCAAACGAGCTGTTCATCTGACACGAAAATTGAATAGCCTAATTGGTAGAGGGCAAAAATCTCTAGAACTTCGCTCTCTTATGTTTTTGGCCCACTTTAGGTTGCGGTAGTAACACTAAAAGTGGGCCTTTCCTATCGTTTTTTGACAGATCGAAATTTAAATGAAAATAACGGCTTAACCATTCATCTGACACAAAAATTGAATAACCGAAATTGTAGAGGAGAAAATTCTCTAAAACGTTTCTCTCTTATGTTTTTTTCATACCTCGTATCGTTTCAGAGATATTTGCAAAAATAACGGCGATTTTGGGATGTCTGTCTGTCTGTCTGTCCGTAATGTGTTCCCTGTTTTTAAGACGAACCGTTCAACCGATCAACACCAAATTTTACAGACATAATTGTAGGCCGCCAGAGACCAGAACCTCCCTTTTTTGGCCAAAAAATACGGTAGTAATACCAAAAAAACCGTTTGATTATATTGTAATTGAAAACGAACCGTTCATCTGACACGAAAATTGAATAGCCTCATTGGTAGGGGCCAAATTTTCTAGAACTTCGCTCTCTTATGTTTTTCCATATATTGCATCGTTGCAGAGATATTTACAAAAATAACGGCGATTTGACGATGTCTGTCCGGCTGTAACGTGTTCCCACTTTGCAGGTGGAACCGTTACACCTGTCGGCACCAAATTTTACAGACATGATTGTAGGCCGGCAGAGACCAGAACCTCCCATTTTCAAATTTCTCGGACAAAAATTACGGTAGTAGCCGTTTGTAATATAATTGTAATTGCAAACGAACCGTTCATCTGACACGAAAATTGAATAGCCTAATTGGTATAGGACAAAATTCTCTACAACTTTTCTCTCTTATGTTTTTTTTCATAGCTCGTATCGTTTGAGACATGTTTGAAAAAATAACGGAGATTTGACACCCACCAGTGAATTAACGAAAACCGGCCGTTCGGAGATGTCACGTGACAGTCCTTGCCAAGAACTCTCTGTGGCATACGCCATCTTGCGCTGCGTATTTGATGATTTTCTTATTGTAATTTACACGTTGTCATTTCAAAGCAATGGCGCACTTAAGAATTAACAAAAACACATCGTTCTTCGTACAATGAATGATAATCTAGTGTCTACAAATGTCATATTAGCATCAGTTAACAAAGGCCATCAATAGTATGAGATTAAAGGACTCGTCTTTTGATTGGTAGCCGTAGCGTAATGGGCAAGGCGTTGGAGTATGGCGCTAAAGGTCCGTGGTTCGGAACCCGCCAATACACTTTTTTCCTAAAACTGTTTCAGACACTCTTATTAATTAATTTTTTATTATTTAGATTATTATTTTGGTCCAAAATGTTTGCAAAAACGTATAAAACTACAAATCTAAAGTGGGCCGTAAAACACGTCAGTGCGATTTTTTTCAATAAGAACAAAAACCGTCTAGATCGCTAAAATTATTTATTATGTCGTTTCGGAATCTGCCGTCATCAGTATAAAAACGTATGAACTTGCACGGTAAAGATCACCGTCAATGATGAAATATGTACCTGGTAGTGCTGGGGCCGAGCGGTGTGTTCCCAGCTTTAGGTCAGGATGAGGCTTGGAACCTGATGGAGAGCCAAGGGACACTAGTAAAACAGAATTATAGTTGACACATTTTATTCCGTAACATACATAAGTTTGATGATGGCGGTAGCTCGACAGGAGCTAGAGCAGTAGGTGACGTCGCCTTCGAGCTGCAACCTTGGTGTTTCGTATGATGGTAGTGCCCGCGCCGCGCCGCGCCGCGATGCCGGGAAGCGATGCAAAGACTATTATTCTGAAGTGCTCCATCCCTTCACCAGGCTATGCAGCGGCCAGTGGATCCACGCAGGGACCCCTCTGAAGTCGGATGTCGTGCTGGTTCCCGACTCGGGACACCGGCTGGCCGGATTAGCACCAGAGTGCTAACTCGACGACAGGAACATTGGCCTTTAGTAACCAACCACTGAAGACTGCGCTGGCCTCAGGCAGCCTCCATAGAGGTGTGAAGTCGTCAGCACAGCGGATCACCATCTTCCCAGAGGATGTTTAGTGTGAAGTATGGCCTCGACCAGTCTCCATCTCTTAGCTGCCTCTACAGCTACCTGTATGTACTGTTATCTGTAACAAAGACTGAGCACAAAGATTAGGCCAGTGAATTGACGACTACTTCCTGGGCATCGTCGATTCAAAAGACCACGTGACTGCCACTTCTAAATGTGTGAGTATTTATACATAACATTGGCTGAAGCTATGACGTATGAAACGGTTTGAATGCCTTTGAAAATGCAGTGTTCGCCCGATGTGCCTTTACCGCTGACGCATCCGCGCTCTTATTCACTCTTGTGACAGAGTTACGTGTAGTTATGAAATGTTTACTAGCTGCGTCTCTGTCTGACAGCCATTTCACTCACACACAGTTCGCTGACGGTAGGCTTTCCAACTTGCCGACGCAGCGGCTGCCGTCACACGCAAGGCGGGTGAGCATTTCTGCTACCGGCTGCTGACCTTATTCCGTCTTGCTAAAGTGAGCAAACCAAGATCTTAACACATTTCCCTGTCGCAATGTTTGCGGCGTAACAGTAGGTGCGTCAACTGACGTACCTACAAGGTACGTATTTTGTCATTGACTCTGAAATTTACTGTGCAAGTTCAGAGGTTTTTAGGTCTGATGATCGGAGATATCGAAACGACGTAATAAATGAAGATAATTTTAGTGATCTAGACGGTTTTTATTCTTACTGGTTAACGGTTTTCGGAAATAGAATGAAACTTTCACTCTGCAGCGGAAAGTGCGCTAATTTTAAGATTCCTGGAAGATTAAAATTATGCCAGAGTCAAAGTTTTATTCTGCAAACATCGCTTAGGCTGTGGCTAAGTCATGTCTCCACCATATCCTTTCTTCCAGGAATGCTAGTCTTCCAAGTTTCGCAGTAGAACTTCTCTGAAGTTTGGAAAGTACAAAGCGACGTACTGGCAGAAGTAAAGTTGTCAGGACGGACCGTGAAGCGTGCCGAGAAAGCTCAGTCGGTGGAGCACTTGTCCACGAAAGAGAAAAGTCTCATGTTCGAGTCCCGGTTCCGGCACACAATTTTAATCTGCCAGTAAGTTTCATATCAGCGCACACTCCGCTACAGAGTGAAAGTCTCATTGTGCAAACATCCTTTTTGACTGTGGCTTATCCATGTCTCCACCATATCCTTTCTTCCAGGAGTATTAATTCTGCAAGTTTCGCAGGAGAACTTCTGTGTAGGACGCGAAGTATTGGCAGAAGTAAAGATGTGAGGACAGACCGTAAAGTGTGCCGGCGTAGCTAAGACGGTAGAGCGTTTGCTCGCAACAGGTGAAAGTCACGTGTTCGAATCCCGGTTACGGCACACATTTTAATCTACCAGGAACTTTCATTTTTCGGAAATGTTTGAGTGGCAAATGAAACAGCCGTTTTCTTGCCGAAATCCTTTTCTTTCCCCCATACGTGTTTCGCTTCTATTTTACTGCATCATCAAAAATGTTTGTTTGTAAATTTATCGGACCAAACTGCGTGGTCATCAGTCCGTAGCTTACAAACTACTTAAACCTATGTAAACTAACCTAAGGACAAACACACACACCCTGCCCCAGGGAGGACTCGAACCTCCACGGCGAGCAACCGCGCGCTCCTCAGCGAGACGCTTTAGACCGCTCGGCTACTCCACCGCGGCACTGCATCATCAATGGATTCTGTATCTGGAAAATACATTTTTGATTACTTATGTAGCTTCATCAAATTATAAATACTTCACTTTGTTTTAAATGAAATATGAGGGGGAGTTGGAAAAAACGTTTCCCCTGTCCACTGTGGGCAGAGTTGTGTATAAAAATAAAAATAAAAATTGGATTGAGACATATCTTTATTTTTCTATATAATTTCGAAGTAGATTGAGGAATTTGAGGGGTTCAGAGTATAAGTGGCGTAACTCCACTTTTAGTTGAAAACGAGTTACTGAATGTTTGATAACAGAGAGACATCTACAGTTCAGAACTATAAGTACTTATCTCGAGGTTTCATCATGTGTGCATAGAGTGCGCCACTGTGTTCCTGCTTTAACTGCTACCTGCCTTTGTTCAGAGCACAAAGTACGCATGTCGATATGTATTAGTGGAAGATGGAATGTGAAGGTTCTTCAAGTGACTATACTATGGATAAATGTACACGTGGGATGAAACAGCAGGACGTCCAGGTTCCCAAGATGTTGTATCCGGTAAGGGATACGCAAAGACTTACAAAGTAATAATTGCATATTCTGATTCATATACAGGGCAGAACCGTAATTATAATGTGTGTGTTTCCTTGATGTAATAGTGCAAACCCAAACATGGAATTGGAAGTAATAAACCATAAATAAATTATACCTCGTCATAGCTATCTTCCTAATGATGCAGACTTTGGTCTGATTGAATTAGCCTGTCACTAACGCAATATATTTACTTAGCAGGTGATTGGGTAGATATTATCCAAGTGTGTAAAAAGAAGAAAGCATTTCATTGTTCGGCTAATGAAGAACGACGACTTTGTCTCAACGAAGGAGCTACTAGACAGCACAGTGATCAGGAAAAGGGCTATTGATGGGCATCCGTTAAATTGGCTGCAAGTCAGATGGATGCAATTTGAACGAGCCGCGACATTTTAAATCAAGTTTTTGTCAAAGTGAAGAATTTCATGAAGTGGATTTTCGAAAGCACTTAAAAGCCTTGCTTCAGTGACACAAGGGAGACTTTACAAGACCAGGCGGACTGTGACAACCAACTAAAAGAAGGATACGCTTTATCTTCTAAAATTTATGCCTCCTGCATCTCATGCAGTCTTCAAGAACTTACCTACGGAAGTGTCTACTCGTCATCCAGATTCCCGAGATCAGATTTCTGACGAGGAAAACGACGAACCTGTATAATGTATTTGAAGTTACAGTGGATGACTGATAAAAGTGTTAAGTGCACAAACTACGAACTCCTTTCATTTTTGTTTAACAAGTCATTTCCTATGCATTTCCTGTTCGATATTCTGTTTTGTTAATATATTTAGAGATACTTTTGTGTATATTATCCTGTATTCATAAATACAAATAAATTATTAACATTAATAATTTGTATACACTTGTTAATGAATGCTCCTCGTACTCAAAACGATCATAGGTGGAGTTACGCCACTAGTGCTCTGAACCCCTCATTTTTCAAACGCCTTTATAAGCTTCAAAAAGCCGTCAAAATAAAAATCAGGACGTTGTAAGCGGATGAAGCGTTGAACGGCTTTGTGCAAAGACGACACAGCAGGTGAACGCGCACGTGGAAAGGCCAGCCTTCTCACATCTGTCGTTCTGCTGTTGGATGACAATGCACGACCATTCTCGGCGACGGTAACGCAAAACCGTATTGCAACTCTTGGTTGGCAGCAACTACACCATTTGCCACACCGTCCTGATCTCGCACCAAGTGATTTCCATCTGTTTCCATCTTTGAAGAAGACTCTCGGCGGAAGGCGCTTTGGAAGCAATGCTGTCGTCATCAAGCCGTTCAACGCGTCTTCCGTATGCGGCGCCCTGATTTTTTCCTGGACGGCTATTTGAAGCTTATAAAGCGGCATGACAAATGTCTCAATGTACTTGAAAATTATGTAGGAAAATAAAGATATGTCTTATCTTTAATGTCTGATTCTATTTTTTTACCTTTCATACGCATCTCTGATCACAGTCGACAGGGGAAACTTATTTTCCAACTCCCCATCGTAAATACAGGCTACTCACGTTTTATAGTTTCGTTATTTTCATGGTGTTTTTCCCAACTGGTCACTGGCTGAATTCACACAGATTCGCTACAGTTTCCTTCTTCATTTTATCTTTTCTTCAATGTTAACTATCTCACAGACTTGGAGGTGTATATCGTATAGTAATTCGTTTGTTTACATGTGTTACCAAATTAACTGAGCATGCATATGGGGCGTCTGTATTTTGTGTGTACGAAATTCTTAACGAAATACACCTTGAAGTCTATGAAATAATTAACATTGAAAAAGTGATAAAATGAGGAAGGAAATATAGAAATTGTGGCGAAGTTGGGTGAATTCAACCAGTCACTAGATGTGAAAATTGAATGAAAGCACTAGCAGCTGTGTTTAGAGTTTTTAATTAATTAAGCGACCGGCTTCGGTGATGTATTCACGCCATCTTCAGGCCGGCGTTGCGTACTGTCGCAAGTAATCGCGCATTTAAAAGGGGTGGCCAGTTGAGTTGTCGTTTGATACCTGTCATGCAAGGACGAAGAAATTTACGGTGACCAGTGTCAACGGTCACCCGTTTTAAATGCGCTATTACCTGCGACAGTTATGCAACGGGGTCCTAACGATTGTGCGAATATACCACCGAAACCGGTCGCTTGATTAATTAAAAAATCTATACACAGCTGCTGGTACTCTCGGTACTCCCTTTCAGTCAACGCAATTATCTCAGCTGTAGTTCCAGTCCATTAATTATGGAGAGAAATAAAAATAGTCACCAGATGGGAAGACCACCATGAAAATAAGGAGACTAAAACATGAATAGCCTATATTGATTTCGATTAAAGGAAATTGTTGGGGCTACATAAATTAGCAAAACTTAATTTCCACATACAAATTCCAATGATGATTTCTAAATATAGAGGGCGAAACTCGTAGCCGGCCGCGGTGGCCGAGCGTTCTGCGGCGCGTCAGTCACAGTCTGCACGGCCACTACGGTCGGGGGTTCGAATCCCCCCTCGGGCATAGATATTTGTGCCGTCCTTAGTATTAGCTAGTTCATAAGTACTTTGTAAGTTTAGGGACTGATGACCCCGTAGTTAAGTCCCATAAGCTCTACAAACATTTGAACATTCGAAACTCGAATGGAGGAAATAAGAGAATCGCGGCAAGAAAACAGCTGTTTCATTTCCAAAATCAAATATGGCCACACAACGAACATGTTATTTTTCAGAACGAGGACGACATGATTCCATGGGCGCAGTGAACGCTTGTGTAAGGGTCTGCTTTCGCCACTGGAAAATCGCTGATGCGAATGCAGCAATGTTACTGAACGAGCGACCACGAAGAGTGGCTTTCATCGCTGGAAATAGCTAAAAGTCGCCGAGAGGCAGCTCAGGTGAGCAGAGAGTATTAGATATCACTTCAAAGTCGTTGTCACGAAAAAACTGCAGCGTAGCGTTCGCTCCATTTGCTGGTGTCTTGATGAACTAGCACATGTGCAGCCTTTTCCGGCCGTTCTTCACGCAACGCTGGCTGGAACTTTTTCTGCAAAACGTCTCGTTAGGAAAGACCTGCCACCGCCGTTCCGCCGGCCGCGGTGGCCGAGGGGACTGCGGAGCGTCAGTCTCGGTCTGCACGGCCACTACGGTCGGGGGTTCGAATCCCCCCTCAGGCATGGATATTTGTGCCGTCCTTAGTGTTAGCTAGTTCATAAGTAGTTTGTAAGTCCAGGGACTGATGACCCCGTAGTTAAGTCCCATAAGCTATACAAACATTTTTTGTACCGCCGCTCCCTTCGGAGCGCAATGAGTAAATATTACGCAATAGCTTTCTCAGAACGTGGCCACCGTCATTTCTTCAGCAATAGTGCTTAGCCCGAAATGTTTTTGGTGGCAGTGGGTCTGTTTGCTTCCATTGGGCTCACTGACCTTCGTTTCAGCATTGAAGAACGGCATCCATACCTCATTCATCTCACAATCGATGCCGTCATCACGCGTCAATATTACCTGACAACATGCGAGGTGTGCAGCCTTCTGGTCATCTGTCAGCATTCGCGGCATCCACCAGGAGGACACTTTTTGCATTTTCAGGACCTCATGCAGTCTTGGTGCATACGTCCCAAAGAAATGACAACTTCGGAGGAGATGTGTTCCACAGTCCTTCGTCAATACTCCAAAACAATTTTCTCCACTCGCCCGACGATGATATCATACCGACTGGTGCGAGGTCAAGATTGTCTCGGTGTGATGTCTGTCACACGACGTTCTGTTTTCTCTCACGAACGCACATTCTGCACATCCATGACACGATCATCGCAAGTCTCACTCAACTGGCGACGAATTTCACACGGTGGCACACGGGACACATGGAACAAATAAATAATTACCTGCTGAGAGCGTCACCAATTTAAGCATAAACAACGGCCCTAACTCTCTCCATAGCCGTTACAGTTCTATCTGCCGTACGTGCTGCCATCTCTATTACGCATTCACTGTGAGTGCGAGCGTATTATAAATAAATATAAAAGTATAACCACACACTGAAGCTATCACCCATCAGACTGGGAACTAAAAACAAAGATATTGAAATTCACTGTTTAGCATTTGCGGATGATCTTTCCGTTCTTTCTGAAAACCTAATAAATGATGGAATACAAATCAATCTCTTGGAAAAAATAGTAAAAAAAGCATCTTTAAGAATATCCGTAGAAAAAAAATCAAAATTTATGACAAACATAAAAAATGCTTTATCTACCATTGTCACTTTCACCTTTTCCTATTTCGGTTCGTGGAAAAAAACAACTGAAGGTATATCTCCCTGTGGGGTCTAATGTCTCTAATACAAATATAAAAAAAAGTGTTGCATTACCTCGGTTCGAAGCTCTCTTAAACAGTAACATTTTGTATATTGCATCCAGAATACAGTTCCTTAGATTGTCCATAAACGTCAGTCAACCCGCACAGAGCACAGAGATGTAAACAAACACGCATGAGCATTGCCAGTGCGACATAGTGAATAAGACAGCTGATCAGTTGTCATGCCGAGAAAAATGTTCAAAAATGTTCAAATGTTTGTAGAGCTTATGGGACTTAACTACGGGGTTATCAGTCCCTAAACTTACAAAGTACTTATGAACTAGCTTATACTAAAGACGGCACAAACATCCATGCCCGAGAGGGGATTCGAACCCCCGACGGGGAACGGCCTCGCGCATCGTAGCATAGTGCCTCAATGCACTCGGCCAAGAAGGTCAATTCAAAACTTGCACTTACCCGCATTGTTATTTAGTGTAAAAAGGGACAAAGTGATGTTGTTCAGACATGGAGGAGGTACAGAGGTACAGGGAGTGTCGATGACTTGGTTCGCTATGCCGCCCAAAGACTACTACAGCAGCTGGTGACCGCTACTTACGGGTTTCTGGTCTGAGGAACCCTGAGAGAAACGCCACAGTGCTGAATAATGAATTTAGTGCAGCCAAGGAACGTCGTGTTTCGACGCAAACTGTACGTAACAGGCTGCATGATATGCAACTTTACTCAAGACGTCCATGGCGAGGTCCAGCTTTGACCCCTAGACACCATGCAACGCGGTACAGATGGGCCCAGCAGCAGAAATGGCATCAACTGCTATTTAGAGATGAAACTCACATGTGAGTTCAACTAGACAATCGTCGGAGACGTTATCCAAGCAGCCTGTTCAGCTTGAACATCTCAGAAACATCGTCCAGCAAGTGCAGTAAGATGCTGGTTCCGTGATGTTTTGGGGATGGTATTGTGTGGGGCCATTGTACGTACGCCAGTGGTGGTCGTAGAAGCCCATCGATACAGGGAAGACGCCCTCGACAGAATTTTGGTGAGGGGTTCGTCTTATTGGACGAAAATTGTCGCGCTCATTGTGCATATCTCGTGAATGCGTTCCTGCATGACACAGCAAGACCAGTATGTTCTCCAGGCATGACCTTTAGAACATGTCTGGATTACACTGAAAAGGGCTATTTTTGGACGAGACGAGCAACCAACCGATCTGAGAGATGTACGCCGAAAAGGCGTCGAGGTGTGGGATAATCTGGGCCCACAGTCCCTTGATGATCTAGTAGCAAATATTCCACGACGAATACAGTTATGAATCTATGCGAGAGGACGTGTACCGGGCATTAAGGGTACTGGTGTATACTGCAGTCTGGAACACAAATTCAGAATATGTTGGTTATTGTCATACAACTTCTCAATTTCTGTTTTCATGAGCAATAAGGAGAACTGAAATGTAATTTTTTTTATTTCTCTATTTCCTTTTTATGCAAAGGGTCATGAACCCCAAGACACCTGACGCAAGATTTTTTTTTTTCCTGTATGTTTCATCAACGAGCTATTGTAGGCAAATATGCTTAGGAAGGAGGAATATATTGGTTGACTCTTCAAGAAACGAATGTTCTAGGATCTTTCAGAAAAGTCGAACCCGTCATGTAGAAGTCTCTGCTGTCTTTTGCCGATCTTGTAAGTGCCTCTTTCACGCTTGCTAACTGAAACTATAACGAAGCCAACTGCTCTCAGTTGGATCTTCTCTATCTCTTCTGTCAACTTTACCTGGTACGGATCCCACACTGATGAGAAATATACAAGTATTGACCGAACGAGTGTATTTTGAAGCCACACCTAATACAGGGTGATTCTAAAATGACTATACTTTTCAGTGCTATAGAAACGGAATATTTGTTTCTTGCAACTCATAAGACAGAATACTTTTCAGTGATATAGTAACGGAATATTTGTTTCTCGTAGGTACTACGATGATATGGCAACCAAGGAAGAACGAATCGCTGTTGTTCCTGTTCGTCTTCGTGTACTGGCGTACGAACAGGTGCGGACAGACTTTGTCCGCCGATTGCGGAAGACAGGGCCCATCAGGCTATCAAGACCCTACTCAATAAATTCCAGAGTACTGGTAGTGTTTGCAGATGAAGAACGTCCAGGGAGGCCGGCCATAACGCCAGACACCGTGCAAAGTGTGCAGAATGCGATCATACGTAGCCCTTCCGCATCTAACAGGAGACTTAGTAGGGAGGTTGGTATTCCTCAAACCGCTGTATAGAGAGTTCTTCGTTACAAGTTACACAGATGTGCGTACCATATCCAGGTCGTATATATGCTGGAAGCGAAGGACTAAGCCGCCAGACAAGTTATGTGTCATGACCTGTTACAAGCTGTGGAAAATGATAATTTGATGCAAAATGTCTTTGCTTTCAGTGATGAAGCTACATTTAACACCTGTGGACATGTGAACAGACACAACTGCAGGATCTGAGCAGACGAACAACCAAGAGTGCTGCAGGAATGGCAACGGGACATAGCAAAGGTGATTAGGGATAACGAGATCAACAGTGTACGGGCCCTTCTTCTTCGCAGAACAAACCGTTACTGGAACCACATACCTAGATAAGTTGAACAGGTTTTGGAGCCCCAGTTGCTATCTGAAGGGGTCATGGATACTGTAGTTTTTCAACAGGATGGTGCACCACCCCATTTTGCACTCGTTGTTCGGGATTATATGAATCAAACATTTCCTGGCAGATGGATCGGTCGTGTCTCTCCACGGATATGGGCGTCCCACTCTCCTGACTTGACAGCATTAGACATTTTTGCATGCGGATTTATCACGTCTAAGGTATACCAGGTGAAGATCCGCAGCACTAAACACTTAACACAGCGGATTCGAGCCGCAGCTGCTGAGATTACACCAGATATGCATGGACAGGTTTTCGGTCTACAGTGGAACGCTGGGGGTGTGCCTAGACATTCACGATGGTCACATTGAAATGCAATAAAATTATGTCGTAGTGTAACAAAAGTTGCAAAAAATGTTCAAATGTTTGTTAAGCTTATGAGACTTACATGCAGGTCCATCAGTCCCTAAAGTTACAAACTACTTATACTAAAACTAACTTATACTAAAGACAACACAAACATCCATAGCCGAGGGAGGATTCGGACCCCCGACGAGGAACGGCCTCGCGCATCGGGACATAGCGCCTGAATGACACTAAATAAAGAAAAGTATGAAGTAATACACGTGACCACTAAAAGAAATCCGCTGAACTTCAATTACGCGATAAATCAGTCTAACCTTAAGGTCGTAAATTCTACCAAATACCTAGGAGTTACAATTACGAACAACTAAGACTGGAGAGAACGCATAGAAAATATTGCGGGGAAGGCGAACCAAAGATTACGTTTCATTGGCAGAACGCTTCAAAGATGCACCTGCTCCACCAAAGAGACTGCTACATCACACCTGTGCGTCCTATCCTGGAGTAATGTTGCCCCTTGTGGGACCCTCACCAGGTGGGACTGACGGAAGATATTGAGAAGGTTCAGAGAAGGGCAGCTCGTTTTGTTTTATCACGTTACGGGGGGGAAAGCGTCACGGAAATGTTGCACGAATTGGGGTGGAAATTATTAAAAGAAAGACGTTATTCATTGCGGCGTGATCTGTTTGCGAAGTTTCAATCACAGACTATTACTTCTGAATGTGAAAATATTTTGCTAGCACCCACCTACTTAGGGAGACATGACGATCCCAATAAAATAAGAGAAATCAGATCGAAAACGGAACGATTTAGGTGTTCTTTCTTCCCGCGCGCTATTAGAGAATGGAACGGTAGAGAAAAGTTATGAAAGTGGTTAATGAACCCTCTGCCAGGCACTTAAATGTGATTTGCAGAGTATCTATGTAGATGTAGATGTACTCGGGCACTCCGCCACGGCCATAAATTGTAGTGCCATTACATATTGGTTAATAAAATTTGTTTATGTACAAAATGTATAGCGACTTTAGAACCACCCTGTATTTACAGAGACCAAGCTCCAGTGGAGCATTGGAACGAGACGCAGTGGAAGACGCATTAGGTGGATCTCCGAGAAGCAGGCAAAACAAAACGAGAGGCGGCAAGTGCAGTGGCGGCTGGACTTCCGCTGCCTAATGTCGGTAATCACCCGCCACTGCTGCCGCTGCCACTGCTCGTTCCTGGGCGCTCTCATCCGACGCGCCGCCTGCTCCCAGCTAAGTAGGCGCAGGCGCAAGCGCAAGCACTCATCACGCGTTAGTCATACCTGCGCCTAACAGCCCGCAACTGCCCGACACAGCCTCATTGGTTACGTTTCCTCGCAGAAGGTAGCTGACCTAGCTGAAGAAACTATACCGATCACTTAGCTCTCAAAATGTTCAAATGTTTGTATATCTTATGGGACGTAACTACGGGGTCATCAGTCCCTAAACTTACAAACTACTTATGAACTAGCTAACACTAAGGACGGCACAAATATCCATGCCCGAGGGGGGATTCGAACCCCCGACCGTAGTGGCCCTGCAGACCGTGACTGGAGCGCCTCAGTACCCGCCCGCACTTAGCTCTCAAAAAAATTCAAATGTTTGTAAGACTTATGGGACTTAACTACGGGGTCATCAGTCCCTAAACTTACAAACTACTTACGAACTAGGACGGCACAAATATCCATGCCCCAGGGGGGATTCGAACCCCCGACCGTAGTGGCCGCGCAGACCGTGACTGAAGCGCCTCAGTCTCCTCGGCCACCGCGGCCGGCACTTAGCTCTCATTTATGGCCATTGCATCTTCATTATCCTTATATAACGAGTCATCAAAAAGTCAATATAAATTTGAAAACGTAATAAACCACGGAATAATGCAGATAGAGAAGTAAAAATTGACACACATGCTTGGAATGACATGGGGTTTTATTGAAAAAAAAAAAAGTGCTAGACACGTGAAACATCTCTTGCGCGCGTCGTTTGGTGATGATCGTGTGCTCAGCCGGCACTTTCGTCATGCTTGGCCTCCCAGGTCCCCAGACCTCAGTCCGTGCGATTATTGCCTTTGGGGTTACCTGAAGTCGCAAGTGTATCGTGATCGACCGACATGTCTAGGGATGCTGAAAGACAACATCCGACGCCAATGCCTCACTATAATTCCGGACATGCTTTACAGTGCTGTTCACAACATTATTCCTCGACTACTGCTATTGTTGAGGAATGATGGTGAACATATTGAGCATTTCCTGTAAAGAACATCATCTTTGCTTTTTTTTTAATTTGTTATGTTATTATTGCTTTTCTGATCAGATGAAGCGCCATCTGTCGGACATTTTTTAACTTTTCTCCCTTGTCATTTAAAGCATGTGTGTCAGTTTTTACCTCTCTAGCTACACTATTCCGTGATTTATCAAATTTTCAAATTTATACTGACTTTTTGATCACCTGGTACATGAAGATGGAAAGTGTCCCCTTTCTCTATATCCATTCCCTGTGCCACTCTACTCCATCTCCTTCTCCCACTTTGTCAACAGAATCCTTCCCCCTCTCTCACCCCTCCCACGTCCATATGCACATGTAACGCTGTAAACCATACATTTTTCGTACACATTTCCTCTTCCCCATCTCCTCATCCATCTCTTCTATGACCACCTCATCCTCACTTGTCCTGTACATCTCCCCACTGTCTTCCCTTCTCCCTCTGCTTCTCCTCCTCCTCACTCTATCTATCAGTTTTCTCCTCCCCAATGCCTCATCCCAACACCCCCTCCTCTTCCTCACATGTCTCTTCCTACTCCTCCTCCATATTCTTCTGTTCCATGTCATTCTCTCATTTATATCTAACTATCTCATCCTTTCCACTCTATCTCTCCATCTCTTCTCTCCATACCTATTTGCTATACCCAAATCTATGACTGTATATCATCTATTTGTATCCATCTCTTCCTAACCTTTCTCGCGTTCCATCTCGTTCGTCCATCTTCTAATCACCCCTCTCTCCATCCCTTCCTCCCCCTCTCTCTCCAACTCTTTCCCCTCCCCATCTTCAGACCAATCCCCCTCGACCTTTCCTGTGTATAAATCCTCTCCTCGACTGTCACTGACCATTCCTTCGTATCCCCTCCCATACCTCTTCATTTCTGTTCAACTCTTACTGCCCCTCTATCTCTGTCCAACTATGCCTCTCCTGTTCACCTCATACTCCTCATTCTTATTGTCCACTTCTCTCTCCCAGATATGCAGACTACCCAGGAGCCAGGTCGTTAAGGCAGACTGATACTACTCCCACACAATAAACCGGTTATGCAAGTCAGCCTATATGACAGGGGCAGGGAAACATTTCTGCCTATGTATCTGTTCTTTTGGAAACTAGGTTGTAAATACCTCGACGCTAATTCTCGTATTGAATGCAGTGTGTGGAGACCTGTATCAAACCAGTGTCCAGACTGAAAACCACAGCAACATGTATACATTAAATAACGAACTTGAATTAGTATGCTCTGACGTTCGACTAAAAATGAACATTGATAAGACCAAGAACATGATCAATGAGTGGACACCTGAGGGAAGTATATTGGTTGTAAGTACAAAACTGCAAAGAGTCGCAGAATCTGGGTCAACTGATGAACATGAAAAGAGGTCTAAAACCAGAAATATTTCGACGAATTAAACTGGGCTGGCAAACGTAAGCGAGACACTCTTCAGTTTTGAAATCTAAGAAGTCGGTTGAGCTGAAGAAAATTTTTGATCAGTGTATACTGCTAGTAATACGTTATGGCTGCGAAACATGGATTTTAAGTGATTTCATTGTTAGGGAACTAACAGTAGGCCAAAGAGGAATGGAAAGATCAATGGTGATTAATACCAAAGAAGACAGAAAGAGAGCAATAGAAATAATACGAACAAAAAAGGTCACTGACGTTATGGAAAGGGTGACTAGATTGAAATGGCAATGGGCTGGTCATATTGTTAGAATAAAAGATGGTAAATGGTCTAAGCAAGTCCTAGACTGAACCTCATGATCGGTAGAAATGGAAGAACCTACTGGGATCCTTTGTTACACGCCGACTCAAAGAGGCCACATCACCAAGTGATAGAACTCAAAAATTTTTGTTTGGTTTTGTTGCCAATTCGGATTAGATTCGTATTTTATGCGCTGCAGTACCATTCGTCCGACTGTTATAAAATGTTGCATACTCGAACTTTGAAAGAAGAGAACAGCACTAGCACTGTCTACATAATAATTAGCACGGTACATGACTGAGGGTACTTTACAACAGACTTCGATACCAGTCTACACTTTTACCCTGTCTTGATGAAATTTTACGTATTTGACCTTAAAAACAACAGAAAGATCACTGCCTACATAAAATTTGATCGGTCAGCATGAATTTTGCAGGTACTGTAATGTTTCATATACAGGGCAGGGAGGGTATGAAAAGAGAGACGAGACTTGAGGAGGCTGGCAGAGAGCAAGAGAGGTAACTGAAGACCTCGGGGGAAAATGATGATAACCCTCATTTATAAAGTGCTGAGATATGACGACTTGTGTGTTTGAAAAATAGTTTCTATTACATGTTTTAATATTTGTTTTAGTATTTATATTTGCCGTCTCTGCAGTTTCATGTACTAGTAGAAGAAAATGTCTGATATGATTGTTAGCACCAAATACATTAAATATACATAAGTTGAGGGTTATCATTATTTACCCCCTGAGGTCTTCAATTATAAGTAGACGGCAGTTTTAACACTTGAAATGACAAGCTTTGCTTTATGTCATATAACCTATTGTGCGTTAATATGGGGAAAATAAAGAGTCCATTTAGAAAAAAATCGTTTCGTTTTTTGAATGTAAACACAGTAATCTCCTCTATGCCGATCAGTTTTAACCGCTGAAATTTAAGATGTTTCACGCGCCGGCCAGTAAGAAGAAGGGAGCTCGCTTAGATACGCCGGCGCACCACAGCAACGAGGGAGAGTAGGGAAGGAAGAAGGAAGCTCAGGGTTTAACGTCCCGTCGACAGCTTGGGCATTACAGACGGACAGACGGAGCTAACGCTCAGACTTTTGGTTAAGGATGGGGAAGGAAATCGGTCGTGCCCTTTGAAAGGAAACATCCTGGCATTTGCCTGGAGTGATTTAGGGAAATCATGGAAACCCTGAATCTGGATGGCCGGAGGTGGATTTGAACCACCGTCATCCCGAACGCAAGTCCAGTGCGTTACCACTGCGCCATCTGGCTCGGTGAGAGAGTACGGAAGTTCCAGTAAGTACGAGGCAGCCCCAAGAATACTAAAGTTCCAGAAGCTCATCATAGAAGAGCCAGCCTTCTGTCTATGCACAAGCTGGAACAGTTTTCTATTGCGTAGCAAATTATGCGATAGTACAAGAAGTTTGTACCAACATAAGCACGCCAAAGTTAAGTGTGGAGTTCTTCTGTCAATAAATCCTTTGAGGACTAATCACTTCTTATAGTTGCAGACCCTGTCCACATCCTTGCTAGCTACGACTCACCTTCTTCTACTACAGCAACCAGGGAGGTACAACAGTAACGATAGCCGCGGCGGAGTGGCGGAGCGCATTGAGGTACTATGCTCCATTGTGCGAGGCCATTCCCCGTCGGGGGTTCGAATCCCTCCTCGGGCATGGATGCTTGTGTCGTCTTTATTATAAATGTTCAAATGTTTGTAGATCGATCGGACCAAACTGCTTGGTCATCAGTCCGTAGCTTACAAACTACTTAAAACTAGGTAAACTAACCTACGGACAAACACACACACCCATGCCCCAGGGAGGACTCGAACCTCCACGGCGAGCAACCGCGCGCTCCGCAGCGAGACGCTTTAGACCGCTCGGCTACTCCACCGCGGCCGTCTTTATTATAAGGTACTTCATAATTAGTTTGTAGGTTTAGGAACTGATGATCCCGCAGTTAAGTCTCTTAAGCTTCACAAATATTATATATATATATATATATATATATATATATATATATATATATATATATATATATATATATACGCTAACACGAACGTTGTGGTACAGATTACTAATTTATTCGTACAAGAAGGCCAATGAAAGTTACATAATTCGAAATATTGTTTGTCGTAGATTTCACTAATATAAATATTATGTGTGCATTTAAACATTAAAAGTGGTAAAAGGAAATATAAACTTTCCTATCTACAGCTTGGATGAAGTTCTACAGTCTCCAACAGTCAGCTCACTGATTGGCTATTCGCCTTGACCAAAGACGCTGTAATGAAGCACATCTGCAGTATTAAAATAACGTATTAAAATAAGTGAATATCGAAACATGGAGTGCTCCCAACTCACTTTCTTGTGCCATTCAAATGCTTCATTTTCGCAATGATTAAGAGTGGTTAAAGGAAATGAATGTTTTCATATGAATGCCGATATAAAGGATGATGCGCCGGGAGAGGCATCTAGCGGTGCATGGGTGGAACTACGAAGTCGGCATGTTGTCAGCTCTGGAATTCTGAATATCGCAGTATCGAAATAACATTATTTCTTTGCGTTGTATAAATATACGAACACCGAAATTGTAATTCCATTTCAAATATTAGGCTATTGAAAGTTATATAATTCGAAAATGGCATGAGAAGTATATACTTCCGTTTTTATTTGTTGTTATTGTGTCAGGCATTTTCCTTAACACGTAAAAGATACCGTTTCATACCTCCCAGTGCCGGTTAAATTTTACCAAATATCCCAGCGGCCTCCTATGATAATGTTGGCAACAGAAGCTGAATAGTGAGAATCCTGTGAGTCTTCATTTTAGCCAATCGCTTGACAACGCTGATGTTTTCTCATGGAATCTTCGCATTACGAAGGGAATTATTTTTACCGAGCGGACGAGGGTACGTACAAGAACCTGTCAACCATAAAGCAGGAACAGCATTATTTGTTTACTTCATGGTCTGTAAGATACACTAATCGAGTCATTTTATGTGGTTCGAACAAATGGGCAAAGATTTTCTATCGTGTTGTTGATGTTGCCAACATACTCACGCGAGGCCGCCGACATGATACGTAAAATTTTACCCCCAGTGACCATTGTAAACACAATTGGTCGATTTTCGATCACAGGCAATACTAGAATGACAAACATATGGGGAAGGATAGGTGGATATTGGGGGTAGGAGAAGGAGGAAGAGGCAGACGTAGGTAGACAGAGAGAGAAGGAGATGGACAAAGGAGGGAAGCCGGCCGCGGTGCCCGAGGGGACTGCGGCGCTCCAGTCACGGTCTGCACGGCCACTACGGTCGGGGGTTCGAATCCCCCTCGGGCATGGATGTTTGTGTCGTCCTAGTTCATAAGTAGTTCATAAGTAGTTTGTAAGTTTAGGGACTTATGACCCAGCAGATAAGTCCCATAGACTATACAAACATTTGAACATTTTTGAAAGGAGGGAAGAGTACAAGTACCAACTGAATGCTGGAATAAATAAACACCCTACAACGCCGTGTTTTTGGGTAGCTAATTCAGCGAGAAACTTAAGAGGACAAAGAGATAAGACACAGGCATGGAGAAGAGCAGGGAAATTTGGCACACTCGACCTTCAAATCAAGAGGAAGTTCATTGTCTACATCAATGCATGGTGGAGGGTACTTCAGTTACGAATTTCGACAAAATGTACAGTTTTATTCACATCTTGAAGAAATTTTCCACACTTCAACTTAGAAACAATATAACCATTACTGTCTACATAATGTTTCGTACGGTGCATGCTGAGTGTACTGTCGGCACCTTTTCACAGATCACAATCATAGACGGGGGTAGGAGGCGATAGACTGTGGAGGCAAAGGAGGAAATAGAGAAAGGAGGGGGAGATAGAGAGAGAGGAGGAGACGGGCTGCGATAGGAAGAAGTGGAGGTGAAGAGAGGATGCTGCATGAGAGAGAAGGGAAAATGTTCAAATGTTTGCTAAACTCAAACGCATTAACTGCGGAGTTATCAGTTCCTAAACTTATAAACTAGTTATGAACTACCTTATACTAAAGATACAAACATCCAAGCCCGAGGGGGCATTCGAACCCCGACGGCGAACGGCCTCGCGCATCGAAACATTGCGCCTCAATGAGCTCGGCCGCTCCAAATCAAATTCAAACGTTTGTAAAGGTTATGGGACTTAACTACGGGGTCATCAGCCCCTAAACTTACAAACTACTTATGAACTACTTACGAACTAGGACGGCACAAATATCCATGCCCGACGGGGGATTCGAACCCCCGACCGTAGTGGCCGTGCATAGGCCGCTCCGCCGCGGCAGAGAGGAGGGAAGTAGTGCTAACTCAAGACTGGAATAAATAAACGCTTGGGCAAAGCCGGGTTTTCAGCTAGTTGATAATATTTGTATCTTTATACATGAAAATTAATAGCTGTGCGTTAGTCTCGCTAAATGGCTTGGCCGATTTGATTTTTTTTTTTTTTTTTTTTTTTTTTTTTTTTTTTTTTTTTTTTTTTTTTGGCTGTACTACATGGTGGCTCAGATTAAAGGGAATAGGGAAAACTTGAAAATCTAAAGAAACAGCTGAAAAATCCAAAAAAAGAAAAAAAATTTAAAATACTTCGCATATTAGCCTCTCGAAAAGCAAACTACCACACACAATTGTTTGGAAGCTGTAGCAGTAGGAGGAAAAGGCGCACACTTCTACTCCTTTGATGCATCATAATACATGAACAGGAATATTGAAAAACCGATTAATGATCTTACTTTTTTAATCATGAATAAGTTTGTCCCTTTGTGTGTTTCTTTCCTTGTTAGAATACATACAAATCTACAGTTTTATTCCCATCATTTTAATGATATCTGTACAGTTGAACATCAAACGGAAACAAAGTAGGATTAGGGTTTCACGTCTATCGACAGCGTGGAGAATGGTCTTCAAACCAAGTGGAAGGTCGCATGAAATTTCGTGTGGTGGATTGCGGAGGGTATTTTACTTACACATTTCGACACAGACCTACAGTTTTATCCCTATCTTAAAAGCAATTTGACCAGAAAACAAGAGGAACGTCGCTGTCTTCATAAAATTTCATATGATGCATGGCGAAGGTTACTTTACTTATTGATTCCGACAATATCTACACTTTTACACGATCTTCATGAAATTTTGCACACATAGGAACGTCGCTGTCTACGTAAAATTTCGTGTGGTGGAAGGCTGAGGGTACTTTACGTACAGACTTCGACACATACCTACAGTTTCATTTATGTCTTCAAGAAATTTTGCAAATTTTACCATCAAAACAACAGTGTACCTTACAACAGACTTTGACACCGTTTAACTAATTATTAAAAAAATTGCAGCTCAGCGTATGGTGCATGGCAAAGGAGATGACGTGAAGAGGTGGAATGAAGAGATTGAAGATAAGAGACTCAGCTGGGGAAGGAGATGGGGAAGGATGGAAGAGATGGGCCGAGAGAGGTAAAGAAGGAGATAGGAAGAGAAATGGGAGACGAAAAAATGGGTAGGGAGGGGGTATGGAGGGGAGATGGAGTGCGGGAATATGGAACAAATAAATATCTAGACAAGCCACGTTTTCAGCTAGTTAACTTGTTACTTTGACTTGTAGGCCGCCTACCATCTGCTTAAGTTCGCGTTACATGCAAACAGCCAACGGCCGTGCCGTAGTAGATACATTGGGGCTCGCTAGATTGCCGAAGTTAAGCACTGTCCGGCTTGGCTAGTACTCGGATGGGTGGCCGTCAGGGTCTGGCTAGTGCTGTTGGCAGGCGGGATGCTCTCACCGTTGAGAGGCCAACTGAGAAGCTACTTGACTGAGGAGTGTGGTGCACTGACCACAACCCAATACATACCAAATCCGTTGACGCCTTCGGGCGTAGAATGACAGGGCGCCCGGTCTCGAGAGCTCTAGGACGGAGCTTACAGTTTACATGCAAATACGTACAGTGACTCGCATAATTATTCGGACACACATGGTGTATTGTTCGGACACTCATCATTCTACTGATGGTCCAAAAAGTTCAGTATCTGGTAGGCATTGCTTTCATCTTAATTACATCTGTGAAAAGACTTGGCTTGCTCTCCACTAATTTCCGGATATACTCGGCTGATATTTTCTGACACTCTTTTTGAAGTCTGTTTTTGAGTTGTTCTTTCGATGTGATTGTTGTTTTCCTTACTTCTTTATCATGTTTTTCGCAAAGGTTCTCACGAGATTCAAGTCTGGTGATTAAGGGGGAGAATGAAACACATTTGGACAGTTAAACAAAAACCACATCCTGATATTCCACAGCGTATATTTCGGGTCGTTATTTTGATAAAATTTAAAATGTTCACCAATCACCATTTTCAGCACTCTTTTTGATACTATCCTTCAGTATTCTAAGGTATTGAAATTGGTCCATTTTACACTCAATAAAAACTAATTTACCACTCCATTTGCCGAAATGCGCCCAAACACAATTACAAGTCCACTGCGATACTCCACAGTTGCTTTTAGATTTTGCTCTTGGAGCTCAGTATGAGGACGCCGCCAAACCGTTATCCTTCCATCTGACTGAAACATGTTAAATTTACTCTCATCAGCAAATATAATGTCTGTAAAACGACATGTTGACCACAGCTGCTTAGTTTATTAGCTCAAAGCTACCGGCTTCGGTTTCTCAAGCGCCTGCAGAGCTTAGCCAGTTGCTTAACATATCATGCTACAAAATTAAAAAAAAAATTAAAATAAATATTTGGCATTATGCTTCATTTCCTATAAATGTTTTTTCTAGTGAATGGAAGGTTCTGAACACGTTCCTCAGGTATTTTTCTGCACGCAGTTTGTATCCGAGCCCACAAACCAGCGAAATTAGTAACTGGAGGACCGTGACGCACCAGGTATTGACCAACAATATCTCAGACAAGTTCGATGGGCGACATGCCTGCCGAACGCGAGGGCCAGGGAAGCTATGCTAACCGTCGCTCTTCTAAGAGGACCTGTACATTGCTTGCAATGTGTGGTTGGGCATTGTCCTGCTGAAATGTGACGTAAGGAGATTCCTGAAGCAGGGGGAGTACCTCTGGCTCCAGAAATACTTTTAGGTACCGGATGCTGTTCAAAGTGCCCTCAATACATAGGAGGCGTAATCGGGTGTTGTAATCAATGGCGCCCCAAACAGTCATATTTGGTGTTTGTCTGCTATGACATGCCGCTCCACAATGAAACCCTCCAGGTAGCACTCACCACGGTACTGTTGCTGGCCAATACTGTAGGACACGTTGAAGCGGCACTCGCCAGAAAAGATTACATTTTGCTACTCAGTGCCCCAGTGATGGTGTTCATGCGCTCGTTGCAGCTGAAGGAGCTTGTGGTTTCTGGATAACAGAAGCTGACATAATGGCATGCTTGCAACCAGTCCAATCTGTAGGAGACGGCACGAACCGTCGATGCAGACAATTTCACACCTGTTGCAGTGCTCCAGCGATGAGGCAACGTGTAGATGACGCTGTACATTCTGTAATGGCCATGTGGACAATGACGGTCTCCCCTTGCTGTGGTCATGTTCTGTGGTCCAGTTCCCGCTCGTCGCTGCGTACGACCTTCCTCTATCCACTGCTTCCACCCATGCATCATTGTCGCAGCAGCACGCCCTAAGCGAACTAACATGTACTGTATCACAATTTCATTTTCCGGAAACCAATCATTCTGCCCCGGTCAATCGCACTAACATGCCAATATGCTCCCTTTGACATCGACGACGCATACTGGCACTCACTGTATAAAGTGTTGTTTCCACCATGAGTGACAGTTCTGCACTGACTACACTAGGTACGACAACCCTGTCAGACCAACACGACAGAGGTCTGCATGGTCTGTGTAACCAATCTCACTTTAAAAGTATCACTTTTTGCTTGCAAACACGTTGCCACTTCCACCAACTGTGGTGCTTTCGGGTAATCGATTCTAGGTCCTACATTTTTCACAAATGGCAGTATATATATTAATTCAGATGAGATATGTTTAAAAATTAGGTATAAAAAAAACAAGCGTATATTCAAGTGCAATGTTGTGTCAAAATTTCAAAACATTCGGTCAAGAACTTTTGGTGATATAAGTGAGCCGTGGCCTCTCTCGCGTCGCATCTCATGCATATTTTCTTCTGTTCTGGCCCTTCCCTCAGCACTCGCGATTGCCATGTTGTTTAATTTATGGCATCTTAGTTTGTTTCTGTGAATTCCTTTCTTCCAATTTTATCTGGCAATTTTATCATTTTATCGAATGATGATACAGAGCTTGGTTCAGGTACATAGTTCTAATTGTACACATTGTAAAATATGTATGACAAGGACAATATATGTACAGAATCGTATGTACAGTGTCAAATTATGTATACATTACACAAGTTCTTAGAATTCTAACTCCAAACAGGTGATCCAGTTGAGCCCTTCAGGTAATGCATGGTGAATGTCATTTATTGATCCCCCGAAGGCTCGTTTCGGGCATTCATTTACAATATGGTTTATTGTTTGTAGGGAAGCTCGACAGTCACACTCGGGAGATGTTACCCAGTCCCATTTGAGCTGCAGATATCCGCAGTTCCCTTGTCCTGTTCGGATGCGGTTTATGATTCTCCACTGGCGTCTGGGGAGTGTGAAACCTGGAACTCGTATTGAAGGGTTTGCAATCAGATGACCGTTGACCACTGACGATTCTTTCCAATGGCTTTTCCATGTTCCATTGATGTCAAAGTTGGTGACATCAAGTTGATATGCAGTTTTCCAAGATGGTTTTCTTGACTTCAAACACTGGTGTTTTGCTGTTGATGTATCACTGTGTATGGGTAGCTGGGGGTTCTTCTGAATGTTCCTCCAGATCTTCAGGAGAGCATCTGATCTACATAGAGCTGGAGGTTGGATGTTACTTAAGGCTACTCGTGTCCGTGACATTCCTTAAGTCACACGTGCCCCCTGGGTGGTGCTAAATGAGTAACAGCAACAAGATGAGACCGAACTGCCCGAAAAGGCCTCCCGGTCAAAGAATGCAGAGCAAGCAACCAAGAAGTCCTTTTCAGGACGCACAAGTTCGTAGAATTATTTACCTGTTCAGATGGCTTTTCTTTCATGACTGGTCATCTTTCTTCCCATGACCTATTGTATAGTGCATTCTGCCATTGTTTTTGGCGCAAGTGGGTTTTCTAGCCCACACTGTCGATTATGTTTCCGTTTGCTATCACTGATGGCGCACTTGTTGCTATCTGTGGGCATTTCTTATCGACATGAACCCCTTTGCACATGCGCGCTGCTAACTGGGCCCTGGCGGTGTCAGCAGAGCGGGCACCATGGCCTGGCAGTGTGTCTTGTGTATGGTTCCGGTGACGGATTTGGTTGTGTTATCTTATGTATACCTGTATCAGCACTGAGGTGCGAACTGTGTTTTACATCTTTCTCAAGATATGATGGTTGCCAAGTTTCTGGAGGTTTCTGAAGGTTTCTAGAGGTTTCGAGGCCCCCCTCGGGTATGGGTGTTTCTATTGTTCTTAGATTAATTTATCCTAGTTTAAGTAGTTTGTAATCTACGGACTAATAACTAAGCAGCCCGACAGATTTACAATCATTTGAACATTTTTTCCTCTTTAAAATTTGGCTTGATTAACAATTTAAGATATGGGCTTCACCCGCTGATTGTTAAATTGTAAACTGGACGATCAATTTTGTCATTAGTGTTTAAATATTTCTTCTAGGTTAGCGGCTTTTCCTTTAATAACTTTTCTTGATTAACTATTTAAGGTACTGGCTATACCCCCTGGTTGTCAGATTTTAAGTGGGCTTCACCCAATGATCAGTTTCATTTTAAGTTAGTTGCTTCTGGATAAGGATCTGCCTTGAAGAGAACGCTGTTTGTTCTTTTTTTTATTATTTTTTTATTTTTATTTATTTATTTATTTATTGCCCATACATGTTTCGCTACAGTGTAGCAACTTCAGTTGGTCATTTTTGTTCCTTTAAGAGTGAACAACAGAAATATTTTTAGTTCTTACAGTTATTACAAGATCATCCTGTTAATTACGATTATGTATCTAATTAACAGGATGGACTAATAATAACTGCAAATAGCAAAAATATTTTCTGTTGTTCACTTTTAAAGCAATAAAAATGACCCACTGAAGATGCTAGACTGTCGCGAAACACGTATGGGCATAAAAAAAAAATAACTGTTTTGCTCAAGACACATCCTTATCCAGAAGCAATTAACTTAAATGTTTATAAAGCAAACACGGGCCAAAAAGGGTTTCAACATAAAGATGTTTATATCAGTTTCATTTGATAATTATTCTTTAAAAATTCACTTAAAGTTGGCGCCTTACCAGTTGAAGTCCTTGTAAGATTAATTAACAAATTAATGTAGGACCCCACCCACTGCTTGTAAAATTTTAAATTTTTAAATTGGGCTTCACCCAATGATTGGTTGCAAAGTTTTGAATTTTTAAGGTCTACTTCACCTAATGATAATTTTTAATAAATGGATAATAAAGTAGCATCTTTTTTGGTAAACCACCCAGTTCATCCACTTGCCTGAGAGCAAATTTGAGATCTGAATAAGATTTTTAACATAACACTAAACAAGGCTCTACGTAAGACAGACGTGTAAGAGGAGATAAAGGAGGGGAGCGAGGAGGGAGAAGGAGATGGACTGGAAGAGGGAGGAAGTGAATATACACGAAGAGGGGAATGTAGGAGCAAATGGACAGAGAGAGGGGAGAGGACATGGCGAGGCGGGAATATATGAAGAAGAAGACAGGGAAGAGATACATAGCAGGAGGTGGCAGAAAGAGATGCATAGATGGAGGAGGCAGGAGGAGTTGATGGACGAAGAGAAGGGAAGGGGGAGCAGAGAGAGAGGGGAGCTCAATATGTGTACGGTGTACCCATTTCACATTCACAAAGTTTTTGAAGTTACACTTATTATAAAAGTGTGATTTCTCTCATCTTTATTTTTTGTTAAATCTGTGACAAGCCCCTGAAAAACGTAGCGAGGAACATGTAGTTCATTATAAAAATTTACAAAAATGTACAATATACGTCTTTTGTGTTTGCTTTATTTTTCTCTATCGCTGCTGTCATAAGGATAACAGCACAAAAATTCATGCAAATATTACTTTATAAATACAGTCTGCTCTCACAAGCAACCGGTTTTAACGACCGTCACAGGAAAGCAAACTTCACTGACATTTAAAAACACAGATTCCTTTTCTATCAAACTGGTGGCAAACAGAGAATATTTAAACATGTTTTTAAAAAAATTGTGCGATTAATTAATTCATAAAAAGGAATATGCCTTGATAGAATCTTCGCGTGATGCTGTTTCCCTATAGCCTTTTATCAAGAGAGGAATAAACACTTCATCAAAATTTTCACCTGTCGGTAGAAACATACGTCACAAAATGAACGAAAATGGAGAGTAAAATTAATTTCGAGGCAAAATCAGTCAAAATTAAATAAGTATCAATAGCCTTACAGTCCGCAGATCAGTCAAAGAATAAATAATACGTCGACATAATACTATATTTTAGTATGAGGGCAGTAAAAAAGAAATACAAGGAATGCCGAGGAAGAAAATAAAAAACTAACCGGCTGTTAGATTTTTCCTTTTTTTACTTTTACGAGTATCTCTGTCATACAAACAGCTAAAAATTTTACCTTAAGCCGAAACCGCGATTCGAAACTACCCTTATTCTAGCCCGTCCTTACGCTCTCCATTCCGCCATCGGCGCGTTTATAACGCTATGATTCTTTTTTTATGTCTCCGTTTTTCTTAATTATATTTTGATTTAAATAAATCTTTCTCTCCTCTGGAATAACTGTTTTACTATAATAGAAATGAAATTCTTTTTATTTCTCTTTTTAATGAAAATTGAAGTAAAATGTTCTTTTCTTCCACTACAGCGTTTGACTATTTTTATATCTGATAAAAGATTTAACGATACACTTCGAAAAACTTGTTTTCTCGGCGGAAAAGTTTTGTACTTACATAACGTAAAAGGGAAATTATTAGATTAACGTAATATTAAAAAACTCAAGAAATGAACAGTAAAATAGTAGCTGACTCGTTATATTCGTGCATGTGTACTTGGTCACAGCAGCTGTCATGTAGGCATTGAGCGGTATATCCAAGTGTTGTATTTAGGAAATTTTTGCACTTGCCTTTGTACTTATTCATTTTAGCAAACATATGATGTTCTCTAGTTGGATAGATGCAGTAATTTTCTTTCGTTTATTTTGTCTCTTTTAAAATAAAATAAGTCTCGCCGCGGAGGAACAGCAGTGCGCACTAAGGCGCCGTGTTGCGGTGCCGTTCGCCGTCAGGGGTTCGATCCTCCCTTAGGCATGGGCGTACGTGTTGTCCTTAGGTTAGTTTACATTAGTTTAAGTAGTTTGTAAGCTAGGAACTAGTAACCAAGCAGTTGAGTCCCATAAATTTACAAACATTTGAACATTTTTTTAAACAAGTCTCTGCCGGTTAATCTAGTTACTTGCATTCCTGTTTGTTGTTGGGAAAGGTACCTCTTATGTGTTTAGGAAAGCTACTGGTTGAATAATTTTTGGAGACATTCTGTTGATGGGGCAATCTTTTGCCACACGTAGTGTCACATTTCTTCCTCACTTTTGCATTAAAATATATTATCTTTAGTGCCTGTTAAATTACACACGCAACACATCGGTGAATATGCTAAAAGGATGCTATGTAGTTTAAAGTGATAACCTATTTTCTTGTTCACCACAACATCCCATGTTACTCTCGTTCCAGAGAGCAGATCAACTGATGCGTTTCCATATCTATGGACAATCAACACTTAGGTATTTCTGTTCGATTATATTGCTTTCCTTGCCTTCCATTAGGCTTACGTATACCCCTGTCAATTTGCTCCTTGCGTTTCCCAAAGACCAGAGAGATGACTGCGCGCTTAAAATGACAAATATCTGCCGTTGCTATTATGTCTCTATAATCACATACATCGGGCGAGAAATCATACTCAACATACACACTGTAATGTATTTTGTTCAGATATTAGTTACAAATGTAATTTGTGTAATACACGATGACATTTTGCTGTCCCAACTCTTTACTTTGTGTTTACATGGCGTTTACTTAGAGCAAGGCACCATGGGGCTACCATAACAGTGTTACCATAATAGTGTGCTGCTCGATAAACGCTTTATCATGCCATTCAATGTGAGTTGTGAAATGTTTATGTAGATGTAGAATTAAAAGTATGGATTTTAGCGATATATATTAAAAGTATGGATTTTAGCGATATATATTAAAAGTATGGATTTTAGCGATATATATATATATATATATATATATATATATATATATATATATATATATATATATATATAACAAGAAGAGCAGATCTACGAATATCAAGAACTCAGATGGAAAACCAGTTCTCAGCAAAGAAGGGAAAGCTGAAAGGTGGAAAGAGTACATAGAGCAGCTCTACAAAGGAAATGAACTCAGAGACGAGGTTGTAGGAAGGGAAGAGGAAGTAGATCAAGATGAAATAGGAGATACTATACTGAGAGATGAATTTGACAGAGCCTTGAAAGACCTAGGTCGGAACAAGGCCCCAGGAGTAGATGACATACCCTCAGAGCTACTAATGTCTCTGGGAGAGCCAGCCATGACAAGACTATTTGAACTGGTGTGTAGGATGTATGAGACAGGCGAAATGCCCTCAGACTTTAAGAAAAATGTAATAATCCCCATTCCAAAGAAATCGGGCGCAGACAGGTGTGAAAATTATAGAACCATCAGTTTGATATGTCATGGTTGCAAAATTTTAACACGAATTATCTACAGGAGAATGGAAAAGCTGGTAGAAGCTGACATCGGGGAAGATCAGTTTGGATTCAGAAGGAACATAGGAACCCGGGAGGCAATACTCACTTTACGTCTTATCTTAGAAGATAGATTAAGGAAAGGCAAACCTACATTTTTAGCTTTTGTAGATTTGGAGAAAGCATTTGACAATGTTGACTGGAATACACTCTTTCAAATTCTGAAGTCAGCAGGGGTAAAATACAGGGAAAGGAGAGTTATTTACAACTTGTACAAAAGCCAGACCGCAGTTATTAGACTCGAAGGGCATGAAAGGGGAGCATCAGTTGGGTAGGGAGTAAGACAGGGTTGCAGCCTTTCTCCGATGTTATTCAATTTGTACATTGAGCAGGCGGTGAAGGAAAGCAAGGAAAAATTTGGTGAAGGAATTAAAGTTCAGGGGGAAGAAATAAAAACATTGCGTTTTGCTGATGACATTGTAATTCTGTCAGAGACAGCAAAAGACCTGGAAGAGCAGTTGAATGGAATGGACAGTGTATTGAAGAGAGCATATAAAATGAACATTAACAAGAGCAAAACAAAAATAATGGAATGCGGTCTTAGAAAATCAGGCGATGCTGAAGGAATTAGATTAGGTAACGAAACAATGAAAGTGGTAGATGAGTTTTGTTACTTGGGTAGTAAAATAACATGCGATGGTCGCAGTACAGAGGATATAAAATGCAGAATGGCAATGGGAAGAAAAGCATTTTTGAAAAAGAGAAATTTGCTAACATCGAATATTAATTTAAGGGTAAGGAAGTCTTTTCTGAAGGCATTTGTGTGGAGTGTTGCCTTGTACGGGAGTGAAACATGGACGATAAGCAGTGCGGACAGGAAGAGAATAGAGGCCTTCGAAATGTGGTGCTACAGAAGAATGCTGAAGATTAGGTGGGTAGATCGCATAACTAATGAAGAGGTACTGAACAGAATTGGTGAGAAAAGGAATTTTTGGCATACCCTGACTAAAAGAAGGGATCGCTTGGTAGGACACATTCTTAGACATCGGGGAATCGTAAATTTAGCATTGGAGGGAAGTGTATGGGGTAAAAATCGCAGAGGGAGACCAAGAGACTCGTATAGTAAGCAGATTCAAGTGGATGTGGGTTGCCGTTCTTATGAGGAGATGAAAAGGCTTGCTCGAGATAGGGTAGGGTGGAGAGCTGCATCAAACCAGTCTCCGGACTGAAGACCATAACAACAACAACATATATATATATATATCGGTAATATCCATATATACTCCTGGCAAGTGAAAAAAGAACACCATGAATTCGTCAACCCAGGAGAGCGAAATTTTATTGATACATTATTGAGGATGTATACAACACACGATCACGCAGTCAGAACCATACGCATGTTAGTACAGCAGCCACCAGAGCGTGCTCAGTGTCGACGCTAGTATCGTGTATACCGTCCTTTTGCAGCAACGCAGGGTGTAAGTTTCTCATGAAGACGATCGTAGAGGTGCCGAATGAAGTCTTACGGTATGGCTTGCCATGCAATTTCCATACGATGGCTCAATTGGACCAGATCACATGCCGGTCGTGTTCACCACACAAAGATGACGTTTCATCAAAAAATGTTTGTAACTCTATCGGACCAAACTGCGTGGTCATCAGTCCGTAGCTTACATACTACTTAAACCTACGTAAACTAACCTAAGGACAACACACACACCCATGCCCCAGGGAGGACTCGAACCTCCACGGCGAGCAACCGCGCGCTCCGCAGCGAGACGCTTTAGATTGCTCGGCGACTCTACCGCAGCAAACGTTTCATCCGGACCCAGACATGCTCAATGGGGGAAAGATCTGGGGATAATGATGGGCAGGATAGTTGACGTACACCTAGAAGAGCACTTTGGGCTGTACAGATACGTGGATGTTGGGAAAGCACATCGCCTTGTTGGTGCACGAACGGTGGCAAGACGGGTTGAATGATGGTTTCAATGTACCGTGAACTGTTCAATTTTCCCACAAAGAAAACCAGAGGAGAACGGCCAGAGTAGGATATGGCTCCCCACACCATGATGCCAGGTGTCGGCCCCGTTTACCTCTGTCGCGTACGTACCAGATTTTCGCACTCCCCTGCACGACACCACACACGCGTACGACTATCATTGGCACCGAGGCAGCGACGACTCTCATCACTGAAGACGACACGTCTCCATCATTCGTCCATTCATGACAGCATTAGAGGTGGGCTAAACGATGTTGGGGCGTGAGCGGAGGACACTCTAACGGCACACATGATCGTGCATCATTGTAAGGAGAGTGATATTCTACACTCTCCATTCTCCTATAGTGTTCGTCTAGAGAATATTGAATAGTTTACGGTATACTGAAAACGTCATTTAACCGATCTTGCTACCACTGATGCACCAACAAGGTGATATGCTTTTCCAACAGGACAATACAGAGCCACATGTGTCCCGTACCACCCAACGTCCTCGTCAAGGCGTACGTCAACTGCCCTTGTCAGCACTATTTACAGACCTCTCCCCCATTGAGTATGATTGGGACCGCATGAAACGTCATGTTGGGCGGTCTGCATGAGCGGCACGAAATCTGACACCGCTGAGGCACCAGGTGGAAATTGCATGGCAGGCCATTCCGCACAACCACATTAGGAACCTCTACGATCGTTTCCTTGAAAGACTTACAGCTAGCTTTGCTGAAAAAGGAGGGTATACACGGTACTAACGCCAACATTGCGCACGCTCTGGTGACTGTACTCATGGCTGTGTGATCGCATACAACATCAAGAATGTCTCAAAATTTCCCTCTTCTGGGCAGACGAATTCATAGTCTTCTTTTCTCATTTTCCAGGAATGTATACAGAGGGGTCCAACAATGTGTCCACTGTATAAAGATCGATAACTTGCAAACTAATTAACAGAGTTGTCTCATCTTTGTTAGTGTAACAGTTTTTATTTCCGGCAATCGCCACACAAGCATTGAATTGCATTGTTTTCTTTTGTCAGATGACATTCGCCGGATAGTCAGTGTTTTGTTCTTAGTTGGACCTATTACGCGAGTAAAATATTAGCTGGTGCAAGGCTTACATTCGATGAAAGGAAGTCGGTTTAGAAGTGATATTTTAACTACGAAAAAATTAATGAGGTTCAACGGCAATGGCGAAATGAGTATCAAACAGATCCACTAAGACATTTAACGATTCGGTCGCATTCGAGACAAATTTGAAACCGAAGGCTGTGTAAAGATGTAGACAAACAACGATCTGGACGGCTTGTAACAGTAAAAAGTCCAGCTAACTCCCGTCGTGTGTTACAACAATTCACCCGCTCACCACAGACGTATGTGAGACAGTGTGCCCATGAAACCGGAGTAAGTCGATCAAGTGTTTGGCGAATTTTGAAAACAGCAAAGTGGAAGCGCTACATACCACGATTGCTACACGCAATGACCCAGAATGTAGAATGGAGTATTGCGAGTGGTTTACTGACATGGTGCACAACGATTAAGAGTTTGCAGGGATGATTGTGTGATCTGATGGGCACAGTTCAAAACTCAACGGTACCGTAAATCGCCAGAATTGCATCTACTGGGCCGCCGAAAATCCGAACGTCCATGTACACAAAGCCGTGAATTTGCCAGGTGTAAATGTGTGGTGTGGGTTGTCTTACCGGAGCTTGATTGGGCCATTCTTGTTTGACAGCACAGTTACCGGTGAGGAGTACCTTCAGAAGCCTCAGACATTTTACCTGCCATCCGAGACTTGTATGGAGACGGAAGAATTTACTTTCTACAAGATGGTGCCCCAGCCAACTACCAAAATCGTGTTAGGGCTTACCTCGACGAAAATCTACCACGAAGATGGAAGGAAGGAAGCTTAGGGTTTAACGTCCCGTCGACAGCTTGGTCATTAGAGACGGAGCTAACGCTCGGAGTTTTGGGTGAGGATGGGGAAGGAAATCGGCCGTGCCCTTTTGCCTGGAGTGATTTAGGTAAATCACGGAAAACCTAATTCTGGATGGCCGGAGGTGGATTTGAACCACCATATTCCCGAATGCGAGTCCAAGAAGATGGATAGGCCGTAGAGGTGCTGTGGAGTATCCACCTCGTTCCCCAGACTTAACTACTCTGGACTTTTACCTGTGGGGAAAACTAAAGGACGTCGTTTATCGACAAAAGTCACGCACATTGCATGAACTTTGAAAATCCATCGTACAGTCATGTGCAGATATCCAACTGAACACGTTGCAGTCAGTAGTTCGTGCTGCAGTTCGGCGGCATCGTTTGTGCGTGGATGTTAATGGTGACCATTTCGAACACCTAGAGTGATACTTTTAAGTTGGACTTTAAGCTACACTTTTACCAAAAATGAGACAACTCCGTCAATTAGTTTACAAGTTATGGACTTTTAAATAGTGGATACATTTTTTGGACCCCTCTGTATATATTCCTGGAAAACGAAAAAAGAAGACTATGAATTCGTCTGCCCAGAAGAGAGAAGAGGGAAATTTTATTGAGACCTTCTTGAGGTTGTTTACAACACTCGATCACACAGTCAGAGCCATACGCACGTGAGTACAGTCACCAGAGCGTCCGCATTTTCCAGGAATATATACAGAGGGGTCCAAAACAATGTATCCACTGTTTAAAGGTCCATAACTTGCAAACTAATTGATGGAGTTGTCTCATCTTGTTATTGAATTGCGTTGTTTTGTTTTGTCAGATGACAGTCGCCGGATAGTTAGTGTTTTGTTCCTAGTTGCACCTAGTTACTCTAGTAAACATGGCTGGCGCAAGGCTTTCATTCGATGAAAGGAAGCCAGTTTTGAAGTGGTATTTTAAGTACGAAAACATTAATGAGGTTCAACGGCAATGGCGAAATGAGTATCAAACACAGCCACCAACACGCGTATAACCTCCTTTTGCAGCAATGCAAGCTGTAATTCTTTGATGGAAACGATCGCAGAAGTTCCGAATGTGGTTATGTGGAATGGCCTGCCATGCAATTTCCATCTGCTGCCTCGGGCCAGATTTCGTGCCGCTCATGCAGACCGCCCAACGTGACGTTTCATGCGCTCCCAAACATGCTCAATGGGGGAGAGATCTGGAGATTGCGCTGGCCAGGTTAGTTGACGTACACCTTGAAGAGAACGTTGGGTGGTGCGGGGTACATGTGGATCTGCATTCTTCTGTCGGAAAAGCATATCACCTTGTTGGTGCATCAGTGGTAGCAAGACGAGTTAAATGATGGTTTCAGTATACCCTGCACTGTCCAATGTTCTCTAGACGATCACTATAGGAAAATGGCGAGTGTAGAATATCGTCTCCTTACAATGATGCACGAAATTCAGTTGCCTCTCACTTGAGCGCCGCTGTCGTTCTGTTTCCGTGTCGTAAGAAAATAAATAAATAAATAAAAATGTTCAAATGTTTGTATAGTCTATGGAACTATGGGGTCATCAGTCCCTAAACTTACAAACTACTTTTGAACTACTTATGAACTAGGACGGCACAAATATCCATGCCCGAGGGGGGATTCGAACCCCCGACCGTAGTGGCCGTGCAGACCATGACTGGAGCGCCTCAGTCTCCTCGGCCACCGCGGCCGGCTTCCGTGTCGTAACAGGGACCTACACTTCTTACATATGGCATTGATGTTCTGTGATGAAACCTGTTTTTGGACTGCAGAGAAGCACAGCTCTGGAGGCGTTAGTAACTTGGTGAGCCCGTCAAGATATTGGTGGTCTGGAGTGGGCAGACGGTGAGGTGCAGCGCCGGGCTCGCGGATGAGCCGCTGCCGGAGCCCGTGTTAACCGCTAGGCGCGCATTCCGGCGGCCGACAACAGAGGCCCGGCCGCGCCGCGCCAACAGGTGTTTGGGATGGGCCGTTGACCCGCCGCTCCACAGGCGGCCGCGAGCGCGTGCGTGTGCGTGCCACGCACTCCTCCCACCTGCCCGAGCCGCCTCCTCGCTACGCCGCCCATTTTTTTATCCACTCCTACGCAACGTCACGCGAGTCACTTGTCGGCTAATCACACGCCGATACGGCTACACAGGAAGGAAATTGCCCCACTTCTGCCACAATTTCACCGTGGGTCTCTAGAGGAGCGAAGCGTTCCGAAGAATTGGAAAAAAAACCTGCAGCTTATTCCCGTTCTCAAAACCGTTATCATCATTTGAGACTGACTGTGCCTTTCTCCGTGATCCGCTACTAAATGCTAACATTCATGCCTCGTCTGATGTTTAGCCTGTTACTTCAGAATCATTCTTGATCGAATCCAGGTATTAAGTCTTGATGGTTTTTCCGGGTTGTATGGGCGTACTCCAAGAAACATTTCTGTTAGTGACGTTTCGTCCAGAGCCGCGTAGGAAATCCTCAGAGGCGTTCCTGGCGGTGTTGAGTCTTGCTGACTAACGAGTAGGACGTCGGAGAGCGGCATAAATACTAGGATTTCACGTGATCAGCAGAGATTTTTGTCCAAAAATAAAATTTAACTATCGATTGCCACTAGTCAAAGATAAAAAACACAACTCCCTATTCTGGAGAGCCACAGTCCATAGATTCTTCCTCCCTGTTGAAATTATCTCCATATATATTGTCGCGTTGAGATGGAAGCAGGCTTGACTTCGAAGGCAACTGAACACAGCACTTATGCTGAAAGCTGGTTTATTACGAACTCAACATAACGCAGCACTAACTGCCTCTCGGGCAGAGTGCTCTGCTATTTATACACAGACAGAATTTACCAGAAATTAGAAGAACAGTTAACATAAGAAACAAGTAGAATTTACAAGTGAACATAAGTATGATGTAGAACATTCTGAAATTGTTAAATACAAAGTAATAAATTTTAGCCGGTGAGCGGGATTGAACCGGGGACCGTCAGCACCGCAGTCCGGGACGCTATCCCCTGCGCCACGCCGGCAGTCGGTGTACGTGGTCTCTCGCGACAATATTGTATACGAAAAACGCGTGAGCATTGCTTCCAAAGCGCCTTCCGCCGACAGTCTTCTTCAAAGCTGGAAACAGATGGAAGTCTCAAAGACTTAAATTGGAAAGAACACGTAGATAATGTCGTAGGAAAGGCGAACCAGAGACTGCGTTTTATTGGCAGAAACCTTAAAAGATGCAACAGAACTACTAAAGAGACTGCACACACTACGGCCGGCCGCGGTGGCCGAGGGGACTGAGGCGCTCCAGTCACGGTCTGCACGGCCACTACGGTCGGGATTCGAATCCCACCTCGGGCATGGATATTTGTGCCGTCCTTAGCATAAGGTAGTTGATAAGTAGTTTGTAAGTTTAGGGACTGATGACCCTGTAGTTAAGTCCCATAAGCTTAACAAACATTTGAACATTTGTGAACACACACTACGCTTGTCCGCCTTTTTTTGGAGTATTGTTGCCCAGTATGAGATCCTTATCAGGTGGGTTTTTACGGAGGATTCCGAAAGAGTCTAAAGAAGGGCAGATCGTTTCGTGTTGTCACGATATAGGGAAGACAGCGTTGCGGAAAAAATACAGGATCTGGGATGGGAATCATTAGAACAACGGCGCTTATCGCTGCGGCGTGGGCTACTTACGAAACTCTAATCGCCAACATTCTTCAAAAAATGTTTAAATGTTTGTAGAGCTTACGGGACTTAAATACGGGGTCATCAGTCCCGCAGAAAGTGTTGCCGTTTCTTTCTCATCGCAGGTAATGTTCCAAAAACGAACGGTAATACTGTGTTCCTGTTTAGAAAACATAGTGACACCGTTAATTAAACTGCTCGCTCACAAGTGATTTTGTATCCCTCAATTGTGCGCACGCCGCTTACATGTGTGGGGCGATTCCATTTACTCGGAGGTAAGGTAGGTATGTGAACAAAGTGTACTATCAGGGACAATAGTAGATTCCATTGCATAGTGTCTCCACACCAGTGTTGCCACTATTTAAGTTTCAACCCTCATAGTTTCGGAAAACTTCACTTCATGATTTCCTGATTGAAGTGCGTGGTCAGCCACAGTTATTTTTCAGATTTCCGTAATCGGCAAAGACTTTTATATTATTTAGTCTTGTATTAACGCTTCTCCTCGTAGTTCCGATATATACTTTTCCATTAATAAACGGAATCTTAAACACCACACATGCTATCCGAGGAGGGCATTTATCCTTTACGGACCGGAGTACTTGAATGATCTTCTTAGTTGGCCTAATTACCGAATTGCGACACCTGATGCAGGCTTTCGAGAAGAATGGACATTCGCGCAAAGAAGTAGAGTTCTGCGATCGAGGAACGGCAGACCAAAGGATAACAGTCAAACACAGCGATGGAAGATAATTGTTTCTCTCCCCTTTATCGCGAAGGTTGCTGATCAGTTTTTACGCCAACTAAGGAGCGCCTCTGAGAATGTCCAGCGCAGCTCTGGACGAAACGTTAGGATCAGAAATGATTCATGCACCACGGTCACACAACCCGGAAGAATCATCAACAATTATGACATCCGGTCGTGAAATCCTTCATTGTACGAATCCAGCTACTTTCTTCTTCGTACCCTCTATTGTCCAACTGTAGAAAAATGTAAGGTGATGCAGGTGAGAAGGAGAAACAATCCAGTAGTGTTCGAATACAGCATTAGCAGTGTGCTGCTTGACAGATACGCGTCAATTAAATACGTGGGCTTAATGCTGCACAGCGATATGAAATGGAACGAGCATATAAGAACAGTCGTTGGGAAGGCAAATGATCTACTCGCTTTATTGGGAGAATTTTGCGAAGGTGTGATTCGTCTGTAAAGGAGACCGCATATAAAATGCTTGTACGACCCAGTTGAGTATTGCTCAAGTGTTTGGGATCCCCACCAGATCGGTTTAATGGAAAATATAGAGGAAATTAAGAGGTTTGTAACTAGTATATTCGATCAATGCTCGAATGTTACTGAAATGCTTCGGGACCTCAAAATGGAAGTCGCCGGAGGGAAGGCGACGTTCTTTTCGAGAAGCACCGTTGAAGAAATTTAGAGGGGTGGAATTTGAGGCGGGCCGTAGAACGATTCTATTGCCACCAACCTACATTTCGCGTAAACACCACAAGGATGAGATTAGAGTGAGTACGACTCGTACGGATGCATAGAAGCATTCGTTTTTCTCTTGTTCTAATGTTAGTGGAACAGGTAAGCAAGTAACTAGTATAGGTACCGAGTACCCTCCGCCGCGCACCTTTGGGTGGATTGCGGAATAAGTATGTATATGTAGACGTAGGCCCTTAGGTAATCTTGCTTCTCGCAAGCATGTAACATGAGTGCACCTTCTCAGGCTGTATGCTTCAACTGCTTCATCTATGGTGTTCATTCCCACTTTTCCTTTGATTTCGTCATTATGGACCCCTCCTGCCATTCTTCCCATCTACTAGTACCTACGGTCATCCTTGATACTGTCCTATCTGTAACCCCAACCTTATTAATCAGGCAATCTGTATCCTCCCAGCATTCACTTCCGTACAACAGAGTTGCTCGAAAAATTGAACGGCGCACTGCTAATTTAATCCTGTTACTGACCTCATTTTTGCAGAATAGTAGATCGGAGCTGAGTGATACTGCATTAGGTTTGCCACACCAGATTCCAATTCTTTCACCATCTTGCCATCCTGTGAGAAAATACATCCTAAATACTTGAAAGCAGCCACCTGTTCAAACTTTGTTCCTCCTGTTTTTGTTTAAATCTCTTTTCCACAGACATTAGTTTTGTTTGGAGATGCTGATAGTCATACCATAATCCTTAAATATCTTATCTATCTCCGAATTATTTGATTGCAGCCTTTCAATCGAATCTGCCATCACCACTGAATTGTCCGTATATACGAGTCTGCTTGTTTTCAGATTAAAAAAATAGTATTAATAAAAAATAAAAAAACTTCAAATATAAATGTCCTCGCTCCCTATTTAAATGGAATTATTGTAAGGACAACACACACACAATCATTCCCAACGATCGACACGTACCTCCGATGGGGAGCGGCTGTGCAATCCGTATCGTAGCGCCTTAGAAAAAGCGACCACTCCCACGCTGATGTTCAAGAAATATATACTATTTTCAAACCTTATGAAGTACCTCGAAGAGAACGACCGAGTGATCCATAGTCAAGAGGGATTCAGAAAGTATCGTTCTTGTGAAACTCACATGAATTTATGAATGCTATCGGCAAGGGATCTGAAGTCGACTCCAAAATATTTTCAAACGTTTGTAATTCTATGGGACCCAACTAGTGTGGCCATCAGTCCCTAGTCTTACAAACTACTTGAATTGCATTAAACTAACCTAAGGACAACACACACACACACACACACACACACACCCATAGCCGACGGAGAACTCGAACCTCCGATGCGAAAGGCCGCGTGATCCGTAACGTGATGCTCCAGACCACACGCCCAAATAGATTCCATATTTTTACATTTCCCTAAGACTTTTGACACTGTATCTCACAAGAGGTTTGTAATAGAATTGCGTGCTTATTAAATATCGTCTCAAGTGTTCAATGGGATTCGCGATTTCCCGTCAGAAAGGACACGGTACGTAATATGTGGCAAAAAGTCATAGATTAAAACAGAAGTGATATCTGGCATTCCAGTAAGAAGTGTTATAGGGCCCTTACAGAGTTGATCCTTATATTTAGGAGACAATCTGAGCATCCCTCTTAGACTATTCACGGATAATCCTGTCATTTCTCGGTTGGTAACATCACCAGGAGATTAAAAGTAACTGCAAAATGAGTTAGATAAGTATCTGAATGGTGCAGAAATTGAAATTGATAATAATGTGAAGTGTGAAGTCAATCATATAAACACTACAAGACATCCGTTAAACTTCATTTACACGAAAAATCAAATTTACAGTGCATAAATTCAATTACATACTTAATTACAATTACGAACAATTTGAAATGAAGGAAACAGATAGAAAATATTGTAGGGAAGGTGAACCAAAGGCTACGTTTCATTGGAAGAACACTTGGAAGATGTAACAGAACTTTTTAATGTTATTGTTTATAAAGCTTAACTGCGGGCTCATCAGTCCCTAAACTTACAAAATACTTATAAACTGACGTATACTAAAGACAGCATAAACATCCATGCCTGAAGGAGGATTCGAACCCCCGACGGGTAGCGGCCTCGAGCATCGAAGCATAGCGCCTCAATGCGCTCGGCCACTCCGCCGCAGCGGCAACAGAGCTACTAAAGAAACTGCTTACACCACACTTGTCCGTGCTATTTTGGAGCATTGCTGTGCATTGTGGGTTCCCTACAAAGTGGGACTGACGAGAGGACATAGAGAAAGTTCAGAGAAGCGCAGCTCGTTTTGTATTACCGCGATATAGGCGAGAGAATGTCACGCTAATGATGCACCAGTTGGTGTGGAAATCATTAAAACAAAGCCGTTATTCGTTGCGGCGAGATCTATTTGCGAAATTTCTTTCACCAACTTTGTCTTCCGAATGCGAACATATTTTGTTAGTGCCCACCTACATAGAGAGACATGATCATCAGATCGAAAACAGAAATATTTAGATGTTCCTTATTCCCTACGTTATTAGAGAATGGAACGGTAGAAAAACATCATAAAAGTGTTCGATAAATCCTCTGCCAGGCAATTACATGTGATTTGCAGAGTAAACATGTCAATACGGGAAACTACATGCATCTACGAGGTGCGATCAGGTTATAACACTTCCGCTTTTTCCCCTTCAGGTCTGGCTACTGATAGAAACATATGAGTTGTTTTAATATGCGCGCACACTCATAGTCAAAGGGTGATAGAAGTGGCAGCACTTACTACACATAACTCTAGCGGCATCGGACAGTTATATGAGTGTTATTGATAAATAAATTGGCGACGTTCTCAGAACAACAACAACGTGTAATCGTTCATTTTCTCCATTTGACTGGTGTGCCACCGATTAAAATACATCGTCATTTGAGTGTAACATGTGATGATGCTGATTCCACGGATATGTCCAATGAACACTCGTGGATGCAACAGTTGAGAGAAGGAAGAATGTCGTGTACCCATATACCCAGGAAATCTCGGCCTCGCACCAGCCGGCCTGGCGACATGAGCGAGCGAGCGCAGGGGATCGTTTTGGAGGATTGCCGAAGGACTGTGGAACACATCTTATGCAAAGTTGGCTATTTCCATGCGATCTGTGCGCACAATCCTGTATGAGGACCTGAAAAATGCCGAAATTATCCTCCAGGTGGTGCCGCGGATGCTGACGGATGTCCACAAGGCCGTGCATGATGGCGGGCAATGTTGACGCCTGACGACGTCGGGAATGGGACTTTCCTTTCATCGAGTGTGACAATGGATGAGACATGGATGCCTTGTATTATAGGGTATATCAAAAAGGATGGCGTATAGTTACACGGTTGAAAGTGCACGAATATGGAAGCAAAAATATCTCAGTAAACATAGGTCCATAAACGAGCCGTTTGCGAGATAATTGCTAATGTATGGTTCTAAGCCGCCACTGAAGTCATTGTAACCAGCGTTCAAGTTAGTATACATTAATTTGTAATTTAGACTTTACTATTTTCCAAGATAGCTTGAGGATGTTCTCCTACAGCAAGGTAAGAGTACGTGGTACATGCATGATGGAGAGTCGCACAGTCTGCTGCTGCTGCAACAGGGCATCTAACGCGCAGATACGGCCAAAGATGGATAGGTCGAGGCGGAACTGTACCTTCGCCTCCAAGATCACCTGATCTAAATCCTTTGGAGTTTTGTGTTTGAGGTTAAAGAACTGAATCAGAGAGTTGCACACGCTTGTCAAGAATTTCGGAATGATCCAGGGGTTTTCGAAAGAATTTTAAATTCATTGCGTAGACGAGCACATTATTGCATGCAGATGCATGGAACACACTTCGAACACCTCCTTTAACAGGTAATACATACGTGAAGGGTAGAGCCAGCGCATCCAGAATGCCTCTGGCCCCACCTACCTCATGCGGGTTTTTACGGAATCTGCATCCTCCAACGACCACCTCCTTACTGAGGGAGCGCCACAACCAGGTGGATTCCTCCCACTCCCCTTCCCTATTCCTATCGTTGTGGGCGATGTCTCACTCCAAACTGTCGCACGCCCCCACCTATCCCCATTGCAAGTCTCCTCATTTTTCTCAAGCAGTGTCCTAATCTTCCCTCCCCTCCCACATACAAGTGTCGGGTTCGTTTTCACCTTGTCGCCCTCGAGATGACGTTCCCATCCGCCCCATCAATCCCCCAGCCACTCCAAAATTCACTCTGCTCCCCTCCCACAGTGGAGGACGTCATTCGTTTTGTCACCACCGTCCTGGACAACATCCACCCTTTCCAGCAAATTGCCATTGCCAACCTCTTCGTCTTCCAACTTGGGACCATCAAGACCTTCTCCCGGAACCACACCAACTTCACCTTCTCCCGGCAAGTGACCAACGTAACCCTCGTATAAAACACATCTGTAATCTTTTTTACTGTCTACTCCTACCCCACCCCCAACTCCCTCGTGGCACGTCCACCCTACACACTTCTTTACCACAGCGTTCGAACACCACGTTGACGAAACCTTCCTACAAACCTGTCATTCCGTCAGCACTGCTCTCTTCCATCTCCACATCATAGAGATCGCTCCCCTCCGCCCTTCACTCGAGGCAGAGTGGCAATTGGCTACCCTGTTTCGCTACTACCCCTCTTGAACGATTATGCCGAGCAACTTATCCTCAGCCTCTTTGTCCTCTCCCCCACCATCACCATAGCCACAATATACATCGGCAGTCATGGCCCCTTCCACTATGACTTCCTCTCCCATGTTGACCGCAACTTTATGACATATGTGGTTGCTGCCGACCTTAACCTTGCCTCCCACTCCATTGGTGAACACTGGCGATGGCGTCAGTTTGTTGCCTCGCTTCAGGGCAATATCATTCCCCAACCTCAACCTATGCACCCCGAAGACAACACCACCCCTGATATTGTCCTTGCCTCTCCCAACTTCCTTGGGCGCCTACGGGTGGAAGTTCTAGACCTCATTGTCAGTGACCATGCCTACATTCTTCTTACCATAGATCTCCGTGGTCACCCAGACCGTGCTCCCCATACCGACCCCATCACAAGCTTATCCATGACTACTGCAGCGCCGACCGGCATGCCTACCGTCAATCCATTGACACCTTGGTTGTCAACCACCCCATACCCCTCCACACTCCTGCCAACATTGAACACGCCTCCTTCTTCCACTAGACTGTCGCTGATGCTGTTCATGCCCACATTCCCGACAAAGGCATCCACCACCATCACCCCTCCCTCCCTCCACAAGCCGTCATCCTCCTACGCGAATTCCGTCGTCTTTACCGTCCCGCCGCGCAGGAGTAGCCGAGCGGACTGTAGCGCCACGTTACGGATCGCGTGGCCTCCCGCGTCGAAGGTTCGAATTCTCCCTCGGGCATGGATGTTTGTCCTGTCTTTTATATAAGTTAGTTCATAAATAGTTGGTAAGTTTAGGTACTGATGATTCCGAAGGTAAGACCCTTAAGCTTAACAAACAGTTGAACACATTTCTTTACCGTCCCTTTTTATGTATTTTTGACCGGGACACACTTCAATGTCACCGGCATTTAAACGACATATTAGAAACCTATTTACCATGAAAATATGCCAGGCCTGTCATCAGACATGCACCCACGTTAACGTACTGGGAAGCCTTCCACCAACTTACTGGCAGTCGCTCCGACCTGCATCTACCCCCTCCTTCACAATGATCTTACTTTTCCTAATAATACCAGTAAGATGGAATATTTCGATACCCACCTTTCCAACATCTTTCCCATTCCTGGCAATCCCCAGTTTGACTATTCCCTCTTTCCTGATGTTCACGAGCGTACCAACACCACCTCTGCCCCCTGCTAGCACTTGGTTTCCAGTACTTGGACCACATACCCCCCTCCCCCCACCTCAGAACTTAACACTCCTATTATTGCCCTTGACAGCCAACTCACACTATGCACTAAATGCAACACCGCCCTCCATCAAGACTGCTTAACTTACAGATACTGCCATGACTGCCCCCATTCCTTCGATTTCACTTCTGTATCGCTTTACAACGTCATCCTTTACACCGGTTTCTCCCCCACCTATGGACTCAACCCCTCCACCATCCTATAAACCTACCACTCTTTAATGCGTCCCGTGATCTGTAGTTTCCACCTTGCATGAGTCTCCGCGTCCTCCACCTACTATAAACCCCTCCTAATCTTTTATCGCCACGCCCTCCGCCTCCCTTGCCGCATCCGCTTCCCGTCCCCCATGCAAATCCTCTACGATCTCATTCCGTTTCCCCAACTATTAAAGTTTCTTGAGCACATCCGCAACCTCTACGTCACCCGCAAAATAGAGTCCCGTCACCCACTGGTTTCTCCCCTCCTTTTGAAACCCGCGCCTCTGCCGCTCCTGTACCATGCATCCCTTCCTCCCCACAATTTCACACTCTCCAAATCCTTTCCGAGAGTAACTTTTCCATCTCCCCCTCCCAGATGACGCTCCCCATTCTGTTATTTATCCCTAGTCCCGTTACCCGGATATGACGCACACTCTCTCTCCTCCTCACCTCCCTCTCCCCTCCCTCGCTTGGTCTTTAACTTCCTAGCCCTTCCCCCTGGAGTTCTTATGCCCCTCCTCTCCAGCGCGTGCTATGTTTGTTCATGTCTCCTTGGCAACCATTGTAATCTCTGCTGTGGAACGGCGCCGAGGTCGCTTCCAGCTTGCCTCTATGGAGAATTAAAATGCAATAAAGAAAAAAAGTACGTTCGCATAGTGTAACAATAATACTGAAATAATATGAACTGCAGTGGAAAGATAAGGTGTAAACATAATTTCAGCTGTCCATATTAGTAATTATACATGTAGAAATGCCCCCCCCCCCTATTGGCCTATGATTCACTTCCCCCCCCCCCCCTACAAAAAAAACTGCGATCAACCCCCCCCCCTCCCACCACCACCACCACCACCACCACACACACACACACGCGAGATATTAGGTCCTGGATTCGTAAGATAAATTTATTTTGTACACAAACATTGGTTTATTGTTTTTTATTTCACGTTTAGTAAATTGTTTTATAAAGCCACCCCCAGGGCTGGCCAAAAGTACTAGTTTTTCACACACACACACACACCCCACCTAGAAATTTCAATGATGCAGTTTGCGTCATGACGCCCCCTCCCCCGTGGGCACCTCTGTAAGACATGTCAGGCAGCCTTATAGTGTAATAATGGAAAGGAGAGAAAACACAGGTACCAGTATTACATAATAGTTATTATTATTGTTTATTTACTTATTCCATTTAGCTGTGTGTACCTATTATGTAGCATTTTTGTGGGTCTTGTGGGTCTTCGTACAGAAATCTATTAAACCCAAATGAAACCGATATGCACACTGCATAAATGATTCAGTTTTACAGTTGGGTTTTGACCAACTTGAATCTTTTGTATTCGAAATAATACCTGTCAGGAGAATCAAAAATATCATTTGTAAGTAGAAATGTAGCTTTCTTCGAGGTACGCTTCATCATGTTGTTGAATATGGGTGCACTGAAATGACATCAATATGAAAGTTATAGAGTAAAACTCGCTCATAAAAACGTTTTGCGAATTTCTCCACTGGTGGAAAAAGTATACATCCAAAGTCGAAACAAGGCATGTTTTGCCAGGTGGATTAGTTGTGTTTATCTGGAATTACATTTCTTGATGGAATGAAAATGAATCCAGAACGAGACAATATTATATCCAACAATAGGAGAGTGGTACTTATGTCCTCATTGTTCGAGAAACCGCGTGCCCACTTCAATTTCGGTTCATGTTCTTTTGGACAAAGGGACCAAATGTACCACTTGGTTCAGGGAAGACAATGAGTAGTGGAGAAAAAATAATTGTCTCAATTATATCGGTAAGTAATATTCCAGATGCTGATTTCGTATCTCTAACACCTTGTTTGCGTCAGTTCCCATTGTGCCCGGTACAAACACAAATACAAAATTACTACCTATAGTCACTACATCACTCGGCACAGAGACACTAGAGTCAGAATATACTTCTCTGGCTCAGCAAAAATTCTATGCTACCACGCACACTGATTACCTGCAACTGACGGTCTGTTGCTCACCGCTCAGCGTAGGCGGCTAAAATGTGCGTCACTGTCATCTGGTGGATCGGTTATTCCCCGTACTAAATATGGGGTCAATGCCCGCGAGACACTTCCCGAATGTACCTTGTCAGATAAAAACGTACCACGTATATTGTAAGACTAATAAACATAGATAATTGAAAAGTTAAAAAATTGAAAGACTTTCACTTACTAGTTATAGCTCGTAAATCAATGTATAACGTCAATATAATAAAACGTTTGCTTAAGAGGGATGCCATCTTTCACCTTGGCTGTAAATGTCTATAGAGGGCTAGCCAAGACATAGCGGTAGAGTGCGGAACATTGCCTTCGATTTTGCTCATGTCAGAACACATACGTCAAAAAAGCTCTTGCACCACCTTCGGTCCAAGGTCTCCTGAACACCGACGTTGAATATGTATAATGCATCGAGAACACAGTTCAAATGTTCAAATGTTTGTTAAGCTTAAGGGACTTAACTGCGGGGTCATCAGTCCCTAAACTTACAAACTACTTATGAACTACCTTATACTAAAGACGACACAAACACCAATACCAGAGGGGGGATTCGACTCCCCGACGGGGAACGGCCTCGCTCATTGGAGCATAACGCCTCAATGCACTCGCCCGCTCCGCCGCGGCAAACACAGTTCTTTAGATTGCCCATAGATATCACTCAAATCGGACAAAGCTGTAAATAACAAAGTATCAGCAGTGCCAATGTGGCGGAGTGGGTAAGACGACCGAATAGTTCTAGTCATAATACCAGGAAGGAAGTAGAGTGCTTGTATTGACTGTGATTGTGATAGGCCTAGAGGGTCAAGTTCAAAGTTTCATCATATCCGCATAGTTAATTTGTATCAGGAGAGACTCTCATCAACGGAAGTTTGAATTCGTCTCGGAATGAACCAAAGTGGACGTGGAGGCGGTACTGATACATAGAAACAGTCGATGTCTTGCCTCGTATTGGCCACCACAGCAGCTGATGACAGCTGCTTGGGTGTATCAGCTCAGAGGAACCCTAAGAGGAACGCTACTATGCTGAATAACGATTTTAGTACAGCAACAGGACGTGTTTCGACTGCATGACATGAAACTTCACTCTTGACGTCCATAGAGAGGTCCAGCTACGACTTATAGACACCGTGCAGCTCGGTGCAGATGGGTCCAACAGTGTGCAGAATGGACTCGTGAAAATTAGTATCCAGTGCTATTCACAAATGAGACTCGCATCTGCCTTCAGTCAGCTTGAACGTTTTAGACATACCGTTTAGCGAGTGCAGCAAGGTGGTGGCTTCTTGATGTTTTGAGGAGGCATTATATTGGGGGTTGGAACACTTGCGCGGAGTGACACTTGCGCGGAGTGACACTTGCGCGGAACCCGAAGCCCTTGGGGCGGCTAATGGCTTTTCCTGGGTACAGGCACACCAAGAAGTCTAGCACTGCTGTTGTCAAGTTTCCACACTGTCAACATAACACGAAAATCAGTGAAATTGCACAACCCTTTCAAAGCTGAAGAGCAATATAGTAACTTGTTCTAACTACATATTAATCCGTTGAGTGTTCCTCCTGTAAACAAAAAGGTATTTCAATAGAACACTAAGCATATCAAGGCACCTGCGCAAGCAATAAATATATTAGGCATCCTGCACAGATACGTTGATGTAATTGACCGCTATGTAGTTAACCCCACTATCACGCAACTTCCATCTCTTTAAAAATAGCTACTATGCTTTTTAATACGAGATGCAACCTTAAACCTTCAATTAAAAAACGTTAATAATAAGTCAATGAGTATTTTACATACTTAAAGCGTTTATTCGTAGACCCCAAAACGATTTGGCTGGATTCGAATTACAAATACATCTAAGAAATATATGAAATACGGAATGTGTAAGGGAATGTCACACACCGAAAAATGCTAAAGATAAATTCTATTTAATACTCCCATGAACCACAGACATTGCCGAGGTGGGGTGGCTTGCGTGCCTCAACGATACAGATAGCCGTACCGTAGGTGCAACCACAGCGGAGGGGTATCTGTGGAGAGGCCAGACAAACGTGTGGTTCCTGAAGAGGGGCAGCAGCCTTTTCAGTAGTTACAGGGGCAACAGTCTGGATGATTGACTGAGCTGGCCTTGTAACATCAGCTAATGTGGCTTTGCCACACAGCTACTGCGACCGGCTGAAAGCAAGGGGAAACTACAGCCGTTATTTTTCCCGAGGACATGCAGCTCTACTGTATGGAAATATGATTATGGCATCCTCTCGGGTAAAATATTCCGGAGGTAAAATAGTCCCCCATTCGGATCTCCGGGCGGGGACTACTCAGGAGGATGTTGTCATCAGGAAAGACAATACTGGCATTCTACGGGTCGGAGCGTGGAATGTTAGATCCCTTAATCGAGTAGGAAAATTAGAAAATTTAAAAAGGGAAATGGATAGGTTGAAGTTAGATATAGTGGGGATTAGTGAAGTTCGGTGGCAGGATGAACAGGATTTCTGGTCAGGTGAGTACAGGATTATAAATACAAAATCAGTTGGGGGTATCACAGGAGTAGGATTGATAATGAATAAGAAAATAGGAATGCGGGTAAACTACTATGACCAGCGCAGCGATCGTATTATCATTGTCAAGATAGATACGAAGCCAACACCGACAACAGTAGTACAGGTTTATATGCCAACTAGCTCTGCCGATGATGAGGAGATCGAAGAAATATATGAGGAGCTAAAGGAAATTATTCAGACAATTAAGGGAGAGGAAAACTTAATTGTTATGGGAGACTGGAATTCGGTAGTAGGACAAGGAAGGGAAGGGAAGATAGTGGGTGAATATGGTCTGGGCAAAAGGAATGAAAGAGGAAGCCGCCTGGTAGAATTTTGCGCGGAACATAATTTAGTTATAACAAACACCTGGTTTAAGAATCACAAAAGAAGGTTGTATACGTGGAAGAGACCAGGAGACACCGGGAGATACCAGATAGATTTTATAATGGTAAGACATAGATTTCGGAACCAGGTTTTGAAGTGTAGGACATACCCAGGGGCAGACATAGACTCTGACCATAACTTGTTGGTTATGAACTGTAGGCTGAAACTGAAGAAACTACAGAAAGGTAGGAAAATAAGGAGATGGGACCTAGATAAATTGAAGGAACCTGAAGTTCTTAAGAATTTCAGAGGGAGCTTCAGGCAACAATTGACAGAAACAGGGGAAAATAAAACAGTTGAGGAGGAATGGGTAAAATTGAGAGATGAAATAGTGAAGGCAGCAGAGGACAAAATAGGTAGGAAGGCAAGACCTACAAAGAATCCTTGGATATCACAGGAGATACTAAATTTAATCGATGAAAGGAGAAAATATAAAAATGCAGTAAATGAAACAGGCAAAATGGAGTACAGACGACTAAGAAATGAGATTGACAGGAAGTGCAAAATGGCTAAGCAGGACTGGCTAGAAGGCAAATGCAAGGATGTAGAAGAATGTATAAATAGGGGAAAAATAGATACAGCCTACCGGAAAATAAAAGAAACATTTGGCGATAAGAAAAACAGCTCTATGAATATCAAGGACACTGATGGAAAACCAGTTCTCAGCAAAGAAGGGAAAGCTGAAAGGTGGAAAGAGTATATAGAGGGGCTCTACAAAGGAAACGAACTTCGAGACACTATTGTAGGAAGGGAAGAGGATGTAGATGATGATGAAATAGGAGATACTATACTGAGAGATGAATTTGACAGAGCACTGAAAGATCTAAGTCGAAACAAGGCCCCTGGAATAGATGATATCCCGTCAGAGCTACTGAAGTCTCTGGGAGAACCAGCCATGACAAAATTGTTTCACATTGTGTGTAAGATGTATGAGACAGGTGAAGTACCCTCAGACTTTAAGAAAAATGTTATAATCCCCATTCCAAAGAAAGCGGGTGTAGACAGGTGTGAAAACTACAGAACTATCAGTTTAATAAGTCATGGTTGCAAAATATTAACACGAATTATATACAGAAGGATGGAAAAGCTGGTAGAAGCCGACCTCGGGGAAGATCAGTTTGGGTTCAGGAGAAATGTAGGAACACGGCAGGCAATACTCACTTTACGCCTTATCCTAGAAGATAGATTAAGAAAAGGCAAACCAACATTTCTAGCTTTTGTAGATTTGGAGAAGGCTTTTGACAATGTTGATTGGAATAAACTCTTTCAAGTTCTGAAGCAAGCAGGAGTAAAATATAGGGAGCGTAAGGTTATTTACAACTTGTACAAAAACCAGACAGCGGTTGTCAGAGTTGAAGGGCATGAAAGGGATGCAGTGGTTGGGAAGGGAGTAAGACAGGGTTGTAACCTTTCCCCAATGTTGTTCAATTTGTACATTGAGCAAGCTATAAAGGAAAGCAAGGAGAAATTTGGAGAAGGAATTAAAGTTCAGGGTGAAGAATTAAAAACATTGCGTTTTGCCGACGACATAGTAATTCTGTCAGATACAGCAAAGGACCTGGAAGAGCAATTGAACGGAATGGATAGTGTGCTTAAAGGTGCATATAAGATGAACATTAACAAGAGTAAAACTAGGGTAATGGAGTGCAGTGTAAGAAAATCAGGTGATGCTGAAGGAATTAGATTAGGTAACGAAACAATAAAGGAGGTAGATGAGTTTTGTTACTTGGGCAGTAAAATAACAAATGATGGTCGCAGTACAGATGATATAAAATGCAGAATGGCAATGGGTAGAAAGGCGTTTTTGAAAAAGAGAAATTTGTTAACATCGAATATTGATTTAAGCCTAAGGAAGTCCTTTCTGAAGGCATTTGTATGGAGTGTTGCCTTGTATGGGAGTGAAACATGGACGATAAGCAGTGTGGACAGAAAGAGGATAGAGGCTTTTGAAATGTGGTGCTACAGAAGAATGCTGAAGATTAGGTGGGTGGATCGCGTAACTAATGAGGAGGTACTGAACCAAATTGAGGAGAAAAGAAATTTCTGGCATACCTTGACTAAAAGAAGGGATAGATTGGTAGGACACATTCTTAGACATCAAGGAATTGTGAATTTAGCGTTGGAGGGAAGTGTGTGGGGTAAAAATCGCAGAGGGAGACCAAGAGACGCGTATAGTAAGCAGATTCAAGTGGATGTGGGTTGTCGTTCTTATGAGGAGATGAAAAGGCTTGCTCAGGATAGAGTAGGGTGGAGAGCTGCATCAAACCAGTCTCTGGACTGAAGACCACAACAACAACAAATTCTATTTTCCATCACCGTCATATAGAACCATTTTTACTCCGAACTTGGCATAAACCAACAGGGAGAAACAAGTTGCAAGACTTCCGGGAAAAATGAAGCGAAATTGGCAGCCAATAGTTGGTTATAAATTACATTGCCTGTTAACTGCATAAATATAAATTACGGAATACGCGGAACTACTGTTCAGTACAGTCAAAAAGGTCTAAGGTAATAGGCAGTGGTTTACAATCAGATATCCGTATCACTCTCCTCCTCAAGAAGTCTGTGTGAAGATTTATATTCAGAAAATTCAAGAAAAAGGTGTTGAAACTATAAGAAGCAGCTCATTTACTGAGGAAGAGAAAACGTTATGGTGCCCGTAAATTTGAATGGCTGTATCTCTTGTAGTAACATTTAATTTTTGATAAAATGTTAAAATACAATATACCAGAATTTTGATTTTTTTTAACTCAGTGCCAACTTTTTTTTTTTTTTTTTTTTTTTTGGTCGAAATTTTTGCAGGAAGTAGTCTTGACCTGATTTCATACTTCTATGCATTAATATTATCAAACATGTAATTTGTCACAAACTGCGCGGCCGGTCCGGTCGGAGGTTCGAGTCCTTCCTCGGACATGAGTACGTTTGTGTGTACTTTGCCTAAGTTATTTTAAGTAAGATTAAGTAGTGTGTAAGTCTAGCGACCGATGATCTAAGTAGTTTGGCCGCATAAGACTACAGATATACACATAATTTATTTATTTCAAAACCACATTTAAGTACTAATAATTAAAGAAACTTAAAAGAGAAATTTGAAGTAAACACTGAAAACAAATGATTGATATTTCTCATAAGATGAATGCACACAACCGTTGACTTATGTCTTGTGAATGTACCTACAAATTCTGCCATATGAAAATTGTAGTGTGAGTCCCAAATATGTTTTTTCTGTAAAAACATTAAAAAAATATTAAAAATTCAGAATTCGAAAATCAGTGAAGTTTTGGACTTGAAGCGTTTTGTGTTGCTACATCTTTACATAGTAGACACGATTTTAAAATTTGGTTGCTATCGCCAAAGTAGACGAAACGTTAAATTTTTTGGTGTAATCTTCGCCGTGTAGACTGTATGTTGTAGAAGTCTACGTCGAACCTAATCATACCTCTGAGGAGAGAACGCTGTTTGCACTTCTCCTGCGTTTCCAGTCGGCTGTGCTATGCTACGTAACGACATCGTACCGTTCCACTTTACCGAGAGCTATATGTGTATTGGTGTGATGTCTGTTCTTTCGAAATAAGACATCACACCAATATATGTATCATTTAGACGCAAAGATTCTGGGTTCTGTTTTCATTGCTAAAGCGATTAACAACGTTAAACGTTCAAATGTTTGTATAGTCTATGGGACTTAACTACGGGGTCATCAGTCCCTAAACTTACAAACTACTTATGAACTATTTACGAACTAGGACGGCACAAATATCCATGCCCGAGGGGGGATTCGAACCCCCGACCGTAGTGGCCGTGCAGAACGTGACTGGAGCGCCTTAGTCTCCCCGGCCAATGCGGCCAGCGTGTGTAAACACTTAAAGGTTATGAGTGCCACTGGAAAAATGCATAAGTAACACCTGTTGTTTGAGACTTGAAGATGACCTGAAATTAGCCGAAATCGATATCTCATTATAAACATAAGGTGTAGCTGTCTATATTTCATAATGCTATTCCTAACATATTTAAAAGCTGCTCAAAACCACCTACAAAAAACCTTTATAATGAGATTGTATATAACACCACGATCAAATTGTGTTTTAGTTATTTGTAGTAATACACCCAAATATCTGCCCTTGCTTTTAGTGCCTTGATCAGCTGTTTATTTTTAGAGGTATTACTAGGGACAGGAAAAATTCGCATTTGCGACAAATGCGAATATAGATGCGAATTCTGACTCAAAATGCAGTTAATCCGAAATTGTAGTTAGCAACGGTTGCGCTCAATTCCGATTTCGTCACATTCCTCTTCACATGGTGCTGTATTGTAAATCGAGTGATATTTGTATGACGTGTTATCTCCCTGTTGAATGAGGCTGTGATATCTCCGGGCCGTTACTACTGCTCCACCTCGCTCGGTGGGCCTTTCCCTGAATACGGCACAGGTAGCGGCTGGAGGGCGTGGAGTAGGGGTGGTGTATCCCTACTTCTGAAACACCCTGTTCACTACCTGCAGCGTCCGGGTCTCCGCGCAAGTGTCTACACATTCCCTTTCCGCGCAAGTGTCACAAACTCTTATATTGGGCCACCGCACGGCACTGGTTGTCGTAGAAGGCAATCATACAGCTATACGGTGCAGTAACGACATCCTTCGACGTTTAGTGCAACCATATCGGCAGCGTGTCGGGGAGGGATTCGTTTTAATGGACAACTGTCGCGCCCACCGTGCACATATCGTGAACGAGTTCCTTTATGGTAATGGCACCGCAAGATTAGAATTGCCAGCGTGAACCCTATCTAACAGACCTGGATACATTGAGAAAGGCTGTTTATGGGCAATAAATTCCCCAAACAATCTCAGAGATGTACGCCGAATCGCCGTTGACAATCTGGTCCAACAGTGATCTAGTGTATGCCACGACTAATACAGCCGCGATCACTGCAAGAGGATGTGTTATCTGGTATTATGGCTACTAGTGTACGCTGTAGTCTGGAACACAAATTCAGAATATCTAGGATATTGACATACAACTCGTAAAATTCTGTTTTCATGAACAATAAAGAGAACAGATATTACATATGTGTATTACATTTTTATGTAAAGGTTCATGGATCCCTGAAATCGTGGTGACGAAACATTTTTTTAAAATGTGTAAAACGAAAACAGACCTCATTATTACAAACGTATAAAGATAAATTAAACAAGACAATTGAAATGGCCCCTGTAACACATAAACAAAATTAGCTTCACGCTTGGCGGCAATAAGCTTTGTAGAGTGCACGTAATTATGAGACACCGACGTTGCTCCAAAAACCTCCCGTTCTTTCTGTCAGACATTGTAAAATAACACATAGCTGGTATAGTAGGCTGTAATATTATTTCTTTACCATGTAGATAACCATCGTTTTATTTATCATATGCGACGTGGCTCAACCTAACCGAGATGCCCGTGCCGATGTATCTGTCAGCGCCTGATGTGTAGGCAACTTGAAGAGCAGCGAAGCAGAGCTGGCCGCGCGGTCGGAGGTCGTTGTACAAGCTTACGGCTCTCTTCATCATCAGTCTACTGTACCTGCCAATACACCTGCACCCGCGTCGCACATCATCCACTTCAAGGCCTTTGTATTACTACGGTTGCTCGTTGAAGATCTGTCAGGTGAAGGATTGTTTATTAATGTAAATGCACCCACGCATTGCCCTAGACACTTCTGCGACATTTCTACCACCTTGTAGCAACATCTGATTACGCAGTTGTTGCAATACCATCACATTCTTTCCCAGAAGGAGATGAGATATTTGACTGAATATTTTAACAGAGTGGTACGTCCATTAGGTAGTTAATTCAGTCGTTTTAACTCGCAGTAAAAATAATTTTATTAGGTGTTACAAAAAAAAAAAAAAAAAAAAAAAAAAAAAAAAAAAAAAAAAAAAAAAAAAAAAGCAGAGAAGACTATTAGTGATTTTAGGGCATACTGGCTGCAACAAGTTATTTTATGAACATTCGCGAATAATTTCCGTTTTCCTCTTTAAACTTCAGCCTGCCTTCTTGAATCTGTAAGCGTTCTGAAATAAATTAATACTACCACGAAGGAATTACCTATCTATACTTATCTTCTTACCTTCGCTCAGGTCCTTCACAATTTTCTTCTTTTTACCCCGGATATTAGGTTGTGTAGCATGTCTATCCGTTCCTTACTTATTCTCGCTATCTTTATCCTGCTGGCTGATATCTAAAGACATTTTTGTGATAACTAATGTAGTACTTACAGTCTCTTGAAGTAATGTAATCGATTTCTTGCGCTTGCTATTTGTGATGTTTTACTATTAGTACATTTATTCTCTTGTTTCTTTCTTTGTAAAGCATTTCTACAGTATGTCATCTCGTTTCTGACTCCCCAACAGATCGTTTTAGTCGATCTGTAAAGTTTGGTCTCTCGTTTATCGGACACTTCACCTCTCGCTATGTTTTCTCAAATGCGCCGCGAAGAAAACGGAATAAAGCTGCTCCATTATCAACTAAAAGGCGCATCTGGAAAGTAAGCTCCTCTATAAGAAAAGAAAAATAAAAGAAACTAAGACAACAGACGACACAGTTACATGAGAAACTTTATGGTCAACAGGTACAAAAATGTTCGAGCTGCCGCGGGGAATAGCCGAGCGCATTGAGACGCTATGCTCCGATGCGCGTGGCCATTCCCCGTCGGGGGTTCGAATCACCCATCGGGCATGGATGTTTTTGTTGGGCTTTAGTATAAGGTAGTTTGTAAGTAGTTTGTAAGTTTAGGGACTGATGACCCCGCAGTTAAGTCCCACAAGCTTAACAAAAATTTGGTTTTGTTCGAGCTATTTTTCAACATAGTCACCGAAGAACTGAGCACTTCTCTTATCATACGATCAACGTTTGTACTAATTTGTTCTTGACGTCTGCCGTCTGTTATTGGTGTCAGAGAGTGATAGTCGTCTTCGACTCTCACTCTGAAACAACGCGGAAACCGCAACACGCCATTCAGATCAGATGCGTGCAAAGCTTACTGCCGGTTTTATGCTACTGCTTGACAATGCTCGTCCCCATACGCTAGGCGCATAGCAACTCTCATTTATAAGTTCGACTGGGAGCCGTTCGATCATCCATCAGAAACCCTTATGTGGCAAGCAGCGATGTACATCTCTTCTTGCACCTCAAGAAATTCATGTCTTCCGACAAGCTTTCTGACAACGGCGATAAACTGAAGACGACTGTCACACGTTGCTTTCATTTACATGCGGTAGACTTCTATGACTATGGAATACAAGATGATACCATGACATATGTGGTTTTGGTGAATGTCGAAAAATAGCTCAAACCTTCCTGTACCTGATGGCATACAGTTTTTCAGGTAACTATATAGCCTTTATTTTCCAAAGAACAAGCAAACTTACTAGTGGATGCGCCTCGTAATTCTTTACAAAAAAAGTTTATTATTCTATCACTTGACTGCAGAAACTAACAAAATGAACCTGTGTACTCAGGTCACAACTTTATAAAATTGTTGAAACATGCACAGAGGCTGTCGTCAATGGCTGTTACTTTTCGATGTGTTTGGGGCATTAATGAAACATTTCATAAGTTAACTTTGAATGTGATCACTAAAACACATACGACACTGGTGTAACATTCTACAGTATTCATTTATACAAACTAGTTTTCGACTGTTACACCATCGTCAGGTGCAAAGATTACTATAAACAAATGTTACGTCAAAGATTTTACAAAATGTGCATCAAAGAATTAGATAAACAGGCAAAAGATAAACAGACTGTAGGAAGGTATACAAAGAACTGGTGCGTAATTATTAGGTAATGTATTAAGTGTCTAAGAAAGGTATGCGACAATATGAAAGAATTAATTACATGACAACTGTTACAAAAGTAAGTGACAATTCTACAAAAAATTAATTACACTGTTTGTTTGTGTAAAAAGATGGTCACATGAAATAATTATAGTGTCTTGAAAGAGGTGGTAAATAAATGAGTGACAATCATAACACTATTACAAAACAAGAACAATGATTAGGTTGGATATTAGTATTATCTGCATTTAGAAGTGGAGAATAAGAGAACTCTGTTTGGTTGTTGAGTACCAGACTTGGACAAGAAGACATTATTGATTTCCAATCTTTCTACGTAGTTCATCTTCTTACCTTTGTGACTGTGGTCTAAAACTTCATTTTGGGCTTGACAACTGTGACCCTCTTTAAGCAAGTGGTCTGCAAAAGTGGAGTCACCCTTTATGAGTCTCCAACTTCTGTGGTGCCCTTTAAGGCGTGTGGAAATAGCTCTCCTAGGCTGACCTACGTAGAATTTACCACAATCATGAGTGATTTTATATATTTCAATCTTTTCCAAGGCTTGTGTGCTGTCCTTGCCATTAAGTAAAAAGTGTGCCATAGTGTTTTGTACATAAAATGATGTTTTTAGGTTCCTGGATTTTAGTTTTCTGGCAACTTGGAGAGAGGGTTTTTCTAAATATGGGATCGTGCACTATGTGTTACGGTCTTGGGTGGTGTGCTAAGGACAGGGTAAAGAAGTGATCTGTTGTTTTGGTTTTGGTCAACTTTAGGTTACGGTAGTAACATCAAAAGTAGGCCTTTGCGATCGTCTTTTGACACCTCGAAATTTAAATGAAAATAACGGCTTAACCATTCATCTGACACGAAAATTGAATAACCGAATTTGTAAAGGAGAAAATTCTGTACAACTTTGCTCTCTTATGGTTTCTGACTTTTTTTTTTTTTTTCATATCTCGTATCGTTTGAGAGATATTTGCAAAAATAACGGAGTTTTGACACCCTTCCTTGAATTAACGAAAACCAGCCGTTCGCAGATATCACGTGACATTTCTCGCCCAGAGCTCTCTTTGACATACGCCATCTTGCGTTGCGTATTTGATGATTTTCTTATTGTAACTTACAAGTTGTCATTTCAAAGCAATGGCGCACTGAAGAATTAACAAAACCACGTCGTTCTTCTTACGATGAAGGATAATTTAGTGTCTACAAATGCCATATTAGCATCAATTAACAACGGCCATCAATAGCATGAGATTAAAGAACAGAACTCCTAACTGTTAGCCGTAGCGTAGTGGGCACTGCGTTGGACTGTGACGCTGAAGGTCAGTGGTTCCGAGCCCGCCACTACCTGAATTTTTTTCCTAAAAAGCTTTCGGACACTCTTATTAACTTTTTATTATTTTGGCCCAAAATGTTTGCAAAAACTTATAAAACTACAAATCTAAAGTGGGACGTAAAACACGTCAGTGCGATTTTTTTTCGTAATATGTAGTTTTTTTTTTTTTTTTTTTTTTTTTTTTTTTTTTTTTTTTCATTGTGTAGTTCTCTTCGTTGCGGACGCTGATCGTTTTTGTTCGTTCTTGTTCGGTGTGTTGTTGGCTCAGCTTTTTTTATTACAGAGGGCGTTGAGCCCTCTGACCGGGCGCGCTGAGCCACGGCGCCCGGCAGTCCATGAATGCAGCAATGTAACCATTACTTGTTGATAGTTTTCAGTTCTGCCTGAAGCTGTCATCAGTCATTGGTATGGACAATAAACGGTGGACCATTGAATGCAGGGCAGCATGTTTGTGGGTCACTGGGTACTGAGAATAGGCTGGTATGATAATATCAGTGGTGGTTAGTTTTCTGTAAATTTTGAAGGTATGAAGAAAGTTCCCACACGTTCTTTTAACGATCAAGTCAAAAGCGTTATAAAACAATGTAAAAGTATATTTTATGAGTCTAATGCCTTTTTCCCCACCAACATGAACCCAACAGCTCCCAAACTCTATGGTTTACATAAACTCCATAAAGACAGCTACCCTCTTCGCCCTGTTGTATCTTTATTCTCAGATCCATGCTACAAATTAGCCAAAGAGGTAAATGATATAATCAAAGTCAAAACTAAGTTTAAACCTACTCGTGGGATTCTCAATTCCAGTGAAGTAGTGAACAAGATATAAAGTATTATAGTTACCCCCCCCCTCCCCAGTTCCAAGCTAGTGCCTTTTGATGTAAGAAACTTGTTTACTAACATACCTGTCCAAGAAAGTTTAAATCTTCTTACCGACTTACTGGTTAAATCAGGTGTCAACTCAGTTGTCATTGAGGACATAAAGTTAGCAACAAACAGTTGCCTAACACAAAATTATTTTTACATCAGTGGAAAGGTACACAAAAAGTTAGATGTATAACTCTGGGACCCCTCTCAGCCTAATCCTTGCCGAAATCACCATAGACAACTTTTAAAACCACTCCTTAGCAAATAATCTATTCTCTCCCACGGCTGGTATTGTTTTAGGTACGTTGATGTTGTGTTATGCTTGTGGGCAGGTGCCGCCAGACAAATACGGACATTCCTCAAACAGTTAAATTCCAAACACAACAATATCCACTTCACAGTGAAGTTGGGATATAATTCCACAAACTTTTTACATATATCCATTGATATCAGTCAACACACCCTTACCTTCAAAAGTTACAGGAAAGCCACCACCACTGACTTTATCATACCTCCCAATTCTCAATACCCAGCGACCCACAAAAATGCTGCCGTGCATTCAGTGATCCACCGTTTATTGTCCATATCAATGACTGATGACACATTTCAGACAGAACTGAAAACTATCAAACAAATTTCAACAAATAATGGTTACACTCCTGCATTAGTGGACTCCATATTACGCAATAAAACCAAAACAACAGATCACTTCACTTATTTACCCTGTCATTAACACACCACCCAAGACCGTAATAAATGGTGCACGATTCCATATTTAGAAAAGCCTCTCTCCAAGTTGCCGGAAAACTAAAATCCAGAAACCTAGAAACATCATTTTATGTGCATAACACACGCCACTTGCTATGGCAAGCACAGCACACCAGCCTTGGAGTCACAGAAAGGGTGATTCCACTTTTCCAATAAGAATTTTTACACTCCATTCACAAAAGTAAGAAGATAAACTACTCAGAAAGATTGGAAATCAATGAACACACGTCTACTTGCCCAAGAGTGCTACTCAACGACGAAACAAGAGTTCCCTTATTCTCCTCTTCTAACTACAGATAATACTAATCCTCCCACGTAATCATTGTACTTGTTTTGTAATAGTTTTATGATTGTCACATATTTATTTATAAACTCTTTCCAAACTTTTAACCAAGACACTATAATTATTTCATGTGACCTTTTTCGAAAACATACAATGTATTTTTTTTTTTTAAATTGCCACTTACTTTTGTAATAGTTGTCATGTAATTAATTCTTTTATATTGTCACATACCTTTTTGAGGCACCTAATAATTTTGCATCAGTTCTTTGTACACCTTCCTACAGTACGTTTATCTTTTGCCTGTTTATGTAATTCTTTGATGCACATTTTGTAAAATCTTTGATATATCATTTGTTTATAGTAACATTTGTACCGGATGATGGCGTAACAGGTGAAAACTAGTATGTAAAAGTTAATAAATATTGTAGAATATTACATCATTGTTGTTAGTGTTTTAGTGATCATGTATGAAATATTATACCAGCACCAACGGAACATTCAATCAATTAAAAAAATACTTTTAATATCTCTAGATCCTTGAATAAATGTCTGCAGGATGATCTTTGGTAGGACTCCAGCAATTAATATTATTTACCCGCATTTGTGAACTTAATTTATTGTTACTCAATGATCAATTACCCAAAGAACTAAGGACCAACGGGATTTCGGTTTCGGCGAGAAATAAGACGGATCTTCAGCTCGGCCGAAACTAACTTTCGTGATATGTATTATCACTGTAACCTTTATGTGTAAACAGAAACATGTAAATATTTCAAGACACCCACTGATGATGCCTTGTGATAACGGCGAAACGCTTAAGGGTGAATTATAAAAATAAAAATCCTTCATTTGCAGTAGCAAAAGGCGTTTTCTTTAAAAACACTACAGTGAAAATACTGCTGCTCAAATGCCCACTACAAGCAACGTAACTTTCGTGAATTTACGGATGAAGTCGGATTGCGTTCGGGGTGGATTCAGTTAGCAATAACGCTTTACCTCAGTTGACGGCGCGCCGTCTAACTACTAGGAGTCTTTCCTCACACGTAAAATTGGTGAGTATTTTGTTGTTAGTCACAATATAATGCAATCGTATCTCATAGTGGCATTCGTAGACTGTGTTAGTAACAATTTAACTGGCTCCTGAAACGTCCTGTATACGTGCGCGCGAGTACCTGGAGAGTAGTGTCGCTGGTAGGTGGCGGTGCCCCCGGCCTCGCCTCCGCTACCTCCGCCGCTACCTCCTGGGCCTCGGTGGCGACCTCCCGCCGCCGGCGTCCGCCGCCTCTGCGGCGCTGCGCCGCCCCCGCGCCGTGCAGACAATGGCGACGCCGCGGTGCCCTCGCAGTAATTCGTGGTGCCCATTTCCATACAATGCCGGCCTCCAGTCCGCCGCCGCCGCCGCCGCCGCCGCCGCCCGCCCGGCCTAGATGCTGCCGCCTCTGACGCCACGTGAAAATTACTCCTCGCGCGAGACGCCGACAACCTCGACTGCTTTTGCAGGACGACGCGCGCTCTTCATCTCCGCCCAAGTTCGCCCGTAAATCCCCTCTAGGGACTTCTCCGCTCGCTACTGTATTATCAAATCGTATGGACTTTAAACCCGTTTTACACCATTGACTTTGCGGTGAAAATTGACTACTCGAAGTGCTTGCGCCTTTCGTGCCAGCGTGCAAATCAGCAACCAACCCCATCACGGGTGCGTCTCTGACGTCAATGATCTGTAGACTGTCCCGAGTGTGGAGTTCAATATTTGCAAGGTGTTGCAGAATGCGCATGCGCAAAAGCAAGCTCTTTATTCACACGAAGTGATGGGTGCTATCGACAAGGGTTCGCAAATCGATTCCGTATTTCTTGATTTCCAGAAGGCTTTCGAAACCATACCTCGCAAACGACTTTTAATCAAATTGCGTGGTTATGGTATATCGCCCCAAATTTGCGATTGGGTAGGGGATTTCCTATCAGAGAAGACACAGTTCGTAGTAAACGATGGTAAGGCGTCGCCTAAAACAGATGTGCTATCGGGCGTTCCACTGGGTAGTGTTATTGGCCCTCTGCTGTTCCTTATTTACATAAACGATTTAGGGGAGAATCTAAGTAGCTCTCTTAGATTTCTTGCAGATCACGTCGTCATTTTCCGTCTTGTAAAACTATCTGAAGATCAAAACCAACTGCAGAACGATCTGAATAAGATATCACTATGGTGTAAAAATTGTCAATTGACTCTAAATAATGAGAAGTATGAAGTCGTCCACATGAGTACGAAAAGAAATCCGTTAAACATTGTTTACAAGATAAATCAATCAAAAGTGAAGGCCGAAAACTCCACAAAATACCTAGGAATTACTATTACTTCAGACTTAAACTGGAAAGAGCACATAGATAATGTCGTGGGAAAGGCCAACCAGAGGCTGCGTTTTATTGGCAGAACCCTTAAAGATGCAACATAACTACAAAGGACTAGGATACAAATAGTTATTTTCACAGGGCATGGATATTAGTATGTTCTGTAGAAATGATTAGCATATTGGATGCACTCCTGGCCATTAAAATTGCTACATCACAAAGATGACGTGCCACAGACGCGAAATTTAACCCACAGGAAGAAGATGCTGTGGTATGCAAATGATTAGCTTTTCAGAGCATTCACACAAGGTTGGCGCCGGTGGCGACACCTTCAACGTACTGACATGAGGAAAGTTTCCAACCGATTTCTCATACACAAACAGCAATTGACCGGCGTTGCCTGGTGAAACGTTATTGTGACTCCTCGTGTACGGAGGAGAAATGCGTACCATCACATTTCCGACTTTGATAAAGGTCGTTTTGTAGCCTATCACGATTGCGGTTTATCGTATCGCGACATTGCTGCTCTCGTTGGTCGCGATACAATGATTGTTAGTAGAATATGGAAACGGTGGATTCAGAAGGACAATACCGGAACCCCAACGGCCTCGTATCACTAGCAGTCGAGATGACAGGCATCTTATCCGCATAGATGTAACGGATCGTGCAGCCACGTCTCGATCCCTGAGTCAACAGATGGGGACGTCTGCAAGACAACAACCATCTGCACAAACAGTTCGACGACGTTTGCAGCAGCATGGACTATCAGCTGGAAGACCATGGCTGCGGTTACACTTGACGCTTCATCACAGACAGGAGCGCCTGCGATGGTGTACGCAACGATGAACTGGATGCACGAATGGCAAAACGTCAATTTTTCTGACGAATACAGGATCTGTTTATAGAATAATGATGGTCGCATCCGTGTTTGGCGACATCGCGGTGAACGCACATTGGAAGCCTGTATTCGTCACCCCCATACTGGCGTATCACCCGGCGTGATGGTGTGGAGTGCCATTGGTTACACGACTCGGTCACCTCTTGTTCGCATCGACGGAGCAGTGGCCGTTATATTTCAGATGTGTTACAACCCGTGGCTCTACACTCCATTCGACCCCTGCGAAACCCTACATTTCAACAGGATAATGCACGACCGCATGTTGCAGATCCTGTAAGGGCCTTTTTGGATATGGTAAATGTTCGACTGCTGCCCTGGCCAGCACATTCTCCAGATCTCTCAGCAATTGATAACGTCTGGTCAATGGTGGCCGAGCAACTGGCTCGTCACAATACGCCAGTCACTACTCCTTATGAACTGTGGTATCATGTTGAAGCTGCATGGGCATCTGTACCTGTACACGCCATCCAAGCTCTGTTTGACCCAATGCTCAGGCGTATAAAGGCCGTTATTACGTCCAGAGGTGGTTGTTCTGGGTACTGATTTCTCAGGATCTATGCACCCAAATTGCGTGAAAATGTAATCACATGTCAGCTCTAGTATAACATATTTGTCCAATGAATACCCGTTTATCATCTGCATTTCTTCTTGGTGTAGCAATTTTAATGACCAGTAGTGTATGTCTGTCCGCCAGTTCAAGGTCAACATGGATATCGAAGTGCAGCACGACCCACCGGTAAGACGTGCCTGCGACTCTCGTTGTCGATATACACCGAAGCTGTCACTAGAGCAGGCGTGCAGCATGCTCCATACACGTATACGCGGACCGTACCGCCAAATCAGTGAGTTTGGAAGAGGGCCAATTATTGGCATGAGGGACCGTGTTGGGTCCGTCTGAAAAATTGCCGCTCGCGTGCGACGAAACGTATCGGCAGTGGCCTGGGTGTGTGCAGAACGGTTCGCGGGAGGCCGTACAACACGACGAGAAGGGTCAGGTGGCACAACCCAGACCCTATCCCGAAATCATCATCGATATCTCACCCTAATGGCATTGCAGGACAGATCTGCGTCCTCCTCGGTTTTGGCACCAAAGTGGGACCACGTAACAGATCATGCGTTATTAAGGTCAAAGTCCGTCGCCGTTTATTACGGCATGCGTTATGCTCGTCTCGTCTACTTCTGTACAGTAACACGCTAGACGGCCATAGTGTGTGGTAGGGCACCTGGAGATAGACGGGTAAGTGCATCAACTTCTGCTGTAGCAGCAGCTTCCGCCGCCATTTTTGTTCCAAGCAGCGACCGCGTGAACTTCTGAAAGGTAGAGTTCTTTACTGTTATTGCTTTGAAATGTCGATTGCTTCACTTCTAATACATACATCAAGAGTTATTTCTTTTTATTCGTGTCAAAGGCATCAATTACAACTTTCATGAGAGTTTACATACAATAGAATAAACAAGTACCTGGACTGTAGGCATTAACATCAAAGATAAATTAGTAATTAAAATTGTTTCCACCCAGTTCAAAGAATTACAGTTAGCATACAAAACATATATAAACAGTTACAAATACATTTACATTTAAGCACAGCAGTCATTATCGTAAATTGTTTCAGCCCAGAAACTGGTTATGTCCAAGGCATTAGGATTGGCCAGCTTTATATCTTCTTCGGTGCAGGCTGACGGGCACAGATGACAGTTGCGCAGGTGACACATTATCTGCTCCTCGCCACACTCACAGGTTGAAGGTCCACTAACGTATCCCCATTTTTCGAGGCTTACTTTACACCTCCCAACACCACTTCGCTAACCTGTTGAGCGACTTCCAGGTACACCAGCTTTCATTATGACCGGGAGGTAGCTCTTCTTTAGGTTTTCTTCAGCCTAGAGGAGCAATTTCTGCTCTCTTTCTCCACATGTCTGTCGCTTGGTTCGTGTTTTTGTTGTTCACATAGACACTTACAAAACTTTTTTTTACACTTCAAGCGTGTTGGTGCTGGTGATAGACCAAACAGTGGGTGAGTATGAGAAGTCAGTGCTCTACGTTCTTCTGCTTGAGCAGCAGCTTCACGCCTGATGTCAGTCGGAGCTATACCTGCCAAATGATATAGCTGCTACAATTCGGTTGGTCTCAGGCAGCCAGTAATTATGCGACACGTCTCATTCAAAGCAGTGTCCACTTGCCTAGCGTGGCAAGAATTATGCCAGATAGGTGCAAGAGGTAAATGGCAACAGCCATTCAACATTTGCAGAACACTTTAATCAAGAAAACCACTATCCCAACACCAAAGACACCGACATGAAAATAGTCACATTTAGACATAAGACACACCTCCTAACCCCCCCCCCCCCAAGAGAATTTCCAAATTCAAAAAGCATTAGTAGAAAAGAAACACATATTAAATGACCAAGTAAACATCAGCAACCAAACATTATTCATTATTTAAACTAATAGAACACATAGTAGACAAAGACATAAACCTCCCCCTCCCTCAAACCCACCACATAATACGACCTCATAAAACAACAACAACAAAACCCTACCACACACACACCTACAGAAAATCAGAATCTCTCTCTCTCTCTCTCTCTCCCCCACACACACTCCCACACACACACAGAGAACTTCGCTAGCAAAACAGTCAGAACATCACACACAAAGTTTCTAGCAGACAACTGTTTTGACAGAAACGAAACAAAAACACATCTCACAGTGTGAACCAAGGAACTTGTAAGCAAATAACACACACACAGAGGAAAAACAATACAAACGACATACGAAGCCTGCCAAGCCACAGAAATGGAGATTTTCCAAAAACTTTTATAAGAAAGTTTAAACGTAAATATTGTAAAAATATAAAAAGTGACAGGCAGTGGCAATGTACTACGAAAGACACATGAAGAGGACAACATAAAATATGTGAGTAATATTAGTAATTCATTTTATTCAGAATCAGAGTAATCCTATGGCATGAGAACTGTTATCGATCGAATTTAATCAAACAAATAATGTAAAACAAAACATTTCTTGTACAGTTGACCACTGAAGATGCTTTAGAATAAAGCGAAACGCATCTGGTCTAAATTAGACTAATTTACAGTTGCATAAGACGGTTACGTAACCTATACAAATTGTATAAATGCAACTGCGGAGAAAGGAGGCCAAAAATACAAAGAAGAATTATTTAAATAAAGATTTGGATTCAGTACTAATCTGGTCATAATACATCATTTTAATATATTATCATCTTCTGATGGGGCAACTCCTGTATTTTTCGTGAATTCCTATATTAGATGTGTAGTTAAATCCGCCTTATGAAAACACCTTGTTTTGTTTCATCACTCAAACATTACTACCAAACGAATGTATAATAAATAAATTAGTTTTCGTAAATAAAAACGTCTTGTTGTTTGAAGACGACAAGCTGTGAAAATTCAGCATTTCTCAATTACAGCAGATGCAAATCCTGAGAATGACATAATGTAAGTATCGTAAACAAATTATGCCTAATATAACTAACAAAATTTCAAATCAAACAACTCGTCCAAATGATTGAATAATCAAAATGTATAACACGTTATTCTAGAAAATAAAAGGCAAAACCCGCGGAAGACGGCAGAATAAGTGCCGAAACATATTTGGGTGTTAAAACAAAACAAGGCGGCTTTAACCACACATCTATTTTAATACTGCTTGAAAAATCATTAAATATAGTTTTTTTGGAATTTGCCCACCTGTGTATGTATTTGGAGCATTTTTTCGCATTGGACAACTTAGTTTTATTGGATACCAGACGCACTTCCATAGTTTCGCGATAAGTCTACGTTTTCGAATGATGTTATAAATTTGATCAGAATACAATCTCAGGTCTGTGCTTTTCTTACAGAACATTTTTCAGAATTCATATAAAATGCTTTTTCAATGCACAAGCTATGAAACTACATTACCATGATAAACAAGGATTCATTGAAAGAGCTATGAATAATGAGGAATGGATCACTGAAACTGGTTGGTATTGCTGTCAAATTCAATAAAAATATGTTCAAATGTTCGTTAAGCTTATGGGACTTAACTGCGGGGTCATCAGTCCCTAAACTTACAAACTAACTTATACCAAAGACAGCACAAATATCCATGCCAGAGAAGAGATTCGAGCCCCCGACGGCGGACGGCCGCGCGCACCGCAACACGGTGCTCCAGTAAGCGCGGCTAATCCGAGGCGGCAATTTGGTTGTCTTTAAAATGAAACTAAAACTAAGTTTTTAAAAATAAGTTATTAGGAAACAACGTAGATGTTTAAGAAGGGTTTTAGGTACGACTGATGGCAAAAAACACCTAATTAAGGTAATAAGTTTGGAAAAGATAGTTTCCTATTGCAAAGTATCGAACTGGTACATGTTTCAAAATGAGAATAACAGTCACTTTCACAAGGGGTTTTTACAATTTATTTGATAGGGTGACCGGTTTCGGTCTCTTTAAAAGCTGTGTGTGTGTTGTATGATGTTGAACTTATCGTTAAATCAGACAACAAATTGTTCATTAACACAGTAATTCGGTTTAATTATGGCCTGATATTGATGTATATAATGTTAAATAAGAAACAGTGCATTAAATTGATTATGTGAGCAACGGATCTTTTAACAAAACAATTGTGGCAAGTCACCACATGAAACAGACACTGACTATACTCAAAAATTTTGACTGCGAGAAAGATATTAAAAAACCACAAACCACTTTCTTAATGTTTGACTTCGAGAATTTTATGCAGATCAGTACCTGATTATTGAAATTTAGTATCATAATCAATTAACTGTAGTGTTGCATGACAATCATTTACTATGGCACCAATACCAAATCTGTTCAACAAGATTACACAATAAATACTGCACTTTAAATCCACAAATAACTAATTATCAAATGAAGGAAGTAGGTTAATCTTCTAACTACGTAAATGAAACAGGAAAGAAAGGTCAACTTTGTTACTTATTATTAATAATCACCATTACATTACCTACATAATAAAACTTTTTCCTAATGACATCAAATGCAATTACCTTCATTCCAGCGGTGGTACAAAGATTTTATAGTAATAAAAAACACAGTATATATTCCAAATACAATCAAATCAACTTGCTGGTACAGCAGCCTCTGTTCTATATCGGAGCCATACACACAACTAAACTGCTCACTAAGCGAGCTAAACCACAAGTCTCACTCTCTCTCTGCGCGAGCATCAATGCTATGCAATACATGATCTTTGCCAAAGATGAAACTTCAGAGTTAAGTACACATATCGATACACACAGTAGAAGCAATATTATACATTTTCTTGCAAGCAAGTTACTCGACACTAAACAGGAGGCACAATATTAGACATTTTTTTTTTTTTTTTTTTTTTTTTTTTTTTTTTTTTTTTCTTATGGACACGTTTCATTTTCTCAGACCATCATCAGACCGATTCGACGTTGATCCCAGAGGCGATAAGCGTGCGGCGACTGTAATAAATTGAAAAAACCTTTGCGAACGTGACTGTTATTCTCATTTCCAAACATAATTAAGTCTTTGAAAACCGATTGCCTCCAATAGGCAAATAAGACAGGTAAGACACTTTCCCAGTAAACTACAATATAGCTATGACGTAAGCTCACAGAAGTTCGTGCATTTTAACATCTCAGTAGTATACAAGCAGTATGAGCCATTGTAATTAGTAAAAACAGTATGCACCTTCAAAAATAATTAAAAATACTTTTTAGTCTATATGTTGGTACTGATTGTTATCACCAACATACGTATATATAAAAGTCGATAACAAAGATTTCTTGCGTCGGACCCTTCGCTAAAAATGTAAGTGTTGAAACCTGCTGTTTACAATTTGTTGAAATCGTGCAAAATTACAAATGATTTAATCCACTTCACATAGTTTTGAAGTCCTTATTGCTGTCTATTTCTCACAGTGACTATTTATTATCAATAATTTATGACTTTTAGGGTCCACGGAAAAACAGAACCATTTTATGAACAATTAGAACAATTCGCATCAGCACAGCCACTATGCTGTAAGCATACTGATTGCCCTACGTTGTCGTCCCGCGTCGAAGCGAAGGAACAAAAATGGCGGATGCGCATGCCTGTCTCTATACGGTGACCTTATGTATGGAATGACGTCACTGGTGGCAGGAGTGGCATCAGGCAGTGTTCTGGGTTGAATCCAGATTCTTATTACTCTGAAAATGATGGCAGCGTTTTGATTAGCCGCAGACACCAAGAGGGACATTGCAGTGAGTGCTTTATGGTGTAGGGTGCTAATGTGTACAACCAAAAATTAAGTTCCTGCGTGTCCAAATCAAAAATGTTCAAATGTTTGTGTAGCTTATGGCACTTAACTACGGGGTCATCAGTCCCTAAACTTACAAACTACTTATCAACTAGCTAACATTAAGGACGGCACAAATATCCATGCCAGAGGGCTGATTCGAGCCCCCGACCGTAGTGGCCGTGCAGACCATGACTGGCGCGCCGCAATCCCCTCGGCCACCGCGGCCGGCCCTGCGTGTCCAGGCGATTGTGAGCTGTTTGACCTATGTGAATGAAATCCTGCGACCCGTTAACATACCGTTTCTCCACGACACCATAGAGCTGATTTTCAGCAAGACAATGCACAACGTCATGATGCTAACATATTACTCTTCTTAAAAAGAAGCAAAAACAAATGCCTGGGAGATAAGAATCTGTTCTTTCCATTTAATTAATTAGAAAAAATAATAATATTGATCATTGCCAACTCCTTTAAAAGACAAATCCAATATCAAGTATTAATTATCGAAAATGTGCTATGTCACTGACGTTACTTACTTCTTGGTGCTACAACCCATGTAGGGCCTTGGCCTCTCGTGACGTTTTCTGCTCGTTTCCTCCACCTCCTTACTCCCATCTTTCTCAAATCATTTTCCACATCCTCTAGCCATCGTTTCAGAGATCTCCCTTTGCACCTTCTGCGACATGGATTTCCTCTGTAGACCTTTTTAACAACTCTATTCTCCGACATTCGCTCTACATGGTCCAGCCATTTCAATGGATTTACATTTAATTTCAGTCACTTAGTCAGCATTTCTATACCGTTCTTCCAATTCCTTGTTTCTCTGTATTCTCCACTGCCCCGCCTCATTCACGGCTCCAAAAATCTTTCTTAATATTTTCCTCTCCCATCTTCTCAAGAGTTCCTCTTCTGTTACAGTCATTGCCCATGTTTCTGAGCCATACATTACTACTAGTATTATCTACATCTACATGGGATACTGTGCAAATCACATTTAAGCGCCTGGCAGAGAGTTAATCGAACCACCATTATACTATTTATCTCCCATTCCATTCTCGAATTGCGCGCGGGCAGAAAGAACACCCGAATCTCTCCGTTCGAGCTCTGATTTCCCGTATTTTTTCTGATGGTCATTTCTACCTATGTAAGTGGGAGTCAACAATATATTTTCGCATTCGGAGGAGAATGTTATCGATTGGAGTTTCGTAAGTAGCCCACGCCGAAGCGATAAGCGCTGTTGTTGTAATGATTCCCATCCCAGATCCTGTATTTTTTCCGTAACACTGTCTCCCCTGTATCGTGACAATACGAAACGACCTGCTCGTCTTTGGTCTCTTTCGATGTCCTCCGTCAAACCCACCTGATAAGGATCCCACATTGGGCAGCAATACTCCAAAAATTGACGGACAATCGTAGTGTATGCAGTTCTATTGATGCTCAAGCTAAGTGACTGAAGGATCTTGATCATGGCCTAGTAAGCTCTATTTCCAGCAGAAATCCTTGATTTTATTTCTTCTCTTATACTGCTATCCTCAGTAACCAGCATTCCCACGTATTAAAACTCATCACATCTCTCATAATTGCCTCTGTTCAACTCAATATATTTCTCTTTAACAACAGCTTAAAACTCCTCACATCTCTCATAATTGCCTCTGTTCAACTGAATATATTTCTCTTTAACAACAGCATTTTTTCTGGAAGCTAAGATATGCTGTGTTTTGGTGTTGTTCACTGGAAGTCCCAACTTTTCTGCCTTCTTTACTAATCTGTCAAATCCTTCTTCCATCTCTTTCAATCGTCTTGACAGCAAACACACATCATCGGCATATGCTAAATTTTGGTTCATACGGTTAAACAGAGTGCCACATAAGTTATCAATAGCCACACTTCACATCACTCTCAAATGTTTATAATTCTATGGGACTCAACTGCTTGGTTATTAGTCCCTAGCTAACAAACTACTTAAACTCAGTTAAACTAACCGAAGGACAACACACACGTCCATGCCCGAGAAAGGATTCAAGCCCCCATCGCGGGAGGCAGCGTCATCCGTAACGTGGCGCTCCAGACCACTCGGCTACTACCGTGCGGCCGCATCACTCCCTCCATCACTATATTGAAAAGCAGCGTGGATAATACATAACTTAGTAATACATGAGTTAGTAAGAAAAGCTGAATAGGCTCACCACATTTCAGTTTTCTAGGTACAAATGTTCAAATGTTTGTAAAGTTATGGGACCTAACTGCAGTGGTAATCTGTCTCTGAACATATAAAGTAATTAAATTAACTTATCATAAGAACAACAACACACACCCATGCTAGGGAGAGGACTCGAACCTTCGACGACGAACAGCCTTAGTGCGCACGGCTATTTCGAAGCGGCTTCTCAGTACAGTAATCGATTTATGAAAAGCTGTTAAACTGACGATTTATTCGTAATCGTAACGTCATTGTCTGAGTGACTTAACCTTTGAGCTAAATGTGCATCACATCTTCAGCTAAAACCTTACAGAGACTTATGACAGATACTTTGCCCCAATGTCAGCTTAAAATGAGATGAGTAGCACTTCCCAAGGTATGTGAGAATCGATGCAATTACGTATATCAAGATAAAAGTAAAGTATTACCAATGATAACTGCAGTCGGCGGCTAAGAAGTTTCTCTTCGTTGCTGAACTTTTGTGATTCTCCTGTTGCCTTCATGGAATAGTTAATGAGTCTAATTACATTTGCGTGTGCATATTTCTGCACTTTTAGCGAATGGTATTTTTTTACCGTAAAGATTTTACGCGCTAATGTTCCCTTGAGATACCAGTGCGTAAGTTATTCCATCGGTTTCTGGCATCCTTGCAGCCCCTAATATAGAGCTTACAGATAATGACAAATGTAGAAAATAAACAGCTACCACCTCAGTAAAAGGTGCGTTTTCTAACCGTCTTCCAATGGGCGACCGACAGCGATAATGAAACGAATGACCAATGTGACAACAGTTCAGAGTGAAAAGTGTTACATGTCGACTACAACATTTCACTACAACAATCCAGAATTTCAATTTATAATCAGGGTCCTCAAAATACCTTACACCCGGGCTTGTACTTGAATTCGCTGGATGTACGACGTTTGGTCCTCAATTTTGGTTCCACCATTCTGAATTTTGTAATTTCGACCTCGGATTTGTTCCTTTTAGTTTTAAAGGTTGTTGATCCACACCCTCAGTGATGTGTGACGTGCGAGATAATTGCGCGGCCTACTGCCCCGCAGATTTAGTCGGAAGCGTTTACTGGCGAATCCGGATCAATTTTCTGAACTAATGCATTATTAAATACCTTTAAAAAGGGTCACCAGCATCGATTTCGCCCGCAAGGCATAACTAAAATTGTTACGGCACCTCTAACCGCTAGCAGTCCGTAATAATCTGTTTTCTAAAAATTACCAGATCAGACAAGTAGATTGTAATACGAAGAAGTGACTACGCAGTATCCAGCTGCTTTCTGGAAATGTCGACAACCGTCACAAATAAAACAGAATAACAGGTTTAAATAAAAATAAAAAATCAAGACAAGCGGGAATAGGATCATCACTCCGAAGGTTCCGTACAGAAGTTATCGATGTTCACTGATCTCGACGATTTTTTCCTGTTATCGACATCGATAGCTGCAAGAAATTCGAATTGGACCAACAGGATTTCACAGAAACTTTTAATTTTAATAAATAGAAATACTTCAATTCGCCTGTTTCAGGGCACTCGTTCACATTAAGTGGGGAAGTTAAAACGGAACTCGAAACCGTATTTCCCGCTTTTGGACAGAGGTCGGCTTCTTTTCTTTAGGAAGATTGGCTCTTTTTGGAGATATGATCATTTTTTTTTCCTAGATTTATCGACAACTTACGGGCTTAATTTTTCCTAGATGGGGGCGTTAGTCTTCTGACTGAACGCGCTGAGCTAGCATAGCCCGCTATCCGAACGAACACCGTCTAGAGACAAGGCCTCAGAACAATTCGTATCACGTCACATAGATAGGCTGCGATCGCTAGCTGACTGGCTGGCCGCTACGAGGCAATAGGCTGTGCCCCACCAGCCAGCGAGTCAGCTAGCGACATGACACGAAGTTGACATAATTGTAAATGGTTGGACCAGAACACTGTAATATAGTTTTTATTTTATTATTATTATTATTATTATTACGCTACATATACTTTTGGCACAAGTGCCGTCGTCAGGTGTCTTTCTGCAAGAACATTTTCTGTTATCAATATGTAGCCCAGTACCAGATAAATAAAATTTACAAAATTTCAATTATATAGTGCAGTACATACGGTATGCAGAGGGTTTAACTGTTTCAACTAGCTATTCGATATTTATGTTCTTTTAATCTTATACTTTCATCTACGAATTTTAGTCAGTTATCTGTCAGTGCCTCATAATACTGTACGTTTACAAATTTCGAAGAGAAAATTAAATAAGTTAATAGAGACGACATAAAATAATTCATTATTTCTTTTGATGTTGTGTTGGGAGTATGGTCAAAGATTTTTATTAGAAATTTTAGGAGAATTTATTCGTGATATATTTCGTAGATCAGTTCATTGGGAACGCTGCTTCGTTCTGTTCCATCTTTACCGATCAGTTATTTGGCTCAGTTTTTATTATTATTACTATTATTATTATTATTTATTACAGAGAGCGGCAAGCCCTTTGACCGAACGCGTTGCCGTGGCGGAGTGGTCAAGTGCATTGAGGCGTTATGCTACGATGCGCGATGCCGCTCCCCGTCGGGGATTCCAATCCATCCTCGGGCATGGATGTTTGTGCCGCCTTTAACATAAAGTAGTTTATAAGCATTTTGTAAGTTTAGGGAGACGACCCCGCAGTTAAGTCCCTTAAGCTTAACAAACATTTGAACATTTCGAACGCGCTGAACCAACCGCGCATCGGCTATCCGTAGCCCGCGTCGCGTCTGCCCCGAATTCCCACTAGTCACACGCTACGGAAATGGCATCCCTATCGTACATAGTCCTCTGTGCTTGCCATACCAAATTCCCGCAAAATGTCGAACGCTTTTTTCGCAACTGCGATGAAGAAATGAACCCAGTCACCGTCGTCGCGTGTAAACACACATGTAGGGGTGAAGGTGTTATTTGGGACAGTGGCGAAGAGCGGGTTTTTCGCATTCGCAGGGTGACGTGCACGTTCTGACCACGGAGGCTGGACGGAATGAGTTCTAACCCTTAATGGTTGAAAGTGCACAATGATAGAAACGGAAATGTCCCACTAAACATGTGCCCGCAAACGCCATTGACGGCATCCAGATGCAAGGAAGACACTTCGAATACCCTCTTTAACAGGTAATCCATACGTGAAATGTGAACTAAATCTATATCTATAAATGTGAATGTCTGTTCGGTGTATGTTTATCACGTCTGAACCATAAGACATAAAGAGCTAAAAATTTGTACAGTTACTAATGTCTACCCGGGGAAAGCTTTAGGCGCGGTTTTATGGCGATCGGATACCTATATATCTATATGTATTAATGTGAATGTCTGTTCGGTGTACGCTTATTACGTCCGAACGACAAGACGCAGAGACTTAAATATTTGTACAGTTACTAATTTATATCTGAGGAAAGTTTTAGGCACGGTTTTATAGCGATCTGATAGATATTTAGTAATTCGAAGTATATAACGCGAAATGCGGGACTACAATTAGTGTTTGAAAATTATATTTACTCTTTGAAAATGGTTTTATTGGTTGCATTGTTGCTTGAGGGTTGATAATGATAAAAGGGTGGAGTATATTGGGATGGAAAGTTATCAGTGTATATAAAATTCTACGTGTGTGTGTGTTAATATTCCGCTCTGCAGCGAAAACTACACAACGCAAACGAATGGTCTTATTGTGGTGTAATTGTTGTCCGAAGTCTCCCGTTGTACACCATAGCAGTTCCATGCCGATAGTTATAAGGAGGTGGAAGATATGCTGGTTGAAAGTCGTTAAATTATGAAAAAATTCGCACTGAAGGCCAGTGACTCTATAGTAAGGAGTTTACTTACAGAGAAACATGATGCCACGGATCATTTCTTTGGTCTATGCATGCTACAATGTCTTCAATTCTTTCTCTGTAAGGATAAGCATACGAATAAGGAAATATAACAATAAATAAATAAAGCAGTAAAAAAGAAATTTCTTTTAATAGATCTCTTTAAAAAAATCTATTTGACGTTTCGCGCATTACATCAAGTGATCGATCTGTGATATTATTACAATAATTATTGTTGAATTTCGTGATTGGATTCTTCGAAACGAGTGCATTTTACGTGTGATTTATCTACACTACTTACTTTCCTGGTAAACGGTAAGTGCATAGACCTTTGTAATCTGATAGCAATATTTTTCAGTTCCGCTTTATCAGCGACATTTCCTCAAAAATGAGTGTAATTAATGACATTAATTTAAATGTTATTTAAACTTCGTTTCTTATATATTCTCCAGTAATGTTTTCAGAAAGAAGGAAATGTACAGATAGAAGGCATAGGAGAAGTACTAACTGAAGGTAGGAACAAATAAATAAATACCTGGGCAACGCCGTGTTTTCAGCTGGTACGATACAAAACCTAATAGTAAGGCCTAAATTTTAAATTAATTTGTACTAACTAGGACGATGTTTACAATAAAGTCGGTGAAATGTGAACTAAATGCGAAGTAAATCTTAATAATAAAGTCTAAATTCAAATTAACGTGTACTAACTAGGACGATGTGTATAATGACGTCAATGGCATCTTGGACCCATATATTCGTAATTACCTCGCGAACGGCTGGTTGCGGACCCATGTTTACTGGGATATTTTTGCTTCTATTATCGTGTACTTTCAACTGTGTAAGTTTGCGCCATCCATACTTGTAATTCTACGTTTACATAAACATTCTAAATCACACTGAAGTGCATGGCAAAGGGTTTATCGAACCGTTATTCTGGTATTTTGGTACCGTTCCATTCTTCAATAGCTCGCGGGGAAAGGGAACATTTAACCCTTTAATGCCTAGTGTAGCTGATCATCTACATACCTTATTTTTTAGATCATCTCCCAAACTGACCAACATTTTACCACAAATTCATTTGTATCTGCTTCTATTCATATTGTTACACATTCAAGTGGCTTGTCCTAGAAATTATAAATTGCAGAGTGCTACTGAATCAGTTAGACAGCTGCATTGAGTTATTCCTAACATGTGCGTTTCTTTAATTTAGTATTCCTCCTTTGCCATGTAAAAGTAGTCAATCACATACTACTGTTGCATTATGAGTTACTTTCTGGAAATATTAGAGGCAAAAAAGTGACATTTACTGCATCGGGAACATCAAGGAAGAACTATATAGCTGATTAGTTATGAACCTTTTATTGCTAGTAGTGCATAAAAATTTAAAGGATTTTTTTGCATATTTTTCTCATTATTTACGCACTATACATTAATCGTGGTAGTTTTTATAGATTCAAGTAAAAAGTCAAGCATTAAAGGGTTAAAAGTTTATTACCTGCACGCGACTATGCATCCAAAAGTAAACCGAAACAAAAGAACTTGCAACTGGACACGTTTTTCTTCCTTAAATACATATTTATATACACAGCTAGCCCAATGTATCGCATGTTCTCAGAAAATTACGCAATTATTGTTCGTAATGAAAACATAAACAACTGACACCGCTGCCGACAATGGCAAACGTTGGAACGCATTTAGGTAACGCACTCCGTAAGGAGACGAGCTAGTTCAAGATTCTGCGGAACAACAACGCAGCAGCAAAAACAGTAGAGGAACGAAGTTCTCGCTCTACGCTATCGGACTGCAACCAAATTTGGAGTTGTTGTGTATATTATAATTTTGATAACATTTTACTGATGTTTCTTTACACGGGCTTGGAAAATATTACAACCATTGTACCGCTTAAGCAACTGTTCAAATGAGTATTCCTAAGGGACGAAACTCCTGTCATCGGTACCAAGATTTACACAATACTTTAACTTAATGTAACTTTTGCTAAGGACAACACAAAACACCCATGCACGAGGGAGGGCTCGAATCTCCGGCGGGAGCGACCGTGTAAACCATGACATGGCGCCTTAGACCACTCGCGACAAAATTAAAGAATTCGACAGCAAAATATTATTACATATAAAACTTTTCTCGAAGACAAATTTAATCGTACATCTAGGCAGTTAAAGGATACTATTATTTCTGAGTAAAATTTAAGGGAATGACCCATTCCCTTGATTAAAGAGAATGATCGCCACTGATTACAGTACACCCAAGTTTAAGCAAATTTGAGTATCGAGCTCTTTAAATCATTAACGTAACGAATTTATTGCCGTTTTAAAGGAAATGTTTATATAGATTATGGGACTTAACTACGGGGTCATCAGTCCCTAAACTTACAAACTACTTATGAACTAGCTAATACTAAGAACGGCACAAATATCCATGCCCGAGGGGGGATTCAAACCCCCGACCGTAGTGGCCGCGCAGACCGTGACTGGAGCGCCACAATTTCCTCGGCCACCGCGGCCGGCCGTTTTAAAGGCCCGAATTTGCTCCCCACTGCTTCCTAGTTTTTTTTTCATTTCATATTATTCATTCCAATGCTAAATTTTAATAATGAAATTTAAATTCAGTTTCACATTTGATTTCATTCATGTTGTTGTTGTAGTTGTTGTGGTCTTCAATCCGCAGACTGGTTTCATGCAGCTCTCCACGCTACCCTCTCACGTACAAGCCTCTTCATCTCAGAAAACGTACAGCAACCTACATCCTTATGAATCTGTTTACTGTATTCTTCCCTAGGTCCCCCTTTACGATTTTTACCCCACACACTTCCTTCTAAAGCTAAGTTGATGATTCCTTGATGTCTCAGAATTTGTCCCACTAACCTATCCCTGCTCTTAGTCAAGATATACCAAAAACTCAATTCGGTTAAGCACCCTCTCATTAGTTACATTATCTACTCATCTAATTTCCTTCATTCTTCTGTAGCACCACATCTCAAAAGCTTCTATCATCCTTTTTTCTGAACTCCTTATCGTCCACGTTTCACTCCCATACAATGCTATACTCCAGACAAATGCTTTCAGAAAGAACTTCCTACCATTTAAATTAATATTGGATGTTAACAAATTTCACTTCTTTAGAAATGCTTTTCTTCCATTAGCCATTCTACATTTTATATCTTCTTTACTTCGGGCATGAGAAGTTATCTTGGTACCCAAGTAAAAAAAACTCATCTACTAGTTTTATCGTCTCACTAGCTTATATGCCCGTGCTTCGCAACGGTTGTTAAACAGGGACCTGTGTGTATCATGGTTTTTAGGGTTCCGGACCTAGACCAGCGAAAACAGAATCCTTGTTGGATTTCTCTATCAATAAACTCAGTTCGTCTAGCCAAGAAGTCAAATTTAAGTATTAGTCATTGTCAAAAACAATGAATGGTCATAAAAGTTTTCATACAAAAAGTGAAATTAAGTCCGTACTCCGGAACGATGTAAATTTAATGCTAGTTTGTGTTCATAAAGTTAAGACTGCGGTGTGTAATTGTCTGTTTGGCGTAAACTTCTGAAAGCACTTCCATCGTTGAGATGAGAAATAGTAATAATAATAACAGCGCCATGTATTGGTTCTATGGTCCTACTAAACTCTTTATCTTTCACAGTAAGTGCATTCTGAAGTATTAGAATGTTGCACTGTTGCACTGGGGACAATGTAGTTATTCTCTATGCAGTGCTCCATATTATCGAAAAGTCAACGAATACTGAAAGAGTTCACATATGTTTAAATAAGACGTCATGGCAGTGTCAACGTGCGATAAAGTAAGTCTGGGTAATCGTTGAAGGAATGTCGTCAGCTGATCCTCTGTATAGAACTTTCCATTAAGTATGGTGTTTCCAGTGAATTGTCTGTGTTAGCAGATCGACCACTCTTTCAGCTAATACATGTCCCCACGTCCTGCAGTGATTACTTCGTAAAGCATGAAGTTGAAATCGATCTTGTGTAATATATATTCAGAAGTTTGATTATAACTCAAAGTACAATTGTCTCTGCAAAAGAAGACGTCTTTCTCTATCTTAATGTAGTCCGCACCAAAAGTAACTAATTACGAATTTTAACCACAATATTGTACCAAACAATTATGAAAGCAGGGAGGTTTCTGATGAGTTTGTCGCTCGCGTGTGTATGTTATCTCTAGTGGCAGGCACAGAGCAGATATATCTCTGGAGCACATTCAGATGCGCAGAACAGATTTTCTGTCTTCAACATTAAGGTGGAAATATCACCTAATATTGGGAAAAATTTACTAATCGATGACTTTATCTTGGTCCTTCTTTGTTCGGTTAAGTCCGATGATTTCTAATTGGCCCTTTTAGTGACGCTTCCTCAAATTTTTGTTGCTTCTGTCAAATTTATTGAGATACTATTTCATGTTACATGGTTGCACTGCTAAAAGGAGGGGCGTCTTTGTAGCCAATGCGGTACAAACCAATCGTAGCAGCAAATAAATGTGTGGAAAGAGTTGGTTTGTTTCAATATCACTTGGTGATTCCAGCTTAATGTTGAGAAGATGCATAGAATCCAATGCTCACTCCATAGATATTTCTACTCTATGTATAATTTAGTGTTTATACCCGTCGAAAGATGCTTTTCTTTTCTTTCCGTGACATTGCAAGGCATAAGGGATACAGCTAGGAAGAAAAAAATTGTGTACTACCTGGGCTGAACTTTACTTGCAGTGGCAGCGGTTTAGTTTGCTATCGTTGGCAACGAACTAATCGGTTTAGGAGGAGGATTAATATACTGGCCAGAACAGCATAAATTATTTATTTCATCGTTAAAGAATTACCCATATTCTACGTGGCTGATTTTTGAAACAGCATTCAACGGCCGTTGCCAACGTCAGCGCACAAAGCCGCCACCATAAGTAAAACTGTACTCCGTCTTGTAGTGTATTACACGATAGTTATAAAAATGAAAAAAAGCAGCAACACCATAATTAGTTAGTTGGTGTACTATGTAACTAACGTCACCGCACTTTGTCCTTTCCTGCACTATGGCGTTCGAGGCATTGCTAAACAGAACGCACTCAGAATATAATGAGAATACACCGAAATCAAAAAGGGAACTACATAAATGCAATTATCTTGTAAAGAATTCTTACGTAAATTAGAGCATCGATAGACGCGAAGGAATGTCGTTATATTTTAAATTCAAATATCCCCTGTCAAAAGAATCAAAGATGTCCTTAAACTTTGAATATACAAAGCATCTCGATGTTCAATATTTGTTTGTATTCGCAGAGATAAGATTGCGGCTCTTAATTCAAAATACTTCTGTTACTGAGGGAATAAGCACAACACGATCATGTATTGTTTCTTTGCTGCACTACAAAACCCACAGCACATTTAGTGGTTCGTTGCTATTCTATGCCATAACCATCGAAAAGAAATGAAAAAAAAATTAAAAAATGCAGCAGCGCCAACTATTATTTCTTTGGTGCACTACGTAACTAAACAGAATAGAATCAAGAAGTAATAAGTACGCACCGAAATCAGAAAGGAAACTACATAAATTCCTATTTTCTTGTAAAGAATTCTTAGTAGATAAAAACATCGATAGACGCAAAGGAAAGTCGTTATGTTTTAAATTCAATTTTTTGTGTGGCGTACCTCGGTTAAATTTTACTTGCAGTGGCAGCGGTTTAGTATGTTAACGTTGGCAACGAAATATTCGCTTTAGGGGGATCATTAATGTACTGATCGGAACAACATTAATTATTTATTTCATTATTAACGCTAAGAATTATTCCCCTCATTGTACGTGACTTATTTTTCCAAAAAGGATTCACTTTAGTTATAAGAATAAAGAACGCAGCATCGCACCATCTATTACTTATTTGGTATACTATGTCAGTAACAGCGCCTCTATCGGGTCTTTGCTGTACTACGCTGCATTTCATGCATAGCATACACCAGAAACTACAAATTACGATATATTTTCTTTCCCTGATCCGATTTTGATGAAATGAAGCTTATATGTTGCCCCAAGGTACTCTCAGTTGGCCTATGAAACCCCATGAAAGTTCGTGTAGTACTCTCGGAGATTTGCTGATTCACACCAGACTTATAAGCATAGCATACATTTAAATTTCAAATTACGATATATTTCCTTCCTTTGAGCCGATTTTGATGAAACTAAGCCTATGTTACTCTCCAAAATATTCACAATTTACCTGTGGAAACCCATAAAAATTCATGTAGTACTTTTGGAGATTACCTTAAACAAATAGACATACACGATGACTTTTAAGCAAATGATTAATGTATGATATCTTTATTTTCTCTGATCCGATTTTAATTATTGAAGCCTTTATGTAACCGCACGATATGCTCACGTTACGCGTGAAAACCACATGAAAATTCGTCAAGTAGTTTAGGAGATAGACGTGTTTAACGAGACAGACAGACATGACGGTAGTTGATAAAATATTTCAAATTACGATATTCTCTTTTTCCGTGACCCGTTTTTTATAAAACGAAGTCTATATCTTGTCCGAGTTACGCTCAAGTTACCTGTGAAAACCCCATGCAAATTCGTGAAGTAGTTTTGTAGATAAGATGTTTTTAATAGTTGAAAAAACAGACACGATGGTCACTGAAAACACTTAAAATTACGATATCGTTTTTTTCCACGATACGATTTTGATAAAATTATGCCTATATGTTGACCCAAATTTTTCTCATGTTTCCTGTGAAAACCGCATGAAGATTCGTCCAGTAGTTTTGAAGATTGAAGGGAACAGCGACAGGCCTACATTTACAGATTTATTATTAGTATAGATTACGTAATCTAATTCCTTCAGCATCGTCTGATTTTCTGACACTACATTCCATTACCCTCGTTTTACTCTTGTTAATTTTTATCTTTTTCAACACACTGTCCATTCCACTTAATTGCTCTTCCAGGTCTTTTGCTGTCACTAACAGAATTGGTACGTCGTCAGCAAACCATGAGGTTTTTTTACTCCCTCTCCCTGAACTTTAATTCCCTCTCCAAAGTTCTCCTTGCATTCCTTCAGAGATTGCTCAATGTGCAGATTGAACAACATTGGAGAAAGGCTACAGCCCTGTCTTACTCCCTTCCCAACCACTGTGACCGTTTCATGCCCTTCGACTCAAATAATGGTGTCTGGTTTTTGTACAAGTTGAATATAGCTCTTCGCTCGCTATATTTTACCCCTGCTACTTCAGACTCTGAAAAAGTGTAAGTGTTCATACATGTAAAACTTATATATTTTGTCTAGTTATAATTACTTTAATTAATTAACTTATTTAAATAGTTGATGTTGGTAATTCGGTGAAGTTGAATTATATTTCCGAAAATTCCAGAATTAATTATCTTCCGAAGTTAGCGTACATTTCTTAGGGCGATATTAGTCAGAAAGTGTAATTTTTCCCACTATGCTCATTTTATGAAAAGAAGTGCGAGGAGGGGCAATATGTAGAGGATCTGAAAACGAATTTGCTGATCGCCTGCTTCTCACTCCGACATCGTGACCACATAACCACAAAGCTGCGGCTTTAGCAGTTCACTCGATGCTGCAAATATTGCGCTTGGCCTGTCTCTTGTTTCTGCTCGGCTTCTTTTTTCACTGTTCCGTATACTTCCTTCGTGTCATCGTACTTGATCCCTGCTCATTGTCAGAATTAGTAGGGCTATCCTTCGGGCCCTGTTCCCACTAAAACTGAGGGTGGATACGATGGGGAGTTTCCCTTCTCTGGACAGCGACGTGTGTGTGTGTGCGTGTGTGTGCCGGAAACATTATGTTGCGGCCCAGCGCACACGCAGCGGGACTCGGTGAGTCGGCGTGATCTGGCAGTCTCTTCACAGAGGCGGCGGTTTTTCTGATACCGGGTAGCGGTGCTATGGTTTCTTCTTCGCAAACAGTTCTGCAGTGTGTGGTCAAAGCGATTACCTTGTGTGCAGTTCTCAATGTCCACACCGCGGCGCTCAGTACCCTTGCGATGCGTTGCACTTAGCGGGCAGTTCGCGTTTTAGCTAGAAGGCGGTAACAGGCCCGCCAGGCGTGACGGATGCACTGCTGCGTCAGCAACTAGTGTGTGTACCAGGAATACAGTACGCGGCCAATCACGCCCGGCCATGTCGCCATGTACACGGGCCTTACCACGACGCCGAGGGCGCGGTGTCAAACGTGGTGTTTCTGCGCTCCTTACGCAGCATGTAAGTGCCACGCCACTGCGACAACAGCAATTATGTCCGCCATATCGCATCCTTTTTCTGCTGCAGAGCCTCGTATGTCATTGTCCACAATTACGATTCCTACATCTTCTTTCCCTCTGCCAGAGTACACCAGGGCTCTGTTCTCTTTCCCCTCCTATATCTCCCCTATACTGCCGATATGCTCCAACCAACACCACCTAGAAGACAAGGCCTTCCAACAGGCCTACCCTACGTCACACTTAGAGGCCCCGGCCGCCATCTGACTGGCCGGCCGCTGCGCGGCGGTAGGCGTGCCCCAGCCAACGGCCAGTGAGGTGGCAGCCGCGGCCTCTAGGTGTGACGTAGGCACGGCCTGTTGGAAGGCCTTGTCTTCTAGGTGGTGTTGCTCCAACCGGCCCCACCTGTTCATCTCCTACAATCCGCTACAACACAACATTGCTTCCACTCGCTCCCACCCTTCAACGCTCCCACAGTCTCCTCCAAAACCATCCTACATAATTTTCCTCCTGGTGTTACCTGTGGCTCCTCGCAGTAAATCCTGAAAATAACCAGGCAATCTTCATCGGCCGCACCACTCCTTCATTCCGATGCCACGATTTTTATCTCGCCCTTTATGACCGTCCCTTCTGCTTCATCCCCATACTGAAATACCTTGGTATTATTCTGCACCGCTTCCTCACCTGAACTCCCTACCTCTAAACCATCCATCAGAAAGCTCATAACCGCCACCGCCTCCTGAAACTCCTGCCTGGCCGGACTTCGGCCTCCACCCCCCCCCCACCATGCTACATACTTACAAGTCCTTGATCCGCCGCCTCCTCTACTCCTTCAATGTATTCAAGACCTCCGTTCCCTCCCCCCCCCCCCACCACCAAAAAAAAATCTACATAGCCGCCCAAATCCTAAAACGCCATATGCTCCGCCTTGCGTACCGTCACCCACGCGGATCCTCCATGATCTCATCCCCTTCCCGCACCTCCTCCTTTTCCTGGAACACCTCCGTAAATTATATATTATCTGTAAGCTGGACTCCATCGATCCTATAGTCACCCCTCTCCTTAGATATCCGTACGTAGTCGCGTCGCTACCAACGCGACACTCCCGCCCTACACCTACACAACCTCCGTATCCTGTACCAGGGCAACTTCCGCCACCTCCCCCTCCCAGAGAGTGAGCTCCGTCCTGCCATATATCCCTCACACCAACTTAAAGGCTCCCTTCTCCTGCCCCTCCCCCTCGCCTCGCCACGCTTTCTGTACCCCTGCGTCCCCCTTCCTCCGAGTTCCGGCACTTCCAGACTCCTCCCTTTACTCATCACATTCGCCTCCGCCCTCCGACTCCTTGCATCATTCCCAGAGTAACACCGTCGGCCTCACATCGTGGCAGGCCCCTCCCCACACCCCACACCCCCCTCTCCGCAAATTACAGTACACTGAAGTGGTGCCACTGCAATTTTAACTTCTTATCCTGTGTCAACAGTTTTTTTTAATACTGCGGCACACTGCATTGTGCGAAAACCTGAAAAGTCGGATGTTGGCCGCGGCGAAGTGGCCAAGCGCATTGAGGCGCTATGCTGCGATGCGGGAGACCGTTCCCCGTCGGGGATTCGAATCCTCCTTCGTGCATGGATCTTTGTATCGTCTTCAGTATAAGGTAGTTCATAAGTAGTTTGTAAGTTTAGAGACCCCGCAGTTAAGTCCCTTAAGCTTAGCACACATTTGAACATTTTTCGTATGTTGCTGAACGTCATCTGAATGAGGGAAACAAGATGTTATATAATGAAACAAGAATGATTGCTCCTGTCTCTTGCTATTGGGAATGTGTTCTTAAACAATTAATGAAAATTCGTATAGCCGATAATATTATTAATAGGGACAACGGCTGCCCTTCAAGTAAAACTTGGAACCAAATTTTATTTGATCTTAAACAACAACGTTTTTCATTTCGACCTGCAGTTTCTTTTAACTAGTCTTGTTTCGACCCATCGTTTTGCCGATGTTCTCCACTGGCGCGCTACTAATTGTGTTGCCCCTAGGGGGCCTCTACCTTGGTATCACGCACGCGCGATGGGTCGTCAGCGGTGTATATTGGAGCCGCTGTTTCTGTTCTTCCTCAGTTTCCGGCAAGTAAGTGTATTGGAGTACTCACCTGAAGATGACAGCCAGTTGGCCTGCCGCAATATTGTCTAGTTGACGATATCATCTGACTGCAGACGCGAGAAGAATATTATCAGTCATTACGCAGGGAAAGACTACGCAACCACACAGAAAATGTAGCATCGCATGACGAATACGAATTCGTCTAATCAAGAGATGATTGCCGGTGCAATTATAGGAGTCAAAACAGTCTCACTTAAATCTCCGAACTTTAAACTAGCTATCGCCCAACCAACGTAGACATCAGGCGAATCTCTGGCAGAAATAATGAAAATCCATAAGAGTGCCTCACTCTGTGGAGCTCTCCTACACACACCAGAGCACTGCAACTCATGGCAATCTCCCGCTCTTCCATCGGAAGAACCTAACTTTTCACCAACATCTCTGCCCCCACATCTTGCTGAACAAACAGCGGTTCAAACTTGCGAGGCAGCCGGTAAGATGCGTTGACATAGTCCTGAGCGGACCCCGCGCATGTATATATGCGTTTTGGGGAAAACGGTCCATCTCCAGAAACTTTGATCCCCCGGGAAAGACCATTTTTCTTCTCTGCGGATTCTACGAAACCGAGTCTCTGCTTTCTCCGGTGCCCGTGTGCATCCCTTGATATGGAACAGTAGCACTGACAATAAACTTTCCCAAAAAACCTATGGTCTTCGACAAACACTTCTGTGTGGGTTCTACTGCTTTCTCGAGCGAGTACACAGGACGCCTGTCTGGCGTCTCTGAGAGATGAGGACTTGATGTGGTGAGGGAGCCCGCAATTCCGAGAATCCAAGATGTCTCAAGCAATAGTGATTCCCACTAGTAAAAATTTGCAGAAACTAATCCTTATTGATGTGTATATTATTATTCATAGAGACACAGGGGATTCAAGAGCATATTTGACATTACAGACCAAAGACAGTATGAGATACCTCTCAACTTGCTAAAGGATTGTTTGTTGTTGACTTATATTTTCTCTACCAAACGGAATAACACAAGCAGTTGGATTCAGATAGCGTATTGAGCAGGTAGAGCAATGCAAATACAACGTGACTGATCTCAAGCTATGACATGGAGAGCAGTTGGGAGCGGGGCGGACAGAAGTAGGTGGCTGCAGTTATTGGAGTGTCCGAAAGTGTAATTTCCAGGACCTGCAAGCGACTTGAGACAGCAGCTACCGTTAAAAGAAGGCAATGCCGACGTCTTCCTCGGGTAACTTCAACAACAGATGACCGTTATCTCCGTTTAACAGCCCGTCGAGACAGGAGGCTGAATACATCTCGCCAGCCGCGGTGGCCGAGGAAACTGAGGCGCTTCAGTCACGGTCTGCACGGCCACTATGGTCGGGGGTTCGAATCCCCCCTCGGGCATGGATATTTGTGCCGTCCTTAGTTGTAGGTAGTTCATAAGTAGTTTGTAAGTTTAGGAACTGATGACCCTGTAGTTAAGTCCCTTAAGCTTAACAAACATTTGAACATTTTGAATACATCTCAGCTGCAACGCATCCTCCAGCCAGATCAGGACGTGCAATGTCAACTCAGACAGTGCGAAATGGTCTTCGGGAATGTGACCTCTACGCACGGAGACCTATGGTGTGGGTCTCCTTAAAACCACGACACTGATTAGCCCGCAGAAACTGGGCAGAGCAATATCAGGATTGGAGTCGTAACGAATGACGCCGGATTCTATTCACAGAAAGGTCAAGATTTTATGTTCAGCAGGGCAATCATCGTTCCGTCATCTGGAGAGAACGTGGAACAATACTGATTAAGTGCAGAAAACATCACCATATCATGGTGGTGGACGAATGCTCTGGGCAGGAGTCAGTATTGGCTGACTTACGGCCCACTACGTCGTTCAGAATGGTGCTTTGAGTGCTCAGAGGTATAGAGACGAAATCAAAAATGTTCAAATGTTTGTAAAGCTTATGGGTCTTAACTGCGGGGTCATCAGTCCCTCAACTTACAAACTACTTACGAACTAGCTTATACTAAAGACGACACAATCCATCCATGCCCGAGGGGGGATTCGAAACCCCGACGGGGAACGGCTTCGCGCATCATAGCATAGCGCCTCAATGCGCTCGGCCGCTCCGCCGCGGCAGTGTCGAGAACCTTAGACCTTTTGTTGTGCCCTACACTGGTGCCATTGGAAATGGTTTCCTTCTAGTGAACAATAACGCTCGTCTCCACAGATCTGCATTAGTGGAGAACAAGCAAGAAGTTAAGGGAATTAAACGAATGGACTGGCCAGCTTGTTCATCGGCTTAAACCTAATTGAGCATGTCTGGGATGCACTGCACCTCTCAGAACGGTTGCAAAGCTGGATATTGCACTCTAGGAAGATATCTCTCAAGATCAGGCTAATAACCTCATATTTTCCATTGTGCATTGTACTACGCAGCTGTACTGGACGTCCGAGGTGATCACACACCATACTCCTTTTTTGGATTATTGCTGCCCAGTGTGGGATCATTATCAGGTGGATTTGATGGAGGTCATCGAAAGAGTCCAAAGAAGAGCAGCTCGTTTCGTATTGTCACGATACAGGGGAGACAGCGTTACGGAAGTGATACAGGATCTGGGATGGGAATCATTACAACAACGGGGCTTATCGCTGCGGCGTGGGCTACTTCTTACGAAACTCCAATCGCCAACATTCTCCTCCGAATGCGGAAATAAAAAAATAAAATAAAAAAATAAAAATAAAAAAAATATGTTTGTATAGCTTATGGGACTTAACTATGGGGTCATCAGTCCCTAAACTTAAAAACTACTTATGAACCAGCTAATGCCCGAGGGGGGATTCGAACTCCCGACCGTAGTGGCCGTGCAAACCGTGACTGGGGCGCCTCAGTTCCCTCGGCCACCGCGGCCGGCGCGGAAATATATTGTTGACTCCCACTTACATAGGTAGAAATGATCATCAGAATAAAATACGAGAAGCCAGAGCTCGAACGGAGAGAATCAGTTGTTCTTTCTTCCCGCACGCTGTTCGAGAATGGAATGGGAGATAAATAGTATAACGGTGGTTCTATGAACCCTCTGCTAGGCACTTAACTGTGATTTGCAGAGTATCCCATGTAGATGTAGTTGTAGAGGGCAACGAGAATGACTTTTTCACTATTATGGTAGCCCCATGGTCCCTCGCTTAAAATAAACGCCATGTAAGCCTCAAAGTGTTGAGACAGAAAAATATCGTATCACACAAATTACAATTTTAGCCAATCTCTGAATAAAGTACGTTACCATATGTAAACTGCGTATGATATCTCACCTGATCCCCTAATTGTTTTCAGCAGTGTACCTCTAAGAAATTAAATACCATATCATTTATGTTTGCACGATTGACCACCAAAATTTCGATAATGGTGGGGTACACGTGCACTCAGGCTTTGAGACCGGGCAAATAAGTAATTGATATATTTTAGTGCTCACAAGGATGGCTTCACACTTTCTATTATTTATGGTTAGTTTCCGATTCTTGCAGTAACCACATTAATTATCTAAATCATTTTTCAGTGACTTTACTAATAGATAAGTCATAAACCAGCGTCATCCACGAAGTCTAAAAGAGCTCCTGACAGTGTCGCTTAAATCGATAACAAAGACAAGAAACAATAAACGCCCCATAACACTTCCCTGAGGAAGCGAGGTATCACTTCTGTTTTACTCGATGACTGTCCGTCAATACCACGCACTGTATCCTCTCTGACAGGAAATCAAGAATATAATCACACAACTGAGAGATATTCCATGAGCATGCAATTTGAGTAAAAGCCGCTTGTGAGATACAATTTCAAAAGCCTTTCGGACAACTGGAAATATAGAAACGATTTGAGAGCCCTTGCGGATGGCAGTCATTACTTCATAAGTATAAAGAGCTATGTTTGACAAGAACGATACTTTATGAATCCGTCTTGACTATGGTTCAGTAGGTTTTCTCTTCGACGTAGTTAATAATATCCGCAAAAACTATACGTTCCACTATTCTGCTGCAAACATATACTTTCTTTATAATGTATAAGCATCTTCATCACATAACATTACACAAGGAAGTGAAACCATGGTAAAATACTGCGACATGTAAAATTAATTTGTCAGTTTAACGAGCACACATTCATTCTTATTGATCTTAAGGTCAAGGTTTCGCCTCCGCTACAGCGATCGTTTACAGAAGAAAATATATTTTTACTCTTCATTTGCCCATGTTGGCCCGGCTAGTATTGTGAGTGAACAAACCACACTAACATGGGAAACGAATATCGATACATTATTTCAACATTTATTCTGCCGTATGAATAACATGGACAAATTTCCAATGATTTGAAAATTAAACCACTGTCAAAAAATGATAATGAAACACAATGCTGATAGATAAAAAAAAAAAAAATAAAATAAAATAAAAAAAAAACTTATCTCTTTTCATTCTCCACTTCGAGGAGTGGAGCGGGCTGTTTGAGATCCGGCCCATAAAGAGTCGCGGTTCTATTCAGCCAATATCAGACAAGCTGATAGTGGGGCAAAGGGGGATCCCAATTGGGAATAAGTGGGAGGGGCTTACCAGCTCCGGCATACGCCTTACAACCAAGGAAAACCTCCCGAAAACCTTGGTCGGAGCCGGGGGATTGGGACCAATTTAATTTAGCTCCGGGACTTGCCCCGGACAAAAATGGATTATCGAGAGAACACGAATGCACTCACGACAATCAAGGATCGGACGCACGAGTTACTTTCGTAATCTCGTAGAGATCAGCTCGACCAACAGAGGACAAGCATCTCCCTACAGGAACCGCACCCGTGGGCACGGTATCCTGTGCGTCGGTGCTGATAGATACAAATTGAAATCTTAAATTTCTAGAATTGCTTGTTTCGCCTGCGAGAGAGGAAATTCAATTGTCATCAGTGGAACAAGCCAGGATTTGGTTCCAGGGGAGGGGCTAATTTTTTTAAAAATAAAGGCTATAGAATTTATTAATCTATGATTTATTTTTACACTTTTTATAATTTAACAAATTATACTATGAAAACAATTGCACAAAGAATAAAATGAGTAGGCTCGCATTAATTCGAAATTGGAAGAGGAGCAATGTGGTGGAAATGGAGGGTATGTATTCAGCTCGTAAAAGTAATTAAGTAGCTTCTGCGGTACTAGTCAAAGATAAAGGTCTTTACAGTTTAATTAACATGAGACTCTATGTGTAAAAACTGAACTAAAATTACACTTTTGTTGTTCATAAGATTCCACTCGGTGGCGCCGCTGACCTGCTAAGCAGCGGGTCGCCGCATATGAACAATCGGCTCGTAACTTTAGCAAAGCAGTAACAATAGCGGCAGCATCAAAGCTGGTCGCGGCGTCATTAAAACTGCTCACAGTAACGGCAGCACTTGTTCTCAGTGCCGGCGTCAAGTTGGCGACACATTGTCTCGTTCACTTGTGCTTCGCAAATTAAAGTTACGTTGTGATTTGTTACTTGTGTACTATTTCAAATTTTCGGTGCCGACCTGTTAACAAAAAATAAAAATGGAAACAATAAAAAAATGATAAGATTTTTTAATCTTTGGGTGGTTTCAGCCACCTTAACCCCCCCCCCCCCCCCCATGGCTGCGCCACTGATTGACACTGATACTTTCAGATCTTAATCTGTAAGTGATCGCCACAGCTGTGCGATTGGACTTGTGATTTTCTGACAGAAAGGACACAGTACGTTGAAATTGACTGTAATTCATCGAGGAGAAGAGATGTGATATTAGCGTTCCACAGGTAGGTGTTACGGGGATCCTACTGTTCCTTATTTTTATATACGATTTATGAGACAATCTGAGTAGTTCTCTTAGACTGTTCACGGATGATGCTCTTATTGCTGCAAAATTATTTAGATATCTGCATGGTGCAAAATTGGTAATTGACCCTTAATAATAAGTTAAGGTCAACCACACGACCACTAAAAGAAATTCGTTAAAATTCAGTTACACGATGAATTAGTCAAACCTAGACGACGAAATTCTATTAAATACCTAGAAGTAGCAATTATGAACAACTGAAATTGAAAAGAACACATAACAAAGTTCGTAGGGAAGGCGAACCAAACAGTATGTTTCATTTGTAGAACACTTAGAAGATGCAACAGTTAAAGAAACTGCCTACACTACACTTGTGCTTCCTATTTGGAGTATTGCTATGCATTGTGGGATCCACACCAGGTGGGACTGACGCACGACTTAGAGAAAATTCAGAGAAGAGCAGTTGGTTTTGTATTATCGCGACATAGGGGAGAGAGAGTGTCACACAAATGATGCACGAGTTAGGATGGAAATCATTAAAAGAAAGACTTTATTCGTTGCGGCGAGATCAATTTGCGAAATTTATTTCTCCAACTTTCTCTTCTGAATGCGAACATACATTGTGAGCACCCACCTAAATAGGGAGACATCATCATATCTATACTAATAATAAATGTGTAAATGTAGGCCTGTCGTTGTTCCCTTAAATCTTCAAAACTATTGGACGAATCTTCATGCGGTTTTCACAGGAAAAATGGGAAAAGTTTGGGTCAACATATAGGCATAATTTTATCAAAATCAGATCACGGAACAAAAAGATATCGTAAATTTAAGTGTTTTCAGTTTGTTCAAATATTAAAAACCTCTTATCTCAAAAACTACTTCACCAATTTGCATGGGGTTTTCACAGGTAACATGAGCGTAACTCGGGGTAACATATAAACTTCGTTTCATAAAAATCGAATCTCGGAAAAAAAGAATATCGTAATTTGAAATTATTTATCTACAACCGTCATGTCTGCCTGTCTCTTTGAACACGTTTATCTCCAAAACTACTTGACGAATTTTCATGGGGTTTTCACACGTAACTTGAGCATATCGTGCGGTTATATAAAGGCTTCAATAATTAAAATCGGATCAGAGAAAATGAAGATATCATAATTTAACCATTTGTTTAAAAGCCTTCGTGTATGTATATTTGTTTAAGGTAATCTCCAAAAATACTACACGAACATTCATGGGTTTCCACAGGTAAATTTGGAATAGTTTGGAGAGTAACATAGGCTACATTTCATCAAAATCGGATCAGAGGAAGGAAAGATATCGTAATTTGAAGTTTTATGTGTATACTATGCTTATATGTATGTTATAGTTCAGCAAATCACCATGAATACTATGCGAAATTTCATGGTGTTTCATAGGTCAACTGAGAGTACCTTGGGGCAACAGATAAGCTTCATTTCATTAAAATCAGATCAGGGGAAGAAGAGATATCATAATTTGTAGTTTCTGGTGTACGATGTGCTTGAATTGCAGCGTAGTATAACAAAGATCCGATAGAGGCGCTGTTCGTAACATAGTATACCAAATAACTAATAGATGGCGATGTTGCGTTTTTTATTCACGTAACTTATGTGTAATACACTCACACAAGGGCTACGATTATCCTTACGGCAGCGGTGTTGTGTATTGATGTTGGCAACGGCCGTTGAATCCTATTTGAAAAATCAGTCACGTACAATGAGGGGAATAATTCTTTGTGTTGATGATGAAATAAATAAATACTGTTGCTCCGATCAGTAAATTAATGACCACCCTAAAGCGAATATTTAGTTACCAACGTTAACATATTAAACCGCTGTCACTGCAAGTAAAATTTAACCCAGGTACGACACAAAAAATCATTTTTTACTAGCTGTATCTCGCATGCCTTGAAATGCCATGGAAAGAAAAAAGTGCTTCTTTCCGCGGGTATCATTTCCTTTCTGATTACGGTGCGTACTTATTACATCTTGAGTCCATTCTGTTTAGTAATGCCTAGAAAACTGGATAGTACAGTACAGAACAGAGGCCCTGTTAGTTACGTAGTGCACCAAAGAACTAATAGTTGACGCTGCTAAATTTTTCAATTTTTTTTTATCTTTTATTTCTTTTCGATGATTATGCCATAGAACACCAACGAATCACTAAAGGTGCTGTTGGTTTCGTAGTGCTGCAAAGAAACAATATATGATCGTGTATTGCGTATTCCCTCAGAAGTATTTTGAATTAAGAGCCGCAATCTTATCTTTGCAAATACAAACTTTGATCAGCGAGTTGCTGATTATCCTTTGTATATTCACAGCTTAACGATG